>JAAGEH010002534.1:14660616-14745766 GCA_011751065.1 Lasiurus cinereus | reverse complement strand
TCTATCTATGTAACCCATAAAATGTCTTTTTAACTCAATATTGTTAGAAACATTCCATTCCAGATTTGAAAGGATTTCCTTATTATTTTCTGCCCAAAAGATTAAGTATTAAATAATGACCCAAAAAATAGATACTGCCTTGTTTGTTAAGGAAACCTGTCTTACACTTTTCTAACATTATAGCCAGATTTCACGGTCACGGGAAAACAAAACACACATAATGGAGTGGTTATTAATTCAATAAATCCAGCAGCTCTCCTGCTCTGGGCAAAAGGCAAAGTTAAAAGCAGCTCTTCATTGATGACATATGGGACATGGCCAGGGTGAGGTAGCTGCTTTAGCACATCATCCACCACTTTTAAGGCTGACTGCACTCAATTTCTTAGACAATCTACACACCATTTTCAGTTTTGTACCTCCATAATTTATCACAACAATACCTCAAGCACACAGATTGGAGGAAGAAAATGAAAGCAATTTACAGTATCAAGATGAAAGTAGCTGGGTGGATGGAGAAGACCTACTATGTAAATCATATCCACAACTTCAAGAAATGTTGACATAATATTCTGGAATTAATTTTTTCCAGCATTCCTATGTAGGTCACACAAAGGTAAATCTAGTTTCTCCTCCCTACCTCTTATATCTGGAGTTGTTTATCAATATATTAAAGAGGAAATTGATTTTACCTCCCTTCTACAAGAACAATAAGAACCTTATGTATAAAACTTACCAATAACAATGAAAAGAATCAGTCGAAACATTAGCATGAAATCTTTATGTATGTTTCCCAGTTAAAGGTCATGAAACAACAGCAATAAAAAATAAAAGGCAGAAGTACAAATAAAGAATAGCAATCTCTTTGAAACAGTAGTATGTATTATTATAGACTAATCTCATCTTGTCTTCCTTTAAAATATGCCCTTAAACTCTGAATCAGGTTCATATAGTAAAACCACATTGATGACAAATACTTTAATATAGAACATTTTAATAAATAAAAATTTTATATCATCATATAATGTATACTATGAAGTCTGTTTTTATATTTTACTAAGAATAGTATGCTGAATGGTAATTATTTTAATCTCCTTCCTCACTTTCTTTCTATTTCTTAGTTGCAGGGTTGACTGAAACACAACATGGACAAGCAGTTACAAGGTGGTGAGAAAGGTTTCAAGAAAGTGCCTCAAGGAAAAAAAAATAATAAACAAACATGGGACATGCAAGAACTATATATAATTCATCAATTAATCTAGGATTACTTATTTAATAATTCATTTTATTGGTGCTTTTAAATGTATCAATATTGGCTATTTATACGTTTTGGCCACACTTTTAATTATGTGATAAGATCTAAAAGTGCATGTCATCCACTCTTTTTTCAAATGTTTTTGCCTACATTTGAAAAATGTTTATTTTTCCATCTAAAACTCACAAATGTTTTAGAATATGTTCAAAATGCTCAAGATTTGGGGGAAAAAAGGGGAAGGTACATTAAGTTTATGAAAACTGAGAGAAAATATTTATTTCCTTAACCATATATTGACCTTAATGACAAGGTAATTCATAACTAAAGTTTTTTTTTTTAATGGTTTTGGTGTGAATCTTAAAAATCACTTAAAAGGCTTACAAATTTTATTTTCTATTCCATTTTGTGTACTTGTTTATTGCCCAAAATGAAGAATTTATGAGTTTAGGCATAATTGATTTCTCCTTATTTTACATGTTTGGTTTTAAAAAAATTACATTGGTTTCCATGCATTTAATACTTATATTATAAAAGGCTAATATGCAAATTGTTCCCTCGACCAGAAGTTTGACCAGGAGTTCAACCAGGAGTTTGACTAGGGGGAAGGGCTGGCCAGCCAACTGCCCAGGTTCCTTCCCATGGCTGGCTTTGCCCTCAATCCCCCCACCATAGGACAGACAGCCAGATCCCACCTATGCACAAATTCGTGCACCAGGCCTCTAGTATTTTAATAAAGAGTTTACCATATTTTACGAGCATGGAAATACAATCTTATTTTAAGCATTACCCATGAATTTTTTCTTAGAAATGGACATTACAGTTATTTATTTGTTCACTTAAATTGTTAGTGGAAACCTACTATATCTCAAGCACAATGTTTGCTTGGAGGTAAAAAAATAAGTAATTACACTTTTTTAACATGAAGTGGATTTATAACATATGCCAGACATTATTCTAAGAGTTTTGCTCACTAAATCCATTAAATGGGCCAATTTTCTAAATATGTATTAATATTAGCACCAGTTTAAAGAAGAGTGAGTGACTTCTTTACTTGCCCATGTTCATATGGTGGAATTCTAGCATTTTGAACCATGAACTATGGAACTAGACCACATGCTCTTAAACTATACTGTTCTTGATGTCCTGAGCTTCACAATTCGGTATAAAAGACTAAATTCAAAGCTACATTTCTAACTATGTCTAAAGTACCAGCTCTGATAGACATAGAAAGGAAGCACTTGACTAATGAAATTTAAGAATGACTTAATGGATCAGTCTGAGAGATGAGTAGAAATTCACTAGGAACAAAAAGAAAAAAGAGAATATTTTAGGAAGAGCAAAGAAATATGTTGAAAGGTGGGAGGTCAGAAAGAGTATAGCTCAGTTGGGGATAATCCCGGGCCAGAGAGAAACAGGGGATGGAACCAGAATCCTGGACAACCCAGTTGCTCCATGTCCCTTAGCACTTTTAGGAATATAAGAAAAGCCTGAACTCATCCTCATTTTGTCACCTTATCAAAGAAGGGCCTATATAGTAGTTATCAATTAAGTAGTTACCATTACTTAACTAAGACATCTTGTTTCTCTAGAAATAATTACATTTATAATGAGACAATGGCAATTTGTTTAATTGGAATAAAAATTAATATTGTCTCTATAAATTCTTTGTCTTGATTATTCTGTATTTTCCAAGATAGTTAAAATTACAACACTACTTATCCAAACACATCCACACATGCCTTATAATTTTATTATCACTATATCCTTAGAAGTATAATCACTTGGTAGTCATCTCCACTTCAACAATGAAGAAACTGAGAACTGAAAGTAATGAAAGACCTACTTAGAACTAGAAAGCTACCTAAATTAGACTAAAACTTATGTCAGCCTATAAATTATATCAGCAGCCTATATGTAAATAGCACTAATTCTTAGGGCAATGCTCTGAAAAATGAGCAAGGAAAACTCAGCTTATGTTAACTGACCCAGGATTCAGCACCACAGTGACCTCAGGTGCCCTAAGCACATTAGAAAAAGCAATACTGTCTGAAAAGTCCTAAAAACATTTTTTTAAGGTCTATCTAAAGCATCTTTCATTTACAAAAATTTTGTCATTCTACATTTCAAGTTATAAAAAAACATCTTATTTTTATATAATAAAAATTTGAAGTAAAATATATATTGAAACTCCAGCTATATTTATTCTTTTGATTAGGAGTTTTGAAAAAAAAAAACACACCCTACATTATATTTTTACCAATTCCTCTCAAAAACTGAACATTTATTTTTTATTTTACTTTATTTTTTTAACCCTCACCAGAGGATTTTTTCCATTGATTTTTTAGAGAGAGTGGAAGAGAGAGGGAAAGACCAAGATAAATATCAAAGTGAGAGAAACATATCAATTTTCCCGGCCAGGCCTGAGTTGGGAAGGACCCTGAAACTCAGGTGGGTTGCCCTTGACAGGAATCTAACCCAGGACCCTTTGATCCACCAGCTAACGCTCTATCCACTGAGCAAAACTGGCTGGAGCTAAAACTGAACATTTAAATACTTCACAATTTTCACTGCTTCTCAAAAATATTTCTGGCATCTTACATACTTAATTAAGCTAGACAGTTGAAAGATGTTCTAAAATATTCTATGAGTAATTATGTATATGTGAAGGTTTGAAAGAAAAACAATTTTAAAGTTTAAAGAGATTTGCTGGATACCTCATGTTATTTTTAGGTGTTTAAATCCTATCCTATTGGAAAACCTACATTCCACTATAATCCCAATGGTGTGAAAAAGTGAATGCATTGTTCATTGAAAGTTTTCATTTATTTACACAGCCCTTCCCCACTCTGAGTTAACTAAGTTGGTGCTTTGGAGGCAGTAGGGGTAAGAGGGAGGCAGAAGAGTCAAGAAACTAAATGTCAAGCTATGGATATATCATCAACCACAACGTATACTAATACAGCACAACTGTGAACCAGGTTTTGTTTTAAGTGCTTTATTTAAAACAGAACACTTAATTCTTATAATAACCTACTGAGATAGTTATTGTCATTTTATCTACCAGGAGATAGGTAAGTGATTTGCTGAAGGTCTTTGCCAGCTACTCATGGTGGAGCTGTGGTACACTCTCAAACAATGCTCTAGGAGCTTAATCACAAGGAACAACAACAGCCTGTGATTATTGGAATCAAGAGCCTAGGTCAGTGGTCGGCAAACTCATTAGTCAACAGAGTAGCAAACCGCAGCTCGTGAACCACAGTTTGCCGACCACTGCTCTATTCTGCCTTTAGATCAGTTATATGAATTATGTGAATTATGTGAAATTTAAAATGCCATTTTGTAAAATATTAGAACATCTTTTGAGTCTGGCTAATTAACTAAACTGTTTGGCTTAAAAAGGCTATAAAGACCAATTCATAAACTAGAGTCTTTTAGTTACTAGACCAAAATAATAATATTTGGGCCACTTAAAGAAAAATCCCCTGATGAGTAGTAATAATGTTCTAACCAGTCACCTAATTACTAACCAAAGAAAAGTGTCCATTGCAAATTGGATAAGAACTCGAGGTTGCTCTTTTGCTTAAAGGAATTATGAAAAGCAAGAGGATTTTATCTAAATTACTACTGGTGAATGGCTCTTCTAGGCAGGTCTAGGGTATTTAAAATTAATTTCATGTCATGTTTAATTACTAATGAATTTGCTCTTCTGAAAAGTTGGATGACAAAGCTGACACCTATCTAATTTCATTGGGAGTATTAATCATTGAATTAGTAATTAAGAATATTAAATGTCTATTTAAATTTTATTAGTCTTAATGTGCAAATACTTTTTTAAATAAGCTCCTCCCCCCACCCCTAGAAATATTTTTGGGTAAGAACAAACCAAATTTAGGAATAGTAATATGATATGTTAGATTCTGATTAATAGACTGAATTTTATAATGTTATTAATCCTATGTCTCTGAAGATCAGTGTCCTTATAATTATACTGATGTAATGTACTACTTAATTGAATTGTTGGGATAAATTAAGATAATACATAAGATCTTTTTAAAACTAAAGTATTACAAGTACTAAATACCATATCCCTAAAAATGTAGTGTGTTTTATTACACACACATGAGAATATGTAAAATTTATTTTTAACTAATTCGTGCACTGCCAGGAGGGGGCATCCCTCAGCCCAGCCTGCAACCTCTCCAATCTGGGACCCCTCGAGAAATATCCCACTGCCTGTTTAGGCCCAATCCTACTGGTATTGGGCCTAAACAGGTAGTCGGACATCTTTCTCACAATTCAGGACTGCTGGCTCCCAACTGCTCACTTGCCTGCCTTCCTGATTGCCCCTAACTGCTTCTGCCTGCTGGCCTGATCACCCTCTAACCACTCCCTGCCAGCCTGATTGTCCCTAACTGCCCTCCCTTGCAGGCCTGGTCTCCCCCAACTGCTCTCCTCTGCATGCCTGAGTCCCCCAACTGCCTTTCTGTGCAGGCTCGGTCACCCCCAACTTCCCTCCCCTGCTGGCCTGATCCCTTCCAACTGCCATCTCCTGCTGACCATCTTGTGGCAGCCATCTTGTGTCCACATGGGGGCAGCCATCTTTGACCACAAGGGGGCAGCCATCTTGTGTTGGCATGATGGTCAATTTGTATATTACTCTTTTATTAAATAAGGTAGAGGTCTGGTGTACGGGTGGGGGCTGGCTCGTTTGTCCTGACGGGTGTCCTGGATCAAGGTGGAGGTTCTCTTAGGACATGGAGAGACCTTGGTGAGGGCACTGTGATGTTTTGCAGGCCAGTCATACACCCCAGTGACTCAAGAAGAGGCCCAGGTATCTGGTATTCATTTATCTTTTATAATTGAAACTTTGTAGCCTTGAGCAAAGGTCTGGGTTGGCCAGGAAGCTTGACTTCCTCCATTGCCAGGAAAACCCAAGCCTACTGTTTGCTCCATGGCTGCAGTCATTTTTGTTGGGATTTATTTATCTTCTATAATTTAAACTTTATAGTCTTTAGCAGAGGCCTGGGCAGACTTGGGTGTGCAGGAAGCTTGGCTTCCTCCATTGCCAGGGAAACCCAAGCCTCTTGCTCACTCTGTGACTGCAGCCATTTTTGTTAGGATTTATCTTCTATAATTGAAACTTTGTAGCCTTGAGTGGAGTCCAGGGCTGGCCAGGGTGTGCAAAAAGCTTGGCTTCCTCCATTGCCAAGGAAACCCAAGCCTCTTGTTCGCTCTGTAGCCACAGTCATCTTGTTTGATTAATTTGCATATTCACTCCTGATTGGCTTGTGGGTGTAGCCGAGATACGGTCAATTTGCATATTACTCTTTTATTAGATAAGATGTTTAGATACAAAAGAGATTCTTAGGATTAAATTTCAAGAAAACTAAAGAATGATAATATGATATTGTGATTTGTACTAAGAAATATAGATTTAGTCTTCTTCAACATGCATGGCAAAGAGCTCCTAAAACCATTGGAATTTCAAAGTGATGAAAGTTAGAATGTTGCCTTGTGTTATGAAAATGCATGACTTTGGAAAGGTTTTGGGAACTGGTTGTCAAAGGAAATATCTGTATGACATCCAAATTTTTTCTGGAATGAGAGAGGAGCTGAAATCTAAATGAACAACCAGAGTCAATGATTTAATCAATGTTAACTAGGCAAAACAGTCTTTATAAAAACCCAAAAGGGGCCGAGACCGGTTTGGCTCAATGGATAGAGCATCGGCTTGTGGACTGAAAGGTCCCAGGTTCAATTCCGGTTGGGGGCATGTACCTTGCTTACGGGCACATCTCCACTGTGGGGCATGCAGGAGGCGGCTGATGGATGTCTCTCTCTCATTGATGTTTCTGACTTTCTATCTCTATCCCTTCCTCTCTGTAAAAAATCAATAAAATATATTAAAAAACAAACAAACAAACAAACAAACAAAACAAAAGAGGATTCCTGGATGTTAAACACATGATGTTGGGAGAGTGTTGGCTTGGACAGGGCATGGAAGCTCTGAACCCTTCTGCTGTAACATACCCTGTGTATCTCTTTCATCTGGATGCTCCTGAGTTCTATCTTCTTATAATTAATCTGCAATCTGGTAAGTAAAATATTTCCCTGAGTTATGTGAGTTGTTGTAGCAAGTTAATCAAATCTAAGGAGGGGGCTCTGAGAACCTCTGGTTTATAGTCAGCAGGTCAGGAGCACAGGTGATAACCTGGGCTTGCAATTGGCTTCTGAATTGTGTGGAGCAGTGGGGTGGGACTGAACCCTTCACCTATAGTATTTAAAGCTACTTCTAAGTATAAAGTTTGCGAATTGATTGAAGTTTAGGATATCCAGTTGGTATCAAATAATTGCTTGTCTAATAATTATGATATTGCAGCAGTTAATACTCTTATTATTTGCAGCCATATAACCCCTTGTGTCTGCAGCACGAGTAATGAAATATACCAAATGTCATAGCTGAAAGTACAATAAAAAAATCTGCAAATAATTCCATCACTTTTTCAATATTAGTGGGAAAAAATAAATGAAAAAGGCATACATTTAATAATGTCCAAAAAGTGAAAGAATATATTGCAGAAGAAAGAAAAATTGAGATGAGAAGAGAACCACTGATTGGGTGTGATGTGTCAGCCTCTGCAGTGATTTTGGTGAACATTCTGTCAACACTCAAAGCAAGTCCAAGGATTGGCAGGATAGTGGGAATTTCACATTAGTTAAATTGAAGAATTCTAACAAGTCATTTATCTCAAAAAGGCTAATATAACAAACTCTATTGCTCCATTGGGCAAATAGAGTCATTTAATACAGATGGTGCAGCTTGTAGTGTTGGAAGCTGAGAGAATAAAGAAATTCATTCTGCTCTTCACACTCCCTAAAATGGCATCCCTTAAAAATGAGCAGTAGTAAGATAGAAAATTCTTGTAACTTAATACTGGCTTAAATGTTTTTCTACATTCCAGTTTTCCCAGAGCTGAGGCCATTCTTCATCTTTCAAGATCTAAGATGTGGTTAAACTTTTAAGATGCTGTTATAAAAACTGGCTTCTATGCTGCTGTCATCTTTCAAGGCCATAATTTAAAGATACTACATGAAGCATCAAAGCAGCAGGTGGCTAAAAATTAAAATACACACAAGTGAAATACAATGCATAGAGGGTTTCCTGAGAGCCCAAATTCTATGTGCAATATTATTGAGTAACATCTTGATTAAAAGCACATTAAAATCTAATCTAGATTTTTACCAAAAATATTAGCAAATGTTTCCAGATCTATAAAGACATGAAGAATTAACTAATGCTCACCATATATCAACCACTCAGTACTCCTAAGATAATCACTAATTTAAATTAAATATTTACCGTCAATAAATGTCTTTTTTATCAGACCTATAAGATCCCTACAGAACAGTGTCTTCTTTGTATACTTATAACATTTATATAAATGTCTCATATTATAAACATTATTCTGGTACCTGATTTTTTCATGTGATCTCTTACTATTAATTAATTAATTTAATCTATTTGTAATTTTGAAATTATTTCTATTATTTTATTATGTGCTTTCTAAGCATTGTTTTTCTATGCTTTTTAGGCATTCCTTTGGATTAATTTTTTTAAATATATTTTATTGGTTTTCCACAGAGATGAAGGGAGAGAGATAGAGAGTTAGAAACATCGATGAGAGAGAGATATTGATCAGGTGCCTCCTAGGGATGTGCCCACAACCAAGGTATATGCCCTTGACCAGAATCGAACCTGGGACCTTTCAGTCCACAGGCGCTCTTATACACTGAGCCAAACCCGTTTCGGCTGGATTAATTTTTAAAATTTTATTCTTCAATCAATTAATTTATAAATACATACTGTTTTAATTCTTTAGTAGTCATCTTTAATTTTGAATATGTATATTTAAAATACAAGGATGTTAAAACATTTTAAAAACAAACTCTCTATTCTTATATATTATCATTTTGCCCAATTTTAATGCCATATTTTTGTTCACTTCCCCCATATTCTAATTATTATTATAAAATATAATTCCATGTCCATTCAAACTAACCCACATATTTACTAATTTCTTTTATTGCTATTTCTCCATGTATTCCAAAATTTCCTCCAAAGTAATTTTTTTTCCTGAAGAATACACTTTAAACATTTTTTGAGAATTATTAAGTGGTGACAAACATTTTATTTTCAATTTCTCCATAATTATATTTTTCTCTTAAGTGTTGATTGAGTTATATTAAGATTTTTTTAATCTCAAAAATATTTAACACATTATTGTGTAGTTTTATCTTGCTGCTCGAGAAAGTCTGCCTTACTTTAATGTCATTTCTCTGAGGTCATTTGTCTTTTTTCTCAAGCTGCATTTTTTCCCTTTTCATTTCAGTAGATATTTACTGAATATTTACTATGTGCCAGCTACTTGCATACTAATAAACCATGAGGACAAAAAATGAATAAGGTAGCATTCCTGCCCTCAAAGAACTCACAGTATATGAGGTGGTAATACAATGAGCAAGGATAGAGGTATATATTAGATGCTCATGTTTCACCTCTGGTGTTCCTCAGAGAAAAGCTGCCTGGAGTTAATAAGACAATAGCTTTTGTACACACTATACTCCCTGGTTTTCACTCTTCTAAATTTGGAGACACAAGATTTCCTTTACTTTCTTATAGGCTCAAGTATTCCTGTAAAAAAACATACTTTTTGCATTTTATCCAGCATTTTTTAAAGTTTGTGTGTGTGTGTGTTGTGTGTGTGTGTGTGTGTGTGTGTGTGTGTGTGTGATTTGTTTGTTTTGTTTTTCTCTAGCGAGTTTTTCAGGGAAAGTAGTCTGCTACAGTGCCAAAAATGGAAGTCCTATCCTTTGTTTTTATGTTCTTTGAATTTAGTCTAGCTAATTATAGCACCAAATGATACTGCTCTCCTATTATAGTCCTACTAGAGGCCCAGTGCGTGATTAGATTGTGCATGTATAGGGTGCCCTAGGCCTAACCTGCCATCAGGACCATGTCCACTGCCCCACGAATCCTCGCATGCTCCTCGGATACTGCCGGCAGCCCACAACACTCCTCAGATGCTGCCGCTCCCAGCGACACTCCACAAGTCCATCCCATCATAGGACGCATCAATAAACCTCCTGATGAGTCTCGTAGTTGGTCGTGATGCCATCACGGCGTCATGACCAAAGACCTTTTATGACATAGATTTATATACTTTTCAGAATCTACCATGTTTATTAGCTCTGAAGAATTTTAAATATTTTTATTGCTTATAAGTATTACTGACTAAAAGTAAATTATAAACATAATCAAATATTATTAGTGGTATTATGAATTCTAATATTTCTTAAAGTCTAATCTTAATAAAATCAAATCATAAGGTCAAGTACATAATCACTTGAAACATTGTAATTTGTGTGATATTTTATTGAAAGAAAGATAAAAAACACATCTGAAACTTTTTTTTTTTTTTTGGATAGGCATGTAAAGAGCTTGGAAGTTGCCACTTTAACAAGTAATATAAAAATTGAGCAGACTAAAAATCAAGTCTTCTTGGGTCTATAAGAGAGGGGAGAACACAAAGCAAAATGCTGCCCCCAAGACTGGAAGGGCAGGTGCATAAAGCAAAGATTACCAAGTGAAAGCTTTCATAGATACCAGTGCAAGTACAGGAAAACCTGAAATGTCATTGAGAAATTGCTGGATTTTAATGTAGAGGGTTAAAAACTCTAAGGGCATCAGTCACAGGGCGATTTGATCATAATTTTTTAACTGGGCAGGTCTTGGTGGTTAGTTATACCCCAGGCATATAACTTCTTTAGTAAAAAGTTTATCTTTGCCTTTCACAAGCCCTGTCCATTCTTTTGTGCATCTATGTTAGCACACCTTTGAAATACCTCTTTTTCAGACCCCTTGAAAAGGTAACCACTCTCAACACAGCACAAAATCTTGTTAGCTATCCTGTAATTCAAACCATGCCTTGCTTTCTCTCCTGTTTAGATAACCCTCATTACTTTCCCTCTTTAATATAAAATGCATTAAAAAAACACACACTGCAAACTGTTATCATGATAAACATTTTTCTCAGCCTGTTGAGGTCTTGCTTCTAGTTATGTCCTCTTTCACTCAGATAAATTCTGATAATCTTTTATTAAAATTCTCTACAGAATTGAATATTCTTAGGTTGACATTTACTTGGTGTAGTTGGCAGGCTTACAAAGAAGCCCATCCAGGATCATCACATTCTAAGTAACAGCATGGGCCCAGCGTGGCCCACCAGCTCCTTGCTTAGATGAGTTTTGTCTCAGAATCTTGGACTGCCCTGCTTTTTGGTAGCAGGTCTTAATTTTTTTTAAAAATCTGTTCTTAGAAAAGCCTTGAGGTGGATAAGCATCAAGATAGCCCAAGGACAGGAAAGAAAAATGGGTTGCTGCTTCTAATTTTGGCTTTTTATTGGATTGCTTACTGAGAGTCTGAAAACATTTTTTACTGGTTAAATAAAAGACTGAAGTCTCTTCAGCTCTGAAAGATAAAAGACAATTGCTTTCTCAACCATAATAGCCAACAGGGCAATGCTAATTGTTGCAGAGTCCTATATCTGGAGTGGTGGAGGCGGGCATGAGAAGCATTCAGCTCAGTAATGCAACTGATCAGAGAAGCTGACGAGAGAGTTCTCTGTGAAGCACAGGGCACCTTGGAGTGGGCTCCCCCAGAAAGAGAGGCTCATGTCTTAGAAAGAAAATGTCAGAATTCTAGAGGCATCAGGTCAGTTCTCATTGGCTCAGCCATTCTTCGGTGACTAAGCATCTTTGTGAGTCGCCTGAGGAAAAATTTCCTCCAGGGTATAAAGTGGTCATCCCAAGACATGTACATAAAGGCTGGTTTTCCCTAGAAGTGTGTTTAGACACTACATATCTAAAACAAAAACTAAAAGTTAACATGAAAAAGTGTGCCTCTGAAGCTGACAAGCCTCTTAACAGTCAGCCTTCTATTTATACTCCTGTAGGAAGATGACTGAGATGATGATCCTTTGATACTTCTAAGTTAATTATTTGTGAACACAAAAAAAGCAAGATATAAAATTAGGCAGAATAAGTAAAAAAAAATTTAATTGATCCCTCAAAGCTTTAAAAAGAGGATTTAGATAATTGATCAGTTTATGATGTCATTTAGATGTCAACCCAATACTTTGAGGCATTAAAAATGTATATCCTTATTTTAAAATGAGTAAGGTCATTTGAAACTTGATTTGTCAAGAATAGATATAAATTGTAAATGCCTTCAAAACAAAATTTGAATCCAACTGTTCTTTAACCATGGCTAAAAGTTCTCTGCATCTATCTATGTGTGTCTACATAGGCATGTGATAAAAGTGAGATAATTTTTTTCTCTAAATAGTGGTATTAAAGTTAATTTGAAGGCAAGTGCTTGTAACCATTGGGTATTCTCAGAAATATAGAATCTAATTGAAATGCTTTGCAAATCACATTATCAAGATTAATCCTTAATAAATAAAAGCTGTTTTTGGTTTGTTTAAGTACAACAAATAGATATTTTAATTTATTGATATTAAATATAATATTTATATTTTGTCTGAGGCTTTCTGGCAATGAGAATTTCTAGCACTTGAGACTATCCAATCAATTGGTATGTCATAAATCCATTCTTGGGATTGATTTATAACCAAAAGGGGAAATTGTGGACGCAAATGCAGCTCAATAATAGATCTGACAAGTTCAGTGATTGAAAGTAACTTCACAAGGTGATATGATCATAAATTTCTAACATAGCAGGCTATAGTCTGCTAGACTATTATCAAAATCTAACTGACCTAGGATAAGGGAAATGCCTGAATAAATAATAAATAAATAACATTTCAAAACAGAAAGCCCCAGGCCTAGATGGGTTGACTGGTGAATTCTACCAAACATATAAAGAAAAAAAATACCTATTTTCTATAATCTCCTTTAGAGTATAGAAGCAGAGGAAATACTTCTTAATTCATTTAAGGCCAGCATCACCCTAATACCAAATCCAGATCAAGACTTTATAACAAAATAATATTACAGAACAATATAGCTCATGGAAATAGATCTAAAAACCTTCAACAAAGTAGCAAATTTAATTCAACATTATATATAAAAACATAAAAATTATGATCAAATGACACTTATCATTATTATGCAAAGCTGGTCCAATACTAAAATATCAATGAACATAATCTATAACAAGCCAAAGAAAAGAAAAATTACATAATTATAATACATGCAGAAAAAGCCTTTGACAAAATCCAATATTCATTCATGACAAAGCTCTCTCAATGGAAAAAAGACATAAAGTGGAAGTTCCTAAACTCAATAAAGAGCATCTACAAAATGTACAGGTAACATAGTGAGGCAAGAAAAGGAAATAAAAGTTATTCATATTTAAAATAAAAAATAAAATGTTTTTATTTGCATTTGACAGTATCCTCTATGTAAAAAAACCTGTAATCTACAGAAAATAAAAACAAACAAGCAATAAACAACTCTGGAAGTAACAAGCAATCACAGCAAGATTGTGAGATACAAGGGTAATATGCAAAAGCCAATTGCTTTTCTATATACAGTGGTACCTCGAGATACGAGTGCCCTAACATACGAGATTTTTGAGATACGAGCTGTCAAGAGAGCGATTTTTTGCTTTGAAATATGAGCAACATTTGAGATATGAGTAATCGCGCGATTGGCTGGCTGCACACGACCCACCAGTTTACCGTGACTCGAGCTTCTCATAGTTTCCCATGCCTCAGTCAGTGTGCTTGTTTACCTCGTTGTCGAAGCATCTTTTGTGCATTTACATACTTTATCACATTTCTTTTTATAACCATGGGTCCGAAGAAAGCAAGTGGAAAGGTCAGTGCTCAGAAGATGATGTCTATTGAACTAAAGCATGAAATCATAGAAAAATATGAGCAAGATGTGAGAGTGGCTGACTTGGCGAGGCAATACAGGCTTAGTACTTCAACGATATGCATATTTTCTTATTCAAAAACACGTAACAAGAACAACTGGGGTGGCATTTTGGGGGCTGGAATGGATTAATGGCATTTCAATTGATTTCAATGGGGAAATTTGCTTTGAGATACCAGCAACTTGATATACAAGCAAGGTTACGGAACAAATTAAACTCGTATCTCGAGGTACCACTGTAGCAGAAATGAACAAATTAAATACCATATTTTCCAGCATATAAGATGACTGGACATATAAGACGACCCCCAACTTTTCCAGTTAAAATATAGAGTTTGGGATATATATTCGCTCTATAAGATGACACCTGGCATATAAGATGACCCCCAACCTTTGAGAATATTTTCCTGGGTTAAAAAGTCATCTTATATGGTATATTTGTATAAGTCTAACAAAATATGTACTATATATAAGCTTAAACTAGGAATTTCTGATTAAATATATCACATAAAAATAAATAAATGGATAGGTATTCCATGAATATGGATTTAAAAAAATCAATATTGTCACAATATCAGTTTTTCTGATTAATATATTCAATACAATCTCAATCAATATTCTAGAAATTTATCTTGTGAATATTGCAAACTGATTTTAAAGTTTATATGAAGGGGCAAAAGATCCAGGAAAGCCAACACAATATCAAATTATATGAACATAGTTAGAAGATTGACACTATCTGACTTTAAAACATACTATAAAGCTATTGTAATTAAGACAGGATAATGTGTGGTGTGTGTGTGTGTGTGTGTGTGTGTGTGTGTGTGTGTGTATGTGTGTGTGTGAGGTAAGGATAGTTGGATTCTGCAGGACCTCCAAAGGGCAGCCAAACCAGGCAGTCTTAGACTACAGAGCCTCGCACACAAAGTGGACACTTCTGGGCGGCCAGTGCAGGCACAGAAACCATGCTATTTGAAAAACAGAGTTGCTTGAGAATAGGATCATGGCCCCAGCACCACCCAGTCTCATCTCAGAAGCAAACAAAGACCCTGTAGCTACTGGAAACAGAGAACTGTGACCACAGCTTCAGACCAACAGACAACAAGAATAAGACTTCCCAGCTGAAGATTTCTGTGAGTCAAAGAGCCTATCCCCCTCCCTGCAGGATCGAGGGTAGCACCATAGTAACTGATAGACCTGCCCTTTGCCCAGGCCACAGCATCCTTATGGGAATTTGAGTTTGGTAGCATGCACACAGACTGCAGTGCTGCTACAGGAATTTGAGCATAGAGACTGGAATCTGCTCCACACAACACAATCGGGCAACCAAACCCGAAGCCCACGCAGGGCGGCAGTGCGACTTTGATTCTGGGCAAGCGGACAATGAAGTCTGTTTTCTGCAGCATAGGCATGCCACAGTGCAACCCAGTCCCCCAGGTGACCGGGACCCATATTTTCCTGCAAGAAGCAGCACTAAGCACCATTGATTTGTTTCTTACAGTGTGCACCTGGGATCCCTGACTCAGCACATTCACAATGAGAGCCAGTGACTCCAATTCTTGGTGCATGTACACATGGGGACCTTGATTCTCAGCGAGAAGTCACATGAGGCAACAGAGACTCTGATACTCGATTCTTGTTGCAGACACAGGGAAACTCTGACTCCTGGCACGCGGTAGGGGACTCATTTTTGGCACACACTAACAGCACAGTGCAGGTGAGGTCCATGATTCTAGGTGCATACACAAGATCACACTGAACACTGGTAACACTGACCCTGGGCGAGCCTGGTTCTGACCAACCTAGGCAGCCACATGTCTTAGTGTCGAAGCATGTCAGTGACATTGGGGTGGTGCAAAGCTCCCACAGCACATGGCCCAGGTCCATACAACTCGAAGTTTGAACTTTCTGGTGATAGTCAAATAGGGAGACAACACAATCCCAAGAGAAAAGAAAATGAGGAGTCACCAAGGAAGTAAGTTAGTGAAATTGAAGCATGCAACATGGCCAAAAAAAGAATTCAGAGTAATGATCACAGAATTCATATATCAGATGGGTAAGAAAATCAACAACCTATGCAAAAATCAGGAAGAAATGAAAAGTGATATAGCTACAATAAAAAACACCTGGAAGAAGTAGAGGACCGAATTAGTGAGTTAGAAGATCAAGTACAGAAACAATCCCAGTCTGAACAGCAACTGGAGAAAAAAAATTAAAAAGCAAGAGGAAAACCTAAGGGAGCTTTGGGACAACATGAAACAAAGTAACATGCATAAAACAGTGCTGCCAGAAGATCAATAAGAGTAGCAAGGATTAGAAAAATCTATCTGAAGAAACAGTGACAGAAAACTTCCCAGATATGGGAAAGAAAAAAGTTACAAAAGTATGGAGAGTTCCAAGCAGGATCAATCCCAAAAGACCCATACCAAGACACTTCATAATTTCAATGGCAAATACTAATGACAAAGAGAGAATCTGAAAGGCTGCAAGAGAGAAGCAGAGGGTTACCTACAAAGGATCCCCCATCAGATTAGTAAATGATTTATCAACAGAAACACATCAAGCTAGAAGAGAATGTAAGGAGGTATACAAAGTATTGCAAAGCAAAGGACTGAATCCAAGATTAATCTATCCAGCAAGACTATCAATCAAAATTAAAGTAGAAATCAGGAGCTTTGTAGACAAAAAAAAAAAAAGGCTAAAGGAGTTTAATACCACAAAACCAGCAATGAAAGAAATGCTAAAGGGAATACTGTAAAAAGAGAAATAAAAAGGTAAGAAGGAACATAGACCCAAAAATAGATGACTACAAACAAGTACCTTTCAGTAATAACTTTAAATGTAAACAAACTAAATGTTCCAATCAAAAGACATTGAGTGGATGAATGGATTAAAAAAACATGACCCATAATATGCTATCTACAAGAGACCAACTTCAGAACAAGGGACTCATACAGATTGAAAGTGAAGGGATGGAAAAATATCTTTCAGGCAAATGGAAATAAAAAATAAAAGCTGGGGTGGCAATACTTATATCTAAAAAAATATACCTTAAAGTGAAGGCCATAACAAGAGATAAGGAAGGCCACTTCATAATACTAAAGGGATCGATACTACAACAGTATCGATAAACATATGTGCACCCAATGCAGGAGTACCCAAATCCATAACAAAATTCCTGGAAGATATCAAGGGTGAGATTGACAACAATACAATCATAGTAGGGGACTTTAATATTCCATGGACATCACTGGATAAATCCTCTAGACACAAAGTTAGCAAAGACACAGCAATCTTAAATGACTCACTAGATCAGACAGCCTTAACTGACATCTTCAAAACATTGCATCCCAAAGCCATGGAATATACATTCTTCTCAATTACACATGGGACATTTTTAAAAATGGATCACATACTGGGTCACAAGCAAAGTCTCCCCAAATTCAAGAAGATTGAAATAATATCAAGCATCTTCTCAAACCACAATGCCATAAAATTAAAAATAAACTACAATAAAAACTAGCCAAAAATCTCAAACACTTGGAAGCTGAATAGCATGCTATTAAGTAATGACTGGGTTACCAATGAGATCAAAGAATAAATTAAATGCATCCTGGAAACTAATTACAACAAAACACAACAATCCAAAATCTATGGGACACAATGAAAGCAGTCCTTAGAGGAAATTTCATAGCTCTACAGGCCTAACTCAAAAAGCAAGAAAAAATGGTAATAAATCATCTAACTCTACAACTCAAAGAGCTAGAAAGAGATCAACAAGAAAGACCTAGAAAGAGCAGGAGGAAGGAGATAATAAAGATCAGAGCAGAAATAAATGACATAGTTACCAAAAAAAAAAGAAAAAAAAATATATATATATTCAATGAAACCAAGAGTTGGTTCTTTGAAAGGATCTAAAAAATTGATGAACCTCTAACCAGATTCACCAAAAAGCAAAGAGAGAGGACTCAAATAAACAAAATCAGAAATGAGAGAGGCGAAATAACTACAGACCCCACAGAAATACAAATGATCATTAAAAAAATACTGTGAACAACTCTATTCCAACAAATTAGACAATGTGGAGGAAATGGACATATTCCTAGAAAAATATAACCTTCCAAAACTCAATCAGGAAGATTCTAAAAATCTCACCAGGCTGATAACTATGGATGAAATTAAAGCAGTCATCAAAAAGCTCCCAGCAAACAAAAGCCTGCGGCCAGATGGCTTCACAAGAGAGTTATACCAAAAATCCAAGGAAGTACTAAAACCTATCCTCCTCAGACTATTCCAAAAAATTCAAGAGGAAGAAATACTTCCAAACTGCTTCTATAAAGCCAGCATCACCCTAATACCAAAACCAGATGAAGACAACACAATGAAAGAGAATTAACAGGCCAATATTCCTCATGAACATAAATGCCAAATCCTCAACAAAATTCTAGTAAATCTTATCCAGCAGTACATCAGAAAGATCATCTACCAAGACCAAGTAGGATTTATCCCGGGGATACAAGGATGGTACAATATCTGCAAATCAATAAACGTGATACATCATATAAACAAACTGAGATATAAAAATCACATAATCATTTCCCTTGATGTAGAAAAAACATTTGAAAAAATCCAAAACCCCTTCGTGATAAAAACTCTCAGCAAGGTGGGAATAGAAAAATCATACCTCAACATAATAAAAGCCACATATGAAAAACCCACAGCCAACATCATACTTAATGGACAAAAACTAAAACTATTTCTCCTAAGAACAGGAACAAGACAGGGATGCCCACTCTCATCATTCCTGTTCAACATAATATTGGAAGTAGTAGCCATTGCGATCCGACAAGAAGAAATAAAAGGCATCCTAATTAGAAAAGAAGAAGTAAAACTGTCCTTATTCACAGATGACATGATATTGTACATAGAAAACCCTAAAGACTACATAAAAAAAATTAGTACACTTAATAAATGAATTTGGAAATGTAGTAGAATACAAAATCAATGCCAAGAAAGCTATGGCATTTATTTGCACCAATAGTAAACTTATAGGAAGAGAAACTAAAAAAGCAATCCCATTTACCATCACATCAAAAAAATTAAGATACCTAGGAATAAACTTCAATAAGGAAGAAAGAAATATATGCAAAAAACTACAGAACACTGGAAAAAAGAGATAGAAAAAGACATAAATAGATGGAAGAACATACCATGTTCATGGATAGGTAGAATCAACATCATCAAAATGTCCATATTACCCAAAGCAATCTACAGATTCAATGCAATCCCCAATAAAATATGGTATATTTCACGGATCTATAACAAACTTTCCAAAAATTCATCTGGAATAGAAAAAGATCCCAAATAGCTGCAGCAATTCTGAGAAAGAAGAATAAAGTAGGTAGAATCTCAATTCCAGATATAAAGTTGTATTACAAAGCCACTGTTCTTAAAACAGCCTGGTAATGGCACAAGAACAGACATACATATCAATGGAATAGAATAGAGAACCCAGAATATGACCAAAATCATTATGCAAAATTAATATTTGACAAAGGAGACCTGAACATAAAATGGAGTCAAAACAGTCTCTTCAACAAATGATATTGGGAAAATTGAACAGATACATGCAAAAAATTGAAACTGGACCACCAACTTACACCATACACAAAAATAAACTCAAAATAGTAAAGAACCTAAACATAAGGTGCGAAACCATAAAAATACTAGAGGAATCCACTGGCAATGAAATCTCAGACATATGCTGACTGAATTCTTCACTGATACTGCTCCTAGAGCAATAGAAACTAAAGAGAAAGTAAACAAAGGGGACTACATCAAAATAAAAAGTTTCTGTACAGCAAAAGAAACCATCAACAAAACAACAAGAAAGCCCACTGCATGAGAGAACATATTTGCCAATGCTATCATCGATAAGGGTTTAATCTCCAACATTTACAAGGAACTCATAAAACGTAATGAAAGGAAAATAAACAATCCATCAAAAAATGGGCAAAGGATCTAAATAGACACTTTTCCAAAGAAGACAGAAGGAAGGCCAAGAGACACATGAAAACATGCTCAAAGTAACTAATTATCCAAGAGATGCAAATCAAAACAAAAATGAGGTACCATCTCACACTTGTCAGAATGGCAATCATCAACAAATCAACAAATGACAAGTGCTGGTGAGGATGTGGAGGAAAAGGAACCCTCATGTAGTGCTGGTGGGAATGCAGACTGGTGCAGCCACAGTATGGAGTTTCCTCAAAAAACTAAAAGTGGAACTCTCATTTCACCCAGTAATCCCACTTCTAGGAATATATCCCAAGAAACTAGAAACACCAATCAGAAAGGATATATGTACTCCTTTGTTCACAGCAGCACAATTTATAGTAGCAAAGATTTGGAAATAGCCTAAGTGCCCATCAGTGGATGAGTGGATTAGAAAACTGTGGTACATCTACACAATAAAATACTAAACTGCAGTAAAAAGTTCTGATCATTTGCAACAGTATGGATGGAACTAGGGAGCATTATGCTAAGGGAAATAAGCCAGTCAGAGAAATGTAAATACTACATGATCTCACTCATTTGTGGAATATAATGAACAACATAAAATGATGTACAGGGACAGATCCAGAGACAGAAAAGCATTGATCAGAGCACCAAACTTCAGAGGGAAGATAGGGGAGAGTGGGGGAAAAGAGAAGAGATAAACCAAAGGACTTGTATGCATGCATATAAGCCTAACCAATGGACAACAACACCAGGGGGGGTGAGGGCATGAGTAGAGGTGGAAACGTGGAAGTGGGGGTTAATGGAGGAATGAGGACACATATGTAATACCTTTATCAATCAATCAATCAATAAATAAATAAATAAATAAGGAGGGACTCACATGTGCTATGTGAAGTTTGACATTTGAGCTCAGGAGTTGCTATAGTGACCAAATCAAAGGATAATAGCAGCCAATCAGAGGGGATATCAAGGCACAAAAACTTCAGGCTTTGAAAACCTGGGGAAAAGGAACTCGATGGGACTCTTTTCCTCTCCTCATGTGGGATTCTGTTCTTGTTCTTCAATAAATTTCCACCTTTGCTATCCTATCTTCCAGCTGTGGTTTCATTCTTCGACTCCGACTCTGATGGACAAAGAATCCAGGGAAGCTATCCTGCCCAGGGAAACACCACGTGTTCCAGTCCAAAATTCCCCTGTCCAAATCCAAAACACTGACAACAACAAATGCTGGTGAGGATGTAGACCAACAGAAACTTTCATTTCTTTCTGGTGTAAATGCAACCATTTTGAAACAGAGTTTGTCAGTTTCATACAAAAATAAATATACTCTAATTATACAATTCAGCGACCCATTTTTTTGTGTTTATCTAAATACATTGAAAATATATGTTCATGTACACACACATATTACTAAGTAAAGAGAGCCAATCTAAAAAGACCTCGTATTTTATGGTTTTAGCTACATATATCCTGGAGAAACATAACTATGGTGAGATAATTGTGATTTATAAGAAATATATATATTTGCTCAATCAGATGATCAAAATACATTTGTCATATATATTTGGTCTTTGTTGCCAATTCCTGGCTCACAGCTTCAGAAACCCTTGATATCTTCCAAGTATTGAGCATAAAAAAGGTGTCTTTTGTTATGTTTATGAGGTGACTTTTGGAAAGCTCCAGAGGATGTGGGCTGGTTGTTATGGAGCCAACCACTGATTAGAAAGGTTTGGAACTTTAGTCCCACCCCAGACTTCTGAAACAGGGAAAAGGGTTGGGTATAGAATTAATTGCAAGCAATCATTTAATCCTATGTAATGAAGTCTCCATAAAAATCCAGAGGATGGAAGTTCAGAGAAGTTCTGTGTTGGCCAACACATGGAGATGTGAGGAAAGAGGTGAACCTGGAGAAGGCAGGGAAGCCCTGAACCCCTTCCCACACCCCTTGCCCTATGCGTCTCTTGCATTTGGCTGTTCTTGAGTGATATCCTTTTATATTAAACCAGTTATCAAGTAAGTGTATCTGAGTTCTATGAGCTATTCTAGCAAATTCATCAAATCCAAGGAGGGCATTGTGGGAACCTCTGATTTAAGGCCAGTTGACCAGAGTTATAGGTAAGAGGCTGGACTGTGGCAAGTGAAGTTTGTGTATGGGTGAAGGAAAGGACAGTCTTATGGGATTGGACCCTTGACCCTGTGGAATCTAATGTTATCCCTAGGAAGATACTATCATAATGAATTTATTCTCAGACATACTGCTGGTTTCAGGGAATTTTTTGTTACTATGAGAGACCCCCTTCACTATGTTGGAACTAGGTCTAAAAACCCAATTTATATGGAGACAGTAAAAAGTAGTTCCAAGGGTTGAGAGCAAGGAGGGATGAATAGGTAAAGTAGGGAGAATATTTAGGACAGTGAAACCACTCTATATGATACTATAGTTTTGGATACATGTCATTATAATTGGCAAAACCTACAGAATGTACACCAGAGTGAACTCATGTATATTACAGATTTTGTGTGATAATGAAGTGTCAATATGAGTTATCAATTGGAACAAATGGACTACTGTGGTACAGGATGCTGCTCTTGATGAAAGATGTGCATATATGGGGGCAGGGGTTAAATGAAACTATCTGTACTCTACTCAATTTTGCTCTGGACCAAAAACTATTCTAAAAATAAATCTATTAAAAATAATTTGGGGGTATGGGATAACTATTTTACATTTTCAAACTCTGTGTTTTTAACTTCTTGTCCTTATTTTTATCCTATTGGCTTCACCCCATTAAAGCTAGACCATAAAGGAGAGAATTTCCCCTGAGTTTAAAATAATGTTTGAAACTCATGTCAGAAATCAATATGAGACTTGAAGTATTATTTTTTTCATAAACAATAGATGTTTCAAATACTAAGAGAAGAATTATTTTTTTCTCTTTTGCACTAAAGGAAATAAAAGCCTCTCAAGGTCTCACATAGGGCTTCCTGAAACAATAGAAGACATGAGAGCATTAGAGGATGCTTGGAGAGGAAATGTGAAGACATTTGTTCACTGTCAATAGCATCATTGCATAGATATGAGCAAATATTTTTCCATGAGGTTGTTAAATTTAGAATTTGCCATTATCAATCAGCAGATGTAGAGTCGTATTGCAAGTAGGAAAAAATATTATGGGCTATGATGGATGATGCCAAATGAGAAGGTAGAAGATAGTGGGAATCATGTTTTTCCCTACCCTCAATTTTTCCTACAGGATAGGAAAATTTTGATGCTTTGACTTGTATAAGTTGCCATGAAATTCAGTATAGTACATGATAAAATCCAGAATAGGCATAGATTACCTTAAAGTGATTAAGACTAATTTTCTGGAGGCTTGAGATACAAATTTAGGTTCAACTCTTGAAAAAATATGTTTCTGTATACCTAAGCTTATGGTGTGAGATTTGTATCCACTATGCTTCCAATGGGTGTGAACTATTAAAATCCATTCATTAGTCCTTAGAAAGTCTAAACCTAACAAATTGAAAGCAATAATTAACTTGGAGATGAGAAGAAAAGCATGATGATCAGAAAAGAAAATTTATCCACAATTATAAATTATGTAATGCTTAAAGATATAAAGCTAGGAGGCTTGGATAGGAGATCCCTACAAAAATAAAGTGAGATAATAAAGCTAGAGATTATGTGAAGCCACAAACCATGCAGTTAACTTGAGGCCAAATGCCATTGGTAGGGTGTTAAGAACAGAGCTACTATTCCAGGAGTACATATATCAAATAAGAGTTGATGACAGTCAGGCTATGAACATGAGAGTTGATAAGCAGGGGGGTATAAAGAACTATTGGAAAAACCTAGAGAGATAAAAATTTCAGCAGGACTAGATGACCTGGGCAATCTTACAAGTAAAAATACTGCCAAAGGGGCTTCCTGTTTCAATTCAGACATGTGAGGAGCTTGAAAGACATCACTCCCGGACACTCAACAAAATGAAAAACAAACTGAATATCCATTAGCTTTCATGGTCTCTTCAGAGAAATGAGGTAACAAGGAAAATTCCATGTGCAAATCTGGAGAAGCGAATCCAGAGTTACATCTGGAATCTACATTCCTGAAGCTAAAGCCTGCAGAACCATACATAGATAGAAACATTTACATAGTAATTTTGATGAATTGATGGAGTTTGAGTAGAGATTTCTGAAGAAACTTCTGAGGGCTGCAATCTTACAGGGTCCTCACACTTTCACAAGTTTTGTCTATTGAAACCCTACCAGATTCTCAAGGTGAAGAGCTCAGAGAATTCCCCAGTGGGAAAGGAAGAGTAACCATTGAGACTGTTCTACTTAATAGAAGCCTACCCTCTAGGGTTATCAGTGTTATCACATCCGGGAAAGGACATTTGTCTTCACTCCAGCCCTGCTCTAACCTTCTGGTCTCACTCAGTGATGGGGAGTTAGGAGAATGGGAAGTAATGAAAAAACACTTGTGCATGTTACAACCTAGGGACACAGACCCACTAAAAGACTAAGATAAGATCATAAGTTTATAGAATGCTTCCTTTCACCACACCCTACCACTACCAACAGAAATTCAGTATAGTCTCAGGGCTTTATAGCTGAAAGAGTTGCCAGATTTAGATTTTGACTAAGGAAGAGTTCTTAGGGAAGCTCAGAGACAATGGGGAAGACAAGAACAAAGAAAGCAGAGGGACTTGAAACCTCGGGCGCATAAAGATTAAAAAGAGCAAACAAATATAACTCCTAGTCAAATTAACATAAATCCTTACACTAAAGTCCAATGACCTCAGTTCTTACTGCCCAGTACATCTCTCCTAACTTTCAACAAAAGCTACAAGCCATGTCAAAAAGTAATTAAAAAATATAGCTGAAAAGATCAAGCAAGCATCAGAGCCAGATTCAAGTAATATGGATTTATCAGACAGGGAATTTAAAATTACTGTAATTGATAAGTTAAGGACTCTAATTAAAAAGTAGAAAATATGCAAGGACAGGTGGTAATTTAAGCAGAACATGGAAGTTATAAGAAAGAGTGAGGATTTGTCAATGAGTTCTTAGAGTTGAGCCCACAAGTATAAGCAATAAAAATGTATATAAATTAAATTTAAAATTAAAAAAATATTGTCATCAAAGAAATTTATTTATTTTAACTAATTTATTTAATTCTTTATTGTTGAAAGTATTGCATATGCCTCTTTTCCTCCCATTGTCCTCTTCCAGCCTGCCCCAGCCATCACCCCCCACCACTGTCAGTGTCCTTTGGTTATTCTTATATGAATACAAGTTCTTTAGTTGATCTCTTTCTCCCTCAACTTACCTACCTCCATCCATACTCCTCTTTATTCCCTCTGAGGTCTGATGGTCTGTTTGAGAACTCTTACCACTTACAACACTTTGGATGGATCAGGAGAGCATTAAGCTAAGCAAAATAAGCAAGTCAGGGAAGAATAAGTATCATATGATCTCACTCATTTATGAAATATAATGAACAACATAAACTGATGAACAAAAGTAGAATCAGAGACAGAAGCATCATCAAATAAATTTATCAACAATGTAAATAAGACAGTGAGGGAAAATATTTTCAACTCATAAATCTGTTAAGAAATAGGACCCTAACTGGTTTGGCTCAGTGGATAGAGCATCGGCCTATGGACTGAAGGCTCCTGGGTTCCATACCAGTCAAGGGCATGTTCCTTGGTTGTTGGCACAACCCCAGTACAGGGTATGCAGGAGGCAGCTGATCCATGTTTCTCTCTCACTGATGTTTCTTACTCTCTATCCTTCTTTCTTCTCTGTAAAAAAAAAATAATAAAAATAAATAAATAAATAAAATATACTTAAAAAAAAAAGAAATGGGATCACTGGGTCAAAAGGAAGTTTCATTTTTAGGTTTTGGAGGAAATGCCATACTGTTCTCCATAGTGGCTGCACCAGTCTGCATTCCCACCAGCAGTGCACGAGGTTTCCCTTTTCTCTGCATCCTTCCCAGCACTTGTTATTTGTGGATTTGTGATGATAGCTGTTCTGACAGGTGTGAGATGGTACCTCATTGTTGTTTTGATTTGCATCTCTCAGATGATTAGTGACTTCGAGGATGTTTTCATATGTTTCTTGGCCTTCCTTCTGCCCTCTTTAAAAAAGTATCTATTTAGGTCTGTTGCCCATTTTTTGATTGGGTTCTTTGTCTTCCTTTTGTTAAGTTGTATGAGCTCCTTGTAAATGTTGGAGATTATACCCTTCTCAGTGATAACATTGGCAAATATGTTCTCCCATTAATTAGGCTTTCTTGTTGTTTTGTTGATAGTTTCTTTTGTTGTACAGAAGCTTTTTATTTTGATGTAGTTCATTTGTTTATTTTCTCTTTAGTTTCCATTGCCTTAGGAGCTGTTCAGCATATGTGGGAGATTTTGCTGCCTGTGGATTCCTCTAATATTTTTATGGTTTCTGGTCTTATGTTTAAGTCCTTTATACATTTTGTGTTTATTTTTGTGTATAGTGTAAGTTGATGGTCTAGTTTCATTTTTTTTTGCATGTATCTGTCCAATTTTCCCAACACCATTGGAGAGACTGTCTTGACTCCACTATATGTTTTGCCCCCCTTGTCAAATATTACTTGAGCATAGTGGTTTGTGTAGATTTCTGGTTTCTTTATTCTATTCCATTGGTCTATATGTCTGTTTGTGTGCTGTACCAGGATGTTTTAAGAACAGTGGCTTTGTAATACAGCTTGATATCTAGGAATATATCCCAAGAAAGTAGAAACACTAATCAGAAAGGATATATGCACCCCTATGTTCATAGCAGCACAATTTATAATAGCTAAGATTTGGAAACAGCCTAAGTGTCCATCAGCAAATGAATGGATTAAAAAACTGGTACATCTACACAATGGAATGCTACACTGCAGTAAAAAAAAATGAAGGAATTCTAACCATTTGCAACAGCATGGTAAGGATGGACCTAGAGAGCATTATGCTAAGCTAAATAAGCCAGTTAGAGAAAGATAAATGTCACATGATCTCACTCATTTATGGAATATAATGAACAACATAAACTGATGAACAAAAACAGATCCAGAGACAGAGAAGCATCCATCAGACTATCAAACCTCAGAGGGAGGGTAGAGGAGAGTAGGGATAAGGGGGAGAGATCAACCAAGAGACTCATATGCATGCATATAAGCCTAACTATGGACATAGTCACCAGGGGGTGAGGGAATGAGTGGGTGGGGGTGGTAGGGGCAATGGGAGGATAAGGACACATATGTAATAACTTAATAAAGAAAAAAATAAAACTGTTAAGTTTTTAATATCCATAATATATAAAGAAGATTTAACACCAAAAAGACCAACAAACCTATTTAAAAATGGGCAAATGACTTGAATAGACTTTCTCCCATGAAAATATGCAAATACCTAACAAGGGTATTAATGAGGAAATACAAGAAAATTCAAATCAAAACCACAATGTGATACCACTTTTTTAATTTAAAAAAGGAACATAATAAATGTTGGCAATAATATGAAAAAATAGGAACTCTCAAATATTGCCGTGAGAATATAAGTGATGCAGACTCTGGAAACAGTTCAGCAACTTCTCAAAAAGTTAAACATAGAATTACCATATGACACAGCAATTCCACTTTTAGGTATATATCCAAGAGAACTTAAAACACATGTCTACACAGAAACTTATACTAGTACTGAATGGTTATAATAGCATGGTTCATAATAGCTGAAAAGCAGAAACAGCCCAACTATCCATCAACAGATGAAAAAATTTGTGTTATTTATATGTAATGCCATATTATTCAGCAATAATAAAAGGAAATAAAGTACTGATACTTACTACAACTTAGATGAACCTCAGAAACATTATGCTAAGTGAAAGAAACGATGCACAAAAATGACAAATTCTATTATGCCTTTTATATGATACTAATGGCCCAGTGCATGAAATTCGTGCACAGGGGTGGGGGGAGAGGGGAGGGTATCCCTCAGCCAGCCTGCACTTTCTTCAATCTGGGACTCATTGGGGGATGTCTGACTGCTGGTTTAGGCCTGATCCCTGTGCCAATCCCTGTGGGATCAGGCCTAAACTGGCAGTAGGACATCCCTCTTACAATCCGGGACCACTGGCTCCTAACCACTCACCTGCCTGTCTGCCTGATTGACCCCAACCACTCTGCCTGTCAGCTTGCTCATCCCAACTCCACCCTCCCTGCCAGCCTGCTCACCGCCCCCACCCCCAATGGCCTAATCACCCTCAACTGCCCTGCCCTCTTGGCCTGATTGCCCCTAACCACCTCTGTCTCGGCCCCACCACCATAGCTTTGTCTGAAAGGATGTCCAGAAGGTCTCCCAGTCTAATTAGCATATTACCCTTTTATTAGTATAGATATCCAGAATAAGCAAATCTATACAGAAGGAAAGCAGATTAGTGGCTATCAGGGAATAAGAGCAAGGGGGAATGTAGAGTGACTTGTTGATTGATATGTGATATTTTTCGGGGGATAATATTTGCAAACAATATCCCCAACCTGCAGTTAATGTTAAAAATATATAAAGAACTCATACAACTCAACACCAAACAAACAATCCAACTTAAAATGTCTTGGCCATCATGAATAATGCTGCAATGAATATAGGGGTGCATATATCTTTGCAAATGAGTGTTTTCAATATTTTTGGCGAGTAGATACCCAGAAGAGGAATTTTTGAGTCATATAGTAACTCTATTCTTAAATTTTAAAAAGTCTCCATATTCTTTTCTATTGTGGCTATACCAGTTTACATTCCCACCAGCAGTGAATAAATATTCCTTTTTCTCAATTTGATTTGCATTTCTCAATTTGATTTACTAGCTACTAGTGATGTTGAACATCTTTTCATATATATGTTGGCCATTTGTATGTCTTCTTGGGAAAGGTGTTTGTTGAGATCCTCTACCCATTTTTAAGTTAGATTGTTTGTTTGGTGTTGAGTTGTATGAGTTCTTTATATATTTTTAACATTAACCCCTGGTTGGAGATATTGTTTGCAAATATTATCCCCCAGTAGGTTGGTTGCCTTTTTGTTCTGTTGGTGTGTGTTTTTTTTAATCTTCATTTTCCAGTGCAAAAGCTTTTTCTTATTGTTTTTAATCTACAGTGAAAAGTGAGATGAAAAATGGGAAAACTGTTGTCCAATACTTACAAGGGAAAGGCTGTTATTATTTTGCTTCTTTCTCGAGAGCTCTCCTAGCTCTTTATGATTACTGCAGGCACCCTCTTCTCCAACTCAGTCCCAGCCAGTTGTTGGTCAGTTAATCACAAAAGGATGTGACAGAGAAAAATAATCATATAAAAAAGAAATATACAAACCTTGAATATGTTTTTTTAATGTAAGGCATTATTTTCCCTTAATGTTCATCTCTGTCTTTTTTTCTAAGTAGATCCCTTGATTGGAGTTTTATATAATTTTTTCAGCACAAACCATACCCATAAAGCACATACAGCCATTTCCACTATGGATTCTTCAAAGTAGAGCATAAACTTAAATACAATTACAAATCAGCCCAAAAGTAAAACACAATTGAAACTTTTCATCCTCTCCATATCTTTTAGTAGCTTTGCTAATATCTAATTCTATGGTGATATTTTAAATGTGATTCATTTTAATATTAAGGCTATCCAAAACTTTCAACTTGTTTTGAGTGCATGTGTGTGCATGTGTATGTGTGCCCATGCACACGTTTTGTGTTGCTACTTACTATTGGTGTACACAGCAGGCCTTTTACAAAGTAAAGAGAAGCAGCTCTGCATCCTGGAAGAATTCACAATTAAACTATGACTACATAAATGAGACAGAAAACTTGAATATCACTTTAAATTTTTATCAAAGAGGTACCTGAGTATAGTTTAGAAGTTTAAGAATTTAACTTATCCTGTTTGTGAATAGTTCAACAAACCTCTTTCATCCCTTCCAGTCCCTGATGTCATTTCACAAAGGCAATTACTGTCACTATTCTTTTAAATTACAGGGTGGGCAAAAGTAGGTTTTGTTTGGGAAAGAATACAATAATTATTGTACTAAACTCTGTTTCATGTACTCGAAACTGCAAACCTGCTTTTGCCCATCCCTGCATTTCATCGATTGAACTTCTTAGTATGGGAGATTAAACTACACTTTCACTTTCTTCTACCCCCATCCTCTCAATTCTACACATATACATACATTGCATTCTCAGTCTTCCCAATATTGACACTTTTTGGTTAGGTGAATTTTCTGCATTCATAGCTTTATACACTTATAGGTATGTTTTAGAATATGTAATAATTACTTTTTCTTTCTTGACTACCTTTTTATTCTAGTTTGTTTGTTTGGTTTTGCTTAGTTTTCTGTATACCTATCAATAATCAACTCCTAATCTCTCTTCCCGAGCTTTGGTACTCCTCCTTACAGAAATTAAACACATTTGCTGCTCTTTGAGCAGAAGGTTTTCTTAGTTTTAGCCCTCCTGCAACTCTGTGTCCTCCTGATGCTGTGGGTCCACATACAGCCATAGGCTTGAAACCCCTTCAAATTGTCCTTGTGCTAGACCTCTTCTCTCTTTTATTCCATTCCTTTCCCATTTTCATCTATCTCCTTTTTCAATGGAATATATCTTCCATTAAATTTTTAAAAGAAGCAAGTGAGGTAAATTATTTTGAAATTCTGTATGTGTATCTTCATACTGATGTTTAAAATTGGATTGGATAAAGAATGGAAGGTTGAAATCATTTTCCCTCAAATATTTGAAAGTATCATCTCTCAACTTCCAGAACTGCAGTTATGAAATCTAATGAGATTTCTATTTTCAATCCTTTGTACATAGCCTTCATCTTCCCTCTCTAAAAACTTCTAGTACCTTCTTTTTACCTTAGTTCTAATTTTTATAGTAATAACTTATATTAAAAATATTTTAACCTAGGAAAACTCATTTTACATAAGTTTCCAACTAATTATTAGTGTCAAGGGAAAAAAAGAGCCAAGACCGGTTTGGCTCAGTGGATAGAGCGTTGGCCTGCAGACTGAAAGGTCCCAGGTTCGATTCCGGTTGGGAGCATGTACCTTGCTTGCGGGCACATCTCCAGTAGGGGGTGTGCAGGAGGCAGCTGATAGATGTCTCTCTCTCATCAATGATTCTGATTTTCTATCCCTCTCCCTTCTTCTCTGTAAAAAATAAATAAATAAAATGTATTAAAAAAATAATCATTTTTAAAAAAAGGGAAAAAAAGAAAGAAAACCAGGGAAAATCCCTTGTAGAAAAAATACACAATTAACATTTCTACTTGTGGGGAAAAAAAAGTAATGAATTATCATAACATCTGATCATACAAGTATTAGTCTTAATTCCATCACTTATAGTGAACACCATCATTAACCTTCAGATCTCACTTGTTCTTTTCATTCAATGCTGAGTAGATAAAATATGTTAAGTTGTATTGTGATTATGGCCTTTTATTATTTACTAGAGGCCCGGTACACAAATTTGTGCATGGATGGGGTCCCCCGGCCAGCCAGCTGGGTGGTCAGTATGCTCCCACAGCCAACCTCCCGTGATCTGTCCCCAAGCCCTTCCCCCCACCAACTGAAGGAGGTTGGCTGTGGGAACACATTGACCACTAGGGGGCAGCTCCTGCATTGAAGGTCTGTTTCCTGGTGGTCAGTGTGCATCACAGTGACTGGTCAACCAGTTGTTCATTAATTTGGTCACTTAGGCTTTTATATATATAGATATAGATTGTGTATAGTCTTCAATTGGCCTTTTCCATCAGTAAATTCAGAGAGATATGAGAATATATAGAATCCATTAAATTAGAATAGGACATTATATAAAAATTAATTTTAGAGAACAATAAAAATTATTGAATTAAAATAGTAAAAAGGACCACTGGTAGAGAAATGGATCTGAGGAAATCTCATAGGAAAAAAGAGAAAGACCAAGAATAAGATGAAAATTTGTAGAAAATGGTGTAGAAAATTAGAGTTAATCCAGAAGACCTCATGTTTGGCTAATATTTTGCCTACCAGATCCTATTTAAGCATAAGACATGCCTACACAAATGTGGCAGCTTTTGAAATAAACATGGCTTGTGAAATAAGGCTCATCATTGTAGGAGTATCAAGTGAGCTTCTTGACATTTACTAGCAACATCCCAAATGTCTGTTTCTGTATGTCATTTCTATTCAGGCTGCCAGTTCCTATAAAAAGTTACATTCGGTTTCAGCCTTTTTTCCAGGGCATATAAACATTCTGTAAGCCCAGAAGTGGGAAGGGGCCTGGGGCATCACCATGATGTGGGGGCACGTAAACATTCCCTTCAGGTTGCCCACAGCAGTGTCTATATACCTTAGATTTCTATACATCTATCAGTAATCCATTCCCAATCTCTATCCTTGATCTTTGAGTGTATAACAGGTCTGATTCAATATCTCCACAGTGCAAACATCCAGTCTTCTGCCTATTTTGGGAAGAAGGTAGTTGCCTGGATGCAATGATGAAGGGAAGCATCTACATTTTTAACCTTTCTTATACATACTTTCAACTAGTCCTTCTGTTTTCAGTCCCACCTTCTCACCCTTACTCCCAGAATTATCCTATATAATAAAACCCTAATATGCAAATTGACTGAATGGCAGAATACCTACCAGAACAACTGTCCCTATAATGCACACTGACTACCAGGGGGCAGACACTCAATGCAGGAGCTGCCTCCAGGTTGGGCAGCTCTTGCATTGAGTATCTGCCCCCTGAGAAGGAGGTGACCAGCAGTGGCGATCAGGGGGCAGGGCTGGCCAGTGGGGAAGCACCAGGCTACCAGCCAAGGTGGGTGCCAGCAGAGGCCACCTATTACCCCACCTGCCAGTAGCCCCACAGATGGCCCTGATTACCCTATTCTATAGATTGGGAACAATCTCTTAGATTTGAAAATTAAAATCTGGCAAGGCTACTTTAACACTTAAAAAACAGGATGATGAATAGTGATATGCATTGATTCTGGCTTGCACATTTTGTGGTCAGTCCTGATTCTAACACTTATAAGTGAGTGACAAAGCCAATTACTTAACTTCTCTCTGCTTCAGTTTTTCCACCCATACAATGGGGAAAATGGTACTACTGCCTCAGAAGGATCATGTTATGCACTACCTTTATAATCAGGGCAAAAAAGTAGGTGCGCATACAACAGCAAGATGCCTTGTACCTTTATGAAAAGTATGGTCACTGGTGCATGCAGCATTCCAGATTGTGAGAGGGTTGTCCAAGTGCCGGTTTAGCCCCAATCTCTGGAGATCGGGCCTACATTGGCAATTGGACATCCACTGAGGGTGCAGGCTGTGCTAAAACCCCCCACCCCAACCCCAGCCTCGTGCATAATTTCTTGCATTGGGCCTCTACTCTAGTATATAAAATGTTGAACCTTTGCACAATTCTGTGGTACAAATTAAGTTGCTTTCTTATTGGCTGACTTATGATGGCTTGAATTTTTACTTGCTCTGACCTCGAAAATTAGTTATCACATGTCCATCTATGTTATTTATTATTGACCATTGACTTCTTTCTCTTTTTTTTATGCTTGTGGGCTTACAACTTTTAGTCCTTGCACTCATGGGATTTTGAGATAAAGTGTTGATAAATGCATACATTCAGTTATTTCTATCTTTTAAGTAGAATTCAAGGTAATTCCCATAGAAGGAAATGTCTATTCACTCAAACTTTACTGGTTTATTTCATGATTAATTAAATTATGGAGGAAGACTAACAAATACAATAAGCATAAAAATATTTTGATGAATAAGAACAGAAAACATTTGGAGATATACAATTCACTTCTTAGGAATAACACATGTGCAAATCCTTTTAGTCATTGTTCTTTACAAAGGGGAGGGAAAGCATTGATTAACCCAGAAAAGAGATTTAGAGAAAGATACTTAAGAAAATGAGTAGTTTTCTTTCCTTTTCCTTTCTTTTCTTTTATTTTCTTCTTCTTCTTCTTCTTCTTCTTTTTTGGTGGCTTTTCTTTTAAATATATTTTTATTGATTTCAAAGAGGAAGGGAGAGGAAGAGAGAGATAGAAACATCAATGATGACAGGGAATCATTGATTGGCTGCCTCCTGCATGCTTCCTACTGGGGACCAAGTCCACAACGTAGGCATGTGCCCCTGACCAGAATCGAATCTGGGACCTTTCAGTACACAGGCCAACACTCTATGCATTGAGCCAAACCAGCTAGGGCTTTTGGTGGATTTTTACTTTATTTTTTAAAATTCTTTATTATTTAAAGTATCCTATATAATAAAAGGGTAATATGCAAAAAAACTGAATGGCAGTACAATCACACAACCAATCAAGCAAAATATGGTAATGATATGCTAAAGCTGCTCAACTGCTTGCTATGAAGTGCACTGACCACCAAGGGGCAGATGCTCTGACCAGTAGGTTAGCTTGCTGCTGAGGTCTGGCCAATTGGGACTGAACAAGATGGGCTGGATACACCCTAAAGTCCTCTCATGTTCCCTCTCTGGCTGGCCAACCTTTTGCATCCCTCCTCAGCCAGCCGATCCTGATCAACCCCAATCAGGACTGGGCGAGATGGGGCCAGATATGCCCTGGAGCCTCCCTTGGTCTCTCCCCAGCCTGATTGTGCACTAGTCGGGTCCCTCAGCCTGGCCTGCACCTTATCGCAATCCAGGACCCCATAGAGGATGTCAGAAAGCCAGTTTCAGCCGATCCCACATGGGAGGGTGCCAAAGGCAAGGCTCATTGCTGGCATATGCTGTGGCAGCAGCGTGAGCCTCTCCTGATCGGACTGATTGGGTGCGAGCCCACAGCAGGCATAATGGGGCTGGGATGAGTGGGAGTGGCAGGTTGGAGCTGCAGGAGGCATTGGATTGTGGGGTTCGGCCCAATCCTTGCAGGCCACCCAGAGGGACCATACCCATGCACAAATTGCACAAATTAGTGCACCATGCCTCTAGTTATATATAGTATTACATATGTCTCCTTTTTCTCTCATTGACTTCTCCCTGACCACCCCGCACCCTTGCACATGCCCTCACCACTTTGGTGTCGATGTCCATTGGTTATACTTATATGCATGCATACAAGTCCTTTGGTTGATCTTTTATTCCACCACCCCACCCCAACCTTGCCTTCCTTCTGAAGTTTGATGATCTGTTTGCCACTTCTCTGTCTCTGGATCTATTTATGTTCATCAGTTTATATTGTTTATTATATTCTACAAATGAGGGAGATCATATGATATTTATCTAATTTTTATTGTTGAAAATATTATAGATGTCCCCTTTGTGTGTGTGTGTGTGTGTGTGTGTGTGTGTGTGTGTGTGTGTGTTTTCCATTGACCCCCTCCACCTAGCACCCACTTCTCCCAGGCCTTCACTACTCTATTGACTGTATCCATGGCTATGCATATATGCATATAAGTTCCCTGGTTAATCACTCCTTACCCACTCACCCACCACTATCCCTACCTTCCTCTGAGATTCATTAGTCTGTTTTATGCTTCAATATCTCTGGTTTTATTTTGTTCATCAGTTTATTTTGTTCATTAGATTCTACATCTGAGTAAAATTATGTGATACTTCTCTTTCTCTGACAAGCTATTTTGCTTAGTATAATATTCTCCAGGTCCATCCAAGCTGTTGCAAATGGTAAGAGTTCTTTCTTTTTACAGCTTTATAATATTGCGTTGTGTAAATATTCTACAGCTTTTTTATCAACTCATCTATTGATGGGCACTTGGGCTGTTTCCAAATCTCAGCTATTGTAAATTGTGCTGCTATGAACATAGGGATGCATATATTCTTTCTGATTGGTGTTTGCAATTCTCAGGATATATTCCCAGTAGTGGGATGGCTGGGTCATAAGGCAGTTTGTTTTTATTTATTTGTTGTTGTTTTTTGAGGAAACTCAATACTGCTTTTTCTAGTGGCTACACCAATCTTCATTCTCATCAACAGTGCACTAAAGTTCCCTGTTTCCACATCCTCACCAGCACTTGCCATTTATTGATTTGTTGGTGGTAACATTCTGGCAAGTGTGAGATGATATCTCACTATGGTTTTAATTTGCATATATCTGGTGATTAGTAATATTGAACATTCTTCATGTCCATTTGGCTATCTGTATGTCCTCTTTGGAGAAATGTCTATTCGGGTCCTCTGCCTGTTTTTTAATTGGATTGTTCATCTTTCTGTTGTTGAGTTGTTTAAGTTTTTTATATATTTTGGAGATTAACCTCTTATCAGATGTATCATTGGCAAATATGTTCTCCTTTTCATTTTTTCATTAGATTCCACATATAAGTGAGATCATATGATATTTGTTTTTTCTGACTGGCTTATTTCATTTAGCACAATAATCTCCAGGTCCCTTCATGTTGTTTCAAAGGGCAATAACTTATATGTATGATATAATTCACATGTGAATAATGAAAAACTTACATCCTTCTTTTCACTTTGGTTGCCCTTTGTTTCTTCTACTCGTCTGATTCCTATGGCCATGACTTCCAAGTACTGAGTATATATCTCATTTCAGATTATTTATATATCAGAATATTCCATAAAATATGCTGGATTGGTTTCTCCAGGGAAACAAATAAACAAATAATTATATATACATTTTTATGAGAAGTCCCATGACTAATGGGGTAGTCCTGGAAACAGGGTCAGTGGTGTAAGCCCCAGTCCTAGTCAGGAGATGACTGATGTCTCAGCTCAATGGTTGGGCACAGAGAGAAAATTTTCTCTTCTTCTGCCTTTTGTGTTCCATTTACTGGATTGAATGATTATTACTTGCATTAAGGAGAGAAATCATCTTTACTCAGTTTATCAATTCAGGTATAAATCTCACCTGGAAACAACCTCACAGATACATTCAGAAATCATGTTTAGTCTGGGCATTTCATCACTCAGTGAAATTGACACATAAAATTAAGCATCACAGACATGTATTTGAATGGCCATTTGTACATATGTATATGTGTATACATAAGTGTTTTTTTTTTGTGTGTATATACAGATATGCATGTCTTTGTGCTCACACACATAAATAATACTGTTGTCCAAATATATGATGAATGAATGAAATGAGTAGTATTCTCAAAAGATTTTGTTAATCCTATCTTTAATTTTGAAAATTGATTTTAAAAGGACACATGAATTACAAAATAATGCAATCTTTAAGAAATGCAAAGTTAAGGCTCACCATTTTATTCTAAACAATATTAAGAGGAATTGCATGATATGCTTTTTTTCTTAGGATAAGAACCACTTTTACTATGCAAATAGTTTTTAGTGATAAAATCAGAACATTTTATTTGTAAGCCAAAATGAATATCAGATAAATGTCTGTGTGTTTCAAAATATTTTAATTAAAAGAACACAATTTCTTCTTATAGGACTAGATTGGAAAGTACATTTTTATAAATCTGATTATTAGTAAAAATGTAATTATTAAGTTGTTAAAACTCATTTTGTGGGTTTCAAAAACCAATAAGTAGAAATTTAATAAAACTTTACATTCTAATACCTGATGGTAGAAAATTTATAGTGCCAGAAATATACTGAGTGGGCTTGACATACTATCCTATATAACAAAAGCCTAATGTGCTAAATGTCTGGTCATCCAGTCATTCATTCAACTAATCAAAGTGTAATTTGCTAATGATATGCTAATGCTGCTCAACTGCTCGCTATGATGTGCACTGACCACCAGCGGGCAGACAGTCAACCAGTTGACCAATTGCTATGATGTTCACTGACTACCAGAGGATAGACACTCTGACTTGACCCCCTTGGGGGATTTCCATTTGTGGGAAGCAGGCCTAAGTCATCAGTCAGACATCCCCTGAGGGCTCCTAGAGAGGTGTTCTGGACTGTGAGAGGGCACAGGTCAGGCTGAGGGGTACGCCCCCACCCCGAGTACACAAATGTCATGCCCGGGCCTCTGGTCTAGATAATAAAAGCCTAAGCAACCATTATGGCAGAATGACCAGAATGATCTGTTACTATGATGCATACTGACCACCAGGGGGCAGAAGCTCAACACAGGAGCTGCCCCCCTTGTAGTCAGTGTGCTCCCAAAGCCAGACTCATGGCTGGCAAATGACAGTGATGGGAGCCTCTCCCACCTCCATGGCAGCACTAAGGAGCAGTGAACCCGGCAATAAGGAGCAGTAAGCAGGTGGGCGGTAAAAAAGGGGTCCTGAATGCGAGAGGGTTGTCTAACTGCCAGCTTAGGCCCACCCCCAACAGGTGGAAATCCCCTGAGGGGTTTCAGACTGTGAGAGGCACAGGCTGGGCTAAGGCAACATCCTCTCTACCCACCTCCCCACCCCCCGTGCATGTTTTCGTGCACCAGGCCTTTAGTTACAAATATTATAAAATACGGCAAAATTACTCACTACTACTGAGTACAAAAGTTTCAAATGCATTAATAAGGAACATCTCTATGGCCATAAATGATTAATTGGGAGAGTCAATGAAACAGATTCTTTCCTGGAACCTTCATCCTTGTGGACACCTTGATTTTAACACCTACAACTCATTTGGGATTCTGATCTCCAGAACTAGAAGAGCTTACTTAGTGTTGTTTTTAGCCACTAATTTACTGGCAATTTGTTATAAAAGTAATAGAAAACCATATAAAGCCAAACTGAAGAAATCTTATTTCTGACCTTGAAGGTACTTTCATTGCTTCAAATGCTGAAATCATACAAAATTTTATAGAGACACTTTATAAGAATAAAGAATTTGTGTACTCCTAGCCAGGTTTTCTCAGTGGTTAGAGCATTGGCCCTCAGATTGAAGGATCACAAGTTTATTCCATTTGGGAGCACGTACCTTGGTTACAGGCTCAATCTCCAGCCCCAGTTAGGGCACATGTAGAAGGCAAACAATTGATGTGTCTCTCTCACATTGAAGTTTCTCTCTATCTTTCCCTCCCCCTTCCACTCTCTCTAAAAAAATTAATGAAAAATGTTCTCTAGTGAGAATTAACAAGAATTAACAAAAAAGAATTCTTGAGCTTTTCCTTATTGTTTACCTCAGAGTTAAATAACAGAATTAGAAATAAAAGGAACCAAAGCTTAACCTCTAACTCAATTTTAATCATGATCTTGTATAATATTTTAACCTTTGAAGGTTTTTATTTGTTTTCAACTCTTTATTACCATGTTGATATTAACAAGTCTAGTATTAGAAAACTCCAGATAAAGAGTACTGTTGTTTGCATTGCCAAGAGACTATGACTAGAAGAGTCATGTGTAAAATCAACAGCCCACAAAATATTTCACCAAGCTGACCACAAATACCAAGCACCTTCCAACCTCACACTCCTCTGCTATCCCCCATCTCCTCAGGGAAGGAACACATGTCTACAACAACATATACTCCTAATTTAACTACATATAATAATTCCCATAAAACCCTTCAAAGTAGTAGGAAAGTATTAAATTTCCATCTGGCCAACCTGATTATATATATATATTTAAGCCAATTTGTTAAATACATATGTATTTAGTTGGCCAAACAGTAAGTTGACAGTAAGGTATCATTTTTTAATAAATGCTTTCATTAAAATAACTATTTAAAAAAACAACTGTTTTAGAGCTAATCTAATAGATTAACATGGATTTAACAAAAATATCACTGTATTTATTGTCTATTGCTTTTGTAACAAATCACTACAAACTTAGTGACTTGAAACAATATAAGTCATTATCTTACATTTCAGTAGGTCAGAAGTACAACAGGGATCTCACAGAGTTAAAATCAAGGTGTTGGCAGGGCTGTGTTCCTTTTGGAGCTGTTAGGGGAGAATCCAGCTTCCACAGGCCTCCTATACTTGGCTCATGATCCCTTTCCTTCATTTCCAAAAACAGAAATATCACATCTCTCTCACCCTTCTTCTGTTGTCACATCTCTCTCCAACCATAAGTGAAAAGGTTCTCCACCTTTAAAGGACTCATGAGATTGGATTGGGCCTACCACATATCCAGGATAATCTCCCCATCTCAAAGTTTGTATCCTTATTTATATCTATAAGGTTTTTTGCCACATAATGTGACATACTCACAAATTTCAAGATTAGGGCATAGACATCAATAGTTTTTATTCTACCTGCCATATTCAAACACACACACACACACACACACACGCACTTAAAATGGAACTCCATGGGAGTCTGGTGAACTTGGAAACTTTATGATTGAAAAATAAACCCATTTAATCAAATTCCAAAAAGGGAAGATACACCAGATTTGTTTTGTTGTGGTTGTTGTTGTTGCTGCTGCTGCCTGATTAAATAAAACATGCAGGCATCATAATAGACTACTTGTTTATTTATTTTTTAATTTAATAAATCTTTATTGTTCAGATTTTTACAATTGTTCCTCTTTTCTTCCCTCCATATCTCCCCTCCACCTGGTTCCCACCCCACCCTCTACCCTTACCTCCCCTCCATTGTCCTCATCCATAGGTGTATGATTTTGGTCCAGTCTCTTCCTGCACCTGCCTCATTCCTTTCCCCCTGAGAGTTGTCAGTCCACTCCTTTCCATGTCCCTGATTCTATTATATTCCCCAATTTATTCTGTTCATTGGATTTTTTATTCACTTGATTTTTAGATTCACTTGTTGGTAGCTATGTATTTGTTGTTCATAATTTTTATCTTTACCTTTTTCTTCTTTCTCTTCTTAAAGAGTACCTTTCAGCATTTCATATAATACTGGTTTGGTGCTGATGAACTTAGCTTTTTTAAAAATTTTATTGATTTCTTACAGAGAGGAAGAGAGAGGGACAGAGAGTCGGAAACATCGATAAGAGAGAGACATCGATCAGCCGCCTCCCACACGCCCCCGACTGGGGATGCGCCCACAACCAGTATACATGCCCCTGACGGGAACCGAACCGGGACCCTCCAGTCCGCAGGCCAACGCTCTATTTACGGAGCCAAACCGGTTTAGGCAGCTTTTTTTTTTTTTTAATCTGTGAAGTTCTTTATCTGCCCTTCAATTCTGAATGATAACTTTGCTATTCATCACTTTGAATATTTCTTGCCACTCTCATCTGGCCTGCATAGTTTCTGTTGAGAAATCAGCTGACAATCATATGGGTGCTCCCTTATAGGTAATTAACTTTTTTTCTCTTGCTGCTTTTAATATTCTCTCTTTGTCTTTTGCTCTTGGCATTTTAATTATGATGTGTCTTGCTGTCATCCTCTTTGGATTCCTTTTGCTTATGGTTCTGTGTACTTCCTGGATGTGTAAGTCTATTTCTTTCACCAGGTGGTGGAAGTCATTATTTCTTCAAATAGGTTTTTAGTATCTTTCTCTCTCTCTTCTTCTGGCACCCCCATAATTCTGATGTCTAAATATCAACATTTTTAGTTTGTTATTTAGATGTCTATCTTTTTTTTCAGTACTTTGTGTAAAGGGTGGAAAGATAAGGAAGCTGAGAACGAAGTTTATGAAAACTAAAAGATTGTCAATATGGATTCTGAATTTTTCTGTCTTGAGAAGGATAGAAACAACGGGATATAAAAGCTCTGGGTATTTGAGTCTAAGAACAGGCACATTAATTTAAACAAACTCAAATACTCAGAGCTTCATTCATTCATTTGCTTAATACATAAGTACTGTGTCCCTGAGATGCCTCAGGCACTGTTCTCAGGTATTGGAAATAGATGGGTAAGACAGATAATGTCCTTACCCTCATGTTTCTCACAGTTTAGCAGAAGAGACCAATGTTAAATAAATAGTTTCCACAGGATAAAGCAATGGGCAAGACTGAATTGTAGGAGAAATCTCTACATGAATATACCTAAAGCCATAAACATAAAGAATAAGCATTTTCCTGATTGAGCTCTTTGTTTCAAATTCTTATCTATTCAAACACATTCTGGATATTAGAAATGTTGAGGATGGTGGTGAGATCTCTGACTTTTCCAAAGCAGATTTACAGTAGATTCATGTTAGAAGCATAATTTGAACATAGTAATTATAGCTAAAAATCGTCAAATGATGTCAAGTCTATACCAACATGAAGTTACTTTTAAAGTACAGTATTTGTTATTATCATGTGGTTTGTTAGCCAAGACTAATGCTGGGCCTTGATGAATGGAAACTGTTCTCAGTTCTGTGGTGTGCTATAGTTTGGGTCCTGACCATCATGTGGCATACCACCAATTAAAATGACTGGACATACTATTGTGCCAACATAGCTAATCATGTCTTTGCATTAAATCATAGCTGTCTATTTTTCATAGGTAAAGAAGCAAAAGAAAATATTGGGAATGTTCTTTGTACATATAGACATTTTTACAAAATGAAAACTATGTGTTTATAAGATTCACTTATGATTCCTCTAACCAAATGTATACACTAGTAATAATTATTTTATCCCTCTCTCTTTCTCTCTCAAAACAAAAGAAGAAAAGAAAAAATAAATATAAATGAATGACAGAAACAGAAAAGTGTAAATTTCTTATGGGTACATTTTCAATGAATAGTCTTTGCAAATTAAAGGAGAAAATAAGTTACAGCAACAAGTCAGGTGGGCAAGATGTCTATGTACACTAGTTATCTTGTCTAGTAAGTATATCAACTAACTCACAAGGCAAGGCCAGGATTGAGAAATATCTATGTAGTTGATAGAACACACAATAACAACAGAATTTCTCAGGCCTGTATTGTTCACACACAAATGAATAAGCATTAAGAAATATTCATCCTTCTTGTTCTTATTCTTTCATACAATACAAGTGTGTCTTCTTGAAGACTAATTGCTATGTATTTTCTGTCATTATCTGGAATATGAGGGCACATTTGTGTTCTTTCAAAATTAAACATACAATCATTACAAATAATTTAGAACCAAACCTTATTGAAAATGTTTAATTTAAATATTTTTAAAATATAGAGAAGGATCTGGTACTCTGGCTAAACTCATCAGTAAATTCTGAAATGATAACTATTTTTGATTACCTGATTATAAATCTACCTGGAAAATATTCCTGTTTATCAGGAAAGGATAATTATTTAGAATCTAGTATACCCTTAGCCAAAAGAACCACATGACTTATTTTCTAATATCATTCAGGTTTTTTGCATAAATGTCACCTTTTCTGTGAAGCCATTCCTTCCTTACCTTTTCATCTTAGTGATCCACCATGCCCCATTCCTAAGCCCCCAAGCACCATTTTTCTTCATTGCATTTGTCATTCTCTTTTGCATATTGTAAATTTAATTTTACCTTCTATTTTGTCTCTGGTCAGATAATATAAGCTTCATGAAGACTGGGAATTCTTTTTTTTATTGTGTTGTTGCTATAGTCACAGTCCCTGGACTACTACATGGCATTTAGCAGGCTTGATAAAACAACAGTTGTATATAAATCAATAACATTAAATAATTTGTGAAAATATGAAGAAATTACATAAATGTGCATGGTGAATTTCAACAAATGTTTATGGTTATTAAAGAACAAATATTGCACACATACATAATGAAGTCATTACTGTAATTAGAAAATATATCTGATACATTTATAGCATATTATGTTACATATTTATCCGAGGATCACAAGTATCATATGTAGTAAATTTGAGTTTTAATGCAGGTTAAAATTTTATTGATATACTATTAGAGTGATATTTATTAAAACATACTTTATTAAAATATTCAAACTAGTCTTTTAGAAATTTGATGTAAGTAAAACTAAATGTGTAAACATACATTCACATTATTAGTTTTTACGTTGTATTAGTTATTTTATTAACTACTTAACAGTAAGTGAGGTACAACTTAATTTTACTGAAAAGAAAAATAACATTATAAATTATTATACGTTTAAACTTATTAAAATTGATTTGTTATAAAATAGCAATAAATTTCAATTCATAATTGGTTTTACATAATAATGACTAACTTATTTTATTCCATTTTATGTAATCAGAGTAAACCAACTGAGCCATTCAGAAATTAAGTATATTAAGTTTCTGAGATTTATTGTGAGAAATAGATAAAATTCCAAATGTGTTTGTTTGTTTTTTCAATTCAAAAATGGCTGGATTTTGCATCATGGATTTTAAAAGATTTTTTGGACCTCATTATCCATACTTCAGAACAAATTGTCTTAGCTTCACAGAAATATTTAGAAAACCCTAAGTTCATTTGAAAAAAACTTGATAAACAAATAATTCTCCAAACATTGTGAATTACCTTAAAGAATCCCATTGACAATAGAGTTCCTATGCTGAAACAGCAAAAATAAGCTCAATTACAAATATGCCCTAAACAGTTTAAGTTAACAAATGGCTGCATATTTTATACCAGCGTTTTAGCAGATTCTAAATCCATGCTTCTCACAACCAAGAAGATAATGCCACAAACATCCAGGAAATATTTTTCCATGCAAACCATTGGAAGGCATGTTGATGTGAAGCCCAGATACTATGAAAGCATGATACTTCAGCGTACAGCTTCAGCCCAGGAGCGCCTGATAGTTGTGGCAGGCTGTAGTCGTGCACAAGTGCTTACAGCTGCAGTGACATGGTGCTAAGTATGTTTTAAGACTAGTCCCAGTCGAGCGGCATCTTATCCAACCAGAAACAATCCCACAATCCAGCTCTTTTTAAGTGATCATCCTTGTATCATAACAGATTAAGGTTGCAGCTACTTTGGATTATGTTTAATCTAACCTTTATCCATTCACATCTTCACCTGAAACTTACAAGGACCAAGAGTCAATTGCCGGGGCATAATTCACAATGACACTGATCTTTCCTTCCTCACTCTAATTATCTGGATTAAGAATAACACTTTTGAGTAATTATTTTCACATTGGATAAACATTAAGCTTTCCTGGATTTATCTGAGCTTTTTCCTAACATGAAATAGATCCAACCAGGCTTATAAGAACATAACTGACAGCAGTGACAGCTTAATCAAGGCAACCCTAAACATCTAAAACAATAAGGAGATGTTTATTTCCCATTGTTTGGAGTATTCAGGAGTGAGAAACTTAACAAAATTAGTGGCAAAAAAAATCCTGGACATTAAATTTTAACGCTCTATGTTTTTTTCTTTCACTGTAATGATTTGGTTATCTTCAAGTAAAATTCAATCTCTAAATGGTGATATAAAATTGGCTGTACTGATACTAGTCATGAGAGTGAAATATCTTTATTTTTATAGTAACTGTAATTCCTAAAACTAAAGATGATCTTACATTAGAATCAGTGGCTGAAATGATAATTAGAGTGAATCAAGTACTCGCTGTATTATCTCTGATGTCTATTTTTGATCATTCTGTTTTGTTCACCCAAGATTGCACACAATCTCTAAAATTGCTATCACATACAGGCTAGAAAAATCTTCCAAGCTTGTCTTTGAAACTGTCTGAGATCATATACAATTACACACTAAAATCACATCACAAAACCCAATTACACTTTGGCTTTGCAGATCCACAGATAACCTCTTAAAGAGCAAACTCTCTCACTGTGTCGACCTTTGACCTCAGCTCTTTTTTCAATCTCCAGCAGCAGTTATCTATGTTTCTTAGCCCATCTGAGAAACCCGTGCTTCCAGTGGTCGAAAAGGCCTGCAGGACTTTTGAAGGGTGCCAAAGTGTCCATCTAGCACTAGTTGAAGATTAAGGTTAACATTACTAACGTTTTATTTTTGCTCTCTAATATATCTTGTATACTGTTCTATCACAAACTAATATTTACTAATATTTTAAATGGAGCAATTTACATAAAGTGCACTGGATTTTATTTTAATGGTTTAATGATTCCTAGACAGTAGCATTATTCAGCTTGGAAAAAAAAAAGAAAAGATAAAAAGAGAGCTCACTATTTTAATTGAATTGAAAAAACACTACAGATAAATAAAAAATATTCCAAAAGAACATCAAACCAGCATTTGCAATGAGAAGAGTAAAAGTGAGCTGGCTCTTTCAGCAGTCCACAATTACTTGTTTGTCCATCCAAGTTTGGAGCATCATAATCACTGACTACATGACTTTCCATAGAACAAAGAAGGACTCCAATTTTGTAAGAACTCTTCTCTGCAGTTTCTGAAGGAAACCACCCAAAAGGAAAATATGTATCAGCTATTTATATTTTCTATGTCATAAGTAACATTTAAAAATAAATAAAGAGGTAAATAAATTATCTAATTTTAAATGTGAAAAAAACTCAAAATCATTGCTGATTTTTCTTCAGCTTTACATTTGTTATGACTTTAGTTGTCTAGTCAATGTACCCTTAAGCTTGCTCATCTATGTAATAGTAATCATGGAGTTATATATGTCAGAAGTGCAAATGCACTAACTCGCTAAGCCTTATTCTCTGTAGTGTGTGTTGATGATTGGTAAACGTCCATTCAAATGACTGTCTATCCTATCTCATGTTATAATGTCAAATGTGTGTGAGCAGCTAAGTCAAAGGTACTCTTTTGCAATTGCCTTCCTCTCAAATGAAATATTATTGTTTTGTAAGGTTGCATCCAAGATGTGAACAATAAAGTTGTTTTAATACATAACTCAGGGTATCTTCAGCAATAGATCACTTCATAGTCAATTTCTTTGAAATGTTGCCTAAATGCATAGAATGTCACTCTGTTCGCTATCTCAAAGGGTCTGTAATGAATCAGGAAAAGAATTAGACCATAAAAATGCAGTGTCAGCAAGAATTGAGAATTTTGAAAAACATTTGGATACAGGAGCAATATACTAGAGAGCAAAGGAGAACAGAATTAACATCATGAAAATGAAATGAACATTCTTAGATGATTACAGACATTTATGAATGAGAACAAACATTTGATTTCATATTTGAACAATGAAAAGCAGGGGGAAAAGAACCCTAAAAATAAAGTCCTGTTCTTAGATGATATTAAATTCTACAATGATAACATATTATTTCGAGCTTAGAAGATGCTCCTTAAAACTAGAATGCATAGAAATTTATTCATCTATACCATCAGGCTAGCTGGTAAGCTCTCTGAGGCCAGGAACTATATTCTTTATGCTTAGCTCATTTATAGTGATTAGTCAACTGAATGAAACTCTGGAAGTACTCAGATACATGGATTAAATTAACTGCTGTAGGTCTAATTACTAATACCAAAAATACCATTTATATTATCTAAAATTATTATGGGTCCCCTCCATAATTCTCTATACCCCTTCAATAAAGGAAAATGAAAAGGACTGTAATGCTTTTTCATTTTTACAGATCTGTGATGGGTGAAAAAGAAGCAACCAGAGACATCGATAAGATTATTAAAATCTGAAAAGATCAAAAAATATTCTAGTGCCTTAAAATACTCTCACATTGAAAATGTAATATAACTTTTTTTTTTCAAGGAAAAAAAATAAATTAGGTGTTAGGTGGAGGAAGGTGTGAAATCGCGAACTGCTGACTGTGCTTTATAAACATTTACATTATCCTGGAGCTATTCATACTATGAACTTCCTGAACACTATATAATTTTACCCATTGTTGTATAAGTTGCCTTCCTCACACAAGTGTTGTACAAGGGGTATAAGGCATGTGTTCCTGACAATCTAGACAATTCCTTCTTGACAGTGCTGAGGGGCTGAGGCTACATGACAGTCCCAGATGGTTTTTAGGTGAAGGATAGAAAAAGTGATATAATTGATTTGGTGCTTGTTGAGATGCCCTAAATGTTCAGTTTCAGCTTTTACCTAATTCATCGCTTCCACCTATTTTTTTAATCTCTACGGTTTTTTTTTTATTAAAGCAACTGCATCAGGGATTGAGGTTCTTTGAGTAGTGTATTAAAATGTCTCAGAAGTTATCTAGAGAAATAGAATCTTCAGAACTTTCACTGTTAAGTTTCTATTTGACAAAGATGTTTAAAGTTAGTCTCTAAAAGGCTCTGCCAAGATATTCACCAGCTCCCAAGTTAACCTCCCTAAGTAACTAACCTTCTTTGGGTTGCTCTGAGTGAACACGGTTGTTGATATAAATACAGATAAGCACTCCCAAGTAAAGTTTTCAAATTTATATTGAACATAAGTAGGTTTCTAGTTGTTCAAATAAAGTAATTAATAAACAATAATACAAGAATAAACTCTGTTTTGTGAACTCATGACTGTAAATCTACTTTTGCCAACCTCTATATGTTCAGACATATGAGAATTGAAATAATATACACACAGAGTTAATAAATGTAAACTTCGGAACTCGAGGTTATGAGACTGGTTATGGCTGAGTTAGTTCAATTTTTTTTATACATCACATGATTTAATTTTACTGGATTTGGCTTAGCTTGGTTTTGTTTTGCTAGGGTCATTGGTTTGGGAGAGGCAAGCTCTTGAAGCTAGGAAAGAGGCTCTGTAGTGAGTGGAACAATTACTCACCCTCTCCTTTACCTTTTCACTTTAAAAAAGAATATGTTTTTATTAATTTCAGAGAGAAAGAAAGAGGGAGAGAGAGATATCTTTGATCAGTTGGTTTCCTGCCCCCTGCCCCCGCCTCGGACTTGGGATGGAGCCTGCAACCCTGGTATGTGCCCTAACCAGGAATCGAACCATGACCTCCTTCCTGGTTCACAGGTTGAAGCTCAGCCACTGAGCCATTCAGCCAGGCCCTTTTCACTTTCTTAATGGTACTATTTAACAAACTGAACATCTTAATTTCAATGTAGTACAATTGTTTTTTTCTTTATGGTTAATTTTGTGTATATTCTTCCTTAGCAAAACTTTGCTTTCTCCAATTTTATGAAAATGTTCTCTTCTGCTTACTTTCTTTAAACTTTATTGTTTAGTTTTTCACCTTTAGGTTTATGACCACCTGGACTTAATTTCTGTATATGATGAAATCTAGGAATTAAGGAATTTTTATATGACTGTCTAATTCATCCAGCTCCACTTATTGAAATTATCATTATTTTCCTCCTATAATATATTGTCATATTCCTAATAAGTGAAGTGAGTGTATATATGGGGTTCTGTTTATGGACTCTTTATTCAGTTCCACTGCTCTATTTATGTCCTAGTTGTTAATTATTATTCCTTTGTAGTAAATCTTTATATGTGGTAAAGTTGATCCTCTGATCTTCACTAAGATTGTCTTGGCTGTTCCCGGGCCTTTGTTAAATGTATTTTGGAGCCATCTTGTCAATTTCTACAATAAAATATCTGCTAAAATTTTAACTGGGTTTGCACTAAATCTACACAGTCGAAAATTTAAGATATGGGGTATTTTCCCATATACTATGTTCTCTTTTAATTTCTCTCATAAATATTTAGTAGAAATGTTTGCATAGGTCTTCTAAAAATCTTGTAGTTCGCTGCCCATCCTCTTGCAGATTAGTGATCCAGTTGTTATGTGGTTGATCATTACACCTCACAGCTTAACAGATAATTAGCATATTCCTCTCATTATATAGAATATATTTGGCTAAGTACTTCGTGTGTTTGATGCTATTATTAAAAGTACCTTTTATTTTAATTTAATTTCCTCCTTACTACTGGTTTATGGTGCTGAGAACCAATTCCAGCATGTAATAATTTCAAGAGTTTTACCAAAAGTTGGTGAAGCTTGGGCAGCTCAACAAGGGTGAGCCACATATGTAGTTTTCCTGTTAGAAACAGCTACATGGCACTTCCATCAACCCTCAATAGGATTGTTAACTGCCAGATAGCTCAGGGCATGTTATTGCCTCCTGTTGGCCAAACACTTGAACAGCTGTAGGCTATTCCCCAAACTGATAATGTTTCTGTATTCTACCCTTTGATACCTTACCCTTTGAAATGTATTATCTCCACCTTGCCTTAAGATAAATTGTGTTAATAAAAGCAGGATCCAGAAGGAGGAGAGTCTTCAGTTCCTTTTAGCAAGCTCCTCTGACCCCCAATGCCTTTCAAAACTATCTTTCATCCTTGGACTTCTTCTTAATCATCTACATGTATCCCCTTTCTCCAGAATGTTGAACTCTTTGTAAGGCTGAGAAAAGAACCCCGGCATTATAACACCCTAAGGAGGGACACTAACATATGGAAATACAGACATGTTTGAATTTTGTACTATTTCTTCTTTATTATATATCTTTTACTTCCTTTATGTTACCTTATTGGATCAAATACAATATCTAGTTCAACAATGAATATAAGATCTAGTTTTGAGTAGAAATCTTTTAATAATTCACTATTAAGTATCATATGTGTGAATATATATATATATATATAGAGAGAGAGAGAGAGATATGTATATATTTTTTCTTACTCCTTGCCTTACCTTTTCACTTTCTTAGTGGTACTATTTAACTGAATTACCATTTTGATGTTAATTTTCATCACCTGGCGAAGATGGCGTTTGTCAGGTTTCTTCACTACAAAATTACCCTTTTTTCTTCTTTCCATAATGCATGGCTCAGAAAAAAAGTCACAATGTGCAACCCCTACTGAAGGGCAGGGGAGTGACGCTCCACCTCCTTGAGAGTGGGTATCCATATCAATTATTTTAAATTCTTGTGCATGCAATCCTTTTCTATTCTCTCCTTTTTATTAATCTATTTAATTGTTTATTTATATTAAATGGAGTACTACATGACTTGTTTTATCATTTGGATAAAACATGCAGATTTGACCATTGGGAGTTCTTTCAGTTGGCAACAGTGTGGATCTTATATACCCCCATTGTTGTCATTCTTGTTCGGTGCTGTTGTTTGTATTAGGTTTCATTCTCTGGCAGTATGAAATGCTCCAGTCCTAATTTGTATATTTCCTGCTCATCCCTAGAAATAGCCACTTTTCCAATGAGCTCTGATTCCTCTTATTGGAGAATGGTTTAAGAATCAAAAATCAGTATGTTGAGGTTAATCATCACCACTAAGGTGTTATTTTTGGAATCTCTCTGTTGACAGAACCAGAAAATATATGTGTGTATATCAATGCACATATATAAACATGTCTGTAAAAGTTTCCCCATGGACCTGTCTTTATCTTGATTAAACTGAACATGAAGTTAATTCTAAACCAGTACCATATCAAATAATCCAATCTCCCCTCTTGCTAGTCTGCAATCTCACATATCAAAAGTTAGAAACCTGACTCCTACCATCTGCTATTTTATTAACCTCGTTGTTGAGTTCTAATATATAAGTGTGGTGGGTTCAGAATTATAATCTCCAGCTCCATCCAATCTACTGCAAAAGGTAAGATTTTCATTTTTTTTTTACACTTGAGTAGTATTCCATTGTGTCAATGTACCACAGTTTTTTCTGTTCATGGTTTAAAAATCTTTAACAATGTTTTATTGTACTTTACTTTTACTTTTTAAAGTGGTTTATTTTGTTTTTTAATTTTTAATTCTAATTTATATTCAATATTATTTTGTATTAATGTCAAGTATGCAGCAGAGTTGTTAATCATATACTTTATAAAGTGTTCTCTTGATATCATCCAGATGGTCATTCCGCTGTTCAGCTGTTTGGTCAATTTGCATGTTACATTTTTATTATATAGGATTGCTATGAACATAGAGGTGAGTATATTCTTTCTGATTAGTGTTTCAGTAGTCTTATGATATACTAGAGGTCCATTGCATGAAGATTCATGCAATAGGCTTTCCTTCCCCTGGCTGCCGGCACTAGTTTTCTTCAGCACTCAAGACTCAGGCCTTCGTTGTGGCCACAGCGGAGAAGCCAAGCCTCTTCAGGCTTCAGTCCTCTTCAATCTTCAGTCTTTGCTCCATGCCTGTGTATGCAAATTAACCCACCATCTTTGTTGGGTTAATTTGCCTACTCATTCTGGATTGGCTGGTGGGCACTGCAGAGGTATGGTCAGTTTGCATCTTTGTCTTTTATTAGTGTAGATTCCCAGAAGTGGAATGGCTAGGTAAAAAAACAGTTCTATTTTTAATTTTTTGAAGCAACTACATTTTTTTTTTCACATTGGCTGCACCAGTCTGCATTCCCACCAACAGTACATGAAGGTTCCCTTTTCTCCACATCCTTGACAACACTTGTTGTTTGTTGATTTATTGATAGTAGCCATTCTGACAGGTATGAAGTGATATCTCATGGCAGTTTTAATTTGCATCTTTCTGATGATTAGTGACATTGAGCATTTTTCTGCATGTCTATTGGCCATTTATGTGACCTCTTTGGAGAAGAGTCTACTCAGGTCCTTTGCCCATTTTTTTAAATTGAGTTGTCTTGTTGAGTAGTATAAATTCTTTATAAATTTTGAAAATTAACCCCCTATCAGATGTATTTTTGGCAAATATGTTCTCCCATTCAGTAGATTCTTTTTTCAGTTTGTCAATGGTTTCTTTTGCTGCACAAAAGCTTTTTAGTTTACTTTGATTGAATTTACCAGTGAAACTATCCTTTGCTCTCAGCATCGATCTTCATCTAACACTCCAAAAATCAAAACTATTGATTTCTTTTGTGAAAATATTTAAAATTTAAATTAAATTTCTTTAAAATAGGTAGAGGACTATTTTGATTACCTATATTTCCATAAGTGAACATTAGTAGGTTTGTCTTTCAAATAAATTGTCAATTTTATCTAAATTATCAAGATTGTAGGCAGAGAGTTGTTTCATAGTATTCCCTTATTATTATTTCAATGTCCAGTAGTGATGATTTCTCCTTCATTTCTGATATTGATAATTTGTGTATGTTATTTTTCTTTCTTGGTTAGCCTGGTTACAGGTTTATCAACTTTACCAATCATTTCAAAGGCCTAATTTTGTTTCGTTGATTCTCTCTAACAATTTCTTGTTTTCAATTTTATTGATTTCTAAAATTTATTCTTACTTTTTCACTATTATGCTATCCCCATTTCCCCCACCTTTACCCACCTTCCCTTGTCCTCATCCCCCCTTCCCTCTAGCCATCACCACACTGTTCTCTGTCTATGAGTTTTGTATGTTTGTTCTTTGGCTAAGCCCTTTCTCCTTCTTTCATCCAGTTCCTCAACACCCCTCCCCTCTGATAACGATCAGTCTGTTCCATGTAGCCATGCCTCTATATCTCTTTTGTTCATTATGTTCCACATATAAATGAGATCATATGGTATTTGCCTTTCACTAACTGTGTAGGCTATTTTTTATCAGATTCTTGAATCTGGTTCTAATGTGTACTCTGTCTTTTCAGAGTGTGTTTTTCATGCTCTTGGTATGCCCTGTAAATTTTTAGTTTGCTTTGTTTTGTTTTGTTTGTTTGTCTGTTTGTTTATAAATACCAGATATTGCACTTGGTGATGAAATCTAGACAAATAAATCTCTCATGGGCTTCAAATTTCTGTAGTGAGGATGAGGGTGGAAGACACTAGACTTGGGGAAAGGGCGGTGAGAGTTTTCCAGACTCCATCTCTGCTGCCCCTGCATCTCAGATAGGCTCTCATGAACTCCTGTGCTATAAATCAGGGAAGTAGAGCTGGCCTCACCACTGCTGCTGGGAGGTAGGAGTAATTGTCAGGAGACACATGATCTGCCTCTAGGGCTCAAGAATGCAAGTAATATTCTGTCTGAGATTCTTACTATGTTAATAATGCCTACTGAGAAGATGCTTCTTCCCCACAGCCCACCCCTAAAATTGACCTCCTTTTCACTTAGAGAAGACACCTATTGTCCTCTGCTCTCAGCATTGATCTTCATCTAACACTCCAAAAAGTATTCTTTTTTCTATCTCATTACACTAGAGAATTTGCTATACTACAGAATACAATGAACACTGTAAAATATCTGTAGAATATAAGACTTTTGCCTATCACAAAAATAGAAATAATAAAGATCCCTGTTCCTCCCTCCCTGCCAGCTGTGCCCACAAGCCTACACTGCCCACATTTACCTCCACCAAGGTACACCTGCCCAATAGCTCCTTTATTTAAAATAGAAAAAAAGGAAAAAACAGATCTCAGACAGAGAAACCCTTACTCCAAATGAAGACATTCTCATAAAAAGACCCCTGCCTGCTCACTCAAGTTACCCAACTAATTCAATGTAAAGATGTGGGGGGAAAAAAACAACAACAAAATTTTGCAATATGAGGGCACTTGGGGCTAAGGGAGTAAAGCGGTGACCCTGGAAATTGTTCAGTCTCTCTTTTCTCTATGTTTGTAGAATATCAATGGGGAAAGAAATCATCTTATTTAAAGGTTGAGTCAGTGGTTTAATCACTATATCCTGGAAATTACTCCATGGCAATTTACATAGAACTCTGTCATTGCAAGGAATGGAGTAGAGCACATGACATTTCATTTGTCCTCTACAAATAGACTTTTAGGTGTGGTGTGTGTGTGTGTTTTGCATTTTTGCTGCTGTAAATATTATTGGACAGTGTGAAAATACCGCATGTGCAAATATGTGCATTTGCTAAGTCAAATTCTCGTTTATGATTGTTCAGTTTTGCACCTTCCTTGAAAGGAGGCATCATAAGTACAGAAGGAAAAAAAATTGCTTGTAGAAAAACCCACCTATTATCTTTATTAAGGAAGTTTTAGGGTTCCAGGACACAAGAAAGCCCTCCTATGCTGAACAACATTAAAAATTAAATTGTATATATAATAAATTCATCTTTTTAAAATGAAGTGATATTTGGATCACATTTAAAAGTTGATTATTTATTTTCCAGTTCTCTAATGTTATACATCCTCAAGTTAAATTTTTTCAAATGAATTTCACTCTATACATGTTGGTTTTCTAACATGTCTCTTACCAAATGTTTGTCAGCATTCTATCATTCTGAGACTTACATTAAAACGTTTCATTGGTTTACATGAAGATAGTTTGGTCATCCAGAAAATTTACCTCAGGAAGTTGTAAAACCTTATCATGTTTCAGTAATTAGGAATTCCAAATTGGAAATTAATCTTCCTCAGAATTTCAAGAAGGTTCTCCTATCACGGAAATAAATTTGAAATCAACCTTTCTTCCCATCCACCTGCCATCTTTATAGTCAAAACCATATGTGCTTGGTCTTTGAAGTACAATTTTGTTCTCTAATGATATCCTTCACATAACAGCATTATTCCACTAGCCCTAACTTTCCATTGCCCAACCTGGGCCAAAGTCAGCAGAAGAATGACGAATGTTGGTGCAGATAGGTGATGCCAAGGTAACAAATGACCACAGCCTATGAAGTTACAAACACGAAAAATGTCAACAGAAACTGCCCAGACAAAATGGCAAACAAAATGAATCAATATAGGCTGAATATTTAAGGAAATTTCTGGTTTGAATTATAAAATCAATTTTTCTTATATGAAATGTTTCTTGGAACAGTGGCTCTATTGTTTATTTGTTTCAAATATATGGCATAGCCTTTTCCAAAGCAACTGTGATTAATGTGTCCTGATTCCCTATTTTGTTCAGTGAATGAAACTTAACTTTTGTTAATAAAATATACATTTCACAAAACTGAAAAAGCACAAATTCTAATTCACCAGTCATTGTCTTAACCATCATATTATTGCAAAAAAATACTTTATGGTAAATAAAATGTTATCTTATTTTAACTCATAAATATCAAAAGTAGAAAGTTTTTGCCTTGCTAATATCAACTGCTGGAATGTTGGTAGAGCCTACAGAACACAGGATGGGCTCCGGCCTTCAAAAAAAAGCTTGGGTCAAATAAAAAGGAGGCCATTTTTGAGGGATAAATGATACAGCTTTTGGTCAGTTAAATGTAAAAAACAGATGGAAAAGAAAATCAAAAGGAAAGCTGCTCCATTTTTCAATCACACATCACCAGGTAAGCCCAGAATGCTTTAAAGCCTATCTGTTATGGGGCCTCATTTTCTGCATACCAACCATTCTCATTTTGTCACTCGGGAATCCTGGAGACAGTTTTGAAAGACTGAAAGATACAATTTTCTTCCATGTTCATTATGCACAATGTGCCCATAGCACTGAATCTATCCTTAAAGAAAACTTCATTTTAAAAAATACACTTTAACCAACCCAATAAATATTCATTGCATCTCATAAACCTTAAGTAGACAATTCTGTCTTAAAACTTTAAAAAAATCAAAATAAGCCTCAGGTGAAGACTCTGGTCAAAATCATCTCAATAGAAGCGCCCAAGTGCACAGGTGTTACATGGATAGGTAATAATAGTCCTGCCTAAGAAGCTGTAGGCCTGCAGTTTTTGGAGTAGCTAGACCCTGGACCAGCAGCCTCCACCCAGAAACAGCCCTTCACAAATACCCTACCTAACCTCTTCTTTCATTTAGGTGTTCTTGACAGGGACTCTGGTAGAACAGTCCAGTGGTGCCACACTATCTTTCCCCAGTAGGCAGGGCATGGGGAGTCACAATCACACTTGCTGATCTACTGCAATGCACACTGAACATCCACCAACGTGATCTGCCAAGATGACATCTACTTCAGCAGCCAGGACAAGATGTGCTCCTGTGGTGCTGCTAGACCTTTCATGGGAGCAGTCCAAAGCCTAAGGAACAGCTGGTTGAAGTGGGAAGTGGAGACTGAGGCAGAGGCTGGACAAGAATCTTGAGAAGAGATGCTTCATGAAAAATTATCAAATATTTCTATGATTGTCAAATCAGATAACTATTCTAAAAAGACAGGCATTCTGCACTTTAGAATTATACCATTTGGCATGATTGTGTAGATTGCACTCAAAATTAATTGAAGTTTTAAAATGTTCAACATTATAATTAATCAGGAAAATGCAAATTATAGTCATAGTGAGATACTACTAGACATTTACCAAAATGATTAGAATTTTAAAAGGCTGATAATATCAAGTGTTGACAAGAATGTGGAGCAACTTGATGGCTCATACACTGCTGATTGGAATGTAAAATGGTTACTGTCACTATAGAAAATTATTTTACCAATCAGTTTTCTTAAAATAAATTAATAGCCAGCCATTCTACCATTAGATATGTATCTACTTACGGAAAATGAAAACATACAACTATACTTACACAAAATGTTAAAATGTTCATAGCAGCTTTATTCACAACAGCCCCAGAGTGGAAAGACTCTAAATGCCATAAACAGGTGAATGAATAAACAAAAAATGTGTATATCCTTACAATAGATTCCCTCAGTGATAAAAAGGAATAATGAGCTATTAAAACATGAAACAATATAGGTGAATTTCAAAAACATTATGCTGAATGAAAGTTCTAGATTGAAATGATACATTTAATATGATTCCATCGATATAAAATAAACATTAGTTTATAGTGACAAAATGCAGACCAGAGGTTGCCTCTGACCTGGAATAAAGAAAGGAATGGACTGTAAAGGGGCACAAGAACCTTTAACGACAATTGAAATGTGCTGTATCCTGATCATCATAGAGAAGCATGGAGCTAAATAATTGTCAAAACTTGTAAAATTTTATAGTTGAAATTTATGCAATAAATTTTTATTATTTTTCAATGTCATTAATTAGAAAAAAATCACACTACTACAAAAATGTTAACCTTATATTTGTAAATCAAATAATGCTAATATATTACATATATTTTTTATTTTTTATATGGTATTTTTATTAATTTTTTATACATATCTCCCCATTTCCCCCCCCTCCCTCCCAGGCATATCCCAATCCCCCCAGTGTCTATGATCATTGGTTATGCTTATATACATGCATACAAGTCCTTTGATTGATCTCTTATCTACCTCACCTAACTTTAATCTTCCTGCTGTAATTTCACAGTCTATTTGAAGCTTTACTGTCTCTGTATTTATCCTTTTGTTAATCAGTTTATAATGTTCTTTATTATCCACAAATGAATGAGATCATGTGATGCTTCTCCTTCATTGACTGGCTTATTTCACTAAGTATAAAGCTCTCCAGTTCCAACCAGGTTGCTGCAAATGGTAAGAATTCCTTCTTTTTAATGGCAGCATAGAATTCCATTGTGTAGATGTACCACAGTTTTCTGATCCACTCATCTGCTGACAGGCACCTATGCTGTTTCCAAATTGTAGCTATTGTAAATTGTGCTGCTATGAACATAGGGGTGCATAAATCCTTTCTGATCAGTGTTTGTAATTTCTTAGGATCAATTCCTAAGAGTGGGATTACAGGCTCAAATGGGAGATCCATTTTTAGTTTTTTGAAGAAATTCCATATTGTTCTCCACAGTGGCTGCACCAGTCTGCATTCTCACCAACAGTGCACAAAGGTGCCTTTTTCTCCACATCCTCGCCAACACTTGTCGTTTGTTGATTTGTTGATGATTGCCATTCTGACCGGTGTAAAATGGTATCGCATTGTTGTTATGATTTGCATCTCTCGGATGATTAATGACTTTGAACATGTTTTCATGTGTCTCATGGCCTTCCTTCTGTCGTCTTTCGAAAAGGTTCTATTTAGTTCCGTTGCCCATTTTTTTATTGGATCCTTTATCTTCCTTTCATTAAGTTGTATAAGTTGGCTGTAGATGTTGGATATTAAACCTTTAACAGTGATAACATTTGCAAATATGTTCTCACATACAGTAATCTTTCTTGTTGTTTTGTTGATAGTTTCTTTTGCTGTGCAAAAGCTGTTTATTTTGATGTAGTCCCATTTGTTTATTTTATCTTTAGCTTCCATTGCCTTTGGAGCAGTATCAGTGAAGAAGTTCTTTCGGCATATATCTGAGATTGTGCTGCCTGTGGATTCCTCTAGTATTTTTATGGTTTCCCTTCTAATGTTTAAGTCCTGTATCCATTTTGAGTTTATTTTTTGTACTTGGTGTAAGTTGGTGGTCCAGTTTCATTTTTTTGCATGTATTTGTCCAATTTTCCCAACACCATTTATTGAAGAGGCTATCTTGTCTCCATTGAATGTTCATGCCTCCTTTGTCAAATATTAGTTGAGCATAGTGGTTTGGGTGGATATCTGGGTTCTTTATTCTATTCCATTGGTCTATATGTCTGTTCTTGTGCCAGTACCAGACTGTTTTGAGAACAGTTGCTTTGTAGTATAGCTTGAAATCTGGTATTGAGATCCCACCTACTTTATTCTTCCTTCTCAGAATTGCTGTAGCTATCCGTGGTCTTTTTTTGTTCCAGATGAATCTATGAAGAATTCTTTGTAGGTCTGTGAAATATGTCGTTGGTATTTTAATGCGTAGTTCATTGGATCTGTAGATTGCTTTGGGTAGTATGGACATTTTAATGATGTTGATTCTCCCAATCCATGAGCATGGTATGCTTTTCCATCTGTTAACATCTTTCTCTACATCTTTTTTCAGTGTCCTGTAGTTTTCTGCATAAAGGTCTTTTACCTCCTTAGTTAGGTTTATTCCTAGGTATCTTAATTTTTTTGGTTTGATAGTAAATGGAATTGCTTTTTTAGTTTCTCTTTCTGTAATTTCACTATTAGTGTATAGAAATGCCACAGACTTCTTAGCATTAATTTTGTATCCTGCTACATTGCCAAATTCATTAATTAAGTCAATTAGTTTTGGAATGGAGTCCTTTGGGTTTTTTATGTACAATATCATGTCATCTGCAAATAAGGACAGCTTTACTTCTTCTTTTCCAATTTGGATGCTTTTTATTTCTTCTTCTTGTCTAATTGCAATGGCTAATACTTCCAGTACTATGTTGAAAAGGGAAAGGTGAGAGTGGGCATCCCTGTCTTGTTCCTGTTCTTAGGGGAAATGGTTTTAGTTTTTGCCCATTGAGTATGATGTTAGCTGTGGGTTTATCATATATAGCTTTTATGATGTTGAGGTATGCTCCTTCTATTCCCAATTTGCTGAGAGTTTTTATCAAGAAAGGGTGTTGGATTTTGTCCAATGCTTTTTCTGCATCAATTGATATGACCATGTGATTTTTATCTTTCAATTAGTTTATGTGATGTATCACATTTATTGATTTGTGGATATTGTACCATCCCTGCATTCCTGGGATGAATCCTGCTTGGGCATGGTGTATGATCTTTCTGATGTACTGCTGGATCCGGTTTGCTAGAATTTTGTTGAGGATTTTGGCATCTATGTTCATGAGAGATATTGGCCTATAATTCTCTTTCATTGTGTTGTCTTTATCTGGTTTTGGTATTAGCGTGATGCTGGCTTCATAGAAGGTGTTTGGTAGTATTCCTTCTTCTTGAATGTTTTTGAATAGTCTGAGGAGGATAGATTTTAATTCTTCCTTGAATGTTTGGTAAAACTCTCCTGTGTAGCCATCTGGTCCTGGGCTTTTATTTACTGGAAGCTTTTTGATGACTGCTTCAATTTCTTCCATAGTTATTGGATTATTGAGATGTTTGGCTTCCTCCTCATTGAGTTTTGGAAGGTTATATTTTTCTAGGAAAATGTCCATTTCTTGCAGATTGTCCAATTTATTGGAATAGAGTTGTTCATAGTATTTTTTAGCAATCCTTTGTATTTCCGCAGGGTCTGTTGTTATTTCTCCTCTTTCATTTCTGATTTTGTTTATTTGGGTCTTCTCTATTTGCTTCTTGGTGAGCCTGGCTAGAGGTCCATCAATCTTGTTTATCTTTTCAAAGAACCAGCTCTTTGTTTTGGTCTCCAAGTTGTTTATCTCCACTCTGATCTTCACTATTTCTTTCCTTCTGAGTACCCTGGGCTTTTCTTGTTGCTCTCATTCTAGCTCTTTGAGTTGTAGGTTTAGGTAATTTATTACCATTGTTTCCTGTTTTTTGCAGTAGGCTTGTAGGACTATGAACTTCCCTGTAAAGACTGCTTTCACTGTGTCCCATAAATTTTGTATTGTCTTGTTGTCATTGTCATTTGTTGCCATGATGTTTTTTATTTCTTCCTTTATCTCTCTGGTTACCCAATCATTGTTTAATAGCATGCTGTTTAGTCTCCAGGTGTTTATAGTTGATTTCCAATTTTATGCCACTGTGGTCTCAGAAAATGCTTGATATGATTTCTAACTTCTTGAATTTGAAGAGACTTTTCTTATGACCCAACATATGATCTATCTTTGAAAATGACCCATGTGCACTAGAGAAGAATGTATATTTTGTGACTTTGGGGTGAAATGTTCTGAAGATGTCAATTAATTCCATCTGGTCTAGTGAGTCATTTAGGATTGATTTTTTGTTTAGAGGATTTGTCCAATGGTGACAGTGGGGTATTAAAGTCTCCTACTATGATTGTATTGCTGTCAATCTCTCGCTTAATATCCTCCAAGAGTTTTTTTTTATGTATTTAGGTGCTCCTATATTGGATGCATATATGTTTACCAGAGTTATTTCTTCTTCTTGGATTGTTCCCTTTGGTATTATGAAGTGGCCTTCCATATCTGTTATTATGTCCTTCACTTTGAGATCTAATTTGTCAGATATCAGTATTGCAACCCCAGCTTTTTTTTCATTTCCATTTGCCTGAAATACCATCTTCCATCCCTTCACCCTCAATATGTGTGCGTCTCTTTTCCTGAGGTGGATTTCTTGCAGGCAGCAGATATATGGATCATGTTTTCTTATCCAATTGGTTACACTATGTCTTTTGATTGGAGCATTTAATCCATTTACATTTAAAGTTATTATTGATAAGTACTTATCTGTTGCCATTTTTAGTCCTTACCCCCGAGTTCCTTCTTCGCTTCCTCTTTCATTACAGCAGACCCTTCAACATTTCTTGCATTGCTGGTTTGGTGGTAATATATTCCCTTAGTTCTTTTTTGTCTGTGAAGCTTCTGATTTCACCTTCAATTTTGATTGAGAGTTTTGCAGGGTAGAGTATTCTTGGATTCAGACCCTTCCTTTGCATGACTTTGTATATTTCATTCCATTCCCTTCTAGCCTGATGAGTTTCTGTTGAGAAGTAAGTAGCTAGTCTTATGGGGGTTCCTTTGTAGGTAACTTTCTGTTTCTCTCTGGCTGCTTTTAAGATTCTTACTTTGTCGTCGGTGTTTGCCAATTTAATTATAATCTGCCTTGGTGTCGGTTTGTTGGGGTTCATTTTGCTTGATGTGTTATATGTCTGGGTTCTTGGATTTATCTGGGTTTTTTCTTTCCTATATTGGGGAAATTTTCTGTCATTATTTCTTCAAACAGGTTCTCTAATCCTTGTTCAGTTTCCACTCTTTCTGGAACCCCAATTATGTGAATGTTGTTTTGTTTCATGTTATCCCAAAGTTCCCTTAGGCTCTCCTCTTGCTTTTTAACTTTTTTTTCTAGAAGCTGCTGTACTTGGGTATTTTTTCCTACCGTGTTTTATAGCTCACTGATGCGGTCCTCTGCTTCTTCCAGTCTACTTTTGATGCTTTCTATTGAGTCCTTTATAGCAGTGATGTCATTTTTAATTTCTTCTTGATTATTCTGCACCTCCTCTAGGTTCTTCTGCATTTCTTCTTGCTGCTTCATCTCCTCTTGGGTCTTCTTCATTTCCTCTTGGCTCTTACTCAGATTGTCGATTTTGTCTTCCATTCTTTTCATCCACTTTATGATCATTTCTCTGAACTCTTTCTCTGGCAGGCTTATTTCTGCTTCTATTTCATTTACTTCCTTTTCTGGTGAAACCTGCCTTTCTGTCTTATGTGAGCTGTTTCTTTTTCTGCCCATGGTCTTTCTTCTCCAGGTGTCTGGTTATGTAGTTCTCTCTCCTTTCCGTGTGCATTGTGTGGATCTCTGAATCTGCCGCCCGCGTGTCTGCACTGTTTGGAGAGCCGTGTTCTGGGTCCCTGGCTGTTTGGTGGGTGCCTCCGCCAGCCGCAGCTTTCGGACCTCCACAGACATCCACTTCCCTCTTATCCCAGGCAAAAGTGTACTCTATGGATCTCTGATTCCGCCGATTGGAGAGCGGAGTTCTGGGTCCCCGGGCCCCCAGCTGCAGATGGGTGCCCCAGCCGCAGGCTTCAGACTGCCGCAGACATCCACCTCCCTCTGCAAGATAGTGCGGTCTCCGCGTTCGTGCTGGTGGCTCCGGCAGACAAAATCTCCATGGAAGTGGGGCTGCCTGGCCAGGAGAGCCCCGTCCAGCAGTCCCCCACCTTCTCCTGAAGGATAACTGACTCTTAACTTGCCAACAAACACTCCCAGTGCGACTCTCAGCCGTTCTCTCTCCCTCTGCCCAGCGACAAAGCTCCAGATGCATCTGTCTACTCCGCCGCCATTTTCCTCCACTTTTCTATATTACATATTGTTATACATTTTGAATTGAATAAATCTTTAAATTTTTAAATTATATTCTTTTTTCTTTTTTTATAAATATATATTATTAATTTTCCACAGAGAGGAAGAGAGAAGGATAGAGAGTTAGAAATATCGATGAGAGAGAGACATCGATCATCTGCCTCTTGCATGCCCCCCACTGAGGATGTGCCTGCAACCAAGGTACATGCCCTTGACCGGAATTGAACCTGGGACCTTTCAGTTTGCAGACCGACGCTCTATCCACTGAGCCAAACCAGTTTCGGTTAAATTATATTCTTATTGAAAAAACTTATTTGTACTAAGATTTTAAAGAGCTATAAAAGCAATCTAGATTAAAAATTACAGTCATCTCAAACATAAAGCCTGATATAAAATTTCATGTTGAGAATTCTTGTTTCTCATTCTTAAATTTGAATATATTTTACTTGAATGTATAATACAAGTTCAATACCTGTTATATATGGTAATACTTTATATTTTTATTTATTTTAAGCTATATTTTAGAAAGAAAACTTGCCACTTTAAAAAAAATGTCTTCAAAAATACCCTATCTAACCTTCTCTATAATTCTCATTTCCCATGTATGCCATGTGGGAAAAATATTGTGACACTCCCCTGTCCAAGTGTGGTGACAGAGATATAGCCCTAAAGTTTGGAACCTGGGGGGAGAGTATGAATTGTATGTCCTCTATGTCTCAAAATTAAAATTATGTCATGCTAACTACCTGTATCTTCTCCCTTTGACAGATATATCTTTAAATAAAATGAAATCTCTAACATTTCTCCTTTAAATTTTTTCCTAGAATTTCCATTTCTTTTCTTACATTACCCATCTGTTTTTACATGCTGTCCACTTTTTCTGTTAGAGCCCTTGTCATATTAATCATAATGTTGGTTTTTTTTTAAATCCTGGAGTTTGAAAATTTCAACATTCATGCTATATCTAACTTTGACTCTAGTCTTCTTTTCAAACTGTGTTGTTGTTTTGGTTTTGGTTTTGGTTAATCCTCACCCGACAATATTTTTTCATTGATTTTTTTTTTTTAGGGAGAGTGGAAGGGAAGGAGGAAATGGAGGAGAGAGAGGAGAGAGAGAGAGAGAAGAGAGGAGAAAGAGGAGAGAGAGAGAGAGGAGAGAGAGAGAGAGAGAGAGAGAGAGAGAGAGAAAGAGAGGTAAAAGATAACATTGATAGGCTGCCTCCTTTACTGGGTCCTTCTCTGGTCCCAAATGGGATGAAACTAGAAACCCTGCTATGTGTCCTTGACCAGGAATGATGAACCTGCAACCCTTTGGTGTGAGGACTCCCTTATGACTGCCTGGTTTTTCACCCACAGACTTATTATCTACACAGAGCGTTCAATTCATCAGTTACAGTTCAGATGTCCCTACTCGGGGACTGGTTCCTGCAAAGATTTCCTCTTCAGTTCTGTTGGTAGAAAAGTTATGATTCTCTGTATCCACCCTGTTTGTCTTCCTAATTTTGTGGCAAGTAGTTTCCCTGTGTCCTTACTTCTCTGATATATCTAAGAAGAGATGTTTAATTCTCAATATTTAAAATGTTCAACTGTTTGTTCAGCTTTTTACTTGTTGATAGGATGAAGCAACAATTTCAAAGTTCCTTACATGCTAGACCAGAAACTGGAAATTTTCTCAATAAGTTAAATTGCATCATTTATGTTTTATACTATAGGCCCGGTACATGAATTTGTGCACTGGTGTGGTCCCACAGGGCTGAAACCAGCTCTCTGACATCCACTGAGGGGTCCCAGATAGCAGGAGGGTGCAAGCTGGGTCGAGGGATCCCTCTGATGCATGATCGGGGCCGGGGAGGGACATGGGAGGTTAGCCAGCTGGGGAGGTACTGTAATTGGCTCCAAGGCATGTCCAGCCAGTCTTGCTCAGTCCAAGTAGGCCAGACCCTAGCAGCAAGCTAACCTACCAGTTGGAGTATCTGTTGGTCAGTGCAGGTCATAGCAACTGATCAACCAGTCAACTGTCTGCCTCCTGGTGGTCAGTGCATGTCATAGCTAGTGTTTGAGTGGCCTTAAAATATCATTAGCATATTATACTTTGAATAGAGGCTCAGTGCACAAAATTCATGCACAGGGGAAGGGGGGGTGTCCCTCAGCCAAGCCCATATTGTCTCCAATCTGGGATCCCTCTCACAACCCAGGACTGCTGGTTCCCAACCACTTTCCTGCCTGATTCCCCCTAAGTACTTCTGCATGCCAGCCTTATCACACCCTAACCATTCCCCTGCTAGCCTGATTGATACCTAACTGTTTCCCTGTCTACCCGATTGCCCTTAACTGCTCTCCTCTGCCACCTTGGTCACCCCTCACTGCCATCCCTACTGCCCTGGTTGCCTGTAACAGCCCTCCCCTGCCAGCCTGGTCACCCCCAACTGCCCTCTCTTGCATGTCTGGTCCCTCCTAACTGCCCTCCCCTGCTAACCTGATCACCCACAACTGCCCTCCCCTGCCAGCCATCTTGTGGCAGCCATCTGGTATCTACATGGAGGCAGCCATCTCTGACCACATGGGGGTGGCCATCTCGTGTGTTGGAGTGATGGGCAATTTGCATATTACCTCTTTACTATATAGGATTGGTTGAATGGATGACTGGATGACCAGACACTCAACATATTAAGCTTTTATTATATAGGATTAAATAAAACCCAATAGATGGTGTCTTTAGCTGGTCTACTTACTTTGAGTAAGCTGGCATTTCCTAACTGCTACCAGCAGTTTATCCAAGTGATAAAATGCCTAGTGTTTATTTTTGAGAAGTATATAGTTCAAATTAGGAAGAGTGCCATTTATAATTGAAACACTAAGATATCCCCACCAATACTTCTTACAAACTTGAAAATAGAGTGGGAAAAACTAAACTTTAGAAAATGAATATAAGTTCAAGTTGGTTTTAGCATAATTCATCTAAGTAATTATATATCCAGTGTATGTATAAGGAGAAGATGTTCAAGGGATAGATCAGTTAGGGATTTGGCATGCCATTGATAAGAATCAATAGGCAAAAATTTATGTTTTTAATGTGCACATTTTTATTTTAAGTAGCTGATATTTACTGTTTAAGGGAAGATTAGAGTACAAATTATTTAAATTAAAATATATTATTATTATTAATTATATTAGAACATGTTGGTGGCACAGGTCTAACCAGAAACCATCTTTTATATTAATGGGAGGATTTTAGCATCCAACTTAATTTCCACCTGAGGGTCTGCAATGTCTGCTTCTGTGTAGCTGCTTTTCATGGAACTTCACTTTAATGTCCCCTTTTCTACTAATTTTCATTCAATGAGTTCCCTAATAACTGCCAGGTTACAGTTAATTTTGGGGTTGTTTGAAGTAAGAATAGGTTGGAACAAGTGGAACATGCCTACTGAATTGAGGTTCTATTCTGAATTTTATATTTGTAGAAAAAATTTAGTTACATCCCCACACAGATGTGATATTTGCGTCTTAAATGATATTTTAAAGTCCAGAATCCATAAAGAATCTTTAAAAAATGTAAAACTTATTCATGTTTTTAATAGGCAACATAAAATGTTATTTATAGTAATACATTTTGCAAGAGAATAGCTTCTAAGAAAAGTTTGACAACTATACAATATATATATTCACCTGAAGGTTTCAATGTTAGCTTCAAATTAATACACTTCAAAGTAACCTGTTCTTTCTGCTTTCCCTAGATTCCCAATAACTAAGCTTTACAAGATTTTGTAATGATCCTGGCATGTTTATTTCTATCTAAACTGCTTCCCATCTGGGAGTTTTCAGAAATTCCTGATTCCTGATTCAATCCACAAAGAGCTTTTAGGCTTATTTAATAGGTCTAGAGTATGGCTCAGCACAGGACTATGTCTATTCTATTTTATCTCTAGTTTTCTAAGCTTGAAAGATCTTCACTTCTCATCTCTACTTGTCAGATATTTTCATTCCATCTTTATTAAGATACTAGAGGCTCAGTGGGATCAGGCGGAGCCAGTGGGGGACCAATGGGGGTGGGATGGCCAGGGAGGGAGGGGCCACAGGCAGTTAGCTGGCCAGGTGGAGGGGCTGCGGATGGTTGGCTGGCCCTGCCCCCAATGGGGGTGAAGAATTCCTTTAGTTTTTTCTTGTCTGTGAAGCTCTTTATCTGGCTTTCGATTCTAAATGAGCTTTGCTGGGTAGAGAGGGATGTGGCAAGAAATATTGGAAGTGGCAAAGAGCAAGGACCTGCAGCCAAGGTGACCTTTTGAAAGGATGCGACTGCTCCAGGAGCCAAGGGTTCTGTCTCTGAAACCCGGGTCAGTCGTTGCATCAGGCCAGTGGAATCACTGAAGCCTATTTGAGAGTCCTCAGGGCTGGGAGCGTGAGCTCAGAACAGTTAAAAATACATTCATGCAGGGATGTTATCGGTTCTCTCTCATCAAAAGCCCACATGTGTCTGTGCTACACCAACAGGGTTGCTTTAACACTGAAGCCTCCATCTGCAAGCCCATCGCCTCCAAGAGCTGGCCGGAGGTTTAAAGTGGCACGTTGATGAGACCTCTGCCTGGCAACCTAGCAGGTGTCAGAGGCTCGGCAGGCAGGCTGAGCCCCGGTGCGGGTGCGGGTGCGGGGAAACAGGCTCTGACATCACCACCGGGCGGAGGATTTGAAGGCATTGGCAGCGGCTTCTATTTTGTTTTATTTTTATCTCCTTTTCCCCTTTAAACCTCTCCAGGTTGCATGCATTCGAAAGAGAAGCAGCCTTTTTAGCCTCCTCGGCGGAGAGCACACCTTCAATCTGAATTCACATGCAGCCGGATAGAGTCCTGTTTAGAAACACGTGTGGGTCTTGCATTATTTGTGCTATTACCAATAAAGAGGGTTTAAGATTCTGGCACGTAAATGTTTCCTGCTTATCCAAGAGGGCAGGAGGCCGAGTGCAGCCACAGGCACAACCACAGTATTTCATTCACTCACAGGCCTCTGTCCAAGGGTGGCCATGCAGATGCATCACACACAGAGAGGTCTGGGGAGCAGGATCAGGCAGCAAATGCAGAACACAGCCATCCATGGCCCTGCTTTTTCCAGACTTTATGTCTCAGTCCCAATCTTCCCAATCTGGATCTGTAGCATCTTCCTTTTGAGGCAGATTCAGGCTCTGTGCGATATGATGTTTATCACATGCTGTTTCTCCATGTGGGTGGTCAGCACCAGGGGTGAGGGTGGGTTTCTGAATCAGGCTACCTTTGGGATTGTGGTGGGTGGGGACAGCATGAAGGTGCAAACACAATCCAAGTGGACTCCTCACTGCCTGGCTTCTCCCCTCAGAAGGGGTATCGACAGCTCAGTTGGGTTTCATGTGTCCAAGACCATCAGGTGTGTGTGTTGGGAGAGGGGGGAACCTGGGGGGAAGGACCGAGGGAGGTTGAAGAGCATCAATGGGCCAGATCAGGTTAGTTGGCTGCCACAGTAAGTGTCATAGTTACTGGATGTTGTGGTGGTTCTGGTAGTTCTGACATAATAGTAGCTGGGCTTTTATAAATAGAGAGACTAGAGGCCTGATGCATGAAAATTTATGCAAGAGTAGGCCTGCCTTCCGCTGGCTGCAGGCACCAGTTTATCTCCAGCACCAGCTTCCTACCAGCACCCAGACCAAGGCTTCCTTCCTCCAGCTACCAGAAGGCACCCAGGACCACAGATGGCTTCCTTCCAGCCCTGTCTTTGTCAGGAAGAATATCCGGAATTACATCCTGAAGATGTCCAGTATAATTAGCATATTATTCTTCTACTATTATAGATAAATAACATAATACATAAGGCATTGTAAATTTAGGGCAACTAGGCCAGTAGAGGAGGGCAGCATGGGAGGATGCTCTAACCAACTGAGCCTCCCAGACAGGGCCAATGTGGGCTTTTTAAAAAATAAAATTTAGAAGATGTTTTTAAGATCTAAGAGTACAAAATTTCAGAATTGCTAACATAAAAAAAATATATATATATATAAATGAAAGAAAGAAATGCAAACTAATGCCTAGAAATTAAACTATGAGTTGCATTTTAGGAGAATGTAACTCACCGTTAGCATTATATGAAAAATTTGTATATAACTGCTTAGTCATACGTATATACTTACATCTGAATGAGCTCAATTTTTATAAATTTTTTTAATCTTGTCTGTGTGACTTGCAACATAAAAATAAACAAAAGGAATCTTGATATATAGGTTCTGCAAAAAGTGACAATTAGCCCTAGGTGGTTTCTCAATGATTAAAGTGTTGGCCTGTAGCCTGAAGGTCATGGTTTTGATTCCGGTCAAGGGCACGTATTTTGGTTGCAGTCTGGGTCTCTGGTCCCAGTCAAGGTTGGGGTGGGAGGCAACCAGTTGATGTGTCTCTCTCGCATAGATGTTTCTGTCTCTACAACTCCTCCTCCATTCCATTTCCTATAAAATAAATAAATAAATAAATAAATAGGAAAAATATACTCCAGTGAAGATTAACAAACAAACAAACAAAAAATGACAATTTAGAAGTTCAGTAAATTTTTTTTTGCAAAAATATGTCAAATTGCAAACTAAGCTTCAGGAAAAAAATGTTCTTAAGACAAATAAAAGCTATCTTATTTAACTCTTGGTAAGAAATATTGCAAAAATGTTTGCAGAATTGAAGGGTTTCCTATTTCTATTCTGTGCTTACTCTAAGTCTGAAATTACATGGTAACCATAGGTAGGGAAATTTTTTTTTTAATGTATATGCACATCTAGATGATCCTTAACCTAGTTAAAGTAAAGACTTATTAGCTGGTCCTTCATATATTCATTTAATAAACAATTATGTAGCTCCTAAAATGTTTAGCAAAGCACTGAACAAGATATTTCAGAGTATATAATATATTATCACACATAATCCCAGGCTTTAAAAATGTGATACCCAGCCAGTGTTGCTCAGTGGTTGAGTACTGACCTGTGAATCAGGAGATCATGCCCCAGTTATGGGCTTGGTCCCCTGTGTGGGCTTGCAGGAGGCAGCCGATCAGTGATTGTCATCATTGATATTTCTATCTCTCCCTCTCTCTTCCTCTAAAAAGCAAAAGAAAAAAGAAAAGAAAAAGAATGTGATATCTAGGATGAGAAATATATAAAATATGTATCCAAATATCTATAGTACAGCATAAGGTATTAAGTGCCATGAGAAAGGTATGTTTAAATTATAGAGTATTTCCAAGTTGGATGATATTGTTTTCAATTAAGTATATCAGATATCTGCACACCAAGAATCCTGGGGACCTATTCCTGATTTAATAGAAAACTAATATGTTTTATTTGAAAAGTAGCAACTTTTTTCTTGTTCATAGTCCCCAGCTGGAAACTAAATATTTCCTAAATATGCTCCTATCTTTAATATATAAGTGTGACAATAAAAGCTTTGTCAACTGTATTAATTGTGGTAATTCTAGCTGCTGAAACAAATAAAGCCTGGACCACCGTGGTTTAACCTATGGCAGTGTATTTCTCATTCATTTTTAATGTATGTCTCCCAAGGTCATGCTGGTAGTTATGTCCATTCCAAACAGCTAAAAGGGAAAGGAATGGGTAGGTCCACTGATGGTAGGTTCTTATGAGCCAGTCTGCAAGAGTCATCATTGGTACACCAGCTAAAACTCAGTCAAGTGAGAACACCAAATTGCAAGTGAGACTGGGAAATGCACAGCAAGCCATCTGTGCCACTGCTGGGATGAGCATGTATGGGTCCAATAAAAGGATAGCTTGTTAGGATTCCAATCTTTCTTGACAGCACATGCTTTTTATAAAACTGAGTTTTTGATTATTGAAATATCTATTGTTATCCCCACATCCCAAACAACTCTAGGGAAGAGCAATGTCATAGAAAGCATTGCCACTGTGAATATAACCCATAGTTTTCTGGACTCCATGTCCGTATATGTGTTAGAGATGCTTTATTCTCCCTCTTTCTTCAATGTTGCCAGCATCTTCACCAGTCAGTCACTAAAACATGTAGTGAGTTTCTGTGTGCTGAATTAATGCTTTTGGGACAGAAGTTGCAAAGAACTCTAACAGCTCTTCATGAACCTCATTCATTAACTGTCATCTGGACCTAGGTAAGTTGAATTTGAGTCTAATGCTGCTGGTCTTTAAAATCCAAACACATTTTAGTTGCTCTCCTGAAAAGTTATTCTTCCAGTTGCTAAACCAAGTGAATTGGCAATAACACCCACCTCCAGGAATTTAACTTGCAAAATTTTACACATATTCTCAAAAGTTAATGCTTATTTTTATTTTATATTTATTGATTGCTTTGTCACTGGGACAAGATTTGGAGCCAAGATCTTTTAGTACTAATGAATGATTTTTTCCAAAAATTGTTCAAAGGGTTTTAAATGTATTAACTCATTTATAGGTAATGCTCAATTTAATCTTTATACCAACTCTAAAAGTAAATACCATTATTAATACACAAAGGAATGGGGGAACAGGAAATATACGTAATTTATCTAAGGTCACATAGCTAGTATGGGGGCGGGGGGGCTGGGATTGAAAACTCAGCATTTCTACTCTATAATCCATGTCCTCACTCACTGCATCACACTACTATTGAGCACATAAGCAGCTACTAGCCGTAAACACTGGCAGTGTGCCTTAGCATAGTGTACAGTACATCCCACTGAACAGGATACTGAATTTATAATATAGCCACAATTTTAGACACCTAGAAGGAGTTTCCAGTCTAGTTTCACATTAAAATAACCTGAGGACCTTATAAAACATTTCAATGTCCCAGCTCTACCACAGAAAAATGAAATCATATCTAAGAGTGAAGTCCACATAAGTGTTTTTGAAAAGTCCCTCAGGTAATTGTAATGAGACACTGTTGCATTGGAGAGTTAAAGACATGTATTTACTTAAAATTTAAAAACATACACATATTTTTGCAGATGGTCTCCTTTTGTTTTGCTGTAAGAGAATGAAAGTAAATTTATTAAATATCCCATAAGTAGTTTGGGGAGCATGATGCAGTGAACTGAATTTAAATGATACTCAGTACCAATATATACAGTTATAACTTATTCAATGTCTTGTCTCTTTATTAAATGGGATTTGGTAATAATGATGACAAACTAATTGTTTAGAGTAACAATTAATTAGTATGATGAGAGTGATGGATGTATTAATTAACATATTGTGATATTGTTTCACAGTATATTTGTAGATCAAATCATCACTTTCTACACCTTAAATATGTATAAATTCAATTTGTCAATTATTTGTCAATAAAATTGGGATGACATTAGTGTGATGACTTATTGGGTCATTAAGAAGCCATTCTGTCCTGATTTCTGATTCTGCACAATTTCCTTTTATTCTAAAGTAAACTATGGTTATTTTAGAATATACTTATGCCTGCTGGATGAAATGCCAGATTTCTCCACATTCCCTTCTTGGATCCAATCCATCTGAGTAGCCAGGGTCCTTCATCTATACGTGACACTTTTAAAGCTTTGTATGAAACATCTGTTTTCCATTTTTAAAATGTCGACTTGTCCATCTTGAATGGGCATTGGGTAAAGTAGACAAATCCTGCTTTGTCTAAAGAGCCCATCTTGATTGTTATGCCAAAACCATATTTTCTCCATTAATCAGCTCCCTTAACAACTCGTCAGCAAATGCAGTGGGCAGTGGGTAATTCTCTGGTGCTACTTCTCTGTTAACCACTCGAAAGAACACTGTGTAGTGGGCTATAAAATGTGCTTTCTCTCCAAAGCTGTATTTTCCTTCTACATCTTATTTTGCTCAAAGTTAAATATTGCAGTCACAAAAGAGGTCCACAGAGACTTAAAAATAATGGGCATTGATCCTCTCATGCCCCTTTCCCTGCAGAATACTGCTCTTTTCTCAACTCAGCTGACAGCCTTCTACATTTCCTATCCAAGGGTCAAGCACAGGAGCAGTAACCCCAAGGAATCTTGTAACTGAAGAGATTTCCATAGAATTATATTTGGGATACAGGATCCTCAACTCAACTCTAAGCCTGTATGAAGACCCTCTGCTTACCTTCACCTCACTCTTAGGTTATGGGTGGGGATGAATTAAAGTAGAATTTCAGTGTTGCCTAGACACTCTACCCAGTGGTAAATTTTTTTCTTCATCAAGCACAAGTTTACTTTGCTGAGATGTAGGTGAAAAGAGTGTAGGAAGGCACACCTCTAGCAGGAACTGGAGCCCATGAAAGCCAGGAGTGGTGGCCCCAGCCTCTCTTCCAGGCTTCCACATTTCTTTAAGGGTTCTGCTTACATCATATGACAATGTGGGCCTCGGTCATTTCCTAATGTCCCCTGCTCCCTAAAACTGGGTAGATTTATGAATGACCAGCTTTCTCTGCTAACAAGTCACATGTACAATCTGGCCTTCTGTTAACAACAGAGGTTTCAGTGATTTTTGTAGCATGCCCTCCTCTCTCACCCTAGCCTTACCAGCCCTGCCTTTCTGGTTGGCCTTCAGCATGATCTCGTTAAGGCTAAGTGACCCAGGCCTGACTTCAGCAGCTCCATCACTTGCTATGCTGCTACTGTTTCCTATCCCAAGACATCTGCTTCAGCGCTGCTTCAGATAATGCTTCATTATGCCTTGGAATTATTTCTTTCCACTTTGTGCACCTTTGTGTGTTGTTCACTTTGAAGTTAATGTGAGTTTTATGTGATGATATGAAATATACATCAGAATGTACTGAAAAATTATGGTCCACTGAATAAAAAAAAATTAGGAAGTTTCCCTTTTCATTTGTTAAATTTGAAATAACAGAACTCTAAAAATAGCAGTTTGCCTGGAGATTAAGAGAGAAAAAAGAGACTATTTTTATTTACTAATGCAGATCAGGGCTTTAAGGAGAATAAAGGAATGTTCATGCCATAGAGTAAGTGATGGACTTATTTGGTATTTATGGCTCTTCAAAATCCCTGATAAAATTCTGAAAATACCCACAAAGCAAATACTTAAATTCTTAGAAAGAAATCTGTTTTACATCCCCAAATAAGGTTTGACTTTGAGTGTGTATCTATTATGGCTCTATCACTTTTTAAACCACAAGGTTATATAGAGAATGTGTGCATTGTCCTTAGGTTTATAAATATTTGACTAAGTACAAATATCTAGACTTAATAATAATTAATATCTAGAGTATACTAACTATATATAACATAGTGGACTAAACACACGGCACAGATGTTATTAAATTCATACAAAGCCATGCTATAAGTAAATAATATTATGTTTCCTACATGTTGCAGATGAAAAAACTGAGGAATTGAGAGAATAAGTAACTAACTTGCTCAAAGGTCACAGAACCAGTAGTGGAATAGGATTCAACCCTGACAGGCTGCAGCCAGTACACATGTTGTTTACTATATGCAGTGCAAACCAAGTTTTTAGAAATCTGAGAAAGCCAAAGATCCACCCTTGGATCAGGCAGTATTTCAGAATAGCAGTTTGAAGGGGACTGTTTATCTAAGCCTTCTCCACTTGTTTCTACTCTGCACCCAACTCTGTCATCTCCTCAAGTCCTTTGAGACATTGAACTATTTAATTTACCTTCACAAAGCAGATTGTTCATGAAACAGAAGGAAAAATGAGAAAAATCTATCTTAGCTTATGCTTCCCTGCTAGGCCAACTTTCAACAGTTTTACAAAGTACCACTATTGAAGTTTATGTGAAAAAAAAAAAAAAACCTTCCACATGCCGGAGGATATTTGCCACTAAGGAGCTACAAATCTATGAGTTCTGAAATACATTTGTCTACAAAATTGAGAATAATTACTAATTAGCTGAATTTGATCATTTACCCTTTATTCTGTTCATTTAAACACTTAAGAGTACCAACTTTAAGACTAATGTGTTGATTATAGTTCTTCCTAAATTTTCAAAACTCACATATAAAAATCAAGTATTACTTTTTAACACCCCTCCCCTCACAAAGTTATTTTTAAATGTTTGATGGAGGGTTTGGAGGAAACCAGGTGGAGGGGAGATATGGGAGGGGAAAAAAAAAAGGAACAATTGTAATAATCTGAATAATAAAAATTTATTAAAATTTAAAAAATGTTTGATGGAATTGTTTAAATATTTTAAAATGTTAGTCAAATATATTTTATGGATTCCTAGTCAGACTAATATTTTAGTAATGACATGTGCAATAATAGCTAAATAGAAATTCTCTTCTGTTTTACCTATGATCCCCCTTATTTTTTCTATTCACAACAGGTACGAGCCTGGCTGACTTGATATTTTCTGGTTTGGGAGGAAAAAAATGTATAAAAGAAATCTTCCTACTCATTTTATCTTTAAACTGGTTCCGCTCTACCTATGATAATATATTTAGTGCAATAATTCTTCATTACAAGATGACATCTACTTGAAAGAGTCTCTTGTTAGCTAAGTGTTTCTTTTATTGAATTATTGGCCCTAATTTCTCAGTGGTGAGAAAAGAGAGAGAGGAAGGGGGCAAATGAAGGTAGCATTCAACTTGAGACTGAGCAAGAAGACAATAAAGACAGCAGGAAAATGTCAAGAGAGCTTTCAAATCTCAAATTCGAAACTAGTACCCCCATAAAGTATTAAACCTCAGTCATAAACCACTCATGATATCCTCGATCATCTGTAACTTTGAGAAATGCAAACAAAGATGGCAAAGATGATATATGTCAAAGGTGACTTTGAATCATCTGCTACATGCAGTAGATGTTCAGAATGGATATGAACTGAGACCTTAACAAATCCCCAAACTCATGACTACCACCATGTTCTACTTTCCCCATCATATGCTCTAAAGCACATATTTTATTTAAAATGTTGTGTTACCACTTTGATTCAGTTTGGACTTTTCATACTGAAACCATAAGAAACCGGGTATCAAAGAAGCTAGAAAATAAAGAAAATTAATATGCTCATGAGGCTATTAAAGTCCAGAGCTGCCTTTAGCAGCTTGAATTAAGTGATCAGGACTTATTAATAAGTATTATTTCTGCCTTTCTCTCCACTCCATTCCTATCCCTCACCCTACTTCTCTACCACACCCCATCAATGCTAGAGTAGAGAGAGAGAGATGAGGACATTCATGGGGGTCTCTAAGAGAATCTCGGCTTTATTTTTTGTCAGAGTTGAAATCTCAGAGGAAGAAGTGAGAAGTTTCTCCAGGAAAATAAACCAGGGAGTTAAGAGATTTTCAGATATAATAAAAGCCACTAAGAGTCTGAGTGAGCAGAAAGAGGTCAGATTGTGACCTCTCAGCAGAGGATACAATGATTTACACAGAGCCCAGAGAGGAAGATGCCAGCACCCAGAGACCCAGCTTGATGAGGACTACAGGACAATGCAGAACCCAGAAGGAGTCCCATTCCCACTTCAGGGATACTACGGAAGCTTCTTGTCAACCAGAAGAAGCCAAGAGAGTAAGTAGGAGGAGGGGGAAGCACAGGAAGGTGGACCTTTAAAAGTTGGAGCATTTAATAAAAAGGGAACTAGTTAACCTGCACGTCTCTGTGCAAACTGTCAATAACAGAATTACTTCTAGTAGACAAGATTAAGATTTTTCCCTATTTCAAACTTTTATTTCAATTTAGTATGGATTTTGATCCTGTTGAAAGCAGCCTTGTCTAAATACACATCCACAAAAGAAGTTATCTGCTCCTCCAGAACACTGTTCCAAATGTATCATCTCTAACCCCACCCTGTTTCTGAATGTTCTTGGTAGTATATCCAATCAGAACTAGTTTGAAAGAGCCCCAACTAAGCCACTGCTTGAATGCTCGGACTTACCCATGCAGAATTTCAGATCCGGAAGATTTAGCTGCCAGTCCAGATTTCTTGGCCTCCTTTGACATCATAGTGTGTAAGGCATTCTTCTGTCTCTGCTTCACCACATTTCTTCATCATCAGATTTAAACAGAGCAATGCTATTGCCACCTCATGGTTCATTCCCATTGGTATCTTCTACATCAGTCAGACTACACATGCCTAAAGCCGTCTTCATTCTAACCATGCTGGCTCCCACTTTTTTTCAAGACACGTTGTGATTATTTTCACACAGGGCACAATGCAAGTCAGCAAGTGGTGAGCAGAGGAATGCTTCAAGTATGCCATCTCAGATTGTGATACTGTTCTCAATATCTATTGTTTCCTCTTGTGATGTTTTGTTCCATGAAGCTATCATCCTCTGGATAATTACTGAGGCCCTCCCTGGATGTCCTTGGAAAAAACTTTGGGTTCTCAAGTCTATGGTGGGGAAAAAAAGGAATTAAACTGGTTTGGGCTCTTTTAGTTTGGAGGATTAATTGGTCTTTTTATTTATTTTAATTAGTGTGCCTTTTCTCCTCCTCTTCCTCCCCTCCCCCATTGCTTAGTAGAATTGAGGATTCAAAAGCAGCAGAGTCCACTTAGTTTTAAAAAATTAAAAACTCTGCTGTTTCTGCACAACTGTATTGACTCTACTGTCAAACTCACTGCAGTTGGAATCAGTGCTCTGCCACTTGTTAGCTATTTAAACTTGGGGTCTTGTAGCTCAGTTTCTTCATCTTAAATAGATATAAAAATATTGCTTTTATCACCAATGTGTTGCATTAAATGAGATAAATCAATATAAATGCTTTATCTCAATGCTATGCACATAGGAAGCACTTAACACAAGTTCTCTATTTTTTATTAACTTCCAAGAATAGCTGAGTTAAATGAGAATTAATTATGACCTGAAAGGGGATTTTGAGTGTACATAGAAAGGATAAATAACCCAGAATTGCTGGGCTCATGAAAGAAAATGTCTTTTGAACTGAAGGTAAATAAATTGAAAGGGTAAATCAGACAGGAGAAGGATAAAGATCACTCCTAGAAAGAAGCAATAGATCAAGAAAATAAACAGTGAAGATGTGTAGGTGGTGGCATTGTAACAACTGATTGTTCCTACTGGTTTGAGTGCTATTGCATATGGGAAATGGAAGATTAATTTGGAAAAGAGTAAAGGGACATCAGCTATGAGGGCAAACCAGGAAAAATAAGAACCTGAACTAAGATAGCAACTAACAAAATATTCGGAAATGGAAGGTGAGGTTGTCTGGGTGGGATCACCAACTGAAAGGTATTTAAATACTACTGATAGGTTTTAGTGACTGATTAGATGTGTAAGGATGGAGTACAGGGGCAATAAAGGAGAAAGAAAGGGAAGGATTAAGAAATGTTCTTGGTTTCTAGCCTGGCAGGATAACTAATTAGATTACTAGATTACCCATCTAGGCTTCAAATGAGGAATACAGGAGAAGGAACAAATTTAAAAGTTATCCCAGTTGGTGGGAATTATATTTTCAGATATTACTTAACATTCTCCATAACCTTAACTCCAGTGGCATCACAAGACTCACATCCAGTTTATTGAATGTACCATATTCTCTTCCTTTTGCTGTAGCCATAGTCTCTTTGTACATTGCATTCCTTCTTCCTGTAACATTCTTCACCTTCCAGGACACTGCCTCTCTCCTGACCTTTCCTTTTAGTTTCAATCCAGATCCTTCTCTGAGGTTTATACCTTACCCCACAAAGTGGGGAAGTGTCTCTTTTCTGAGTTCCTATATGTCCTTTTCCCCTAAGTGAACACAATGGATTATAATGATCTCTTAAGCTATTTTTTCTTACAAAATTGAGAGCTCTTCAAAGATTTTATTTTGTTTATCAATTATACATCCAGCATATAAAAAGAGCCAACTAGTTCTGGTATTTGTTAAATGGAAAAATAATTATGTAATCATATGGAACATGGTTATAATATAGACCAGTGATTCTCAATGCTTTTCACCTCATGGCACACATAAACTAATTACTACAATTCTGCAGTACAACAAAAAAATATAATTTTTGTCTATCTGACAAAAATATAGGTATAATTTTGATTCATTCACACCAGATGACTATTGTTGTGTTGGCTGTTGTCTTTTTTTATTTGACAACTTAAAGAAAAAGAGGTCAGTGCCCCTGACTAAATAGTCAGGTATTGCATGTTTTAAAAATTCTTGCAACACACTGGATGAAAATTGCTGATGTAGACTATGAAATTAAGCTATATATACAAAAGTTATAACAAGTATATAAATATGTATTCATATATTTTTTGAAATATTAAACACATGCAAAAATGCTGTGACTATATGAGTCAGAAAGTTTGTATTATAAGATCAGTGCTTTCTGGATCACTTCCTGATTAATTTGTTTTTTATATTATTTAATTAATTAATTTATTTATTTATTTAAAATATACTGAGCTAACACTGGTTAATATTATGTAATTTCAATGATTTTGTTTTACGTTTTATAAGAAAACATATAGAGTTTAAAAATGAATTGTCTTATTTTCCAGCAAACACTAACATACTTACATATTTATAAAATACTCTATTGAAATATTTCTCTAGGCATGATTCATACTCTAGCATAAATTTGAATATGGAAAACATTAAGTGGGATGAATTCTAAAATTTGCTTTTATGAATAGACCTTCTATCAAATCTTGTTTTTACTGATTCATCTTTACTGGTTCTCTTCTTCTGCCCATTTTCAAATATACGTTTCAATTGAAAATGCCTACTGCTATAAATTGGACACTTGTTTCAAGTTGTTTGTGATGCAAAGACTAGATTTGATCTATGAAACAAGCCATCAACCTTTGGCCTATAACACAAACCATAACCTTTGAATATTAATGAATGTTCAAGGTTTGTTAAACACATTCCTACCCAATCTCCTAGTCTCACTCTACCTCTGACCCTACAATTACTACATCCTGAACTTCATACTCAGAGGTTTACTCAGATTTCGTGAAGTTATTTTCCACAATCCTTGCCAATGTTTTATGCTGTCATTTTTTTGGTTTAATTTTTGTTAATGTAATTGGTGAAATAGTAGTAGCTTGTTTTATTTATTTCTCTAATTTCCAGATAACAGTAAAAAATTTAAACAGCATGGAGTTATATGTAAAGAGAGGAAAAATTTAAATTTAGTTTGCCTAATGTGCTCTTCTACAAAAATAATCACTGTTAATACTAGGGTTTATAATCTTTCAAATTTCATATTTTTATATTATAGTCAACTATCATATATTCCTATATACATAAATATGTACCTTTAGTTATACAAATTTGTACACATATTAATATGTGCATATATATGTAAAACTATAGTTGTATATGTATGTCTGCTCATTTTCCTACCCAATTTTTATTTTTCAATATTCTTTCTTCTTCTGATATATGTTTCCTTTGCTCTAATAATTTAAAGTTGAAAGCTTAACATTTTCTCCCCAACAATTAAATTATTCTGTCTCTTGCCCCATAAATTTTATTGAAGATGAAAAAAGTAAATACTTATGTTCTTCTCTTTTTATAGTTTCAGCTTATTTAGGTTAGAGCTTGCTTCAATTTTTTAAAAAATTTAGATAAAGAGGAAGGGAAAGGGAAGGATAGAAACATCAATTGGGGATCAAGGCCACAATCTGGGCATGTGCCCTGCCTGGGAATTGAACCAGCGATATCTTGGGGCAGGGATCATACTCAACCATTGAGCCACACCAGGCAGACAGGGTTTGGTTCAATTTTTTATCCTTATTTCTTCACTAGAGGCCAGTGCATGAAATTCATGCACTCAGGCAGGGGACCCTGAGCCCGGCCTGTGCCCTTTTGCAGTCTGGGAGCCCTCCGGGGATGTCCAACTGGTGGCTTAGGCCCAGGAGCAGGCCTAAGCCAGCAGTCAGACCTAAGTGCTGCCACAGAGGCAGGAGAGGCTCCCACTACCACTGGTGCGCTCACCAGCTGTGAGCCCTGCTTGGGGGTTTCTGGATGAGTGAGCAGCGCTCCTCCTGTGGTAGCACACTATAACGAGGGGGCAGCTCCTGCATTGAGTGACTGACCCCTGGTGGTCAGTGTGCATCATAGTAACAGGTTGTTCTGCCATTTGATTGATTTGCATATTAGTTTTTTATTATATTTATTCATAGTTTGTAATTACCCTATGCTGAGAGATATTCTTTTTCCATTTCTTAAATTATGCAGAGTAGTAGTCTGTAGGAAGGGCTCATTACTAGTGTGTGTGTATGTGTGTGGTTTTCTCTCATTATTTCATTGCAAGACAATATTTTTTTAAAGACTTCATGCTGGTAAGTGGAAGTTGACATAATAATAGTGCATAACAACTTTTTTGGAGTCTGAGGTCTGTGATGTTAACCTCCAAGTTTTTTTTAAAGGTTTTTATAACTCATTGTAAAAATATACTTATTTATATAATTTCTAAAACATGTACTTTGAAGCCACAGCCCTTTCAGCATTATCTATCAGTAACTACTACATGTAGGATCTGTGAGTTTGAATTCCAACATACATTTTGTCATTTTTTTTTAATTTGTAAGAGTTGGATTTTAGACAGACTTAATTCATCTTGCTTCAAGAACACATCTTCAGCATGTCATCCACTTTGGAGGAAAGAAGGTTCCCATATTTTCATACATATGATCTCTGTGGAATTATATCAGAGGGAACAGAAGTAAATCATTCTAGTTCCCTGGAGGAGAGATCTATGTTGCAGAGTTTCTGATATTTTTTGCTGCCTCCTTGGGAAGCTAGAAAGATTTCTGCAGACACTTCAGGCATATACATAGCTAACAAATATATAAAAATATGCCAACTGCCTTAGCTCTAATGAAATGCAAATAAAATTACCATGAGATACCACCTCACATCTGTTAGAACGGCTATTATCAACAAAATAAGTAACAAGTGTTGGAGAGGTTAGAGAAATGCTGATGGGAATGTAAACTGATACAACTATGAAAAACAGTGTGGAGGATTTTCAAAAAATTAAGAATAGACCATATGACACAGCAACTCTTCTTCCAGGTATCTACGCCAAAAATTTGAAAACATTTATTTGCAAATACATATGCACCCCTATGTTCACCAAAGTGTTATGTGGCCAAGACATGGAAACCACTGAAGTGTCCTTTCCTAAATAATTGGATAAAGAACATGTGATACATATATGCAATTGAATACTATTCAGCCATAAAAAAAGATAAATTTCTGCCATTTGCAACAAAATGGATGGGTCTTGAGAATAGCATGCTAAGTGAAATAAGCCAAACAGAAAAGTTAATTAAGAACCACATGATTTCACTCATATAAAACTGAAAGCAACAAATGAACAAACAAGAAAAACAAACAAACAAAAACTTGTGGACATAGATAACAGTATGGTGGTTACCAGAGGGAAGGGGTGTGGGAGGAGTGTAATAAAGGGGTAAAGGTGAAAGCAATCCCATTTACCATCGCACCCAAAAAAAATTAAGATACCTAGGAATAAACCTAACTAAGGAGGTAAAAGACCTATACGCAGAAAACTACAAAAACTGAAAAAAGAGATAGAGAAAGATGTAAACAGATGGAAGAGCATACCATGCTCATGGATTGGGAGAATTAACATCATTAAAATGTCCATACTACCCAAAGCAATCTATAGAGTCAATACACTACCCATTAAAATACCAACAAATTTCACAGACCTAGAAAGAACTCTTCAAATATTCACTTGGAACAAAAAAAGACCGCAAATAGCCACAGCAATCCTGAGAAAGAAGAATAAAGTAGGTGGAATCTCAATACCAGATTTCAAGCTATATTACAAAGCAACTGTTCTCAAAACAGCCTGATACTGGCACAAGAACAGACATATAGACCAATGGAATAGAATAGAGAATCCAGATATCCACCCAAACCACTATGCTAAATCAATATTTGACAAAGGAGGCATGAACATACAATGGAGTCAAGACAGCCTCTTCAATAAATGATGTTGGGAAAATTGGACAGATACTTGCAAAAAAATGAAACTAGACCACCAACTTACATATACAAAAATAAACTCCAAATGGATACAGGACTTAAACATAAAACAGGGAACCATAAAAATACTAGAGAAATCCACAGGCAGCACAATCTCAGAAATATGCTGAAAGAACTTCTTCACTGATACTGCTCCAAGGGCAATGGAAGCTAAAAAAATAAAAAATAAATAAACAAATGGGACTAAAAAGCTTTTGCACAGCAAAAGAAACCATCAACAAAACAACAAGAAAGATCACTGTATGGGAGAATATATTTGCAAAGGTTATCACTGATAAAGGTTTAATCTCCAACATCTACAGCCAACTTATACAACTTAATAAAAGAAAGATAAAGGATCCAATTAAAAAAATGGGCAATGGACCTAAATAGAACCTTTTCAAAAGACAACAGAAGGAAGGCCAAGAGACACATGAAAACATGTTCATAGTCACTAATTATCCAAGAGATGCAAATCAAAACGACAATGCGATACCCTCTCATACCTGTCAAAATGGCAATCATCAACAGGTCAACAAATGACCAGTGTTGGCAAGGATGCGGAGAAAATGGAACCCTTGTGCACTGTTGGTGGGAATGCAGTCTGGTGCAGCCACTGTGGAGAACAGTATGGAGTTTCCTCAAAAAACTAAAAATGGAACTCCCATTTGACCCAGCAATCCCACTCTTAGGAATATATCCTAAGAAATTACAAACACCAATCACAAAGGATTTATGCACCCCTATGTTCATAGGAGCACAATTTACAATAGCTACAATTTGGAAACAGCCTAGGTGCCCGTCAGCAGATGAGTGGATCAGAAAACTATAGTACATCTACACAATGAAATTCTATGCTGCCATAAAAAAGAAGGAATTCTTACCATTTGCAGCAACCTGGATGAAACTGGAGAACCTTATGCTAAGTGAAATAAGCCAGTCAATGAAGGAGAAACACCACATGATCTAACTCATTTGTGGATAATAAAGAACATATAAACTGATGAACAAAAGGATAGATACAGAGGCAGTAAAACATCAAACAGACTGTCGAATTACAGCAGGAAGGTTAAGGAGAGGTGGGGTAGATAAGAGATCAACCAAAGGACTTGTATGCATATATATGAGTATAACCAAGGAACACAAGACACTGGGGGGATTAGGGTATGCCTGAGAGGGAAAGGGGCCATGGGAAGATATATATACATGTAATACATTAATAAAAAAATTTTTTAAAGGGAAAAGGTGATTAAATATATGGTGATGGAAGATTTGACTTTGGGTGGTGGCACACAATGCAATATAGAAATGATGTATCATAGAACTATACACTTGAAACCTATATAATCTTTTTATGAATGGCACCCTAACAAATTTAATTTAAAAGTGGCTCAGTGGTTGGCCATCGACCTAAGAACCAGGAGGTCACAGTCCGATTCCAGGTCAGGGCACATGCCCAGATTGTGAGCTCAATCCCCATGGGACACATGCAGAAGGTAGCCCATCAATGATTCTCTCTTATCATTGATTTTTCTTTTTCTCTCTCCTTTTCCCTTCTCCCGTTCTCTCTGAAATTATATATATATATATATATATATATATAATGAATGAATGAATGAATAATAAATCTATTTTTTTAAATTAATTTTTTATACATATCTTCCCATTGCCCCCCCTCCCTCCCAGGCATACCCCAAACCCCCAGTGTATATGTTCATTGGTTATGATGATATGCATAGATACAAGTCCTTTGATTGATCTCTTATCTACCTCACCTAACTTTAATCTTCCTGCTGTAATTTCACAGTCTGTTTGAAGCTTTACTGTCTCTGTATCTATCCTTTTGTTCATCAGTTTATAAT
>JAAGEH010002534.1:14604603-14655616 GCA_011751065.1 Lasiurus cinereus | reverse complement strand
TTAAACCTTTATCAGTGATAGCATTTGCAAATATGTTCTCCCATGCATTGATCTTTCTTGTTGTTTTGTTGATGGTTTCTTTTGCTGTGCAAAAGCTTTTTATTTTGATGTAGTCCCATTTGTTTATTTTTTCTTTAGCTTCCATTGCCTTTGGAGCAGTATCAGTGAAGAAGTTCTTTCGGCATATATCTGAGATTTTGCTGCCTGTGGATTCCTCTAGTATTTTTATGGTTTCCCTTCTAATGTTTAAGTCCTGTATCCATTTTGAGTTTATTTTTCTATTTGGTGTAAGTTGGTGGTCCAGTTTCAATTTTTTGCATGTCTGTCCAATTTTCCCAACACCATTTATTGAAGAGGCTATCTTGGTTCCATTGAATGTTCATGCCTCCTTTGTCAAATATTAATTGAGCATAGTGGTTTGGGTGGATATCTGGGTTCTCTATTCTATTCCATTGATCTATATGTCTGTTCTTGTGCCAGTACCAGGCTGTTTTGAGAACAGTTGCTTTGTAATATAGCCTGAAGTCTGGTATTGAGATCCCACCTATTTTATTCTTTTTTCTCAGAATTGCTGTAGCTATCCATGGTTGTTTTTTGTTCCAGATAAATCTATGAAGAATTCTTTGTAGGTCTGTGAAATATGTCGTTGGTATTTTAATGGGTAGTGCGTTGAATCTGTAGATTGCTTTGGGTAGTATGGACATTTTAATGATGTTGATTCTCCCAATCCATGAGCATGGTATGCTCTTCCATCTGTTAACATCTTTCTCTATCTCTTTTTTCAGTGTCCTGTAGTTTTCTGCATAAAGGTCTTTTACCTCTTTAGTTAGGTTTATTCCTAGGTATCTTAATTTTTTTGGTGCGATGGTAAATGGGATTGCTTTTTTAGTTACTCTTTCTATAATTTCATTGTTAGTGTATAGAAATGCCACAGACTTCTTAGCATTAATTTTGTATCCTGCTACATTGCCGAATTCATTAATTAAGTCAATTAGAATGGAATCCTTTGGGTTTTTTATGTACAATATCATGTCATCTGCAAATAAGGACAGCTTTACTTCTTCTTTTTCAATTTGGATGCCTTTTATTTCTTCTTCTTGTCTAATTGCAATGGCTAATACTTCCAGTACTATGTCGAACAGGAGAGGTGAGAGTGGGCATCCCTGTCTTGTTCCTGTTCTTAGGGGAAATGGTTTTAGTTTTTGCCCATTGACTATGATGTTAGCTGTGGGTTTATCATATATGGCTTTTATGATGTTGAGGTATGATCCTTCTATTCCCACGTTGCTGAGAGTTATTATCAAGAAAGGATGTTTGATTTTGTCCAATGCTTTTTCTGCATCAATTGATATGACTATGTGATTTTTATCTCTCAATTTGTTTATGTGATGTATCACATTTATTGATTTGCGGATATTGAACCATCCCTGCATTCCTTGGATGAATCCTGATTGGTCATGGTGTATGATGTTTCTGATGTACTGCTGGATCCGGTTTGCTAGAATTTTGTTGAGGATTTTGGCATCTATGTTCATGAGAGATATTGGCCTATAATTCTCTTTCATTGTGTTGTCTTTATCTGGTTTTGGTATTAGCGTGATGCTGGCTTCATAGAAGGTGTTTGGTAGTATTCCTTCTTCTTGAATGTTTTTGAATAGTCTGAGGAGGATAGGTTTTAATTCTTCCTTGAATGTTTGATAAAACTCTCCTGTGTAGCCATCTGGACCCGGGCTTTTATTTGCTGGAAGCTTTTTGATTACTGCTTCAATTTCTTCCATAGTTATTGGACTATTGAGATGTTTGGCTTCCTCCTCATTGAGTTTTGGGAGGTTATATTTTTCTAGGAAAATGTCCATTTCTTGCAGGTTGTCCAATTTGTTGGAATAGAGTTGTTCATAGTATTTTTTAACAATCCTTTGTATTTCCACAGGGTCTGTTGTTATTTCTCCTCTTTCATTTCTGATTTTGTTTATTTGGGTCTTCTCTCTTTGCTTCTTGGTGAGCCTGGCTAGGGGTCCATCAATCTTGTTTATCCTTTCATAGAACCAGCTCTTTGTTTTGTTGATCTTTTGAATTGTTTCTTTGGTCTCCAAGTTGTTTATCTCCGCTCTGATCTTCACTATTTCCTTCCTTCTGAGTACACTGGGCTTTTCTTGTTGCTCACGTTCTAGCTCTTTGAGTTGTAGGTTTAGGTGATTTATTACCATTATTTCCTGTTTTTTGCAGTTGGCCTGTAGGGCTATGAACTTCCCTCTCAAGACTGCTTTCACTGTGTCCCATAAATTTTGTATTGTTGTGTTGTCATTGTCATTTGTTGCCATGATGTTTTTTATTTCTTCCTTGATCTCTCTGGTTACCCAGTCATTGTTTAAAAGCATGCTGTTTAGTCTCCATGTGTTTGATTTCTTTCTATTGTTTTTATTATAGTTGATTTCCAGTTTTATGCCACTGTGGTCTGAGAAATTGCTTGATATGATTTCTATCTTCTTGAATTTGAAGAGACTTTTCTTATGACCCAACATATGATCTATCTTTGAAAATGACCCATGTGCACTGGAGAAGAATGTCTATTCTGTGGCTTTGGGGTGAAATGTTCTGAAGATGTCAATTAATTCCATCTGGTCTAGTGAGTCATTTAGGATTGATGTTTCTTTGCTGATTTTTTGTTTAGAGGATTTATCCAATGGTGACAGTGGGGTATTAAAGTCTCCTACTATGATTGTATTGCTGTCAATCTCTCCCTTAATATCCTCCAAGAGTTTTTTTTATGTATTTAGGTGCTCCTATATTGGGTGCATATATGTTTACCAGAGTTATTTCTTCTTGTTGGATTGTTCCCTTTAGTATTATGAAGTGGCCTTCTTTATCTCTTGTTATGTCCTTCACTTTGAGATCTAATTTGTCAGATATAAGTATTGCAACCCCAGCTTTTTTTTTTATTTCCATTTGCCTGAAGTACCATGTTCCATCCCTTCACTCTCAATCTGTGTGCGTCTCTTTTCCTAAGGTGGGTTTCTTGCAGACAGCAGATATATGGATCATGTTTTCTTATCCAATCGGTTACCCTATGTCTTTTGATTGGAGCATTTAATCCGTTTACATTTAAAGTTATTATTGATAAGTACTTATCTGTTGCCATTTTTAGTCCTTACCCCCGAGTTCCTTCTTCGCTTCCTCTTTCTTTTTATTACAGCAGACCTTTTAACATTTCTTGCATTGCTGGTTTGGTGGTAATATATTCCCTTAGTCCTTTTTTGTCTGTGAAGCTTTTGATTTCACCTTCAATTTTGATTGAGAGTCTTGCAGGGTACAGTATTCTTGGATTCAGACCCTTCCTTTGCATGACTTTGTATATTTCATTCCATTCTCTTCTGGCCTGACGAGTTTCTGTTGAGAAGTCAGTAGCTAGTCTTATGGGGGTTCCTTTGTAGGTAACTTTCTGTTTCTCTCTGGCTGCTTTTAAGATTCTTACTTTGTCGTCGGTGTTTGCCAATTTAATTATAATGTGCCTCGGTGTCGGTTTGTTGGGGTTCATTTTGCTTGGGACTCTGTGAGCTTCTTGGATTTGTGTGGATTTTTTCTTTTCTATATTGGGGAAATTTTCTGTCATTATTTCTTCAAACACGTTCTCTAATCCTTGTTCAGTTTCCACTCTTTCTGGAACCCCAATTATGCGGATGTTATTTTGTTTCATGTTATCCCAAAGTTCCCTTAGACTCTCCTCTTGCTTTTTAACTTTTTTTTCTAGAAGTTGCTGTACTTGGTTATTTTTTCCTACCGTGTCTTCTAGCTCACTGATGCAGTCCTCTGCTTCTTCCAGTCTACTTTTGATGCTTTCTATTGAGTTCTTTATAGCAGTGATGTCATTATTCATTTCTTCTTGTTTATTCTGCACCTCCTTTAGTTTCTTCTGCATTTCTTCTTGTTTATTCTGCACCTCCTCTAGTTTCTTCTGCATTTCTTCTTCATGCTTCTTCACCTCCTCTAGATTCTTATTTGTTACCTCTTGGCTCTTACTCATATTGTCAAATTTGTCTTCCATTCTTTTCAACCACATTATGATAATTTCTCTGAATTCTTTCTCTGGTAGGCTTATTTGTGGTTCTATTTCGTTTACTTCCTTTTCTGGTGAAACCTGCCTTTCTGTCTTTTGTGGGCTGTTTCTTTTTCTGACCATGGTCTTTCTTCTCTGGGTGTCTGGTTATGTAGTGCTCTCTCCTACATTGACTGAAAGGCACAAACTACAACACGACCAGGTACAGCACACAAGGCACTGAATAGAAATGTATTCAAGATGTTAATAATCACAAATAAGGTGACCACCAATGAAGGACAAATTAGGGGTAAATAGAGAAAGCAGAAGAGGAAAATGAGGAATAAAGAAAAGAAAGAAGTGCCAAAATCAAATTGGGAGGGTGAGAAAAAAAAAGATAAATAAATGAACAATAAAATAAAATAAGAAAATAAAAAGGAGAAAAAGGAGAATGAAAGAGGAAGAGAAAAAAGTCAGAGAGAAAAGAAAGTGTATAAGAGAGAAAAGAGGAACAAAATATACATGTCAGGAGAGAAGTTCAATAGAACAGTCACTAATCCCAATAAAGGCCAGCAACCAGTACCTAGAGATTAAGGCAAATTGCAAATAGCAACTGGTATTGAGGGAGATGAGGGAAAAGAGAGGTAGAAAACAAAGCAAGCAAAAAGCAAAATAAAACAAGTAGAATAAACTAAAACAATCTCTCAAAAAAATTTCAAAAAATCGATATAATCACTTTTCAGGCAAATAGCAACAAAAGGACATAGAGAAGAAACAACTTTTTGGCTGGTGAAGACAAGAGGGGAGAGGTTTGTGTGGACTTGTAGTAGGGGATTTGAAATTAGATATATAAATGGGGTGAAATTTTAACCAGGTAAAGAGAAAAATAGGGAGAATCTAAAGTTGGAAAAGGGAAAGAGAAACAAGACAGCAAAATCGGGAAAGTTAGGAGGAAAGTGTTGGCATAAAGGTGGAGTTGAGTTGGAGTAAAATTATGCTAAAGGGAAGATGAAAATAGAATGTAGAACTCTAATCCCGAAATAAAATAAAGAGAAAACAAAATGACACTTTTTTTTTCCAAAAACGGTAAAGTACTAGTAGTAATTAATAATACTAGTTTAAAACAAAAATGTAGTAATTATAAAGGTAAAATCAATTGAGGCAGAAAGAAAAAAAATATTCTTTTAATTAAAATATGTGAAAATGAAAAATAAAGAATTAAAAATTAAGAAAAAGAAAAAAGAAAAAAGGAAAAAAAAAAAGAAGAAGAAAAATAGAATGGTCCTTCACTTCCACTATTATTCTGCTTGGCACTCCTGTTTCCCAGTAGGGGAGGTATTGCAGTTCCCTGTGTTCCCCTCTTGGTGTTTTAATCTCTTTAATTCTCTTGTGGTTATGCGAGAGTCAATTTGTGTGTCATCCATTGGGTGGCAGTGTTTCGGAATTGATCTCTGAGACAAAGCACAGGACCTCTCTAGGCTGTGCTCAGATCCTGCTACTCTGCGGTTCCCAAAACCAGTTTGTGGGGGTTTTGCAGCCTGGACACTGCAATAACTCCCAGGTTGTCCCTCTGCCCCAGAGAAAAAGAAAAAAAAAAAAAGAGTCGTTTTCTGGAGCTCTCCTCTGTCAACAGCTCAGAGGGTTTGCCTTCACACTCAGGGATCACGCCCTGACCACCTCCTCGGACCTCTCCAGAGGCAGCTTTCCCGCAGCCCGGCTCCCACAGTGTCTGCGTCTCTGCCCTGCGGGGGTAGGAGACCGCACCCTGGCCCAGGCTAAGTCTGACCCTTCCGCGCGCGCGCGCAGTGTGGATCTCTGAATCCTCAGTCATCGTCTGTGCTGCCTGGGAAGCCGCGCTCTGGGTCCTGGCTGCTCTGTGGGTGCCTCCGTCAGCCGCAGCTTTCAGACCTCGGCAGACATCCACCTCCCCCTTAAGTCAGGCGCAATCTGACCTTTCCGTGTGCTCTGTGGATCTCTGATTCCGCCACGTGTCTGCGCCGATTGGAGAGCAGAGTTCTGGGTCCCCGGGTCCCTGGCTGCTCGATGGGTGCCCAGCCGAAGGCTTCAGACCGCCGCAGACATCCACCTCCCACTGCAAGATGGCTCGGGCTCCTCGTTCGCGCTGGTGGCTCCGGCCGACAAAAACCCCGTGGCAGTGGGGCTGCCTGGCCGGGAGAGCCCCTTCCAGCAGTTCCCCGCCTTCCCCTGGAGGACAACTGACTCCTAGCTTGCCAACGAACACTCCCAATGCAACTCTCAGCCGCTCTCTCTCCCTCTGCCCAGCGACAAAGCTCCAGACGCGTCCGTCTACTCCGCCGCCATTTTCTCCTCCCCCTAAATCTATTTTTAAAAAATGATTTCTGCTAGGGGTAGCAATTGATTCTGCAAGGGAGCCTATGTAAAAGTTTTCTATTCTTCTGCCTGCTCCTTCAGAAGGAAACCCCACTATTGTATCAGCTGGTTGCAAGTGTCTCCTGCAGGTGGAGACTTCACCAGTGGGCCAATTTCATGTCTCTTGCCTCTGCTTGTTCTCTAATGTGACCTTGTCTCTGTTAAGTAGAAGATAATTTGATCTTTGCCAACAAGTCATCCATGAATGTCTATAAATGTTGCTCTTTATAGTAACTGGGATTCCTAGAAAATTCCAATGCCCTTTTCAATATCTCTATGCCTATCCTACATCTAATTAAAGTTTCTCAGGGTTTTCATTATGTAGAACTTTCATTCATCAACAACCCCCCTTTCTTTTTGAGAACCGAGGATATAAGTAATGACAGAGACAGATAAATCTTGAACCCTGAGAATCATATATTCTAATAGGAAGGAGTTAAATAATAATAAACATGTAAATGTATATTATGACAGGTAAAGAGAAATATTAGATAGATGAACAAAACACAATCAAGGAAGAAGGAGGTGAAACTGTTTCTAAATTTCATGCTGGTTTAGATCTCCCATCCCAACAAAAGTATTATATGTCTACTTAAGTTGTACTTTCTTTGGGAATCTAGTTATATATGGGAAGGAGTGGTGGCAGGGTGGCAGGAGTATATTTCCCCTTCTGTATTCCATAGAGCTAATGTCATAGCAATGACCAGAGTAGTCCCGGTTTTAAACATTGGGTCTTCTTCAATTCCTGTTTCCCTCTGTGTCCTCGATTTGGTTTCTAAATCCTATCCATTTTTATCTTATAAGAAATTTTTCATCAATTCTTTCATTTCTAATCCCCTGACCATTGTTTCATCCACCTCAATTATTCAAAAGCAACTGATTAGATTTTCTTATTATTGTCCTTTTTCTTCTGAGTCCATTCTAAGTACTGAAGATGGCATTATCAGCCTAAAACACAGGTATAATACATAATAATATCACTCTCTGGCTTCATTGACCACCAACACATTATTTTTAAATCAGGATGTAGGTTAAGTATTTTTCTGTATTTAAGGTATATTTAATTGGACATGTATTATTTCTATCTCTTTATATCTTTGAAAACATAAAATATCTTATGAAATCAGTTAAATGGTCTAACTATAGAGCTAACACAAAACTATAATTTTCCACATTTAAAAATCTCTACAATCTAAAAAAATTATTAAATTGTTATTCTTAAGACTTGGCTTTGTTCTTCTTCCATGATGAGGACTATAATCATGTGAAGATTGAAGTTTTTAACTTCTATTGGCTTTGAGTTAAAGGAGCAATATAAAGTTCAAAACCACTTTCTTATAAGAAGAATAATTGCATTTGTCTTATATTTGAATAATGTCAAATGGGCTTAAGTAACCCAGCTCAACCATGTTAAAGTGGAACAAAGAAACTCTATAATATGAACTTTTGCTCAGAAAGAAAAGTGTTTGAGGAAATTATGACCAACTGAAATGTGACACAGAAACTATAATCAGCATGTCTTCTAGTTATGGTATTACCTACATAGCTATAAATAAATAAGGGTATCCTAATCATTTCAACTACCATAGGAATGTAAATAGCTTTTCAGTGAAAAGCAGCAACTTTTGAATAAAGTAAAAATGCCTATACATCATTCAGGCAGAAAAAAAGAATAACCTTCCGCCTGTGAAATTCCACAAGCAGGTAGGTAGGTGAAATGATCTTGATCAGAGAGGAGCACAGGTCAAACAAAGTCCACATGCACACTAAATTTCCTTGTCTTTTAGAAAAAATTTGCAGAGATGAGGCAATCGAACTACCATGATAATTACCCAAGATATTGCCTTTATTCTTCATGTAATATTTAAGGCCACCTAGAGTTAGAACCTCAGTCACTTAAAAAATAGCCTAAGGCAGAAAATAAGGAATGGAAGCAGTGAGCACAGTCCCATAGCAGGTAAAATGTTTCACCTGTAGGCTGTTAGATGTGTGAGAGATTCTGGAAAGTTATATGTGGGGTGTTAGTGTCACACACTCCAAACTCTCCAAAACATATTTTGCTCCCAACATTATACCTTTTTTCTTCAAAATTCTCAAAGTAAACACATATCATCCATGTTCCTGGAACATACTAGTACACTATAGAAATGGCAAAAGGCGAGCATGGGGGAAAAGGGCGGGGGGGGGGGAGGGAAGAGGAACGGGGAATAGGGCAAGAGTATATGGGAATGGTTCATACCCCTAAAGATCTGAGCAACTTGTTTGTAAAATGCAGCCCTGGAAAACTCATCCTTCAGCTTCTTTCTTTCTCTTCCCATTTTCTTACAGCCTTCCAATAAGCCTCCTCAACCAAGCCCACTCAATAGTATGATTAACGCAAATGGTGTCATTCTCGAAGCAAGCACCTTGTGCCAAGTTACACAAACTAGTATGCATTTAATGTTTTTGTGACAGTACCATTTTGTGACGTTATATTTTCAGTACTTTGTCTCTTAACTCGACAAGCGGCTTCATTTCTCTCACCCACACAAAAATGTAAACAGATATTATAGTTTTGGAGAAACTTCCCTGGTATTTCCTTTCTGCTTTTTCAACTCCAGTCCTGTCTCCGTGTGCCAAAGGCAGACTGGTTCCAACAAGGCATCCTTGCAAATGCACAGGCACACTATCAACAATGCTATTGTCTTTAGAAAATGTGCAGAAAAAGAGCTGACATTTGACATACAAGGTAAGCCCAACAAAGTATTCAGAAGATTATTCTTTCCTGCTGTTATAATCCACTAACTTCTTGTTGTTAGTTCTTAATCCAGTATCATGTCTAGACTGTTTCTTCTATACCTCCAACAAAGCTTTGGGAAAAATAAAATCGCATCTTCACATGCTTCTACACCCTTCAGCTATTATCACCGGCCAAATCATGGAAATAGCACACCGCATTCTCACTTTGGAGTTTGGACTTTTTGTCTTCCAGGACATTTGCAATCTGCTACAAGTATAATAACAGACAAGAAACACAGGTACTTGAGGCCCTTTCTACAAGATTAATTAAATCTTCTTTTGAAACAAGCACTAAGTAAACATTAAGAGGCTATTACTATAACTTCTGGAAAGTATTAGTGCAATATAACTAGTACATAAAGGATGATATTCTGACTATATTATAAAAGGGCATGTTTGAAACTTTAAATGTGTCGAAATACACTTCAAATAAAGAAAATATACTCCAAAATAAAACTAATTTATTTAATGCAAAGCATTTATTATTAGAATAGATGCAGTATTCAAACAGTGAGGAGGCATTTCAATGTCATGGTGAGAAGCTGTCCCCTTTAGTCCAAATTCCCTTCCTCCTGAATCAATTTACAATAGCCCTCAGGACAAGAAAGGAGTCCTGAGCCTTTTAAGTTAAGGCAGCGCTGAATAAGAGACAAAGGAAGTTGATGCAGAATAATTTACAATTTCCTGCAAAATGACTGCCATGAAGTTTAAAGTCATCCAGAACTGCAAAAGTAACAGGAGAGATCAAATAAATAGGAACACATTTCAATCAGGTTGGCTTTTAATTACAATATACATCAAAATAGATATTTGCAAGCTAGAGGAATTTTAAATAGTTTTTCATGAAGCAACTTTTGAAAAATCTTTTTTTTCTACCATGTTTTTATTAACTTTTGAACTATGATTACCTAAGAGAAAGAAAAAAAGTTAAAAACCATTAAAAGTAGCTATTTACAAATTTTTCAAAAATATATTTGGGTAATTGCTTCTGTCTATATATGACCTAAGTCCTCAGAATGTAATCATCTAAAGAGAGAAGACTAACAGTCCTTGTAGTGATTTGTGAACAATAAAAAGAACATATTACTAAATATATTCATATTGGGCAACAACTACTTTTTTTTCTTGGATGAGAAAGATATAAGGGGTTGAAGAACTTGAAAGAAAAGAGATGAAAATTGGGCTGGATTTGAGTAAAAATAGGTTAAAAGAAAAATAGCCTTCCTACTTGTAGAAAGTAGTAAGGAACAAGATGAATAAAGTGAATAAGGGCTTGGTATGTGTACCAGTGAGTGTGTTTGAGAAGAGGGGTTTGTAAACACTGTTGCTTAAATTAGAGAATAGGGCAAGGGAATAATGATCAGCTTTTATTGAGCACTACTACCTGCCACACACATACTAATGCACATGGAACCTAGGGTTTATTGCCCTTCTATGTACCAAGCAACCTCTTATGCTGGTCAGTGTAATAAAGAGCAGGAAATAAGGCTGAAAATAATCAGATTATGGAGGGACTCAAAATATATTGGCCCATGTCATGTATCACATAAAAATAAGTTTCTGCCCTCTTAGATAGAATCCTGCATTCATCTGTCAGTGTGTTCATCCATTCCTTCAGCCATTCATTTCATGGGAATAGAAAGACCAATGATACACAATTTTTGCCCCTTCCATCCTCCCCACTCAGTCAAATGAGGAAAACAAGCAAGCAAACAGACATTTACTGCAATATGTTTAAGGCTATGTACGAGGTCAACTGATGTAGCTTTGTTATTCAAATTGGTTACATGACACAGTCATTGCAATATTAATTGATGAGTCTTGGTCACAGAGGTGCTTTAAATGCCTACATTTCACAAGGGGTGTAAGTTTTCTGGGGGCATAGAAAACCACATGAGGTTATTTTTTCAACAAGTATTTGTTTACCACACACTATATACTAATTGCTCCTCTGGATCCTTGCCCTATTGTGCTTAAATGATGGGCGAAGAAAGGAAGAAGGAAGGAAGGAAGGGAGGGAGGAAGGAAAGAAGGAAGCAAGCAAGGAAGGAAGGAAGGAAGGAAGGAAGGAAGGAAGGAGGGTGGGAGGGAGGAAGGGAAAGAAATTTAACTGGTTCAATAAAAAAGTTTAAAAAATTAACTGATATTGAATGCAAATATTACTATTATATGAAATAGCCATAAATATAGTATTATGAAGTAAAATGTACTCTCCAGATGAATGTTTGGATAAAATAGAAGATTTCAAATTAAATTTGTGCTTCTAATTGACCACTCAGGACTATACCACAGGACATTGCTAATAAATATTGCTCTCTTTTGCTATAAGCAATACCTTGTTAGGGAAGTTAACATAAGGCTGCTTAAAATTAATGGATTTATTTTTTGCCACTGTTTAGATGGGCCATCAGGTATTAATGAAGAATAAATGTTTCTTATATGTTACATAGATGTAATTTATGAGAATTTTTATATCAGAAATACATATTTTCCTTTAAACAGTTTAGAATTAGTTTACTCAAACATTTCTTATAGTAATATGATTCCAAAAGATTAGGCATTATTATCTTTAGTATATGGGGGTCCTACTTTGCAAACTCTAATTTAACTTAAATTCAATTAAAGCTTTATAAAAATAAAGTGATACATAAAAGTTGCATTATTATAAATATTTCAGTACCTGAAAATGTGAATTAGCATACTTGGGATTGATTCTTTTCTTCAAGAATACATATGTTAAAGTCATCATCTATCACTAGTGAAATTGCAAATAAAAAGGCTTTATTGATAATTAATCACTATATGTCACAAATTGGATTGTAGCCTTTTCCATTCCAACTGTAACATATCTGCAGTCTGTGAAAGAGGTGAGGAGAATTGGGGAGGAAGATCCTCATTGCTGGGAGGTTACCATAAGAGACCTAGTGCAGCTGTCATTTAACACCTGTCCTCTTTTCAAAAGCAGGGGGTAGCATTCTTACAGAGAAACCAGAGAAATATGGATTAGGGGAAACTATGAAAAGATGGATAGCCTATTGTTTCTGATCTCTCAGGTAGCAGAAAAATTGCTAATAGACCCATGCCATGTTTGGAGAAAATGTACAGTATACATTGTTTTCTCTACTGTATAATTCAATGATGTGTTTTAAATTGGGAACACAATCCAAAAGATAACCAAAGTAATTATTAAACATGCTCATGAGCAACAAAAAAGTAAGAGTTATTATAAATACCATTGAAGAGAGATATTAATACAGAATGACTTTTATTGCATTTGAAAAATTGCTTGAAAACAGTTGTAAAATAGTTATTCGAAGGAATAAGCTGTTCTCATTAACACAAGAGGCAGTTTAATAGAACCAAAGGCTCTGATGTTAAAAATTGTGGGCAATAAACTTAGAAGGATTAAAAACAATCTATTTCCAATAAAGGCAAAGACTTTAATACACCTAGATTTTAAGCGGAATGCAAAAAGAAAGAACCCACTTTTATTGCTTTGAGTTGCTCCAACTAGGCCTACTTGAGTTTGTGTTCTGTTTTGGATATCATATGTTTGAATAGAAAGATGAACTGGAGTGAGTTCAAAGGAAAGCAACTGAACTGATAAAAGGTTTGGATACAAGACAGACCAGTGAGCAATGGGCATGTTCAGGCTAGAGGGGAGACAATTGAAAGAGAGACATGTTAATTGTCTACAAGCATTTAGGGAGATGTTATGGGGAGAGAAAGAATATGTTCATGTTAAACATTAGGAAAGAGTAGAAAGCCATAAATTTGGTATATTTATGGGAATTGCCTAGAATATTTACATACATATTTTTCCCTTTCGAGGTAATTTATGTAACTTTGTGATTTGACATCATTCAAGTTCAAGTACACAAGCACAAATGGCATGTGCTTTTAAACCCCAGGGCACAAGAAAGCTCGCAAATCAATGTTTGTGGATAAAATCTGGTTAAAGAGAAATATGTGGCCTTTCTCTTTTGATATGAGTAGCTTGAAGTAATCTGTGGGATCCCAATGTGGCTGTTTAAGATATCTCAGAGTTAGGATAAGTTTTAGTTTATTAGGGAGAGATAAAAGAGAAAAAAACAAACTAATTTTCTTACCAAGCAAAGAAACACCTGAAGTTGAGTTAACATTTTTACATACAGTTGTTTCTAGAACATACTGGCTAGCCCTGAACACTAAGTAAGTAACAATTTTCTTTCACCTATTTTCAATGCCTCTCCCGCCATTTGGTGGTGCAGGGGGCAGGAAACTGAGGGAGTATAAGGTTTTTATAATTAAGGCTGGATTAGTAGTAAGAATGTCCAGCAATCCAAAGGCTGAGAGCAGTTTTGATGTTTGAAAGAAGTGTGTAATGTTGGATTAAGCTACAAGCAACCCAGCATTTCTTTTTCTCCCTCAAGGCTTTGATGTTGGGGGTCAAGTGGGCCCCTTGTCCCTCTGCAGTTTCTTCCGTGCATTTTTGATATGCTGCTCCTTGTTCTAATCCATCGCAGCAGAGTCCTTGAACCAAGAAAAACTGACACTCGTTCTCAGTAATGGGTTCCCCTGGATTGCCATTTTACTTCTTCTTGTTCTGAATTTCTCTTACTTGAACATTTTCTAGTGACTTTGATGGATCTAATGTGTTCTCTTTTTTCCACTTTTTTTTTCAAAGCATGTAAAGTTCCCTGCCAGGTGGATATTCCCCAATTCTCACAACTCAACTTATGATATTTTTTTTTTCAAATGAGAGTGATTCTGAACAGTGAGAACTCATAATTCATTTGAATGGAAAACAGTTGGGGGGTTGCCACACTTCATTGTACTTGATTGTTGACACTAGTGGCAGCTGTTACTGCCAATCTATCTTCAACCAACTGTGAACATATCCAGATCTCTCTCTCTCTCTCTCTCTCTCTCTCTCTCTCTCTCTCTCTCTCTCTATTTCTCTCTCTCTCTTATTCCTCTCTCACTGTCACACACACACACACACACACACACACACACTCCTCTTTCATTAACCTAGAGTACACACACACTCCTCTTTCATTAACCTAGAGTATCTTTTCTAAATTCTTTCTTCAACAAATTTTAGTAAAATCGAGGTTGGTTTTGTATTTTCCATTCTCATAATCACTATTTATAGCATTGTAGTTATTAGTGTACTGTATTAATTCAAATTAACAACAACAAAAAATGAGCCAGGCATAACTATATGGCTCTAAAAGAGAACCCGAATAAAATCATGAATTCCAGGCTATTTTGTCCTATTTATATAGTTAGGGAAAGTATTTTCTATTTTTTATGCTCCATTGGGTTGTTACAATTTCAAATTCAATAGGGTGATAAAATTATACTGTTGGTTTCTATTTGACCCGAAGATGTAATGCATGCCCTGTGCCAGTGCCTGTTAAAACAGAAAGGTTGAGCAAATGACTCAAACTAATGCTAATAACCAAATTTCAGGTTCCAATAGGATTTGATAATACATATACTAGAGTCTGAACACTTTTTATTACGTTATAAAGATGAATAAATTTCTCTTGTCTTCCTTACTGCTATCATAGCTGCCAGGAGTACCTCAGATAGTTCTATTAGTTAAGTTGTAATTACACCACCCTCTCCAAATACTTTCACAATCTAAATGAAAGTAGTAAATGACCATCATTAATGTAAAAATCATTTCTGTGTGACTTTTTCTCTGAACTCTTTCTATATCTGAAAGAGGTGAGTCTCTGCCATAGGATTATGAATACTAATTGGTATATGAACATGCTAAATTTGCTCTGAGGAGCAATGTGGTAAGCCAAACACAAAATCACTTATTTACACTGGGTTACTGTCAACATATGAGTATTACTATTTTGTTGTTCAAAAAGAGAGAGAGAGAGAGACGGTTTCATTCTTCTACTAGAAGTATAGAAAACTCACTGATAGTCACATGTTTTAGCTACTTTTTTTTTCTTTTTATGCTAACCTAAGGAAGGCTAATCTAAGGATCCTATTTTACCCCAAAACACCATGAAAGCAGGCTTTTTTTTTGATAGATGAAAAAAAATCAAGGCTGAAAGTGACTAATTGAATACAGTCAGCCTCCCATACCCATGGGTTCCTTCTCCTTAGATTCAATCAACTAAAGATGAAAAATACTGTACTTGAAAAAAAAAGTTGCATTGCTGTTGACAGGTACTGTGTAGCTAATTACATGTGATGGTTGCATCTGTAGTGACGTGTACAGAATTTTTTCTTGTCATCATTCCCTAAGCAATGCTGTATAGTAATTTACATGGTGTTAGTTATTATGAATAATAAAGAGACGATTTAAAGTATACAGGAGGATGTGTGTAGGTTTTATGCAAATATTATGCCATTTTGCCTAAGGGATTTGTTGTTTTTTATTAAATTAAACCTTTATTATTCAGATTATTATATTTGTTTCTCTTTTTTCCCCTCCATAGCACCCCTCCACCCAGCTCACAACCCTCCCTCTGCCCTTAGCTCCCTCCCATTGATCTCATCCATAGGTGTATGATTTTTATCCAGTCTCTCCCTGTATACCCCTCACCCCTTTCCCCCTGAGAATTATCAGTCCATTCCCTTTCTGTGCTCCTGATTCTATTCTATTCACCAGTTTATTCTGTTCATCAAATTTTTAATTCATTAATTTTTAGATTCACTTATTGATAGATATGTAATTGTTCATAATTTTTTGTCTTTTACCTTTTTCTTCTTCCTCTTCTAAAAGAGTACCTTTCAGCATTTCATATAATACTGGTTTGGAGTTGATGAACTCCTTTAGCTTTTTCTTATCTGTGAAGCTCTTTATCTGCCCTTCAATTCTGAATGTTAGCTTTGCTGGATAGATTATTCTTGGTTGTAGGTTCTTGCTATTCATCACGTTGAATATTTCTTGCCACTCCCATCTGGCCTGCATCATTCCTGTTGAGAAATCAGCTGACAGTCATATGGGTGCTCCCTTGTAGGTAATAAACTGTTTTTCTCTTGCTGCTTTTAATATTCTCTCTTTGTCTTTTGCTCTTGGTATTTTAATTATGATGTGTCTCGGTGTGGTCCTCTTTGGATTCCTTTTATATGAGGTTCTGTGTGCTTCCTGGACTTGTAAGTCTATTTCTTTTACCAGATGTGGGAAGTTTTCAGTCATTATTTCTCTAAATAGGTTTTCAGTATCTTGCTCTCTCTCTTCTTCTGGCACCCCCACAATTCTGATGTTGGTACGCTTGAAGCTGTCCCAGAGTCTCCTTACATTATGTTCACATTTTTGGATTCTTTTCTTGCTTTTCCAGTTGAGTGTTTTCTGCTTCTTTATATTTCAAATTTTTGACTTGATTCTTGCCTTTCTCTAGTCTGCTCTTAGGACTCTGTATAATATTTTTTATTTCAGTCAGTGTATGTTTAATTTCTAGTTGGTCTTTTATCATCTTTAGTAGGACCTTTTCCATCTCTAGTTGGTCCTTTTTCATCTCCTCTTGGCTCTCGCTAACTTTATCCAACTTTTGTAGCATATTCTTGAAAAACCTTACAAGCGTGGTTTTGAACTCTATATCCAGTCATTTTTTTCCCTCCATTTCTTTTGTTTGTGATCCCTTCCCTTGTCTCGGCATTTTCACTATGTCGGGGAAACTTCTGTGTTGAATTCAGCCTTGTGAAACCAGACTTGCAAAGCCACAGAAGCCTCTGTTGAGCTTGGGAGGGGTGGAGTCTCAGGACTTAAGGGACTGCCTTGCCTTCCAGTCGGCCCCGCCCTCCACGGCCCCTGAGTCTCACGTGACTGGGTAATGGCTGGAATGGTCCTTGTGTGCGCCGCGCCCACAGTGCTTCTAGACCGATGCCCCTCCGGCTCCCTGCGCGCCAGGACCACAGGAGTCTAAGTCTCCAGGGTTTCGCCCAAAACAGGGGCCCAGTGGACTCAGAAGTGGCACAGTTGGGAGGGTCTGTCTCCCTCCCACTCGCGAAAGCCAGAGGCACAATCAGCAGTCTGTCCTTCACGCAGCGCCGTGCGAGACCAGACCTCCGATCTTTTGCGACTCCCCTAAATTTCCGTGCACCTCTCCCTTTTTACAGTCCAAACTCCCCCCGTATGAGTTTCGGCTAGATCTGGGGTTTAGTGTCGTAAGATAAGGGGTTCAATGCCTTTGGGAGTCTCCGTTTCCCTCCTGCCAGAGAAAGCCAGCCAGGTACTCGGGCACCCGCTCTCTCAGCGCGTGCGTCTCTCGGTACCTCAGCTTTTTGCAGCTCCTCTGGGTCTCTGTGAGCCCCTCTCTTTCCTTCTAGTTGTAGAACTTACACTCGGCCAGCTTTCCTGTGGTTCTGGGTGATATCTGTTCTGTCTTTTAGCTGTAGTTTTGAAATTGTTGTGCGAGGCAGCAGTGTAGGTGTTTACCTATGCCACCATCTTGGATTCTCTGCCTCTTTAGCTACTTTTTATGTGCAAGAATAATACTCATGAAAAGTAGCTGTGGGCAATCAGGCCAATAGAGGAAGGCAGTTGGGAGGGACCAGGTCTGCAGGGGAGGGCAGTTAGGGTGACTGGGTCAGCAGGGAAGGGTAGTTGGAGGCGACCAGGCCGAGAGGGGATCAATTAGGCATTGATCAGGCTGGCAGGGGAGTGATTAGAGGATGATCAGGCTGGCAGGTAGAAGCAGTTAGTGGTAATCACACAGGCAGGCAGGTGAGCTGTTGGGAACCAGAAGTCCTGGATTGTGAGAGGGGTCCCATATTGGAGAAGGTGCAGACTGGACTGAGGGACATACACCCGCATGCATGAATTTCATGCACCAGGCCTCTAGTAGTAGTAGTAGTAGTAGTAGTAGTAATTTATAATGCTTAATTAGGGCCAGCTAGTTTCTAAGCATTTGGTATATATTAATTCATTTCCTTCTCACAAAAATCCCAATATATTAATTTATACTAGTAAATCCCATTTTACAGGAGAAAAAGCAAAGGCCCCATGATGTTAAGTAACTGGTCCAAGATCACACAAGTGGCACTTGTGGATCCAGCACTTGAACCCAGGCAGTCTGATTCAGAGTCTATGGTTTTAACCAGTGCAATACATTCCCTCTCTCTTAAAATAATTTTGTTGTTGTTGTTAATCCTGACCCAAGGATATTTTTCCATTGATTTCCATTGAAGAGGCGGGGGAGAGAGAAGCATCAATGTGAGAGAGACATGCACCCTGACTAGGGCTTGGATGGAGGGGTACTGCCCTTGACCAGAATGGAACCCAGTACCCTTCAATCCATGGGCTCACTCTCTATCCACTGAGCCACACTAGCTAGGGTTCTCTTGAGATAATTTAATAAGATTATTTGGCACTCAAAATTGCCTGAGATGGTGTTGTTCATAAAAAGTTCACAGTATAGCAAGATTAGCATCTATACTCGATTATGTTAAAACACTAATGAAGGCAGCAAGTCTTAGATCAATTTGCTCTTCCTATCTCCTGTCACTGCTCACTTCAAATGTCAACTGAAGCCCATTATCCATCAAGTTGTCATTATGTTTGCTGTATTGTCCAGTTTTCCCACCAGCATTCATGAAGACACTGTCTTTTCCCCATTGTATATTCTTGCCTTCTTTATCAAAAATTAACTGATAATATAGGTGTGGGTCTATTTCTGGGATCTCTGTTCTGTTCCATTGTTCCATGTGTCTGTTTTTATGCTGGTCTCATGCTATTCTGATCATCAGGGCCTTGTACAGTAGGTTGGCATCAGATAGTGTGATGCCTCCGACCTTATTCTTCTTTCTCAAGATTTCTTTGGCTATTCTGAGTCTTTTGTGGTTCCATACAAATCTGATAACTTCTCATTCTATTTCTTTGAAACATGACATGAGATTTTGATAGGGACTGCATTAAAACTGCATATTGCTTTGGGTAAAATGGTCATTTTAACTATGTTGATTCTTCCAATCCATGGGATATTTTTCCATTTTGTTGTGTCTTTTTCAATCATTTAATAATGTTTTGTGATTTTCAGCATATAGATCTTTCACATTCATTGTTAGGTTTATTCCCAGGTATTTTATTCTTTTGGTTGCTATCACAAAAGGAATTGTTTTCTCCACTTGTTTTTCAGAAATTTTATGTGAAAAGATGTTCAACCTCACTGGCAATTATCCCTCAAGGTCCATCCAAGAATAGCCAAAACAATCTTGAAAATAAAAAGAATGATGTTGGAAGTATCATGCTACCTGACTTAAAAATATACTACAGAACTATGATAATCAAAACAGCATGATATTGTAGGAAAAACAGATACATAGATCAATGGAACAGCTATAATGATCATTTTGTATATGGACACATCATTTTCGACAAAGGAGCCAGAAATGCACATTGGAGTAAAGATAGTCTCTTCAATAAACTGGAAAGCCACATGCAAACAAATGAAACTAGATTGCAGGACAAACTGTACAACAATTAATTCAAAATGTATCAAAAACTTAAACATAAGACCCAAAACTGTAAGTCACATAGAAAAAATATGTAGGTACCAAACTTATGGACCTGGGTGGTAGAGAACATTTTATGGACTTGACCCCAAAAGCAAGGGAGGTAAAGGCAAAAATAAATCAATAGAACTGTATCAAACTGAAGAGCTTCCACACAGCAAAATAAATGGAAAACAAAAGAAACAAGCAACCAACCAGATGAGAGATGATGTTTGTAAACAGTAGCTCTGACAAAGGTTTTATTTTCAAAATATATAAAGAACTCATAAAACTCAATACCTAACAAAAATCCAATCAAAAAGTGGGCAGAGGACCTGAAAATACACCTCTCCCAAGAAGACATACAAACAGCCAACGATATTTTAATAGGGATAGCATTGAATCTACCAGTATACAGTAGATTGTTTTGGGAAGTATGAGCATTTTAATTATTCTTCTTATCCTTAATCATGGAATATGGTTCCATTTATTTTTATCTTTAAGTTATTTCTTCAATGTGTTATAATTTTCCAAGTACAATTTCTTTACCTCCTTGGTTAAATTATACTTATGTATTTTTTTCTTTTTGATGCAATTATTAATAGGATGGTTTTTTGAATTTTCCTTTTTGATAGTTTATCGTTGTATATATTTAGGTATGTTCTTTCTATCTCCATTTTGCTGAGAGTTTTTATGATAAATGGAAGCTGCACTTACTTTCATATACTGTACTGATATCATCATATGACTATATCCTTTATTTGTTTATGTGGTGGACCATGTTAATTGATTTGCATATATTGGACCAACCTTGTATACAATAATATATCCCACTTGTTCATGGTGTCTGATATTTTTAATATATTGCTGAATTTGGGTTACTGTTACTTTGTTGAAGAGTTTTGCACCTATGTTAATCAAGGATGTTGGCCTATAATTTTCTTTTTTTATTTTAGTATCATTTGGACTTGGTATCAGGGTAATGCTGGCCTTATACAATCCTTCTCTTCATTTTTTTGAAATAGTTTTAAAGGGGAAGGTATTAATTCTTATTTGAGTGTTTTGGTAAAATTCACCTGTAGATCCATCTGGTTCAGTTGGATTTGTTGGGAGTTCTTTGATTACTTTGTTTTATTTTGTTAGTAATTATATCTGCTCATATTTTCTGTTTCTTCCTGATTTAGCTTTGAAAGATTATATCTTGCTAGGAATGTATCTATTTCTTTCAGGTTGACCAATTTATTGACATATAATTGTTGATGGTATTTTCTTATAGTTCTTTGTATACCGGTGGTGTCAGTAGTCACTTCTCTTTTATTTCTTATTTTATTTATTTGGGTCCTCTCTATTTCTCAAGGAGTCTTTTGACTCTATTTAATTTATTTCAGTTATGATCTTTATTTATTTCTCTCCAACTTATTTTAGGCTTTGTTTGCTCTCCCCCTTCCTCCCTTCCCACCCTCCTCCTTCCCATCCCTCGCCACTTAAGTGGAAGGTTAGATTGTTTATTTGAGATTTTTCTTGTTTTTGAGGTAGGGCTGTGTTGCTATAAATTTCCCTTAGAACTGCTTTGGCCATTTCCCATAGATTTTCAGGCATTGTGTTTTTCTTATTTGACTAAAATATGTTTTGATTTTTTTTTTTGCTTGATTTCATTGTTAATCCATTCATTGCGAGTAGCATATTATTTAGCCTCCATTTGATTGTATATTTTCAGTTTTCTTCTTATAATTGATTTCGTTTCATATCATATGATTAAAAGGATGCTTGATATTATTTCAAAATTCCTAAATGTATTAACCTTTTCTTTGAGTCCCAACATGTGCTCTCTCTTTAAAAAAAAATGTCCCATATGCAATTGGAAAGAACATATATTCTGCTGCTTTGGATAAATGTCCTAAAAATATCTATTAAGTTCACCTTGTCTAATATTTCACTAACGGCTATTATTTCCTTGTTAATTTTCTGTCTGGATGATTTATTCATTAATGTAAAGGGGGTGTTTAAGTCCCCTACTATGACTGTGTTACTATTAATCTCTTTATGTTCATCAATATTTGCTTTACATATGTCATTGTTCCTAGTTGATGTATAGGTGTTTATAAGAGATATGTCCTCATGTTGGATTGATTCCTTTATCATTATAAAATGCCCTTCTTTTTCTTTTGTTATAGCCCTTGTTTTGTTATTATTTTTTTAATTTAAATTCTTTGTTGTTTAAAGTATTACCGAAGTCTCCTTTATCCCCCATTGACCACTCCCTGGCCTCACCATCCTCCAACACATGCCCTCACCCCTCCCATCTGTGTCCATTGGTTATGCTCATATGCATGCATACAGTCCTTTGGTTGATCTCTTACCCTCTAATCCCTCCCTCACAGGTTGGACAGTCTGTTCGATGCTTCTATGACTCTGCTTCTATTTTTGTTCATCAGTTTATGTTGTTCATTATATTCCACAAATGAGTGAGGTCATGTAATATTCATCTTTCTCTGACTGGCTTATTTCACTTAGCATAATGCTCTCTGATTCCATCTTTGCTGTTGCAAATGGTAAGAATTCCTTCTTTTTTTACCTACAGCATAGTATTCCATTGTGTAGATGTACCACAGTTTTTTAATCTATTCATCTGCTGATGGGCACCTAGGCTGTTTACAAATCTTAGTTATTGTAAATTGTGCTGCTATGAACATAGGGGTGCATATATCCTTTCTGATTGGTGTTTCTAGTTCCTAGAATTTTTAATGTTTTGATGAAACACCATATTATTTTCCATAGTGGGTCCCCCAGTCTGCATTCCTACTAGCAGTATAAGAGGGTTCTTTTTTTTCCACATCCCCTGCAGCACTTGTCGTTTGTTGATTTGTTGATAATAGCCATTCTGACAAGTGTGAGGTGATACCTCATTGTTTTGATTTGCATCTCTCAGGTGATTAGTGACTCTGAGCATGTTTGCATATGTCTCATAGCCTTCTGTATGTCTTATTTCTAAAAATGCCTATTCAGATCCTTTGCCCATTTTAATTGTATCGTTTACCTCTTTTTATTAAGTTGTATGAGTTACCTATAAATTTTAGAGATTAAACCCTTATCGAAGATAACACTGGCAAATACGTTCTCCCATACTGTGAGCTTTCCTGTTGTTTTGTTGGTTTCTTTTGCTGTGCAGAAGCTTTTTATTTTGATGTAATCCCATTTTTTTTTATTTTCTTCTTAGTCTCCATTGCATAAGGAGCTGTATCTATAAAGATATTGCTATGACATATGTCTGCTATTTTGCTGCCTATTGCTTCTTCTAGTATTTTTATGGTTTCCCATCTTATATTTAAGTCCTTTATCCATTTTGAGTTTATTTTTGTGTATGGTGTAAGTTGTGGTCTAGTTTTTTTCATTTCTTTTCTTTTTCATGTATTTGTCCTCTTTTCCCATTCTATTTATTGAAGAGACTGTCTTGACTCTTTTGTATGCTCTTGCCTCCTTTGTCAAATATTAATTGAGCATAATGGCTTGAGTCAATCTCTGAGTTCTCTGTTCTGTTCCACTGGTCTATATGTCTATTCTTGTGCCAATGCCAGGCAGTTTTGAGAACAGTGGTTTTGTAGTATAGCTTGATATCTGGTATTGTGATCCCTCCAACTTTGTTCTTCTTTCTCAAGATTTCTGCAGCTATTCAGGGTATGTTTTTTATTCCAGATGAATTTTTGGAGAGTGTGTTCTAGATCTTTGAAATATGCCATTGGTATTTTAATGGAGAGTGCATTATAGCCTCTGTTTTAAATTCTATTTTATCTAATATAAGTATGACTACTCCAGCTTTTATTGGTGTTTGCATTTTGATGATTTTTTTTCATCCTTTACTTTTAGTCCATGTATGTCTTTCTGTCTGAAGTGGATCTCCTATAGGCAGCATATGTACAGGTCTTGTTTTTTATCCATTCAACTAACCATCTGTCTTTTGATTGGAAAATTGAATCAATTTCCCTTTAAAGTAATTATTAATAGTTGTATAGTTATAGATATTTTATTAATTGTCTTCTGTTTTTGTAGTTATACTCCTTTTCTTATTCTCTTCTATGTTGATGATTTTCTATTGTGCTGTTTGGATTTTTTTCTCTTTCTTTCTTTTACATCTCATAGATTTTTGGTTTGTGGATACCATGTGCTTCCTATATACTGATCTGCTTATAGCAATCTTTATAAATTGATGGTTGCTTGAGTTCAAACACAATCTAAATCACTGCCAGTTTTACTCACTATACCCATCTTTATGTTTTTACCATTATTTTTTACTCCTTTTGTTTTTGTGTGTTTGTCTGTGTCCCTCCCTTAATTTAGTGTTGAAATTTCATATGATCTTCCTTTTAACCTTTGTACTATCTCTTTTTTTAAAGTATATTTTATTGATTTTTTACAAAGAGGAAGGGAGAGGAACAGAAAGTTAGAAACATCGATCAGCTGCCTCCTGCACATGCCCTACCGTGGATGTGCCCGCAACCAAGGTACGAACCTGAGACCTTTCAGTTCGCAGGCCGACGCTCTACCCACTGAGCCCAGCCAGTTTTAGCTGTACTATCTTTATAGATGGTTGATTCACTTCTTTTTATGTGCTTGCCTTTGTCAGATTTTTTTTCCTTTTCTATGTTTTCCTATTCATATTTTTATCTTTTTTACTTAATGAAGTCAATTTTGCATTTCCTATAATAGAGGTTTAGTGGTAATAAACACTTCTATATTTTTTTCCCAAAGAAAACATTTTATTCTTTTTAAAAATTTTTATCCTCACTGAGCATATGTTTGTTAGTTTTAGAGAGAGAGAATAAGGAATAGAGAGAGCGATATTGATGGGCTGCCTCTTATATGCACCCTGACCAGGGATCAAACCTGTAGCCTTTAGGTGCACAGGATGACATGCCAACTAACTGAGCCACCTGGCCAGGGCACATATTATTTTATTTTTATTAAATTTCCTAGGGTGATCTTGGTTAATAAAATTATACAGGTTTCAAGTGTAGAATTCTATAATACATCATCTCTATATTGCATTTTGTGTTTACCACCCAAAGTCCTCTTCTTCAAGTCCTTGTTTCTCTTTTTCCTTTCATCACCTATCTTTTACCTCCTTTACCTTTTACTACCTCTCCCTACCCAGCTTTCCCTCTGGTAATCTCCATGCTGTTGTCTCTGTCTGTTTTTTATTTGTCTTTTTTTTTTCATTTGTCATTTTCAATCTTATATCCCACATATGATTAAAATTATAAGGTTTCTAACTTTTTTCATCTGACTTATTTTGCTCACTTACCATATTTTCATGATCCATCCATGTTGTAGCAAATGGTAGTATTAAATTTTTCAATGAGTAGTATTCTGTTGTATATATGTATCACTTTTCTAATCAATCATCTGTCAAAGGACACTTCTGGGAAACCTTTTATCTCTCCTCATTTCTAAATTATAGCCTTTCTAGGTAAAGTAATCTTGGTTGTAGATTTTGCTTTTTATCACTTTGAATATTTGATGCCTGCAAAGTTTCTGTTGAAAAATTAAGTGATAGTCTTATAGAAACTCACTTGAATATAATTGATTGCTTTTCTCTTGCTGTTTTTAGGATTTTCTCTTTGTCTTAACCTTTGGCCTTTTAAATATGATGTTTCTGATGTTAGCCATCTTGTTCTGGGCTCTGCACTTCTTTTACTTGTATGTCCTTCCTTTGTCATTATTTCTTTAAATAGGTTTTCAATTCTTTGTTCTCTCATTTCTACTTTAGGTAGCTCTGTCATGCTAATGTGGTATGCTTAGTGTTGACCCTTAAACTATCCTTGTTTTTGTTTTATTTTCTTTATTTTTGCTGTTATGTTTGAGTGTGTTTTTTCCCTGTACTAGTGTCCTTGGCTGGGTGCTGAGAATGGACCTGGGACCCCCCTCACTCCTCAATAGGCATCTCCACAACTGAAATGCCCCTCCTTATTCTTAATTGACATACCATGAGTGTAGAATTTGCCCATTCCACCCCTTCTCTACCCCTTCTCTACAATCTCATAATGACTTCATCTTTATATCTTTAGTTATAGGACTTCTGTTCAGCTAGTTCTCAGGTAGTTCTCCATGGTTGTTGTTCCATAATTTAGTTGCAATTTTTATGTGGTAGGGAGAGCAGGAGAGCATATTATTTACCTACTTCACCGTCTTGGCCAGAAGTCCTCTTCTTCAAGTCCTGTCAGCTTCCACTTCCAACTAGTCCTAGACTAAATGCTGTGTGTGTGTGTGTGTGTGTGTGTGTGTGTGTGTGTGTGAATGTGTGTATACCATATGACTTCCAAGTTGATTCCAGGCAATTAGACAAGTGTCATGTGAGTTTGTGTTTGAAGTCAGATGGTGGTTTGGATAGATATACAAGATAACTTCCCTGACATATCTGATGCTTTATCAGAACTGTATGGAATAGCAGATCGTTGGTTTGGCACCTCTCCTTGTTTCTCTTTTTCCTCTTCTCTATTTCTCATTTTCTCTCTCTTTTTTTCTTTTTCTTTTACTCTTTCTCTTTCTCTTTCTTCCCTTTATCTTTTTACTAGTGTGGGCTTCTCAGGGTAGTAAACTTCCTTACACGGTGGCTAGTTTTCTTCAAAATGAGCTTTCTATAAGATCTACCAAAAAAAAAAAAAACATGGAAGGCTTCTCATAAGACGAACCTAGCCTCAAAAGGTATTCAGCATATTTTCCATAAAAGTCTAGTGATCAAGACTCAGCCCAATGGCTTAGTTGGTTGGAATGTCATCCTGTACACCAAACCGGTTGCGGTTTTGAACCCTGATTGGAAAAGCAACCAATCTCTTTCTCTCAAAAAAAAAAAAAAAGAGGCAATAAACATACACTTGTGTAAGAATTTTTTTAAAAAGTCTAGTGATCCCAAAACAAATGACAGGGCCAGCCAAATAGGTTATTCAATGGCATGAAATCTTCTAGTTATGGTTCATTGAGAAACAGAGCATCTAAGGAGGTTGACTACCATATGCACCTCTAAATTTAATTGGGTGACATGACCTCTGTGGCTCATTTGGTCAAGGCATCATCCCATATATGAAAAGTTAATAGGTTCAATCCCTGATCAGGGCACATGCAGGAGGCAAACAATTGATATTTCTCTCTCAAATTTATGTTATCTCTCTCCCTTTCTCTCTCAAAAATCAATTTAAAAATTTTAATTTAATTGGAAATATAAATCATGAGTATACATTTGTTATTACAATAAGCTTTGTGTGATGTAATAAAATAAATAAATAATCTGGAATGAAAAGTTCAATAACAGACATTTAAAAAAATGTTTCAATGGCCACATGAAGGAAGAAGGGAACAGGTCTGCTTTAGGAAAAGAAAAGGAAAGTCTTCCTACGAGTGACAAAATCTGAATGTATTTTGAAGAATGACTATGTATTTAATATGGATAAAATGGGAAATGTGTTCATACGTAGAAGGAACAGCATCAACTCACATTAAAATGAGGAATACATGATGTGACCCAGAAATGTGCAGGTACTCCAGCGTAACTACAGCATATAATTGAGCCAAGAAAAGGTTGATAAAGTGAATTCAGATATCTGCAAATAAAGGTTTGTGTGGTCCAGCTGGTGTGGCTCAGTGGTGGAGCGTCAACCTGTGAACCAGGAGTGTAAGGAGTGGTGATCAATGATTCCTTCTCATCATTGGTGTTTCTCTCTCTCTCTCTCCCTCCCTCCCTTACTCTCTAATAATAATAATAATATATTATATATATATATATGAAAGTTTCCTGTGGATACATATATATGGGAAATTATATACTTTCTTAGAGCTCTCTTAATGACTCTCAATGAACATTAGAATGCTAACTTGCAATAAAAATTCCATTTACCTCCAAGAAACTTTCCAATATACAGGCAGTCCTTGGGTTATGTCGGAGATCCATTCCTACTGCACAACTTAACGTGATTTTTGCCCTAAGTCGGAACCCACCTAGATAAGCACCTATGTCATTCACATGGATCACATACATACCAGTAATGAAGTGAAACATTAAAAAAACATTAAAAGATAACAATTCCTGACCTTTGCTTGTGGTGAATAAATAATAAAAATCATAAAGCACATAAGTACATACGTCAAAATGATGGAATTTTTATATATATATAAATAAATGGGAGATGGCAATGTAACCATGAAACGACTTTAAGTCAAGTTTGATGTAACCCGAGGACTGCCTGTATTTGAATAATAGAGAATGCTTTCTTGATACAGCAATCACAAATCATACCACAGCCTTTTATTTTATGAAACATCCTTGGGGAGCCATTCATGGCTCCAAAGAAAGTGAGAGTGATGCTAAGATTTTCACGATAGAGAAAAACTCTGATAATATTTTGGATGGTTTTAGAAGGAACAAGACTCAATGAAAAAAACTAGCTAGAATATAAAGGGAAAAAAATGAGAGCCGAACTGAGAAAGCAACACTGGGAATGAGAATGAGGGCTATGAGCACATCATCTTTCATATGAGTGAGCACTGTAGTTCCCATGACAGAAGTTACTGTCATTCCTCTTAATAGAAGTGCTGTGACTCAATTATGTAGCTGCATCATTTTGTATTGACTTACATTAAAGGATGAAAATGAAATTAAAAATATACATATTACATATAACCTGTCTTCATCATACAGCGTATTGTTGGATCAGGCCAAAGGACTGGGAGAAATGAATTACCTAGTTCTCAATGGTCAATAAAATGAACATAGCTATTTCTGTTTTTTAAGGCAAACTGTTCTTCTGTAGCTACTAAATTCTAGCAGGAATTTATCATGTGGGTCTTCACTCAGAAGATGATTAACTGTAGGATAAATAGTGTTATGAAGGCTCTTTTGCAAAAATTTCTTTTCAGGCTTTTTTCCTATATATTAAATTGAAAGAAAAATGTTAAAATGTTCTTCTATAGAGGCTTTACATTGCTTGCGTTTTTCAGGGGCACTGAGTTACATGACATATTCTACAGGTTAAAAGGTAACCTTATTGTTATCTGTACTTTTAGAAATTATGGGTGCAATTTAGAGATTAGGTCTGGAACAAGTTAAGAGCAACATATACATAGGAGTTTCAAAAACAAAACAAAACAAAACAAAACACTGCTGGCCCCATTTCAGTAACCATGGGCAATTATTTGCAGATGCATGTATAGTTACAAAGCCCCTGCATTGTTCATTTGCATGCCTGACATTATGCTAGAGGCTCAACACCTGTGGACATTTGCACACATCTTTTGGAGCCAAATTTTCTGCAGAGGACAGGAAAAACTTCCATGGGAAAGGAAACTACCAAAAATAGGTAGAGGAATGTAGTTGATCACTCCATCGCTCAGACACAAAGATGTATATTCAGGTCTCAGTAAAATCTTTCTTTCAAGAGCCAAATTCATTATACAATTTGCATCATGCTTTCCATTATATTTGCAAAAGATTCACATATTTAAAACATCTTGGTGCTAAGATAAAAACAATGATAATATTATAGATTAGAGGCCCTGTGTATGAAAATTTGTGCACTTGGTGTGGAGAAAGGGAGTCCCTCAGCCCAGCTTGTGCTCTCTCATAGTCCAGCACCCCTCATTGGATGTCTACCTGCTGGTTTAGGCCCATTTCCAGGGGATCAAGCCTAAGCTGACAGTCAGACATCCCTCTAGCAGCCCAGGAGCCCTTGGGGGATGGCCACCTGCCAGCTTATGGGAGCGGGCCTAGGCTATTAGTCGGACATCCTAGTGCTGCCATAGAAGCGGGAGAGGCTCCCACCATTGACGCTGCACTGGCCAGCCATGAGCCAGCTTCTGGCTGAGTAGCACTCCCCCTGTGGAAGCTCCTGCATTGAGCATCTGCCCCCCTGGTGGTCAGTGTGTGTCATAGCGAGCAGTCATTCCCAGTTGTTTTGCTGTTAGGGTCAATTTGCATGTTATCCTTTTATTATATAAGACTAGAGGCCCCATTACACAAAATTCGTGCAGGGGTGGGGGGGGGGTGTTCTTCAGCCCAGCCTGCTCCCTTTCCAATTTGGGACCCCTTGAGGAATGTCAGACTGCCAAGTAAGATCGGGCCTAAACGGGTAGTCTGACATCTCTCTTACAATCCAGGAATGCTGGCTTCCAAATGCTCACTTGCCTGTATTCCTGATTACACCTAACTGCTTCTGCCTGCCAGCCTGATCACCCCCTAACCACTCCCCTGCCAGCCTGTTTGCCCCTAACTGCCCTCCCCTGTGGGCCTGGTCACCCCTAACTCCCCCCCCTGCATGCCTGGTCACCCCTAACTTTCTTCTCCTGCAGGCTTGATCCATTCTGTCACTGTCTTTGTTGTTGTCAATGATCACCCTCAACTGCCCTCCCTTGCAGGCCTGGTTCCTCTCAACTGCCCTCCCCTGCTGGCCTGATCACCTGCCAACTGCCATCCCTTGCAGGCCTGATCCCTGCCAACTACCCTCACCTGCTGGCCATCTTGTGGTGGCCATCTTGTGTCCACATGGGGGCAGGATCTATTGACCACATGGGGCAGTCATCTTGTGTGCTGGAGTGATGGCCAATCTGCATATTACTCTTTTCTTAGATAGGATAGAGGCCTGGTGCATGGATGGGGGCCAGCTGGTTTGCCCTGAAGGGTGTCCTTGATCAGGGTGGGTGTTCCCTTGGGATATGAGGTGGCCTGGGAGAGGAGCCTGTGGTGGTTTGCAGGCTGGCCACACCCCCAGTGACCCAAGTGGAGGCCCTGGTATCTGATATTTATTTTCTACAATTGAAACTTTGTAGCCTGGAGTGGAGCGAAGCCTTCTACTTGCTTACCTGCAGCAGCCATTGAAACTTTGTTGCCTTATGTGGAGGCCTGGGTGGGCCAGGGTTTGCAGAAAGCTTGGCTTCCTCCATAACCAGGGGTGACCAAGCCTCTCTCCTGCTTCTCTGTGGCCATAGCCATCTTGGTTGCATTAATTTGCAAACTCACTCTGATCGGCTGGTGGGCATGGCTGGTGGGCGTAACAAAGATATGGTCAATTTGCATATTACTCTTTTATTAGATAGGATAAGATGTGCTATTGCATTTATACAAAACAAAAACAGCAATAATAGTATAAGCCCATAGTGGTTTTAAATGCCACATAACATCCATTGGATTTCAGTAGAAATTGTCACAACCTTTGTTTCCAGTTAAAATGAAGCTAAATAGACATGAAGGGATAGCCACATTAAAATAAGGTTTCAGCACTATTTATGTCATAACTCTTTACTTTCATCCTCTAGTGCTAATAGCAATGACAGCAGAGGTAAAGAATTTCTCAAAGAAAAGTTCCATGACATTAAGTTTAAGTGAGATAATGTCCATAAATTATTTTGCATCTGCCTGGCACATAATAAATAGCCAATGACAATTAAGTTTTACACTATAAAAGAAGGACACAATAAACTCAAGCTGAAAATAAGCAGGTCTTGTCACAAGATGAAAAATACCAGTAAAGAGGTTTTGTGTGTGTGTGTGTGTGTGTGTGTGTGTGTGTGTGCTGTTTTTTTTTTTTAAATATGTTTTATTGCCCCAACCTGTTTGGCCCAGTGGATGGAACATCGGCCTGGGGATTCAAGGGTCCCAGGTTTAGTTCTGGTCGTTCTGGTCAAGAGCATGTGTGTTTGTTGTAGGCACATACCCAGTAGGGAGTGTGGAGGAGGCAGCTGATTGATGTTTCTCTCTCATCGATGTTTCTAATTCTCTATCCCTCTCCCTTCCTCTCTGTAAAAAAATCAATAAAATATATTTAAAAAATAAATAAATAAAATAAAATAAATATGTTTTATCATCAGAGGAGATTCTCATTCAAAATGTGAGGCAGTTAATAGTTAATGTTTGATGTAAAAGCTGGTTTGGAATAAAGATGTGTTTTAAAATAATATAAACTTGAAGGTTATGTAAATCATATAAAATTGATTTTCTTAACCCTTTGCTAGTGTCATCATTTGTTCTTCAATGTTTTCATTTTCATGTTTTATTTTTTTCTTCATTCAACTTTCTTTATCATTTGAGGAGCTTTGAATATCTTACAAAGAGCATATTCATCCCACCTCATTATTCTAGCCTAAGTTTCAAAGACAATCTTGGACTTCCCATTACAATTGACTGCAGATGCAAAAGTTCCTTGCTCCATTCTGTCACTGTCTTTGTTGTTGTCATTGGCAATTATGTCTTTGGGTCCAGTCCTTTGAGAGAAAGAAAACTGAGTGCAGCATTAGCAACAGGTTCCCTTTAAATGTGGGCCTTATTTTAATAGCATGTTGTTTCTCTACCCTCAAGGAGGAGGAAATAAGACCTAGGAGCTTCATGGAACTCACACATTTCTCAAAAGTGTGAATGTTCACTAATCCTGTAATATAAGTGTTTCTACTGATGAAAATATAAAGGAAGTGGGAAAGTACAGTGCCAGGTACACAATAACACTAGAGAGGAATTTGAGGGGTTCTGTGAAGAGCTGTAATGAGCTAAATCTAATACCCACCTACCTCTTCTGCCCTCGCGGTTTGTATCTCCCCATCACTCCATGATCACTCACCCCATGTAATGGGACCTGGAAAATTGCAGCAATCTTCCATTTTCCTCTCTTAATAAAAGCATTTTTCTTTTTCTCACCACAATGTAAGCCTCCATCTCTCTATTATAGAGCTCTTTATCAATATCTGTTTAAAAAGTCTTTACTGTTTGAATCAGATATAAAGTCCTTAGCTTACATTTCACAGCCTCCACTCTCCAGTTCAAAACCACTCTCCTAGCTCATGTCTTAGTGCATATATTTCTTAGTTCCCTGAAATCAAAATGTTCCATTATTAAAGTATGAATTGGGTGACTCTGTTTCTGTTCATGAAATCTCTCTACATTCTGTACTTGTGTGTGTTAACACAAGCATACTGATACACACACACACATACTAGTGGTCCAGTGCATAAAATTTGTGCACGGAGGTGGGGGGGGGTCTCTCAGACCAGCCTGCACCCTCTCCAATCTGGGATCCTTGGGGGATGTCTGACTGCCAGTTTAGGCCCAATCCCTGTGAGCATTCCTATCGAAATTTGGGACTGCTGGCTCCTAAACACTCACCTGCCTACCTGCCTGATTGCCCCTAACCACTATGCTTGCTGGCCTGCTCTCCCCCAACTCTCCCCCTGCCAGCCTGATTGCCCCCAACGGACCCCCACTGATGGCCTGCTCATCCCCAACTGGCCCCTCCCTGCTGGCCTGCTCACCTCCAATATCACCCCACTGGCCTGATCACCCACAACTGCCATCCCCTCTTGGCCCCTAACTGCCTCTACCTCAGCCTTGCCACCATGGCTTTGTCCAGCAGAATGTCTGGAAGGTCTCCTGGAAGATCTCCCTGTCTAATTAGCATATTACCCTTTTATTAGTATAGACAATTATATACCATACATAAAGATGTGTGTGTGTATGTATGTGTGTGTGTATATATATATATGTGTGTGTGTATACATATATATTATATGTATACATATATACCATCTACACTAATAAAAGAGAAACATGCAAATTAACCATCACTCCACTATGTCCACAAGCCATGCCCAACAGCCAATCAGGAGCAAGTATGCAAATTAACCCAACCAAGATAGCAGCCACAAGCTAGAGCAAGCAGAATGCTTGAGTGGCCCTGGCCTCTGCTTAAGGCTACAAAGTTTCAAAAAATTATATAAGATAAATAAATCCTAGATATTTGCTTCCAGCCTGTCCTGACCTCTGCTCAAGGAGGCACTGAAAAAAAAAGAAAAAAAGAAAAAAAGGAAGGACTGGGACCTTGGGTCGCTGGCGGGTGATCAGGCCAGGATGGGATAGCAGAGGCCATTGTGGGTAAGCAGACCAGCAGGGGGACCAGTTGGTGGTGAGCAGGCTATCAGTGGAGGTCAGTTGGAGGTGATCAGGACAGTGGAGGGGGTGCAGTTTGGAGTGAGCAGGCCAGCATGGGGCAATTGAGGGTGAGCAAGCCAGTGGAGAGGGAAGATGGGGGTGAGCAGGCCAGCAGGCCAGGCTTATGAACACACACACACCCCCAAGCACAAATTTCATGCATCGGGCCACTAGTACATAAAGATAATATAATCTATCTTATATGTGAGTAGAGATCTTGTATAACTTCTCATTTTACATGACACCTAGCAGTATAAATCTTACATGAGAAACTCAGTTAACTAGCAAAAAACTAAATTACTGATGTGTTTATATTTAAGCCCAACATGCTATATATAATCTTGATTAAACTATAATGTTAACCAATTACCTATCATGCTCACAAATATTTAGCTACAAGGGTGTTCACATAATTATTGTCATAGAAAAACTTAGGAATCACCTAATGTCTAACAGTATTCTAGGGAAATAAACATAGTCTATTCTTATTATGTAGTATAATAACATTTAAATTATTATTATTATAGAAGATTGCATGAGAAAAATGTTCATTATATACTCAACTGAAAAAAATAAGTGAAACCATTATATATTCAAGAATAGAATAAAAAAGGTAATTACAAAGTGAGGGAATTGTAGAATGCTATTTTTGCAACAACAAAAACATGAGCACGTAGGTAACTAAAAATGTTATGCTGCAATAATAATGTTAATAATTTCAAAGCAAAGTGAAATTTTTACATGATTTTAATTTTCTTCTTTGTGCTGATTTTTTTAAGTAAACTCTTCAATGTATGTGCATCATTCTTGCAACATAAATATAATACTGTTTTTACAAATATAAAAGTAGTTTGAAATACTATTTTAAAAGCCTTTCCAAAGATAAAATCTATAGAAGGAAAAAACATAATTATTATTTTAAATGAATATTCAACTGCATAACTAAAATAGAAAATCAATACCAGTTGTTTTCTCTCAGTCTCCATTGTCCATCTCGCTTAAGTCCTCCCATTTACTGGTCCTAGATTTTCCATTATCCAAATTATTGCACATATTTTAAGGAATTTCTCTTCTTTTCAAAACTCACCAATGGCCCCCCTCACTTGTACATGGAATCAGAGTTTTGTTCCTGGATGTCAATCCTCCCAGCTGTCTCAGTGCTTTTCTTTACAGCGTGCTCCCTTCTTCCGGCTAATTCTGTTCCTGGCTTCTAAACACACGCCACTCATGACTCCTACCTTCCTTCTTTCTTCTCTAATAAATTTCAGCCTTGCTCTAAGTTTCATGTTCAGCTCTATTTTTTCCAAACAACTTAGTTTTTTAGTCCATCCTCTTCACTCAGTTCCCATCTTGCTCATCAGCTCTGCAGCATATCCAGCACACACTACGGGCTTGTCTTCATTACCTTTTCCTGTGTGTCACATCTCCCTCATGTGATTACAACTCAATCAAAAGAACTGTGAATATTATTTTTTAAATACCTACACAACATCTTTCACTGTATTAGGTATATGGTAGTAACATTTCTTGTCAGATTGATAGACATAAGGTTTACATTTCTATACCATCAGAAGAAAATTACTTTTTTAAATGACTGGTTTGTCTTTGTTCATTTATATTAATGCTAAAACAACTAATATTGACTAAGGTGAGATACCAATACATGTCTTTGATAATCATAGAATGCCATTCTAGTATGAAGAATTAGAAACAAATTGAGAGATGTTATATTCTCACACTGCTTATATACCATGATCTTTTAAACTATAGAGTTTTAAGAAACATATACTTTGAAATAGAAATAATTAATATAAACTTCACTAAGAATCTTAATAATAAATATTAAAGTATAATAACAAAATTGATAAAGATTGTGAGATATCTTTTTCCAAACCACTGCAATTTAAAAATGCACATATCAAATGGCTACTCAAATTATTACCCTGATTTGTTATATTGTTATATCAGGGTGTTTAAAAAATTTGCATTTTAACCAAAACGTTATCCTGGTTGAAGACTAAATTAAAACAAAACAAAACAAAACATACACACACAAAAAAAAAAAACACAGAAATTCAGTATCCTATTTCTTTTGGAGGAGAAGCAGAATGGTGGTAATTCAGTTGGAGAAACGATTTTGACAAGATCAAACACAAGATAGTAGGTAATATTATTCACTGTGGTTTAAGTATAGTGTCTCTGAGTTATTATTACACACACTATCTTCATTATATAATCAAGGGTTGTCAGGCCACAAAAGGTTCAAATTATTGGGTTTGCATTCAGAGTTGTGTTTCTTATCCAAAACAACCACCATGGTTAGGACACTGGGTTACAAATCACGAAGAAAAACTTTCTCATGGGAGCTCACTTATACTAAAGTAACCTCTAGTTGCTAGGGCAGAAGTTGGCAAAATAGTCTTGGTATCAGCTTAAATCTTGGAAATTTTATATAACAAATCTTTTTTTAAAAGAAATCATAGAGGTAGAGAACAGATTGGTGGTTGCCAGAGATGGGGCCTGGGGAGAGAGAAATGGGTGAAGGTGGTCAAAAGGTACAAACTTACAGTTATAAGTTCTGGGGATGTCATATACAGCATGGTGAATATAACAATACTGTGTTATATATATGAAAGTCCTAAGAGAGTAGATCTTAAAAGTTCTTGTCACAAGATCCCTTGCTGGGTAGCTTGGTTGAAGCATAGTCTCATGAACCAAAAGGTTGAGGGTTCAATTCCGGTCAGGGCACATACCTTGGTTTCAGGTTCAATTGTTTCTCATACTCGCCCTTTGGTCAGGGCAAGTATGAGAAACAATCAAATTGATTCCTCTCTTTCTCTCTCTCTCTCTCTCTCTCTCGTCTCTCAAAATCAATAAAAACATATCCTTGAGTAAGGATTCAATAGTATTTGTTACAAGCAAAAGTTGTGTAACTATATGAGCTGATGAATGTTAACAACACTTGTGATTATTTTGCGATAAATAATAGGTATGTGTCATTGTGTCAGTTTAAGGTGTACAATGTAATGAATTGATCAATTGGTTATATTGTGCACCTTAAACTAATATAATGTCATATGTTAATTATATCTCAATAAAAATGGGGGAGGGATAGAGTCCAAAACCTAAAAGGCCCAAGAAAGCAAATAAATAAATAAATAAATAAATAAATAAATAAAATGTCATTAAAATATAAATTACCTTTGTATTAAAAAATACTATTAGAGCAATAAGAATTGTTCTTTATCCATATTCAACTTGAAATAGCTTATGTTTAATGATGTTCCACCAAGACATCACTTTATAAAAGGAAACAACAAATGTCAGATAAAATAACCTGGGCTCCTTTAAGGAATGTCGTAGATCTCTTATTTGCTCTTTCACCAACCAGATACTTCTGCAAAGCTACAGAGGGCTTTGGAGAATTTGACTTCTGCAACCCTTGCTAGGGTCCTAGAGGACTTGGGAAGAATTCTAAATAAACAGTACTTCAGCTCAACCTAGCCCTGAAGCGCTTACAGGCCTCTCTCCCTACTTTTAAGTGGGCTCCACTAGCTCACCCCCAGCCTACACTTGTCAATACACAGCAGTCCTAGATTATCAGAAACCAGATCCTGCTGAGATGCATAAACACCAATCAACAGCCCCATCAGCCTCCAAAGGTCTTCTACTTTGTTTATAGTAAATAGTGAGACAGTCAGGAGGCCTGGCCCTTCTGAATTGGGATGTTATATGTCTGTCTTTTTATATGATTTTTCTATGCTGACCCCTCTCTCCTTTATATTTTTATTTTATTTATTTTTTGTGCTTTATATTTTTAAATAACTTTATTTTTCTCTTTTTAATAAAAAAAAGAAAATTTAAAGACAATGTGTGACCTTTCTTAAAACTACTACTTTCTCAGTCACATTTAACCAGATGTAGGTAAGCAGTAAAGTGCAGAGGCAGAAAATGAAGATGCCTTCATTCCCCCTCTCCCCCCATCAACTGTAATACTAGTGCCCTTCTAGGCATGATTGAAGGTAGAGACATTTCGATTTATTATTCATCCAGAGATGTATTTGAAATACAGATGCATCTTCTAGTGGATGCAGCTGGCCTAATTCTTTATCACTGTCCTCAGACGATGACAGGTTTTGGATGATGCGCTTTCACTGTGGGCGTGGCTACTGTGTGAAGCCCCGTTAAGACAGCCAAGAAAACCCTGGCAGCCCATGGGCAGGGTCACCACGCTGGATCATAGAGCTGAACATCTTCACAGGGCTGAGAGTTCAACAGCTTGGTCATGGCACTATCTCTGGAGAAGAAGTGATATTTTCTTGCAGGGGGCAGTCTGTGAGTTCCACATTGTCAAAAGGGCAAGTTTGGGTCAGTTATTTCCTTTTAGGAAGTGGATGTAGTCACATTTTGAGGTTTATCGTCATTCATTAGGTTTTAGACAGTCACTTTCCTTGTCTTTAAATTTGCTAGGGTCCTAGAGGACTTGGGAAAAATTCTAAATAAATAGTACTTACCTTGTATCTATGAAAGGATACTTTGTCTTCATTTTGCAACATTTTTAGACATTCATATAAATATATTAAATTTACATATGAACTCAACATATTTCTGTTTTAGAAATATCCTCTCAGTACAAAAATCAAGATCCAAGGTGGGGCTCCAAATGATCCCTCATGATATGATTTTGATGTGTAAAAAGATAAACTCGGTCATTATATGAAAAGTTTGCCTGACCCTCAAGAAAAAAAAAAAATTGGCTTCTGTAAGGGCCACCACCTCTTCCCCTAACTGTCCCTGTTAAATTTGCCTGAGGACTTTGAACTGTGTTATTTTTCTAGCTGTTGAAATTAGAAAAATAAAGACTTAGTCCACAGGGCAGAGGTTCCGATGTTTCTCATCTAGAGATGTTGTTGCTCCCCACACTTAGACCACTGCCCTTCCATTCCTTGTCCAAGAGTCTTAGATCAATACAAAAGATAAAGGTAAAGCTTAAGGTAAACGATTACCCTATAAGCTGATGGGTATTGTAATTTCAGTATATATATATATATATAAAGGCTACAGGGTACAGTAAGCTTCCAAGCATAAAAAAATCATCACTTATTTTCAATGATTGATTTGTATTCTGGTTTAATTAGCCATGAAAGAGTCCATTTTTTTAAGTTTTCCTTTTTATTTCCTTTACCACTGTCTGCTGTAGAAGCTAATCCCAGCTGTCAAGTTAAGGAAATTTAAAGGTAGACACTAAATAAAAACATTACCAATCATGAATTCATTTTTATATAGCAACCAAGGAGCTCAAAGATCTTTCTAGACATACTGAGATTTATCATTATATTTCTGGTAGATTGTCTTATTCTTTTAATTAGTATTATTTAAATTGCAGCCTCATCATTTCAAACATAATCTGTAGAAAGGAATAAACTAGCTTCCCAAAATAAGCAGACGTTTTGTAACATCCAGGTTACTCAACTCCCGGTAACCAATATAATTGACTGTAAGAGGAATATGCATTCATAGACCTCAGAAAAGAATGAAAGCCTGACCTATAAAGTGGATGCGGGTCAGAGTGGGATAAGGGTTTGGGATGAGAGACTGATGGAGGGAATGATTTGGTTACTAAAATAACAAGCTCACAAATGCATTCAGAAATTCACCAAGAGCATCCATGTTTATTTTAACTGGCCACCACAAAAAAAGGAAAAGTCCAGACAATAGTGAGGCCAGCTGTTGTTTTTCTTGAATAGGTCCCAGCTCCGTAGGCTAAGGAACTCTACTTGAGATGGCCTGGTGGAGACAAATGTTCTGTCCTCACTTTAAATGGCAGCTGGTTATTAAATGACTCCCAATAGAGTGAACACTTGCTATTGACACTAAGGTAATATAAGGACCGTGTAGAGCAATCAGGATGGGAATGTGAATGAAAAATCTTTAATCTGAAATTACAGCTGTCAGGGTTATATTATAAAACATGAAAGTTGCATCTGCAGTTAGAATGAATGTGTCCCAAAAGCCAAGTTTCTCATAAACTGCATCTTGCAGATACATATTTTATAAATAGACTACCAGTCTTCTATAAATCAAATGGAACTGTGGCCTATATTAAGGAATTAAAAGGGGTCATCTCTCCTGGCTGTGGTATTTGTTGAGCAGTATTGGGGAGGGGGTACAATGTGAAATGAACATTGATTTCCAAAGTCTGACAGAGAGATTGGAAGTATTATCCCTGCACAATAATATCCACTGATCCTGGCATCACATACAAATAACTCTAAGTTATATTTTGTTAGAAGCCATGAATGAGGAAACACAGGGATTGTGACATAATATAAATAAGTGAAATTGCCTCCCTGGCAAATTTTCCAACAAAATGTAAATTTTGGTTGTTGGGTGGTTTATTTACAAGACTGATATGATCTCTCAGGGGCGATCACGTACTTTCGAAAATAATCAAAGTCTTAAGAAAATTTTACATCAGAGATACATAAAAATCAGTATTAGTAATGCCACATAAACACATAAAATTGAGGGTTTGGAAACATTATTAGAGATCATCCAGTCCAGAAACTCATTTTTAAAAACCTGGCTCATGTCTTAGAACAAACAATGTCAAGTACCAAATCGCATTTATATTTTAAATCTCTGGAAGCATTAAGCATTTGGTTGCACAGTGGCTGAAAGCCCATCTTGGTGTTTGATTATATATTTTGCTGAAAAGACTGAGATTCCTGTAGTGAGCAAGGTGCTGTTTTTATTGCTAACACAAGTCATCCCATTGTAGTGAACCTCTGTTTTTTTGTTTGTTTGTTTTTTGAAGGTGAAGCATGACTTTTTAAGCAGCTACTTAATACAACAGATTTTCTTAAAATGAAAGAGAAATTATAGATAAGTAGATAGCAGCATCACCCATGCAAGCCTAACACCTGCCCCATTTGGCAGTATTTACTCTGGGTAATCCTAAAAAACTTACCACTGCTATGAAAAAATAGATAAGGCATGTTTCTTAAGAAGCAACCACTTACTTTGCCTGATTAGTAATTGTTACCAACAAAAAGAAACTATGCTTTAATTCATCTATTATGTGATTAGTATTAAATTAAAAGACCAGATGCATAAGTACTGTTTATAAGTTGGTAACTCCCTTTATGCTAATTTTGTAGAAGACTAACTAGTCCACCTAACACAAACCTTCTTCAGTTTCCATAGTGAGGAACTGCTAAAGATAGGTGGCTGGTAAAATTAGTGGGGACCAGAAAGTTAGGCATCCTAATTGAAGGAGTGGGTTCCCTCTTTCCCCTGGGATTTGCAGACTGGTTATGTGCTATAATCACCAGGTTCTACTGGGCTTTCTAGTGGCCTCAATGGCTAGAAGTACTTTTTCTGTCAGTGTTTCACCACCATGCCTTGATTCTATGGATCTTAGCCTCAGTTTCTCATACCTTTTAAACTTCAGATTAGTTATTGCAGAGAACTTTGGCTACTGAACTACCTAAGAATTTGGGCTGATGAGAAAGCAGAGGACACAAATTCAAGCCCAGAAATGTATAGGAAGAAGATAGCAGAATTCATCTATTATGACGAGTTCTTCAACCATATTTTGAACTATAGATCCTAATTCTAGCTGATGATCCAACAATGGTTCTAATGGCTTGTCAGCTGAATGTGAAGTTGAATAGATTTTTGTAAGCTGTAGCACTGTTATACTTTAATAACTTTGAATTTGAATGTTAAAAATAACATTGTATTCATAGAATTGTTAAAAATGAAAATAAAACCTTTAACTTTTGTGTACTTATAGCAATAAAGTTTGATTCCTACAAGTTGAATGGTGAGTCAACTAAAAAATACAAGCTAGGGTGGGAATCTAACACCATGAAACAGTGAGAATTGATACCAGAGCCTTTCAAGGGAAAGAGAAAGAAAAGGGCAGGAAAACAATATGAGAAAAAACAGCAAAAACAATGGGTGGGGTTGAAGGGTTATAAAACAAAAACAAAAAATCCTACAGGACAGAATGCTTCTCAGAGCCCATAGCCACCTGAGAAAAGAGTGACTAAATGTGATCAGATATGTTGCACAGACCCTAGGTGTCAAAGAAGTTCTCAAGAAATACGGAAGTGTTGTATGCCTCTTCTTCAGAGCTGTGAGAGGAAAATTAAAAGGAAGGAAGGAGCACAGTAGACTGGACATGTCACTTAGAGTTTGGCTCCCAGAACATGTGTACTTGGCCATGTTTGCAAGTTACAAATTAGGGAAAAAAGGAGAGATAATCTGATACAGCATCACCATTTTTAACCTGTCACAAAATAGCATTAAAATAAATAAAAATAAAAGCTACCATTTACCCTCATCATATTTTCATAACCAAAAGTGCATTGATATTTTAACTGCAAAAATTAAACAAAGCTCTGTTCTTCCCAAAAAGTGTAGATATATATTCTATCTTCCTCCATTTGAAATGTAAATGCAGAAAATAGACATTTTTGAATATATATTATTACACTGCATTCAGTATAAATATTTTCTTATAAATGTTTGTAAATATGTAACTACTCACTATGATATAATATAAAGTGAAGTTTAAAAATTAAGCTTGTTCCTGAATTTTTGTTGTCAAGCTTTAAAATAAAGTTATAAAAAACTGTGTTAGTGGAATCACAAATAAGATTCTTAAAACATTTTAAATAACCTGTAACATTTTTAAGGAAAAATATTGGCATTGTAGCTGTCAGGCCTCCCATGCATGTCTGGTTACCTCCCAACCTGATGAGATAGAGAATAGTTCAGGGAGACAAGGCCTGGGTGGCCAGGTTAATAAGACTCCCTGAGACTCAGAGAACTCACTATCTAGCAAGGAACACTCAGTAGTCTGAGAGGAATACCTTCAACGGGATGAAAACTTCATCAGCAACTATTCTTGATTGGAGGTGGACTAGGGTGTGGCCATTTACTGCTCTAATATGAACTCTTCTTTTGACCTTACAAGGGGTTGGAAAAGACCTTAGAGATTCTCTGGTTGAAGCTCAGCCCTACTTTTGTGTGTCACTTGTTTAGCCATTGTCTCTGGGCTTTGAACCTACTCTCGTATAATCAGCGATTTGCTGCTGGGGCTGGCAGCATACAACCAACATTTGCCCTTTGCCAGCAGCTCCCTATCCAGAGATTCCAGTAGAGTGCTCCAGAAGGAAGCTGAAGGCAGGAGGAGGAGTGAGGGATGCCCTCCTCCCTGCTCACGTCATGTGTGCTTCCTGTTTCTCACAGCATTGCTCTCAGTGCTTCTCACTCTAAAGGATAGTTTGCTCCACTAGTAGCACTTCATGCTGCAGCTTTCCCCACACTCACAGAATCTCTTTCATACTTTCTCAGAGACACTAGCATCAGCCAAGTTGTACTGTTTGCCAGAAGTCTAAATTTCACCTCCAAGCTAACTTCTAATCATTCCAGCCTCTTCACTTTGTCTTCCCAGTGCGAAGAGTGGCACTTGTACTTCTGTGATACCTTAAAGTCTTTCTTTGGACTTGCAGTTCTTTAATCTAAATTAAAATCTATATGTTAAGGTAACCAATGTGGTTTCTATTTCCAGATGGGCTTTCACTGCATGGAGATTACATTTTTAATCAGCTTAATCCTATCTAATAAAGAGGGAATATGCTAATGGCCTGCCCCACCTTCAAAGATGGTGGCACCCACAGTCAATAAGGAGGGAGCCAAGACCGGTTTGGCTCAGTGGATAGAGCATCGGCCTGCAGACTGAAAGGTCCCAGGTTTAATTCCGATCAAGGGCATGTATCTTGGTTGTGGGCACATCCCCAGTAGGGGGCGTGCAGGAGGCGGCTGATCGATGTCTTTCTCTCATCATATAAAAACTCTTGTACATGAGTGTAGTACATATTATATATATATATATGTATATGTGTGTGTGTGTGTATTCATATATGTATTTCTGAACAGAGTCTTATCTGATACAGCATCACCATTTTTAACCTGTCACAAAATAGCATTAAAATAAATAAAATAAAAGCTACCATTTACCCTCATCATATTTTCATAACCAAAAGTGCATTTGATATTTTAACTCCGCTGAGGCTGCAGGAGCATGGCAAGGCTGGACTCACCACCAGGCGGGCCCTGCTGCTCCATGTGCATGCCTCCGGAGTCCCCCAGTCCCCTCAACCCCCCAGCCACCCAGGGCTAGCCTGAAGCACAGGCAAGCCTCAGATTGCAGCTGCCCAGCCACCCAAGGCTCAGATAACCAGGGCCGGCCAAGGCTTGTGCTGCCAGCAGTGGCAGCAGCAGAGGTGTGATGGGGCATTGCCTTCCCCTGTTTGCTGGGTTGCTCTCCTGCCCCTGAGGGCTCCCAGACTGTGAGTGGGGCAGACCAGGCTGAGGGACCCCCTACTTCTAGTTGATATATAACTTACTAATATATACCATAAAATTCACTTATTTACAGTGTACAGTTCAACTGTATGTATTTTGTATATTCACACAGTTGGGCTATTATTGCCACTATCTATTTTCAGAACATTTTCATCACCCCCAAAAAGAAACCAAGCAGTTACTCCACATTTCCTCCACTCCTAGCCCCTGGCAACCTTTTGTTTATATGTTACCTATTATGAACATGTCATATAAATGGACTGTAATGATTACATTGTGTTCTTCCAAAAGTCCATTTGTTGAAGCCTTAACCCTCCATGTTGTTATATTTGGAGATCGGGTCTATAATGAGTTAACTAAGACCAAATGAGAGCATAGTGTGGCATCCTAAGCCAATATAACTGGTGTCCTTGTAAGAAGCAGAAGAGCTGTTAGGGCACTGTGTGCACAAAGGAAAGGCCACCTGAGGACACAGCGGTAAGGTCAAGCCAAGCCAAGAAGAGGTGCGTCAGGAGGAACTTAATCTACCAACACCTTTACCTTGCACTTCTAGGCTCCAGAAATGAGAGAAAATAAATTTCTGTTGTTTAGGCCTCCCAGTCTGTGATATTTTGTTATGGCAGCCCTTGCAAATTAATACATGGAGTCATACAATATGTGGTATTCTGTAACCAGCTTCTTTTCATTTAGCATATTTTCAAAGATTTAATCATTTCAGGACTTTATCCTTTTTATTGCCAAATAGTATTCCTATGTATGAATATACCACATACCATATTTTATTTATCTACTAATCAGATGATAATCTTTGGATTATTTCTACTTTTTGACTATTATAAAAAATGCTGCTATATCTTCATACCACAGTGGTCAGAGAAGAGCTTGACATGATTTCAATCTTCTTAAATTTATTGAGACTTATTTTGTGTTCTAACATGCAGTCTGTTCTAGAAAATGGTCCATGTTTCTTTGAAAAGAATGAATATTCTGCTGCTTTAGAGTGAAATGCTCAGGAGATATCAATTAAATCTATCTTATCTAGCATGTCATTTAAGGCCACTATCTTCTTTTTGAATTTATGTCTGGAAAATAAATCATTGATATCAATGGGTGTTAAAATAACTGTATTACCATCAGTACAGCTGATGGAGGGGTTAGGGGGCTAGGTGAGGGAGAGAAAAAAACTCATGGATATGTACAATAATGTGGTAATTGGTGGAATGAGGAGTAGAAGAGGTAGAGGTAGGAATAAGGGGAATAAATGGTGATGGGAGGATACTTGGCTTAGGAAAGTGAACATACAATACAGTGTATAGATTATGTGTTGGAAATTGTACACCTAAAACCTGAATAATTCTGTTAGCCAGTGTCACCTCAATAAATGAAATAAATAGGGAAAATGCTTTAAAACTGCTGCTATAAACATTTATGAACAGATTTTTGTGTGGGCATATACTCTTATTTCTCTTAGTTCTATACTTACTTGGAAAGGTTACATGTTAATTGGATAAATGAATAATAGGAAGCAACAAATATATAATTATGTAAGATTGTGTTTAGTTGCACTTGAAGAGGAGTCTTTAACCCAAAAATGGCAGGTTTAGGGATCTCCTATCAATGCATTCACAGAACATCCTAAATTCTTGAGAAACATTATTTATTATTCTGTACCCATTCTCTAAGAAAGTATTTGAGGTTCTGCAAAATTTAACTTTAACTGATAATGTGTTATTCAGTGTTACTGCATATAAGCACATATTTCTTCATTTCTCTTCACCACAGTACCTTGACTCTCTCTTAATCTCATTCTGGTTCAAAAACTTTGAGTATCTAGATTTGTTCTAAGTGTTCTTTTTGCAAAGAATATTCATAAAACCACTTACACATTTTGCAACAGACTGGTGTAGCTCTTCCAAGTTTCTGTGTATTCGGATTCTACTATGTAGAAGCATTAGTCCCTTCATTCTCTCCTATTTATGCCTTATTTTGGCTCCTCTCATCATAGCTCGTTAGCTTAAAAGTTCAACCCAGGACATCTCTGTCATGGATGAGATTTTAAAATCCAGAATGTACAGTTGATACTCTTTCTAACAAGTCTGATGTAGGCAGAGGCGTTTATAGCTTGGAGTATTTTTTGGTGACATGCACTTACAACCCCACTGATAAAGAACAGAAGACCCACTGGTTCCGCAAGAAGAGCTGAATTACATAGCTTTAGTCCTGTGGGTAGCTTTGCATCCTTGGCAGGGTACTAACCTCACTGAGCCTCATTTTTCTCAACTGCAAAACAAAGAATATAAATGAGATGATATCTAAAGTTCTTTTGAGTTTGAAACAAACCTGTGATAGGATAACTATTTAAGTAGCAGCCAGATTCAAATTATAAACTATTCTGTAGACACTTTGTGTGCAATTTAAAGAGAATAAACAGATAAAAAATGATTTTTGCTGTAAATTATAACTGTCTGCCATTCTAGCCCAAAGACTATTATTAGAGAGACTACCCTCAGCATGTATGTTTTTCCACAACCTATATCTTCATATAAAAATGTCTGTCTCCATGGTCATCAATTCTCAGAATATGTCAAAGGAGGTTTGGGGCATTTTTGTCTTTCACAAATTTCCATCCTCATGGTTGTCATATAGATTTTCCTATCTAATAAAGAAGGGATATGCAAATTGAGTGTCATGCTATCACAAAGATAGCGGTGCCCATAGCCACAAGATGGCAGCACCCAGTCCCCTCAGCCCTGTCAGAGTCCCCCAGTCTTTTCAGCCCCACCGGGGGAAGGGTGGCAGGCACATGGTGTGGCTGGGACCTCTCTCAGCCCCCCAGCTGCTCAGGGCCACCTGATGCTCAGGTAACCAAGGCTGGCCAAGGCTTGCATTGACTGCAGTGACAGCAGCAGAGGTGTGAGGGGGCATCACCTTCCTCTAATAGTCAGCTCGCCTCCTACCCTAAGGGCTCCTGAACTGTGAGAAGGGGCAGGCTGGGCTGAGGTCCTCCCTTACAGTGCATGAATTTTCATGCACCAGGCCTCCAGTGATTCCATTATTTTTTATTTCATCAGTAGAAAGACTCTTATTCAAAATACTAACATGTCTTGAAAGGGAAACACATCAAATCAATGGCTGTCACTAATATCCTATAGGAAATGTTTATTTGATTTTCAACCAGATGGCTCCATCCAGAATAAGAGATTATGCAATTACCTCCAAAATAGGATGTATTAACCCTAGAAAATATACTAGATATCTATTGGAGCATGGAAATAAAAGTTTACTAACATTTTTATTGATGTTAACTAATCATCCTTAATTTTTATTTCTATATTATTTTTTTCTGTTTTATTAATGTATTACATGTGTACATATCTTCCCATCCCCCCATTTCTATATATTTATTGGGGTTTTTAAAAATATTTTGATTGATTTCAGAGAGGAAGAGAAAGGGAGAGAGGGATAGAGACATCAAATATTAGAGAGAATCATCAATCAACTGTTTCCTACACATCCCCTAGTAGGGATCAAGCCCGCAACCCAGCATGTGCCTTGACCAGGAATCAAACTGTGACCTCCTGGTGCATAGGTTGAAGTTCAACCACAGAACCACACTGGCTGGGCTATTTCTGTATTTTTATACTGCATATATTAGTATAAAAATGTATGTATATAATGTAAAAATAAATAATATTTTGGGGTTGAGTTTTCCAAATTATTTATTGCATAAACAAATATTTGGAGACCCTAGGCAATTAGATAGGTAAATTGTGTAGCATGGAGAGAAAGTAGAAAATATTTTTCTAGCAAGGTCTTTGAGAATGTCAGGCCAGGCTTATTGGAACTCAGACAAGAGGAGGGCAGGGCAGCAGAACAGGGTGAAGAGCCTGTATGAGGGATGGTGTCAGAAGACTGAGAGGGTGCTGGGGCCACATGAGGATCACAGAGAAGTTATAAAATAGCCAATTGTGCTAAAACATAAAAAGTGGAGGAGAAAGAAGAGACCTTACCATTTTGAGATTTAACTTTGAAAAGCTCTTTTCTTACTTCTTTGTGCTTTACTATACGTGTTTTTAGAACACAGCTTATGGAGACTTTCTTTACTTCAAATGGCATTTCAATGAGGCCGATGTGAATACGGTCTGCTCAATGTGTTTCACATTAAAGTACCCAAATTCACTGTGCTCCAAGTTAATGTCCTGCATCCCCAAGTAATTTCTTTATGTATAAGAAATATACCACATATTTTCTATTATCTTATAAATAATATAAATAATTAAAGCTGGAGTATCTTTTACTCAATTGGGACAAAATCATATTCATAAACATTGAGAAACTTTGAATCAAGATAATTTAAATGCCTTAATAATCTAAATAATAATGAAAGGGCATGAGAGAATGCTAATCTATATCCAAAATATTCAAATGCATTTGGGTTTATCTAGTTTCTGGGTGCTCAGAATATGATAACCATTGATGTTTAGACCAAAAGAGTAATTTATAATTTGAGAAAGCATGGTAAAAAAAAAATCAACAGAAAGCTAAATTTGGTAGTTATTTTTGAGAATCTATGAGGATATTTACTTATTTCTACTTCATTCTGACAAAAACAGTCTTTCCTTTATTTTTAATATGTCACACTTGGTTGACAAATACAAATACTTTGAGAGGATATTCAAGCAGAAAACATTGTGGTTTGAAGGTTTTCTTGTCATCTTGTATTAGAGAAAATGATGCTGAATCATGTACACTTAACAAATCAAAAAGCAACAAACATGTGTAAATAATAAAAGTACCCCATAGTAAGTAATCATCATGATGCCACTAAAGGAAAACAAGACCTTTTATTTACTTAACACATTTTGCCATGTTCCATAGAGGAAGAACATTTTTAGCATATACTGCTGGACTGAAATCCTGCCCATCCAGTTTTATCACAGACACAGATATCTTCAACAGATTTTAATACTGACTCTAGTAAATACTATTTTCTTCATGAAAATGAATTTCTATTAGACACAGGAGACATTGTTATTATAATTGGTAGAGATTAATATGCAAATCTCCTTCAAACTTTGGGGGGAAATTCAAGAGAATCAAATCATGTTAAGCAAAATAGGAAAAAACAACAAAACAAAAAAAGATAATGGTCTCCCAGATATAACAGAGACAAACTGCAACATATGAGCGGGTAAAGCTCTTTCTTCCAAGTTACAAGCCTACCCTCGCATTATGTGTTGTAGAACTTCTGAAAACACAAACAAAAATCTTATAATTAAATAAAGGAGAGGGTGTCACTAGTGGATAGAGATTTTAATATGTTTCTGAAAGTCAAAAGAGTTATAAAAGCTAATGGATGGCTAAAACTATATGAGAAAGTTTGAGGCCAAGATATACTGTGGAAAATTGTAAGGAAAGGGAGATGGGAGCCATCTTCCATTAGAAACTCCAGAAATTTATCTCAAGAACAAACAATGACGATTATAAAGACAGAAATGTTAAACGAAGATATGTATATAGATAGATTAACCAACTTGTACCTTCTCTGACAGATTGGAAATTCAAAGTATATCTTCTCCAAGAGAAATCCCTAGGGGATTGTTCTCTAACAAGTTTGAATGGATTTCCTAGGTTAATGTTTCTAACATGAAAGTTACTAACAAAATGAAGTCTTCTGTCTGGTTTTTGAGGGACCTGAGGCGTGATAGTCCTCTCAGCTAACTGGACTTAAAATTAGCCTGCTAGCCCATAATCTATGTCCAGCCACACATCTCACTATTTTTCCATTAGCAGAACTTATGAACACTAGCTAAAGAATACTTCTTTCTTAATTATAAAGAGAAAACCAAGGGTTATTAAGCAAAAGAGGAAAAGGTACAGCAGAGATTCGAAAGATTTATATAAATTAATAAAAAATGATTTTACAATAAATAATTCAAGAATAGAACTTTTAAAGAATTGTAATTCTTTAAAACGCACTCGTGCAGTTCAAGAAAATGTTATAGCCACAAAACAAGAACAGGATAATATATATTTAAAAAAAAAACTATGCAATTATAAAAAATTAAAAAGTTTGTGAAAAAAAATATGGCCTCTGAAATTAAAATTTTCAATTGAAAGACAAGTAAATACAGTCAAGAAAATATTCAAAATTATAGAAACAAACACAAAAATATTAACTAAGAAAGAAAAAAAACAAAATATGATGGATCAATCCAAGATTGCTAAAATCATACTAATAGAGCAAAAAGGAGATGGGAATTCTCAAAAAACAGAGAAATGTGACCATTTTGATCAGAGGAGACACCACTTATGATTTGCATTTTAGCAGGCCATTTCTAGCTTCAGTAGCAAATAGACTATAGAGAAAGAGAGATTGGAAGAAACAAGGAAACCACTAAAGCAAGTGAAAGCATCTAGGTAAGAGATGATGATATTCTGAATTAAAGCACTGGAAGTGAAGCCAGTGAGAAATGCTTTGGTAAAATCAATAAAATTGTCTTAGATGTGGGATAGGAGAAAAAGAGAAATTTGAAAGAAAGACACAAATTTTTAACTGAAGCAACAGAGTAAATGGAATTCTGATTTACTGAGATGGATAGTATTGAATAGGAACAGGTTTTGGAGGTGAAATTTGGGGGTAAATATGTAATTTGAATTGGACATATGAGACTCAAAGACCATATAAGCCATCCAATTGGATATGTTGAATACACAGTTAGATGTTAGAGTCTGAAATGCTAGGGATGTAATTCTGGCAATTGTGTATAAGTGACATTTAAAGCTAAGGCATTGAATGAGTCCACCAAAGATTGAGTACACTCAGCAAAAAGAAAAGTCCACAATATGACTTTACTCATATGTGGAATATAATGAACAAAATAAAGTAACAAATGAAATATAAACAGACTCATAGAGAACAGACTGACAGCTGTAAGAGGGGAGGAAGGTTGCAGGGTTGGGTAAAAAAAGGTGAAAGGAAATGAAGGAAGGAAGGAAGGAAGGAAGGAAGGAAGGAAGGAAGGAAGGAA
>JAAGEH010002534.1:14528997-14604593 GCA_011751065.1 Lasiurus cinereus | reverse complement strand
GAAGGAAGGAAGGAAGGAAGGAAGGAAGGAAGGAAGGAAGGAAGGAAGGGAGGAAGGAAGGAAGGAAGGAAGGAAGGAAGGTTGGTTCTATAGACTGAGCCCTGAAACACTCCTATATTCAGTTGTGAAGAAGATGAAGAGGAACAAGCTGAGAAGGAGCAACTAGTGAGGTAGAAGGATCACCAAGAGAGAATGTAGGCAGAGATCAGGTATGTTTCAAAAAGGAGGTAGTCATCATCTGTGACAAAACCTGCTTCTAAGTAGTACTAGTAAATAAAATAAGGGCTTTTGCAACATGAATCTCTTTGGTGACATAACAAAAAGTTGTCAGTAGGGGTAAGAAGAAGTGAGAGACCTTTGCAAAAGCAGGTAGAATTCTTTAGTCCCAGACTCCAACACAGATCTGATGACTCCTCTGGTGTTGGAGAAGTTTAAGAACACATGAAACTTGGTGTGCTCCCTGATGATGCTCCCAAAGTCTGTGTTTGGCTAGCTCATATTTGCATATTGTTTAATCATCATTACAATTCTGTGAGGAAGTTATCACAATTTCCATTTCACAGATGAGAAGCAATTAAATGCTTTGACTGAGGTCAAACAGCTAATAAAGATGAGGATCTAACTCAGAATTGTAGTAAATATTCTGAGGTTATAAGCAAAGCTCCTCTTTTGGAACTCTCTATGCTTTAGTTTTCAAGTTACTTTTCTTTTTTTCATGAAAATATATGCAATTATTGACACATAATACAGTCTTCAGTAGTGTAACTTACATGTATGGTACTTTAAAAAATATATTTTTTTATTGATTTCAGAGAGGAAAGGCGAGGGAGAGATAGAAACATCAATGAGAGAGAATTATTGATTGGCTGCTTCCTACACACCCCACAATGGGCTCGAACCTGCAATCCGGGTGTGTGCCCTTGGCCAGAATTGATCCTGGGACCCTTCAGTCCTCAGGCCAATGCTGTATCCACTAAGCCAAACAAGATAAGGGTGTGGTTTTATAATAAAACCTTGATAATATAGTCATAGAGTGTTTTATTGCACACTGTATTTTCAGATGCCCCATTTTACAAAGTGAAGGATAATTTTATTTACTACCAGAAACATTTGAATAAGTTGATAATTATAGAAGATATATTAAGTATTTTGTCATTGATTTATTGTGACATACTTTTAAATATTTTATTTTAGAGGCATGTAGTTTATATGGTGGATCAAAGAAACAAACAAAAAAGACAATGAGATTAATGGAGGTAAATAAGAAAAAAATATAATATAAAAAATATCAAAGGGCATACAAATATTTACTGAATTCCAGTACATAAAATCATGTCAGTGAAAGTGTATATCAGTCAACACAGGCTAAATAATGCTGTGATAACAAGCAACCTAAAAAGCCTCAGTGACTTACAAAATAAAGGTTTATTTTTTTCACATTACATGCCTATTTGGAGTCAGGAATGACATCTGTTCTATATTTCTTTATACCCTACCTGAAGGGATTTGTCTTATAGCAAATGAGAAAGATAACATGGAGAAACAATACAAGAGCTCTTACAACCTTTGTTTAGATATATTATATGTCATTTCCACTTATATTTTCCTTGCTCAGGGAACATTGGGACTGGGAAGTATTGTCTTCCTACAGGGAGAGACAACACAATGATTCTCCAGAGATGTTAAGCATTTTTAATATTAAAAATGCCAGTATTCATTTACCAGGGACAACATACTTAGCAGCAATTGCTTCAGGAATATATAGGATCCCTGGAAGACTCAAGGAGGATGGCACCAGGTGTAAAGCAGGGAGAGAGGACAATGTGGCTTCTCCCAGAATGGAGCCCTGCTTGCGGTGCGTGGACTATATAGTATATATGTGATTTCCCTTCATTTTCCTCTATTGACTTGTTCACAGGCTATTTGCTTCTCATTTGCAATCAGATCCTATGTTGACATTAGGTCATCCAGCTCCTGACCCACTTCTGGCTTAGTGCAGTAGGCTGGCAATCACACGTTTCCAGTCATCAGCTCTCTCTCCGATTCTGCCCAACTCCTTTAATCCACACCACCCTGCTCCATTTCAGGAGCCTTCACAGCCTCCAAGTACCTGTACACATCTGCCCACATTCCCCCAATCCAAAACCTAGACCTGGTGCCCCTCCTCAAATTTGGCAGATCAATGCCACTGCTGGCTACTGCTATTTGTATTCTACCTACAAATAGAATGTGAAGAAACAATTATTAAGCAAAAATATTGTTGGTAAATAAAAACTGGAAGCATAGCATCCATACAGATGAAAAATAACTCCCTTTAAGATAATAAGTTTAGAAATAACTGTTATTCGAATTTGTTACAAAGAAGAGGCCTTGAAGTAGCTGGAAGCATGGAATAGACTGAAGGATCTCAGAGGGAGGGCATGGGAGGAAGGGTGGATGTGAAGTGATCAACCAAAGAGCTTGTATGCATATATGCATAACCTATAGACACAGACAATAGGGGGTAGTGAAGGCCTAGGGTAGGAAGAGGGATGGGCTAGATTGGTCATTGGGAGAAAAAGGAGGACATATGTAGTATTTTCAACAATAAAGATTTATAAAAAATAAAATAAAATAAAAATGAAACAAAGAGGAGGCCTCTATGGAGTGGTTAGAAAGGGCACATGGGCTAAGAAGGGTTTGGAAGAATGAAACAAACTCAAATTATTATGCACATTTAACAACTTTTTAAATATATTTTTATGGATTTCAGAAAGGAAAGAAGAGGGGGAGAGAGATACAAACATCAATGATGAGAGAGAATCATTGATCAGCCGTCTTCTGTACATCCCCCACTGGGAATCAAGCCCACAACCCGGGTATGTACCCCTCAGCATAATTGAACCTGGGACCTTTCAGTGCACAGGCCAATGCTCTATTCACTGAGCCAAACTGGCTAGGGCACATTTAGCAACTTTTAAAATATGTAATAAAGATATACATAATTACCAAACAGAGATAACACATACTTTAAATTTCATTAGTTTTCTCTATAACATTTATACACCTAAAGCTTCAATTTATAGCTGTTAAAATTCACACATTCATTGACATAACTATAAACCTTATTGATTAGAGATCTGATACATGAAATCTGTGCATAGGTAGGGTCCCTAGGCCTGCCTGATGATCAGGGCTGATCTGTGTGTGAGACAGCCAGTGGGAAGAGCAGCAGGGAGATCGAAGGTTGCCGGGGAAAGCCCTGCTTGCAGTATGTGGACTATATAGTATATATGTGATTTCCTGGCATCTGCCTTGGCTGGCCTGGGGCCTGCCGGCTGGGGGCAGCTCCTGCGTTGACCCCTGGTCGTTTACCAGTCATTCTGCCTTTCAGTCAATTTGCATATTAGGCTTTTATTATACAGGATTCCTAGGTTATAAAAAGCAAGTACAAATTACACAAATCAAACTTATGCATATAATACATATTCTTAATAAGTAAAAATAGGCAGTAAAGAAATACTTTTTTATTTACACTTTCAGTGTTAAATCTTTACAAAGTATGTTACTGTTTCTTTAATTATTTCATTTCCAAGCTCTTTCATGTCTAGGATAAAAATCCAGAAATGTGGTTTTTAGATAAAAAGATCTTTTCTATTTAGGCTTCAGGCTCTGTTCAACACAGAAGGAAACTCAGAAATAAGAGAGATAAATCTCTCCCATCATTCCCCTCTTCTCTTAGACACAAGTGGATGACTCTAAACCCAATGGCACCTCATGAAAGCTATGTTTGAGAGCAGAGTCTTATGCAGGCTGATCTTTTTGGTTGTTTTTTTTTTTTGTTTGTTTGTTTTTTGCAAAAATGAGAGACATTGTTTACAATCTTCCTGTTTAGAGGTAATAAGTAATTTTTTCCTGCCTAACGTATGAGAGCCATTTTACATAATCTGTTCCAGCTTTTTTTAGAGCACCCTCCAGGGATCAGCAATTCACGTTAGCTGGTAAATTTTTGCTTTTTGTTATTTTCTTTTCAGATGGGCTGGTCTTGATAGCTTAGCTCCTAGCTGGTTCCAGCAGGCCCTGGAAGTTGTGCATGTTGGGGCTCCTCTATGAAGAAACAGTGACAGAAAGCACTAACACTGATGTGTGATTAAGGTATGTAGCTTTTAGTAGCGTTGCTTCAGTTTTCCATGTGGGAATCTCTCCAGGAAAAAACTTTCAGCATTGAACTTACATTCTCATCTAGTTCTCAGGTCTGGGATGGAAAAGGAAGGGGATTAATTTCTCTTGTGAATTAAAGATGACTTTAACAATATGTTTCTTTACAAGGTTAATAAACAGGAAAAGGCAAGTGATCAAGATGTAACCATAATTATTACTAGATTTATTTCAGACTGCTACTTAAATCTACAAGACACTATCATTATAGGCAATCCTCTTTAATGTCAACATCAATTTAAAATTACTCAGGATTTCACAATAAGCAGTATAAGCTTATTAAAGTTTAAAATGACATCATAAAAGTAGTGACATATTTTTACCATTCAATAATGACAAAAATAGTAAGATTAAAGTACCTACTTGTCTCAAGCTAATGTTTGCATAGCTACTAAAGGCAAAAAAATTAAAAATAAAACACCACATAGTAGACCAATAATTATAAATGTAAAATTAATTTCAGATTAAAAGTAAAGATCAAATTGTGAAGGAAGTCTGTGGTGTTGTGCTGAGTGAAATAAGACACAAGTAATTTCTAAAGACTAGCAGAATATTCATTATTGCCCACTAATAGTAAATGGACATTAATTCACTCAACACTGTATGCTTTGACATAGCACTGCTTTTATTTGAGATAACTTCTTAAGCAGCTAAATCACAAAAAGTTTCCAGTAGTGTTATTTTATTCTGCTCACTTAATTTACTAATTTTTAAGCACATTCAAATAAAATTTACCTAAAAGTTCAAAATTATGTAGAAATAAACATCTCAAATTGATTATTGGGTCAAATATTTCTTACTTATTTTCCATTGCTTAATCACAATCTTTTGCTATTGAAAAAGATATTTATCACATTAATGGAATACACACAATATCTAAATTCATATATAAAATAATAAAAAGGTAAAACTATAATATGTTCATATCAAAAGCTATATATTGATGATAAAAGCTTGAATTTTGAAGGCAAATATATAAGCCTTGGCTCTGTGATTGTTAGACTAGCTTAAAAATAGCTCAGCTTCTAAGTCCAGAACACCTGATTTTAAAGCCTGGTTCTGCCACTTACTTAATGTGTATGTACTTGGAAAACTAATTTGGTTTTACTGGTCCTTGATTTGATTATCTATAAAAATGAGAATATTGCAACAACAAAGTAAGATGCCTAGGAATAAATTTAACCAAGGAGGTATGTACTCAGAAAATTATAGGATGCTGAAAAAAAGAGATAGAGGAATATATAAACAAATGGAAGAATATACCAAGTTCATGGATTGATAGAATCAACATCATTAAAATGTCCATACTACCCAAAGCAATCTATAGATTCAGTGTAATACCCATTTAAATACCAATGGCATATTTCATAGACCTACAACAAACTCTTCAAAAATTCATCTGAAATAAAAAAAGACCTCAAATAGCTGCAGCAATCCTGAGAAAGAAGAACAAAGTTGGAGGGATCACAATACCAGATATTGAGCTATACTACAAAGGCACTGTTCTCAAAATAGCCTGCTACTGGAACAAGAACAGACATATAGACCAATGGATAAGAACAGAGAACCCAGAAATTGACCAAAACCCTATGCTCAATTAATATTTGACAAAGGAGGTAAGAGCATACAATGGAGTCAAGACAGTCTCTTCAATAAATGGTGTTGGAAAAATTGGACAGATACTTGCAAAAAAAATAAAACTAGACCACCAACTTATACCATATACAAAATTAAATTCAAAATGGATAAAGGACTTAAATGTAAGACAGAAAACCATAAAAATCTCAGAAGACTCCATAGGCAACAAAATAGCAGACATATGTCATAGCAATAGCTTTACTGATACAGCTCCTAGGGGAATAGAAACTAAGGAGAAAATTAAAAAATGGGGCTACTTTAAAATAAAAAGCTTCTGCACAGCAAAAGAAACCATCAACAAAACAACAAGAAAGCCCACTGCATGGGAAAATATATGTGCCATTGTTATCTCAGATTAGGGTCTAAGCTCCAAAATTTATAGGTAATTAATACAACTTAACAAAAAGAAGATAAAACAGTCCAATCAAAAATGGACAAAGGACCCAAATAGACACTTTTTGAAAGAGGACATATAGTAGGCCAAGAGACATATAAAATCATGCTCAAAGTCACTAATCATCTAAGAGATGCAAATCAAAATAACAATGAGGTACCATCTCACACTTGTCAGAATGGCTATCATCAACAAATCAACAAATGACAAATGCTGGCAAGAATGCAGAGAAAAAGGAACCCCTGCATTCTGTTGGTAGGAATGCAGACTGGTGTAGCCACTGTGGAAAATAGTATGGAGTTTCCTCAAAAAAATTCAAAGTGAAACCTCCATTTGAGCCAATAATCCCACTTATAGGAATATATTCCAAGAAAACAGAAACACCAATCAGAAAGGATATATGCAGCACAATTTACAATAGCTAAGATTTGGAAATAGCGTAAGTACCCATCAGCAGATGAGTGGATGAGAAAACTGTGGTACATCTACACAATGGAATACTACGTTGCTATAAAAAAGAAGGAATTCTAACCATTTACAACAGTATGGTAAGGATGGACTGAAAGAGCATTATGCTAAGTGAAATAAGCCAGCCAGAGAAAAATAAATGTCACATGATCTCACTCATTTGTGGAATATAATGAACAACATAAACTAATGAACAAAAATAGATTCAGACACAGAGGAGCATCAAACATACTGTCAATCTTCAGTGGTAAGGTAGGGGAAGGGTAAAAAATCAACCAAAAGACTTGTATGCATACATATAAGAATAACCAATAGACACAGACAGTAGGAGGATGAAGGCATGTGCTGGGGAGTGGGAGTGGATGGGTGGAGGTCAGTGGGAGGAAAAAGAGATGTCTAACAAATAAAAGAGTAACATGCTAGTTGACCATACTGTCACAATGCCCACCAGCCAATCAGGAGTGAGTATGCAAATTAATCAACACAGATGGTGGGTTAATTTGAATATGCAGGTGCTAAGTGGCTGGGGGCAGAGCAAGACGCTTGCATCATCACCATGGCATTCTGTGCCACCCCAGCAGCTCTGGGCCTCTGGGCAGTGTGGGAAGGCAGAAAGACAGCTCAAGCTGGAGCGAAGGCAGTGCCAGCAACCAGGGGAAGGAAGGCCCATTCTTTCACAAATCTTCTAGTATGTAATACTATATGTAATACTTTAAACAATAAAAAAGTTTTAAAATGAGAATAATTACAGTGCCTACTTTATAGGGGTATTCTGAGTTAAAATTGTTTAATATATATTAAGCACTTAGCAGAACCAAGTTCATAGTATTATTATTTATTATCACCTGGCCAGAGTAGCTCAAAGTGGTTGAGCATAGTCCCAAGCACCAAAAAGTTGCTGGTTGGATTCTCTGTCAGGACACATACCTGGGTTGCAGGTTCCATCCTTGGTTATGGAGTATACAGTGGGCAACCAATAGATGTTTCTCTTTCACATCAATGCTTCTCTCTCCTCCTTCCTCTCTAAGCATGTCCTTGGATAAGGATTTTTTTTAAGTGTTATTATTATGATTATTAATACATGATTGAATCTTTTCAAAGTTATTGAACCTCATCCCATCTATTTCTTCATCCTTAAAATCAGATAATAGTCTCTCTTCATAAAGTTATATTGAGGATGGAAAGATGTAAGTCATGTCAAACTCTTAGAAAATTCAGGACATGTAGGAAGCACTCAGGAAACACTGGTAATTTTCAGTAGCTGGCTTTTAGGATTTCTTAGTTCTGTAAGTAAAGGACTATAGTGAATTCTCCTGAAGTGGACTCTAATTTTCTGATTATTTCTAACTCTCTTCATCTACATATGAAAGGGTTAATAAGCTAGAAAGAACCAAACTACTCTGCAAAACATAAGCAGATGCATCTGAAAGAATTGTTCTTGTTGGAGCAGCTTCTAAAATGGTAGATATGCCTAGTTTTATCCTGTTTCACTGATTTCCAATGCTCTGGCCCTGCTACCTTGTAAAAACACAGTATTTGCAATTAAAATTGAAAAAAGGTATACTTACCTGGCTGGGGAGATACCATCATCACGGAGGTGGCTTTCCCAGGGCGAGGCTTATCCATTGCACTCCAGATATGCTGATCCCTTAGATTTCCCCAAATGTGGGAAACTCAACTGCATAACTTGTGGTAGTGGGGCACTGCGTTTGTGCTCTCCCCTGGGGGAAAAAAAGAAAAAAAGAAAAGAAAAAGATAAAGTAGCGATGTTCAAATTATGAAGACACTGAGGGCAATATCCATCCTGTTAAGAGTTGGCTCTTCCTTACTTCATCTCCAAGACATCTCTTTCATGAGCTATTGTGTCAGCGTTTCTATAATGGGCATAACTTAATATGTGATCTTGACATAGAGAAATAGCCTCCTGAAGACTCCATCTTGAAGAATATTGTATTTTCAGAGCCATGTCCTTGGTTGTAGAAAAGTGGTATCATTCATTTTTAAACCAAACTACTCTCAGCCAGAATCCAGAAACATACAAAACAGCCTTTATTAGTTGGGTTTAGCTATGCTTTCCAACTCATACGAAGTGTGAGATGAACCAGAAAGAAAAGATTAGGTGTGCTCTTTAGTCCCCAAATTCCCCCACTCCTCCTCCCCAGCTCATATGACAAAGGTACTTTAAATTAGGGTGCTGACACACTCATCCTCTCGTTCCTCTCCCCAGGACCCCATCAGATTCTAGCTCTCCTGACACGATGTCCTGTGAGCATTATGCTCAGTCTCTACCTTACATTGCACCTCCAATCTCTGCTTCTGTTATCCACTCCTTGGTGGGAACTGAGCCTTAAAAAAGCATCAGCTAGAAGGGAAGAAAAACAAAGATCATCAGGCCATATTTTTAAAAAATATACTTGATTCATCTTGATTCTCTTTGAAAGTAAACAAATAATTTGGATAAAATCAGCAATTCTTTCTTCATAGAGAGAAAAATTAGCTATTGATTTTTCCAGGTAAAAATTTTGCTATTTGATTTTTACCTTTCTGCTAGTTTTATTTATGTGCTCAAACATCAAAAAGTTTCACATGAACTTCTTTTACCTGATTAGTAGTGCGGTATGTCATTTTTATTGGGTGCTGATAGTTTTGGTCTAACATCTTGATTTAAAGGTATTTTTCAACGTACCTATGAACTACTTTCAAAATAAATCTACTTTGCAGTGAAAACAAAACAATAGAATTATGAAAACTTAGTATATACATTGAACCTAAAGATTACTGAGAGACTTTGAATACAAGTGTTAAGGAAAAGGTGGCCCATTAGACAGAAATTGAGAAATAATGAATATGATTGTGTGTTCAGAGGAAAACATTAATTTTGATTTTAGAAAGACTGAATTTGAGGTGATGGCAGAATATTCAGTGATAGGACATTAAAGATATGATTACTATTAGTACTGTGTGAGAAAAATGTTAAGAACATTTGGGAATGATGAAATAGTAATTGCTCTATTGTGAAAAGACTTTTCATAACAGACTACTAAGATACACATCAAATATATTATTCTCAGTAATGTTTATAATGTTTACCAATCAAAGGTGAGTGTTAGAAATATTTTCTCATTTTATTACATTTTGATTCACCAGAGGGCCAAAGAGGAATCTATATATATATAAAAAGCCAGCGACTAGAACTACTGGTTTCAATGACACACATTGTGGCCAGTGAACTGGATTGATCAGGTGATGGGGGAAGCTGACCAATCTCCCATGACCCCTCCCTCCAGCTGGCCCACTCCTGTTCAGCCTCTCCCAATGATGGCAGGGCAACTGTCACCCCTGTGGCTCTTCCTCCTAGCTGGCCCCTCCCCCAATGGGCCTCTACCACCCCAATTGGCCCACAGTCCCTACCCTGACTAGCCCAGCCCCTGATTACCCTCCCACCTCAATAGGGGGCAGAGCTGGCATGCCAATCTCCTGCAACTTCTCCCCACAGCCAGCCCCACCAATGGTCCTTCACCACCCCCATCAACCTGCAGCCCCTCCCTCTGGCTGACCCCACCCCTGATCAGCCCTGACCTCAATAGGGGCCAGGCTTGTTGATCAATCTCCTGCAGTCCCTCTCCCCATCAGGCTCCAGCCTAGATTGGCCTACTGACCCCAATAAGTGGTAGATCCAGCCAGCTCACTGCCCACTTCCCCTTGCCACAGCCAGCCTCACGCCCAATCAGCCCCCACCATCCCATCAGCCTATGGCCCTTCTCCCTAGCAAGCTCCACCACTGATCGGACCCCCCACCCCATTCGAAGGTGGGGCCAGCTGGCCCACCACCTACAACCCCTTCCCACAGCCAGTCCCACCTCCAATAAACCCCTCCCACCCCAATTGAGGGCAGGGCCCACTGGCCAATCACCCATGGTCCCTCTCTCCAGCCTGCCCAGCTCAGATTGGGCTCCAATCTGGGAAGGCCAGCTGGCCAACCTCCTGCTGTCTCCTCCTCCCTATAGGCCCAGCCCCAATCCTGCAAATGGGGCTGGGTCATCCAATTCCCACCCATGCATGAATTTGCACACTGGGCCTCTAGTCTACAAAATAAAAGCTTAAGAAACCGTTACTGAACACCAGGGAGCAGACACTCAATGTAGGATCTTCTCCTTAGTGGTAAATGTGCTCCTACAGAGGGAGCGCTGCTCAGCCAGAAGCCAGGTTCATGGCTAGTGAGCACAGCTGCCTCAGGGGGAGCCTTTACTGATTCTGCAATGGCACTACAAAGCGGCAGCAGCAGGCACAGCAAGCTGGAATGAGTGCAGGTGGCACAACACCCAGCCCCATTTCAGGCTCCTACTGCTTGGCACACTGCTACATCCCCCAAGGGTTACAAGACTGTAAGAAGAATGTCCAACTGTCAGCTTAGGCCCAATCCTTGTGCCATTCTCTGTAGAAGGAAGTCAGTGTGAACAACTCAGTGACTCAGGGAACACAGGGAACTTAGGGTGAGCCTGCCTCCATGCTTGATTCACCCACTCAATGATGTTCTCAGGACATACCTTAGTGGCTCAGCCCATGGATGTGTAACAGCTGCTGAAGCTCAGACAGCAGGTCATGCAGCAACAGAAGGCCATCCAGCCACAAGCCAGAAGGCAGACATCCCCCAAGGGGTCCTGGACTGCGAAAGGGCTCAGGCCAGGCTGAGAGATACCCCACCACATTGCACAAATTTCATGCACCAGGCCTCTAGTCACAGAATAAGTGCTCCTACATTTCTGGGCCTGAGACTAATTTCCAACTTTTCAGTATCTGGAATTCTGCACATCTAGTACAAAACCATTTGCTGATGGTGAGTCATATGGTGTATGCCTCAGAAGCACATTGTGCTCACTTGGACTCTAGATGGCTTTTTATTTTGCTTTTTTATGTTTTTCTTTCTCTTTAGTGCTACTACATAATGCACCATTAACTAAATTTCATTTTATGCCCAAGGCACGGTCAAACTTCAGAGCTAGCTAATCTGACTTCTGTACTTGGTTTTCACAAAACTCAGGGATGCTTCTGGACCCAAGACCTTTGTAAATGCAAGAACATTGTTGGTCACCAAAAATTATTCAAGGAGGAATAAAAATGTAGCTTAACTTCAATCAGTGCTCAGACTAAAGACAGAAAGAAAAATTAAGATAAATGTGGGAGAAGGTAGGGCTATCATTAAACTGAAAGGCATTAGTTTTTTACTGACTTGATTCTCTTTTTTTACATCAAGAATGTAACAAATCATATTTTGATATTATGCATTTACAAAAACACATTTCTGAGTTTTTATGTTTTAAGAGAAATTTTAAAATAAAATCCAAGCTATGAAAAAACATGTTGTCTTTCCCATATGATTTAAAAAGATATTATAGGTCTCCAAGTTAATATTCTCACTTAAATGACCTATCAAAATAATCCTTAATGATGAATTGCATAATTTAACAAGCATAAAAATATTCCAATCCCTTTGTTTCAAGTTATTTTTAACAAAATATTACTATGAAAAGTAAGCTTTTTTATTGTTAATCATTTTAATTTAATGGCTCTTAAACCTAATCTGCCAAAAAAACAAACAAACAATAAAAACAACAAAAAAACAACAACCCAAAACAACACCTAGAGATATTTCTAAGTCCTTAAAGAGTCTTATACAATGAGATTGGGCAAAAATTCAGTAATCTAAATTTTCCACAAGCATACCAAGTAATTCTAAGGCATGAAATCTACAGACAGCCATTTGAAAAGCTGCTCTAAATAGTTCTAGAGATCTTTAAAAACCAGCATGAATTATATAACACCATAGTATTATTCATATTGAGGGAGCTACTGTGAGCCATTCTTTAGAAGTAGTCAAAGCATGTCTTCATAAAAAGAAACAAATTTTCTAAAAATTTTGTACAGATCCTTATACCAAATAATATATGGGTATATATTTAACTTAAAGAGTTTTAATTTGGGGACTCCTTGCACTCATATAAGTTTTATATTAATAATATTCATAAAGAAATAAACTTTTGTGGTAGAATTCTTAAGTTGTAATAGTATATGTTGAGCGGTATTCTGTTATGAATAATGAAAATACTATATAATATCAAAGAAAACAAAACAGAGTTGCTGATGCTGCCCATCAAAAGATAATAAACACTACTCAAGAGCTGAAAATCTTTGAGAAAAGCTGGGGAGGTGTGGGGTGGAGGTATTGACTTGGAGAGAAGAGAAGCCAAGAGTCATTAAATAGTAATTGTCAATAGTAAAATAGCAAATATTAATAGTAAAAGAACTCTCTTCTTCCCATATCCCTTCCCATAACTCTCCTCTCTGTAAAAATGTAATTCTTTCTAGAAAATCTTACAAGGTACTAATTAAAGAGGTATCTTGGGCCTTCTTTGGTATGAAAACTGATGTATAAAAAATAAGCTATTTATCTTGAATGAATGTTTAGGAATCAATTTTAAGTACAAACAATATTTTTTATGTCAGGATAGCTTTATGTTGGAAGGCAATTGTTCTGGGCACTTTCTCCAAGCAAACATGACAAAGGTCTTAAATGGTTTATATGTAGTTTTACTGTGAACAATATTAATCTTATAAAACTAGTGTTTCAAGCAAATTCAAGAATATACTGCATGAAACTAAATTACCAAGAAAATCAATTACAATAAACAGATAGCATATTTGTATTATAATTTGTAGTTTAAATAATCAAATGTTCTTCCATAAGCGTTAGCTTATTTCCCCAAAAGGGATGACATGGCATTTTGTCTTGTATTTGAAAGCTATCTTTTGCTGTTAATTTACATTAAGCAAACAACAAAAAGACAGGAAAATCAAAGGAAGTGCCCCCCTATAGTTCTCTCACACTATCTTGAGCTGTGTGAGCAAGCAGTTAAAACATGCAAATCCAGTTTGGAGGAAAAATTCGACATCTCTATTATAGATGAAAGGTAAACAAAGCAGATGAAGGATTAGTGCAATTCCAAATTTAAGATATTGCTCTCAGTGACTTATAATAAAGTGGTGTTGCATACGGTGCCATGTTTTAGATGACATTTCAATTGTACGAGCAATTTGCATTCTATGTGACATTAAATAACGTTCTTAGTATTATAAATTCCAGCAGCATCCTCATCTTCACAGCATAAAGATATGAACTATGAGGCACATCTTAATGAAGGAGTAAGTTTTCCTGTCAATCTGAAATGTGAGAGAAGGCAGTACCTGAGCTCAACCTACAGCAACATTATTGTGAGTTGCCCACTCCTGGCATAGTACAAATCTTCAGCTAAGGCATTCTTCTTATTAAATAAAGATCTATCACTGAACACATGTATCTGTAATATCACTACAATCCAAAGAAAATTAAAAGACAGATTATGTCCAGGATATTACATGCACCACCACAGAGCACTGCTAGAATCTGGTATGGTCTTGTTGCTAAGATACCTGGCTAATGCCCCAGAAACGAGCCCCTCTTACTAATCTAGTACAATCCATGCATGCTTCCACATATTTTGGCAGGAGAAAGTAGGAGTCCACTGACAATGGTTTGGGATCTTACTAGCCAGTGTTCCTGAATTTATACATTTTTTATCTCTTCCTGGTAAGCTTTAACAATCTTAAAGAAATAAGAAATGTAACACTCTGTTAATGGCATTTGGTTGCTTTATGCCATTTAAAACAAGTAAGATTACTTTTCATCCTTCTGCATAGTCAATAAAAGTTGCTTAAAAAGGTAATTATTTAAGTGCCTTTGGTTGCAAAATTCTGCTCCTCAAAATGATTTCCCTTAATCTTTGTGATTTATGTTGTTATATGCATATAAATGACTAACTGCACTTTCTATATATAGGTCTTTCTTCAAGGAGAATGCAATATACCAGTTTCCCTGTGTGCATACTGAATAAGAAATCAGGACACTAAAACAAAATACTTTTACCAGGAATTTCTTACAAATTTATGATGCACAAAGCTGCTTGCAGTGCTAATGTTTCCAAAGATTAATAGCTGTTTTTATGCATGACAATAATGAATAAAATGTCAAATAAAAAATAAATACTTTGAGGCTTCCCCTGTATAGAATGCAAATGCCCTTTCCACCTCCAGGTGTCTCTTTTTTTGTTTGAAATAGTCTGTGTCTGTTAAAACAAACTAAGCAAAGATTTCTACTAAGAAATCAAACAATTTTTTTAATGTAAGTGTGTTCTTATTCTGTAGTGCAATATGATCTTCAGAGCATCCGTGCTGGTAGTTCCATTGAGCTCAAGTTATGATAACAATAACTTTTGCAGATGTTCATAGCTGTCACATATTATTCACTAAAATGTCAGAAGATGTGATAAAAACTTAAACCAGAAAAATTATTCTAAAGTAATTGGTTCAAGTCAAGAAGGCAAGGGAAGGTCAGACATTAATCCCTACCCATAAACAGTGAATGAGCCATAGAGAAATCACAGCCATATTGATTTTTTTATGAGGAAACCATCATATACCGTATTGGTGGACACACAGATAAAGTGGATGCTTACACATGTACTGGTGTGCAAGTTTATAGTTGCATATCAAAGGTGCTCAGTGATTTAAACATGTCCTTTTTCTTTTCAGATTTACTTGTTTTTTTACTCAGATTTGCTTGCTTATCAATAGAAACTTTGCCCATCATTGGAAATATTCAGCATTCTCTGATTACATTAGGTTTATGTTGTTAACACTGTTTTGTATTTTTCACTCCATGGAGTCCACAAGTTCATATAGAAGGGTTATTTGACCAGAAACCATGGGGACTTCACAGATTTATAATTCCACTTGTGATGTTATGACAATAGCTCATTATGGAATCCTGACTTTATTAGTGATAAAAATAAATATCACAACTATCTATGTCCTGGAAAGCATCTAAAAAATGTATACACATATTTAGTGTCTGATTCATTTGCTTCCATATTTGGAGCCCCTTGGGATATTGTTGCAATGAAAATGATTTCTAAATTACTGCCCAAGAGCAGTATACAAGGATAACTGAATTATAAAACAGGAGCTTGTCCATGACAAAGAAGAAATAAATCAATAACAGGTGCAAGTATCTCAGAGACTGTTACTTCAACATCAATTGTCCCTGTAAGAAGGACAGAAAAATGTTTTTACAAACCTTTTACTTTTTTCAATTCTCACTGGAATCCCAAGTCAGAAGAGAAAATGGCTGTTTGCTTAGAATAAAGTGTCTTAGCCATCCACGTGGACCTGACAGTAATGGCCAAGGATGGGGCCGATCAATATCCATCTTCTTCATTCCTGAAGTAATAACTTTCAATAGGAAAATCTATTTACTTTTACTTACCTTTATTTTATTTCATTTTGCTTTAAAGAAGTCCATTCCAGAGGGAGGGTTTTCCTTGCAAACAGCAGTTAACAAACTGATGATTTAACGAAGGACTCCAGGTCAGGAAAGCATCACCATCGCTGTACCTGTGTGTTAATGTTAAGAAGAAACATATATTTTTTTTAGATTCCAAATTTGTTTACAGTCACTGAAAGCCTTGTAAGGCTCATGGCTACTTATCTGGAAAGTATATCAACAGGTCAATCAGGAACAAGGGTCACCCATATCCGTAGTTAGGGCTTCTTGAATTCTTTACATTCCATTTGCTGAAGACACTCTTATATTCCTGTGCTGTATGATAAGGAAGATATCAGTGGATGAATATTTTAAAAGAAAACCTTAAACTCTTCTTTGGAACAGCCTGTAGTTTCATACATTGTATAAAAATTATAGTAAAAAAAAAAAAGGCCATTCGTGCTCCATCCAGGTCTACAACGGAGAGGGAGCACGTAAGAACCGAAATGCCTACAGTAAACCATTTTCCAATGTTTGAAACATGTTCTCTTTCTCTTTATGTTTACTAGCTTCCTGCCAGCCCTGTAACTGTTTTGTAATTATGATACATTTTTATTTCTATTGAGCTAGAATTGAGTTAAAAGTTATGGCTTTTTGTTTTCCAAACCCGTTTGTTTTGCAGATTGTCTTTTTTAAGAAGATGAAAATTAATATTTGAAATATCAGACATAATATCAATAATTTAATAATGTTTAATGACAATTATTATCAATGACTTAATTAATTTTTACCCTAATAATTTTTATTTTTGGAGCTGTAAGTAAAAGCAACTTCATTGCAATATATATAAAATTATTATAATTGTCTTTATAGAATTCTGGAATCAACATCATGAAAAATATTTTTAATCAACATTTAGACAACACTTTTTCCCTTAATTTCTCTACATTATAAAACAATTTTTCACATACACGCATATATATATATATATACACACACACATATATATATATATATATATATATACACACACACACACACACATACACATAGTGATTTCAAACCAACTATCAATGCTATATAACCTCTTTATATTAGAAATAGTGGCTCAAAAACATTGTTATTAATACCAATAACAACTTAAACTTTTAAAATAACACAAGTGAATTAAATAGCAACCCGAGACTGCTTTGTGAGTTTTTAAATTGATAATTGGTAATTAATTTTAAACCAAGAGGAGTAATAAAAACTCATTTCTGAATTCCAGTTTCATACATAAATCTCAGAACGCTCACTGTGTATATTTGTTACTAAGGAAGGAGATCCCTGCTATTAAACCCCTGTTTAAATCAACTGCAAGATGGGAAATAAATTAGAGGCAGTACTCTCCTTAGAATTTCTAAGAAAACATCTATTAACACAGGTGTAATACAGCAAGAGAATTAATTGCAAATAAAGTAAAATATACAAAATGAAAAGAATAAATTACATTTCACTTCTAATCTCTGCGCATTCATTATTCAGAGAATATCTGCAAAGAAAAGAGTACATGCATGTTTCACTCATTTTATGTTGGCACCAGGCACAGAGGACCCTGTTTTAAAGGACAGTGATCAGGCTGTCACTTTGACGAACTTCTCTGTCAGCGTTTTCTTGTGTGTGCATGTGTACCAAGACAATAATATACAAGAAAGCTTTGTATATCGTTGAAACACAAAGGACAGATATCCCATTTAAGTAGGGCCCCCAGTAAATTGAAAGAAAGCCATTGACAATTTTATTAAAAAATAGTTTCACTTGTTAAAAGGCACCAAGGGATTAGAAAAAAAAGAGCCAAGGTCTTAAAGGTTTTAGCAAGCTTTTTGTTGTTGTTCTCAGTGATAGTAATTTTTATTCATTGGTTTGTACTTGCATCATATTTTGTGGTGGAACTTGGTCCATTATTTCATATTCTATTTATTGACATGATACTAGAGATACTGTATCCCAAAAAAAGATAATTACATATATTTTAATTACAATGTATAAAACTACATAACAGAATTAAGTATATTCACTTTAAAGAAGTCTTTTTTATAGAATTAGTCCTATAAGTAAAAATAGGTATTATTAAAAATATAAACAAATATTAAGAAAAAACATATAACATTTAAGACACAAGTTTAAATTTCAAATTAAGACAAATTAGTGCTGCTATGTATCCTTCTAACTATACTCATTTTAACATTCTAATTAAAATTTAGTGCCTACAAATGCAGTTCTGTTACCAATAAGTATTCAATACATGCTCATTGAACAAGTGAAAAGGAGAAGGAAGCTGTGCAGGTTATATTGTCAGCTCTGAGGCCTAAAAGAATGGCAAATATATTCCTCTCACCTGCTCACTGTGTTGAACAAAATTAGAACTCTTAAAAGCTTGAATACTTTGCATAATTACATGGTTAAAAAGAAACGCAGTACCAATTTGTTAAATGCATTGCTTTTGTGAGTTATTTTTCCTATGTCTTATGATGTAGAGTACAACTAGGAAACGTGCACCAGACTGAGGCATGCAGGAGGAGGCAAGACAAAGAGACTCAGGCAGGCCACTACGTCAGCACACATTTTACCAAATGCAGATTCAGAAAATTATGTTTTATGTGGACAAATCCCATTAAAATTTCCTGAGTATGGAAGGATTATAATGCAGAAAACCTCAAATCACCGTTCTTTTCTAAATGATATCCAAATAAAACACAGTATCTTTTAAAATAGATATTCAAAAGAACATTCAGGGGAGTCTAGAAAGCTGTACCTATTATAAAACCATGGACCTTGAGAACATTAGGCTAAGTGAAATAAGTCAGTCAGAAAAAAAGCTAAGAACCATAGGATTTCACTCATATGTGGGATATAAAACTGAAACTCATGAACACAGATAGCAGTGTGGTGGTTGCCCAAGGGAAGAGGTGAAGGGGTCCTAATACCAGTATATGTTAATGAAGATGATTTGACTTTGGATGGTAAGCACACAGTGCAATATACTGATCTTGTATCATTGCAATGTACACTTATAACCTATATAATGTTATTAACAAATATCACCCCAATCACATTAATAAAAATTAAAGATATCTGAAACTAAAAAATTAAAAATGAAGCCATGGATCCCAGAGAAGAAACTCAATAGTTATTCCTGATATATTTGTTCCATATATGCATATATGTATTAGTGTACCTGCAATTATTTACAGGTGCTTGCATAGGTATATATGTGCCTCTGTATGTGTGTGCTTGTCATTGTGTATCACAGTTACACCACTAACTAGAGATATGTACAATCCCAGACAAACATCTCTTCCACTTTATGTTACTCCACTAGGTCATTCTATTCATTTTCTCCCAATTCTTTATTTTAAAAAGTGAATATCTGCATGACTCCATGCCCATCTTTTAGATCTCAGCAAAAGGCATGGCCATAATTAAGCATTCTAGGCCAGAGTCATTGTTTGTAGAGGCAGGAACACATGGGCACAAAGGCAGCTTGGCTTGTACCCATCTCACCAGGCACCTACCTCTACATGTTATTAGTTGTTTTAATTTTTTACTAAACAGGTTTACCTCATCTCTATTTTAGGAACCTCTCGAGCTTTACACCTGAGTTCTCTCAAATTTGAACCCCAAATGAAGAAAATGGGTTTATATACCCACTCAAAGTTGTTCAATAATTGATTAAGGCTTTGGCACTGTGAAAATAATAGAGTTGCAACAATAGATTTGCTAATCTGTGTGAAGTAGTTGCACACATTTGCCTCCTTTTATTTTACACAGCAGTAGTAGGGGCCTAAATATCATGGTTGTTGATGTTCATCTTAATCACAACTTTCCATCACTTTGTGCTTTAGTTTGATTTATACATATCTATAAAAATGCTGTGTTTATAAGTGTGTACATTAAATTTCTGAATTTTTAAATTCACAAGTATCAATGCCTTTTACACATATACACACAAATGCAATTCTACCTCATTGAAAGTCATAGATAAAGACAATTTCAGCAATGTAATACTGCCAGCAAATGATGGGATATAGTATAAGAATAGCTACATTAGTCTTCCCTTCTCACATGCAGAAGCTCAAAAAATGCTGTTGGACACAGCGCTTTATTCGAAGAGGTTTCACACATGCATTTTTAATCAGGATTATATTTCACAGAGATCTGTCACCGCTCACAAGTGCAGCCGGCCGGTCCTCCTTGAAATGTATCAGCTCTCAGTCACAGCCCTGAACTAGTTTTTCTTTGTACAAATCTGGACTTGGTGATCCACAAGGAGGGTTTTTTTCTTAAAAGGAAAAAATAATCCCTTAGAATTGCTTAGGACCCCCCTGCACATTGTTTTTAGTTCAAACAGACAACTGCTTTAACATAGAACCGTCTTCTAAGTTGCTTTCTCTGCCAAGCAAACAGTCTAAACATTTGGGCTTTAAGATATTTGCTAAACCTAGAAGATCTAGCAAGTGGGTATTTCAAATAGATTATTTACATAAATTTTGGGGTTGATTTAATTCTACATGTTTCTTCTAGTCTTAATCTATAATTTTATTACTCTATTATCTCCAATAAAAATTAAAATGGCTTAAGTAAAACATAATAAAAATGTTTATATGGGTATCTTTCTTCAATGTGCTTCTAATATTGGGCATATTGTATGATAATACCATAAAAGGATGTTCTTATCTAAGTGTATAAAATATCCTTCAGAAATATATAAATACAGAGGAACAACTCAAATGTGTGTATACATCCCTAATATTGCCTGAGCTAACAAACAGGTATAAAAGCCAGTGGAGAACATTAAAGGTCAGAGTTGCTATTGAAATATATGCATATTTTAACATTATATGTATTTACTTTCAAAAGTATATTTGAGAATGCCTATATTTTAAAACTTCTAGTTTATTTATAACAACAAAAATTACCTTTCACATATTCAGAATAATACAAAATCAGATTTTTTTTAAAGTTTAAGTTTGCATATAGCATGTTTAATGTCTAAGAAATACCAAATCTCTGTTAAAGCACACCCAACATATTACAGTAACTAGACCTTGTCTCAAAACACATTTCAAAGCACATGTAGTAGAAAATTGTTTAGAAATAAAAATCTCTAAAATTTGTGAAAATGCAAGAGTAAAGCCAATTTAAAGTCTGTCTTTTGGGAACGACTGTATATCAATATATATCTAGAAAAATAGGCCAAGAGCCATAGCACAGGAATTTTGCATTAAGTAACCTATATGTTGTCAAGCAACTGGTCATAAAAAGCATTTGAAATTGGATAGTTCTGAAAATACCACAGATGATTTCGTGTATTCTCTGACAGTTAAGAACAAAAAGACTTTCAGACAAAGACTTTAGACACTCCCTGTGATATCTGACTTCTACAAATTTGAGACATAACATTACCAAAGATCTGGAACCACCCCAAAAAAGTCAATATAAAGCCATTTGCTTGATTCTCAGTTGTTGTATGCTCATAAAGTTACTATATTGCTCTGTTATCATAAACAACAATATACATTTTAACATATCAAAGCATTTAAAAATGCAGAGCTTACACCTACAAAACTGAAATAAGGAAAGGCAGCCTGCAATATTACACAGTGTCCTTTTGGAAACAATACATTTTTAATAGTTAAGATTTTGTTCTATTTTAACAAAATCAGAAGATTTGAAGAATAAATTTCAAAATTATATTGCATCTAATTAGTGACACAAATACCAATAACTCAAAATTTTCAGGAGCTTAAAAGATAAAATTGTCTTTCAGATCCAAATTGTTGCCTAGTTTAAGTACAAGAGAAGAGAGGGTATACAAGCAATCATACTTTTTATCCATTGCTTTAGCGTTTAGTTAACAAGGAATCTGTGGCTTTAGAGTTACTTAGCCAACAGCCTGTATAGCACATTTATATTCCCCAAATGGTTTCATGTTTCCAAAGTGAAATTTTGAAGGGTATTAGTTTAAAATATTTATCTCTTTAGTTAGAAAAATCTCTCTGCAGTCACATACCCACAAAAGCACTTTATAAATGACTTTATTCACAGTAAACGTTAATGTTTACTGAGGATAAATAGCAGGGATTCCTCACAACCTATAGAAGATTGATCAATATTGCAAAGTGGCACTCTTTTTTTCCCCTCAAAAGGTACAATCTAAATTTCCTGGATCCTCTTGAAACCTGAAAGATGTTAATTCCTGTACTAGTATGTTTATAATTGTGCTTGTTTTTGAATATATAAGATGATTTTTGAAATGGATAATAAGCATACCAACTTATCATACACACATTTTCCTGCTCTCATAAAAAAGCTGTAAGTTTGAATCCAAAATGTCTGTATTTGAGTCTTTCTTTAATAATTTGTCCTCAATTCCCAAAATCTGCACTTCCTCATCTGAAAAGTGGGAATTATTTCTGTCTCACTTCACCTGTCTTACAAGTTTGTAAGAATGACAGGGAACTATTATCACAGTGATCAGAACATGTTTTATGTTTCTGGAGAAAATAGGCCGCATATTTAATACATTCAGTTTCAAAAGTATGAGGTCTGTGTCTCTTAATTGTATTTTCCTATAATTTTTTAAACAAGTGTCACCAGAAAAGATCTCATTTGTATATTCATCTTTCCATCCTTTTTACTAGAATTGAATATTGTTATGGGCAGTGACTTTGTCTTTTTCATCACTGTATCCCTAGTACCTGCTTCTGTACCTGGCACATTAAAAGATGCTCCACTATTTATTGCTAGTCTAATTATATAAAAGCTGTGTTTTCAAAAAGGTATGTAGAAATACAGGCCCTGCCACCTTCTCCCAGCAGTATCTAAGCTCCATTTACCATGGATCTGTCAGGGGTAAACGATATAACCATCTGATTCAGTCAAAATGACTCAACTAAGCCTTTATGTTCATAAGTAGTTTCCACTTACAAGGAGCTTTTCCATGGCCTATAAGATACAATACTCTCAATAGCATATGTATAGAGTAAGTGTTATTTTTTTCTGTTTATGCAAGACACAGCTGATGTAATTGCTCACAATAAAGCCAGCCTTACCATTGCATATCTCCCCAGTTCACTGTTTTTCCCACTTAGTTTCTGTAATTGTGCCTTTCTCTCCTACATCATGATTTTCCCCATTCTATTGGATCATTTCTATCAGCATCTAAATCTTTTGATCCTTCATCAGCTGCTATCATGTCTCCATTTCTCTCCTCTTTTTTCCAGTAAATCTACTCTGAATAATTATCTATTCACTCTCCCTATTTTCTATCTTTCCACTTGGTTCTTTTTTTAAATAATTATTTATTGTTGAAAGTATTACATATGTCCCCTTTTCCCCCTCATTGACCCTCTCCAGTCTTCTTTGCCCCAACTCACCCCAGGCCTTCAGCATCACCCTATTGTCTGTGTCCATGTGTTATGCATATATGCATATAAGATCTTTGGTTGCTTACCTCCCACCCACCTTCCATTTCTTCTTAAACCAACTTCAGTCAAGCTTTCAACTCTACCAATCCACTGAGACCTCTTTCATCAAAGTCACCAATGATGTCTATATTCACAAATCCAGTGGCATCCAGTTAGTCTCCCTCTAACTTAATCTCTTTGTGCCATTTAATAACTGATGACATTCACCTTTTTCTAATTGTATTTTAATCCTCATCTGAGAACAGTCAGAGAGAGAGAAACAACAATTTGTGATCAGTTGCCTTCCATATGCACCCTGACCCAGGGAACGTGACTGACAATCTTTTGGTATACAAGACAGTGCTCAACCAACTGACCTACTCTGGCTGGGCTGAGACATTTTTTTTATTTGGCTGTCAGGAAATCACCGGTTACACCTTTTCAACCTCCATATATGAACATTTATCTTCCCATTCTCTAATTGTTAGAGTAAGCCAGACTCTGTTCTTCAGCCGCTTCTCCTCTGTTTGTTTCTGTATCCTGCTTCCTAGGTGGTCAATTACAATCACTTGAATTTAAATACCAACCATAAATTAGTGAATCTCATATTTGCATCTCAATGCTTTACCTCTCCTCTGAACTCCAGACGTATATACCTTAAGTAGCATGTTTAATAAGCATCTCAAACTTAATGTAGTAAATATAACTTTTTATTTTTCCCCCAAATCTGTTCTTTCTGTGATGTTTTGTGCCATAGTAAATGAAACCAGGGGTCTACCAATTACTCTAGAAAACAAACACATAAAGAAACAAACCTTGACATCTTTTTTGAGTATTGCACAGCTAGTCCATAAGCAAATGCTATCAGCTTCATCTTCAAATTATAACCAGAATCTAATCATGTCTAATCATTTACCTCCTTATCAAAAGCATCTTTCATCTCTTGCTTGGATTACTAGGATAGCTTCCTAACTGGGCATATGGCTTCTACTCTTGTATCCCTACGGTTTATCTATATTTAGAATCCAGAATTATATTACTTATAGGAACCATTAAATGGCTTTCCACCACACAAAATAAAAACCTAAGGCTCAATGTCCTATATCATCTGCCCCCAGTTTCCTAATTCTGTTTCTTATTGTGTTCCCTATATTTCACTGGGCTTCTGCTCTTCCTCAAGGCTGCTGATCAGATTCTCGCTTAAAGGTCTTTATATTTATTTTCCATCTACTTAGAATACTCTTTACCAGATATTCTTATGGCATGATTCCTCAATTCATTCAATCTTAGGTCAAAGCCATCATTTATTGTTCATTTTCTAATATCAGAATATAAACTGCAAGAAGGCAAGAATTATTTCTATTTCCTATGTGTATCCCTAACACATCTCTCAGTTCCTGACAAAAAATTATGGTCTCCAGACTTTTGGAAGAATGGAAGGAAAGAAGGAAGGAAAAGAGGGAGAAAAAGAAGGAGAAAGGAAGGAATAGGGAAGGAGAGATCAGAAAAAGAGGGAAGGGAAAGAGTGAGGAACTAGAGAGGGAGAGGAAAATTAAGATGATTTAGAGGTTGATTTTTTTTCGGTTATATAATTCCAAAGATAACTCTAATATATCCCAAAATAGGTAGCATTGAAGATAAACTAACTGGATGAACTAGATGCTTACAAGTAAAAAACAGCATTAATTTCCTCCTCACCCCTGCCCCCATCCCTATTGTCTTCAAAATGTTCTTTCAAATCTCATCTGGACTGCATTTCTTACTGTCCAGACATTTCCATCTAAAACAATAGTCATTTTGGAGATTAAAATTCATTTCTAATGTCTTAAATTTTCAAAGAATTATATTTAACATTTTAACATCCAATCCCAATCATCTTCCCTCCTGAGCTTAGACCTGAGCAGCGGCTCTGGTAAAACAGCAGCTATGAGTTTTCCTGGGCTTGGCAAGGGGAGGGAACTTTTAAGAAAATGAAAGTATTTTCATTTAGTTGGTAGAGCTTGTAGTCCTTTCTTGCCTAGTACTGCTCATCACAGCCATGGTGAGTACCTAAAAGCTGGTCTTCCAGAAGCACATTTGAATTGAAGTCCTAGGTAACATAGAAGCATATCTTGTGAAGGTGCAGGAAAGTGACTGTGGGATTGAAAGCCCAAAGATTAAGGAGAGGATTTCAATAAACTACTCTTGGAAGTAAATTGTAGACTAACATAAAAGAAATAAAAGTACTCAAGCTGTATTTAAGGTTATGCCTCATTAATAGCATATTAGCACCATTAGAGTATATAATAAAAAATATGTAAAATAATTTATCTTGTGTTTTTAAATCACATTTAAATTAATAATGGGAAGAAAAAGTTTAAGGGTATATCTAACTAGAGTAAATCACTCATCACTCACATGATCTTATCTAATAAAAGAGTAATATGCAAATTGACCATCACTCCACTATACCACAAGCCATGCCCACCAACCAATCAAGAGAGAGCATGCAAATTAACCCCAATCAAGATGGCTGCAGACAAAGAGCTAGCAGGAGGGAGGCTTGGGTTTCCCTGGTGATAAAGGAAGCCAAGTTTTCCACTAACCCTGGCCAGCCCAGGCCTTCACTCAATGTTAAAATCTTTCAATTATAGAAGATAAATAAATTCCAACAAAAATGGCAGCAGCCATGAAGCTGGAGAGATCAGAAGGCTAGGGTTGCCTCTGATGGTGGAAGAAGCCAGGCTTTCTGCAGCCCTGACCTACCTTAGCCTCCACTTAAGGCTACAAAGTTTCAATTATAAAAGATAAATAAACCCCAGATACCAGGGCCTCCACTTGGGTAGCTGGGGGGCATGGCTAGCCTGCAAACCATCACAGGCCTCTCAACCAGGCCACTCCATGCCTCAAAGAAACCCCGCCCTCATCCAGGACACCCTTCAGGGCAAACTAGCTAGCCCCCACCTGTACACCAGGCCTCTAATCCTCTCTAATAAAAGAGTAATAAGCAGATTGACCATCTTTACAACACACAAGATGTCTGCTCCCATGTGGTCAAAGCTTCTGCCCCCATGTAGACACAAGATGGCCACCACAAGATGGCCTGCAAGGGAGGGCCTCTAGTCTATATATATATATATATATATAAAAGCCTAATATGCAAATTGTCCCCTCAGGAGTTTAACCTGGAGTTTGATCACTTGCTGTGATGTGTGTTGACCAACAAGGATGGTGCAGAATGAAGGAAGACACTGGCTAGCAGCCAGAAGGCCCCAATCAGCCTAGGGATCCTACCCATGCACAAATTTCATACACTGGGCCTCTAGTATATAAATAATATTATGAAGTGAATTCAAAAAGGTTTGAGTATAAACTAGAAGCCTATGGAGGGACAGCAAAAATGTCTGATTTAATACAAGGTAACTAAGGAAAATATATGTGTTGCAGGAATTGAAATTAGATCACTTCTCACTCAATAATCCCTAATTATGTGGAATGATGTCTTTCATATTAACTCAATTCTCATCATACTAAATTGTCAGTTAAAGCATAGAAACAATGGCAGGGTTATCTGCAGTGGTTAGACATTAAGGAAACTTTAAAAAATATTTCCATTGAAATTTTAAAATAGCTAAATAAGTTGACCAAGACAATTATTTCACATACCAGAGCAGCATATCTTATTGATTAAAAAGTAAGGCCTATCCCTAACTGGTTTGGCTCAGTGGATAGAGCATCAGCCTGTGGACTAAAAGGTCCCAGGTTCGATTCTGGTCAAGGACATGTACCTTGGTTGCGGGCACATCCCCACTAGTGTGCAGGAGGTGTGCAGCTGATTGATGTTTCTCTCTCATCAATGTTTCTCTCTATCCTTCTCCCTTCTTCTTTGTAAAATTCAATAAAATATATTTTTTAAAAAGTAAGGCCTAGACATAAAGTGTTATCACACTTCCCACAATACCACAGAATCATAAATGTGTGTGTAAGTGTATGTCTATGTGCATGTGTATTTCTATTCATTTAGACAACATATATTGATTATGTTTCTATCTGGCCCTGAGCCAGTCCCTTCAGTAGGCTACTGGGACAGGAGAAAAGTCATTGAAAAAAAATTGACACAGTTCTTAGTCTTAGGTAATGAGAAATATAGACAAATGGGCAACTAATGTTCAGTGAAACCAATGTGATGCAAGGAGTTATATGGGACTAAATGGGAGAAAAAACTTACACTTAAAGAAGCAAGGGAAGAAATTGGGCAGAGAAATTAGAGAACAGTTTGGAATCAGCACAGTGAAGAAGAAAGAAACAATTCTATACAGAGGGGAGTGCAAATGAGAGAGAATCTGTGCCACTCTAAGATTGGAATATGTGCAGTGTGGTCAGAACAAAAGGGAGTGGCAAATCAAGGGGGACTAAGGATGCCATGTAGTAAGAAGGAAATATTCCAGGATAGATGATATGGTCACTGGTATCACATGTTGCCAAGATAAAAAAATGGAAAAGTATTTGTTGGATTTAGCATTAGAGGCCTTGGTAACTGGCAAAGCAGTTTTAGTGGTGTGGTGGCCCCCAAAATCAAATTATAGTGGATCAGGGGGAAAAAATCAAAGAATAAGAAAATAAAATGAAAGCACCAATAATGCTTTCATTAAGTTGGACCATTAATGGGAAGAGAGAAGAAAAGGAAATGTTAGAGGAGAAAGTTATGTTAGAAAAGATGAGGAAGATTTGAGCATGGTAAAAACCTGAAGGGTAAGAACCAATAAGAAGAAGATACTGATGATCCAAGAAATATAGATAATCAATAAATCAAAGTCACTTAAAGATTGGGAGAAATGCAATCTAGGGCACAGATGAAGGGAAGAGCCCTGGTTGAGAGAAGGTGGGTTGTGTCACTTTCATTTTAAGAAAAGGGAAAAAAGAACGAATGAATGTAAATCCACATAAATGTCTACCTTGGCTGGAAATTCAAGAAATTGTATAGTCTTTACATGATCACTACTTTAATGTTTTCAGTCTCATTTTTCAGAGAAAGTGTTGCATTCTATTCCAAGGCTAGTAGTGAGTATACCTAGAATATTCTGATGCCTTTCCATTTGAGCTAGAAAGAACAAGTAAGGAATGAGCCAAATTATACAAAGATGGGGCAAAGCAATTGCAGTACAAAAGCTGCCCAGTATCATTCCAGAGAGACCTGACATGTCATTTAATATGAACCTTAGGACAACTTAGCAAACTACATTAAGTTTTTCCATCTAGGGATTAACTGGAGTCTAAGTGGCTGTACCAATGATCAGCTATACTTTTGTGGTCAAAATGGAAGGCTTTGAAAGCAGTATAAGAGATTATCAGTTCAGTAATTGTTTACATTAATATTCAGAAGTCACCTAGGAATCTGTTAAAATGTCTAGTTTCTGGCCTCACCAACACACATTCTAATTCAAGTGAATCTATGGAAGATACCACATGATTCAGACAAATGTTTCACTTTGGGCAAGGTCTAGGAAAAGATAGGAGGAAACCAGGCCAAGCCATCCAAATACTTAGCCCACCTTTCTAGGTCCTAAGATGGAGAGCCAAAAAGAAAGAAAAAATAGAGTCTGTGGACCTAAGTAACAGGGCCAATAAACCTGTAATCATGGAAGGTTAAGAAAAGTAATAGAAAATATAGCAGTAATAATTAAATGTTTTTACTGTGCACTTTGTCGGAGAAGAGCAATATTATAGTACTTTAAGAAACTTCTGGGTCCTGACTGGCATGCCTCAATGGTCAAGTATCAACCGCTGAATCAGGAGGTCACAATTCAATCCCAGGTTTCAGGCTTGATCCCCAATGGGGAGCATGCAGGAGATAGTCAATCAATGATTCTATCTCATCATTGATGTTTCTATCCCTCTCTCCCCTTCCCCTTCTCTCTGAAATCAATAAAAATGTGTTTTTAAAAAGAAACCTGTGGGGACAAAGAACTGCATAAATATCTATGATAATTTATATACAGTAAAATTAAGGAATTTATTTGGTGTCATTTGTATCCAGGAACAACTGCAACTAACCTTTATTATAAACCTTTAAAAAACAAACATAGTCTCTTCTGTTTGGAATAATATAAACTGGTCCATGTGAAAACAGAGCTGAATAATCTCTAGTGGCTGCTTGCAAACTCTGAATTAGAAAATAAATCACTATTTAATTTTTAAATTATAAAATTATACAGAGCCCAGCCAGTGTTGCTCAGTGGTTGAGAGTTAACCTATGAACCAGAAAGTCCTGGTTGGAATCCTGGGCAGGGCACATGCTTGGGTTGTGGGTTTAATCGCCAGTGTGGGGTGTCCAGGAGGCAGCCGATCAATGATTCTCTCTCATCATTGATGTTTCTATCTCTCTCTTTCTTTCTGAAATCAATAAAAACAATTTTTAAATAATACAAAAAGATGGTTTTATGTCCTAAATAACAAATAACTATAAAACTGGCATCTAGAATCAAGTCTATACCTGTTTTAAGTCAACAAGCAAGAAGTAGCCATGTGTTTACAGCATAAATGCCACAGACATTCTAAAGGCATACAACTTATCTTTTCCTTCAAAGCACTTTATGTAGAGATGAAAACATACTTCTGCTCTGTTCCTAAGTCCCACAATGCTAATTTTACTTTCATTTTCTTTTCATCGCCTCCAATATCAACCTCATCAACTCATCAAAAACACTATTAATACCTGAGCTGGGAACTGTGCTGAGGTGCATACAAAGTGTAAAAAGCTTCCAGATTAAACAAGTAATTATACAAATGCCCTTTAGTGCACATTTACCGGCATAAAATCTGCATGAGGGGAAAATAGCCAAGGCAGCCAAAGTTATATATTTCTAAACACAATGCATCACCTGAGTTAAAAAGAAGAGGCTTAATGAAAATAAACAGAGCTTTGAAAGAGAGATTTAAAGCCTCAATGCAGCTTAGGACAAGTTGTGACTTTTCAGTATCACATAGACATTACATCAAAAACGACTACATTCTACCAAAGGGAAAGGAACATCATTGGTGCCACATTAAAATCATCATCTCTCTGTAAGAAATGTATTTTAAGTGGGAAATTTAGCAGCATTTCCCCAAGCATAAAAATCCTAAACATTTTTTTATTGTGTTCACTTTATTATATTTACTTTCACTTTTTGAGGGAGGTTCTTTGAAACAATGGTTTAAAGGAGGGAGAAGAGAATGTGTTGAAATCCTAAAGTGTCTAACCTTTATCCTTGGGAATTCAGACCATGTCAAAAATAAAGACTCATAAAAGTAAAATAATGATAATCTATACTAACAAAAGCTTTGGTGGTCCTCACATGTGATGTCATCACAGGATGGCCACCACAAGATGGCTGGCAGGGCAAGGATGTTGGGGGCAACCAGGCCAGTAAGGGAGGGCAGTTGGGGGCAATCAGGCTGGTAGGGGTGGGCAGTTGTGGCGATCAGGCCAGCAGGGGAGCAGTTAGGCATCAATCAGGCTGGCAGGGGAGCAGTTAGGGGATGATCAGCCTGGCAGGTGGAGGCAGTTAGGGGCAAGCAGGCAGGCAGGCAGGCAAGTGGTTAGCGGCCAGCAGTCCCAGATTGTGAGATGGATGTCCGACTGCCAATTTAGGGATCAGACCTAAACCGGCAGTCAGACATCCCCCAAAGGGTCCCAAATTTGAAAGGATGCAGGCTGGACTGAAGGACACTCCCCCCATGTATGAATTTTATGCACTGGGCCTCTAGTTAATAATAATAAACCTCACATCAGTGCAATTTATCTTCCACTTTGACACAGATGTGGACAGCCTCCCACTTTGTATGATTCCAGGCAGGAGAGATTTCTCAGAAGAGAGGTAGACAACCTTGCCAATAGACTGGAGAATGTTCTAGTGAGGCAAGATCTTAGTGAACATCAAGTCTGATCTACTGGTCCAGAGCATTCTTGTGCCTGAGATATCTTTTGGTTCACTGTCCTAACACTACCACCATCAAATTCCCTAAATTGCCCTCCACAGCTGGTCAGACTTGATTACCACAAGATAACACATAAAGATTAGTCAACAATTACACAATGCATAAATGTAAATTATCCCAGTCACTCAACTTTTAATATTTACATTTTTAATATCCTGCACATTTTCATGAGCTCTTTACAGTGCTGAATATGGAAGAATGATTCTGCCTTCTTCTTTTTTATTCCAGATGTGTTTTTTGAAATGGTTTCCCACCCAGCTTGATTTCAGATGTTTTTAGCTACTTCTTTCTGAAGCAGCATAGTCTATCACCCTTGCTTTTCCTTCTGGATGCTGACAGAGGACAGTGGAGCAGCTAATGCACAAAACCACCATTTGTTCTTGGTTAAAGAAGGTGGTGATTTATAGCCTCTTGCGTATTTCACATCCATGAAGTAGGAATTGGGGCTCTGCAATCCTTCTTGTGTTTCCTCTTCTCTTCTGGAGAGGGAAGAAGATCCTCAGCAAGAGACATGTTGTGGTGGATAGGTCCTCACCCATGGAAAGGCCAGTTCTGCCTTTGAATGTTATAAATATCTGCATTTCAATTTCTTCACAAGGAATATAATTAGGGATCATATCACCAGTTTTCAGAAAGTTGGGATTATCTTTTATTATGAAGTGCCAAAATGCTTTTCTGTGTATGTGCAGTACTGTGTGCTACAATGGGTATTTAAAATTACTTCAATTTAGAATAACTTATGCTTAAGATATACCAGGAGAATTAAAGTTGGTTACAGATTAACAAAGTTGCACTCATTTTCAAAGTCTTGTGAGCACTTCCCCTTAGGCTTAAAATTCTCCCAAGGTATTTTGTGGTCATTTTAACTATCTTCTTTTGGCTTTTTAGTAAAATTGAACGTGTTTTCTACAGTTACTACATTTCTACATTCACTAGTCATTGTAGATCTTCTTGAAGATCCTTATGGAATTGTTATAGAACTAGAGAATAAGAGGAAGAATTTTCCAGAGAATTGAAGACTAGCAAGTTAGGAACATTCAAGGATGATATATTTTCATCAGACTCTTTTCCCATAGCTCTTATTGGCCCTTATACCTAGCACTTGCATCTCTCTCAGATGACTCGTCATCTAAAGACAGAATATAATGAAAGTTGATAAACATATTTTCCTTAAAAATTAAAAGAAAAAAAGTATTGGAATTTAATACTAACATATCCTTACTATTAATTTGCTTCAATATTATGGCCACTAAACTGAACTTTCTATGTCTAAGTCTTCTCATGGAGCATTATCAAAACAATATCTTGCTCAATAGTTTTTTAAAAAGTATTGGGTTGACATTAGTTCCTATGATCATATAGGTTTCAAGTGTACATTTCTGTGATACATGATATATATATTGTATTGTGTGCCCACCACCCAAATCAAATAATCATCTGTCACTATGTATATGACCCCCTTAACCCTTTACTACTCCTCCACCCTCTTTCTTCAGGTAGTCACCATACTGTTGTCTATGTCTATGAGTTTCAATTTTATATCACACATATGAATGAAATCAAATTATTCTTAGCTTTATCTGACTTATTTATTTTGCTTAGCATTATATTCTCAAGGTCCATCCATGTTGTCACAAATGGCAGTATTTCATCTTCTCTTATGGTTGAGTAGTATTCCATAGATTATATAAGGTGTCCCCCAAAAAATGTATACAAATTTTAACAGCTGATAACTCATTTAATATTCACTCTTTTTCAGGTTTAACTGATTTGAAATAATGGGTGAAGTCAGATTAAGATATGAATAAAGAAAATTTATCCTAAAGTGCCACTAGGTGTTTTTTTTTTTTTTTGAGAATACATAAAAGATAAAGTTTATGATACAAAACCAGCAACAGTTGACAAATTGAGGGCACACAAATACCAAACTAAATGATGCTTGATGTTTGTCACTCCTTTGCTTCATGTTATCACCAGTACCTGGACTAGAATGGTCATCAGTGCTGTCAACAGGCACTGACAAAAAATTATTCATTTCTATATATTCTTTTAAATTTTGAGAATGAACTATATGTTAATAAGCTCTAACTTCATAATCATTCAAAGTGCATATACATTTTGGGGGGATCCCTTGTACATACCACATCTTCTTTATCCAATACTCTATGAAAGGACACTTAGATTGTCTCCATGTCTTGGCCACTATAAATAATGCTGCAGTGAACATAGAGGTGCATATATCTTTGTGGATAAATGTTTTCAAGGGTTTTTGTTTTGTTTTGTTTTGTTTTGGAGGGTGGTAGTAAATACCCAGAAAAAGGATTGCTGGGTCATATGGTAACTCTATTTTTAGTGTTTTGATGAACTGCCATACTGTTTTCCATTGTGGTTGTACCAGTTTACATTCCTACCAGCAATGAGTAAGAGTTCCTTTTTCTCCACAACCTCGCCAACACTTTGTCTTGTTGAAAATATCCATTCCAACAGGTGTGAGGTGGTATTTCATTGTAGCTTTTCCTAATAGGCAATGATTTGAACATCTTTTCATATACTAGTATATCTTGGCTATTTATATGTTTTCTTGGAAAAGGTGTCTATTTAGATCCTGTGCCCAATTTTGTTTCATGTTACCGTGTATGAGTTCTTTATTTATTTTGATGTTAACCTTTTAATGTTACCTTGTATGAGTTCTTTATATATTCTGATATTAACCTTTTTGATATTAATTGCTGTTGTTTGCAATTAGCTCCCATTTGGTTGATTGCCTTTTTGTTTTGTTGATAGTTTCTTTTGCTGTGCAGAAACTTTTTAGTTTGATGTAACCCAATTCATTTAGTTTTCCCTTTACTTCCCTGCCTTTGGGATAAAATTCATAAAATGTTCTCTATGACCAAGGTTCATAAGTTTAGTACTTATGTTTTCTTCTATGCACTTTATTGTTTCAGATCTTATATTTAAGTCTTGAATCCATTTGAATGAACTTTTGTACAAGGGGACAAACTGTTATCTAGTTTCATGCTTTTGCATGTAGCTTTCCAATTCTTCCAAGACTATTTATTGAAGAAATTTTCTTTTCTCTATTGTGTTTTTTTGTTATTGTTAAAAATTATTTGCCCATGTGTCTGTGGTTTTATTTCTGGGTTCTCAATGCTTTCCATTGGTCTGTGTATCTGTTCTTCTGCCAATATTATGCAGTTTTGACTATCATAGCTCTGTGCTATAACTTGAAGTCAGGTAGTGTGATATCTCTGACTTTGTTCTTTTTTTCTCATGATTACTTTGGAAATTCAAGGTCTTTTGTGGTTCCATACAAATATGATGATTTTTTCCCCTATTTCTTTGAAAAATGATATTGAGATTTTGATGGGACTTGCATTAAAGCTGCATATTCTTTGGGTATTATAGCTATTTTAACTATGTTGATTCTTCTGATCTATGAATATGGAATATCTTCCCATTTTATTGTTTCTTTTTTCATGTTTTTAATAATGCTTTGTAGTTTTCAGTATACAGGTCCTTCACATCCTTTGTTGAGTTTATTCCTAGGTATTTTATTCTTTTGGTTGCAATTACAACAAGTTTTTTTTTTTCATTTCTTTTTCTGAAGTTTCTTTGTTAGCATATAGAAAAACAGTGGGTTTTTGTGAGTTGATTTTGTATCCTCCAACTTTATTGTATTTATTTATTGTTTCTAATAGTTTTTTGGTGGTATATTTAGGGTTTTCTATATATAGAATCATGTCACCTATAATATGTGATACTTTTACCTTTGTCTTCCCAATTTGGATGTTTTTAAATTTTTTTCTTGACAGCTAACTCTGGCTAGGACTTCCAGAATTATATCAAACTAAAGGCCCAGTGCATGAATTCATGCATGGATGGGGTCCCTCAGCCTGGCCAGTGATCAGGGTCATCTCACCCAGTCTGGGGGGAGGGACCGCAGGAGGTTGGCCAGCCACAGGAGGTTGGTTGTGGCAATGCACTGACCACCAGGGGGCAGCTCCTGCATTGAGCATCAGCCCTCTGGTGGTCAGTGCATTGTCATAGCAACTGGTCAACCAATGGTTCGTTGACCAGTCTTAAGGGTCATTTAGGCTTTTATATATAGATAGATGATAGATAGATAGATAGATAGATAGATAGATAGATAGATAGATAATAGAGAGTGGAAATCCTTATCTTGTTCCTAACTTTAGGGAAAATTTCTGAGTTTTGCTCCATTGAATATAATATTGACTGAAGGTTTGTCATATGTGGTCTTTATCTTGTGGAAGTGGTATCCTTTTATATCCATTTTATTGAGTGCTTTAATCATAAGTGAATGACATATCTTATCAATTGGCTTTTTCTGCATCTATTGATAAGATCATAGCATCTTTGTCCTTTGTTTTATTAATGTGGTATATTAGATTGATTGATTTTCACATGTTAAACCATCTTAGGGCCCATTAAATGAACCTCATTTGTTCATGATGTATTTTTGTATTCAATTTGCTAGTATATTGTTTAGGATTTTTGCAACTACATTCATCAGAGTTGTTCAAGTAATTCTTTTTTACCACCAATTTTCATGATTCCAAAATCTAAAATTTCTCCTTGGATTAAGCCAGAAAGTACTCCCTCCCACAGATTCTGTTTTTGTGCTAATTGCTCTTACTGAATTATGTTTTTATGCTTTGTTCTGGGTTTTCTCTGAAGATCTTCAAAAGAAGTAGTTACTTTAATAATGGTATTCTATGGAGACATACAGAAGTAGTAAACTATATAATTCTGCATGGTGATGAAGCTCCCTAAACTCACAATAATGATTACTGTAAAGCAGAGAGGCAGGGGAAAGTAATGTTGAATTTCTCCATTAAAGAGATATCATATATATATTAGAAAATATATGATAAATACATCAAATTTCTGAAGTAGATTATATGTTCTATACATTTTTCTATGTATTTAGAGTCTAAAGCTTAAATATATAAAGAAACCATATATATTTATGCAATAGAAGTTGTTGAAATATTGTCCTCTGTAGCTTTAATATGAATATAAATCATCTGGGGATCTTGTTAAAATGTGAATTTAACTGTAGTAGTTTTGTGTGGGGCCCTAGTTATCACATTTCTAATAAGCTCCTAGGTGATATTGGACCAAGAACAACTATTTGAGTAGCACATGTTCCTAGTACACCACAGTGTAATTTTTTATCAATGCATCAAATAAATTTCCCAGTTCCAGGAAAATCTATGTTTAGCTTCAATAACTTATTCATTTTTCTCTGGTAAATATTATAAATTTTATTTCATTCTTTGCCTTGGCCACTAGGAAGCTCAGAGGTAAATATGTTACATATCCTGGAAACTGCACATGAGTACATGACATACATTTTAATTAACTACTTTACTCTGATTTTAATTTTCCTACCCATATTTTTGTCATAATTCTTATACCTATACATTTATTCAATCTATATACATTTTTGTAAACTGCTTCAAATCCTCTAAGCTTTGAGGTTTGGCATATTTAAATTAATTCATAACATTGAGGCCATTTCTTTGAGTAAAGGGTGATATACACAAAATTTAGATGGGCTATATAAATCTATATAAATTATAAAATGAGTATCTCATGTTTTATGACAGTACCTAGAATGTTACTGCTACTAATATCACTCTTATCATTAATATTCACAATCATAATAATAGTAACGTCTACTGATTGAATGTCTATCAGATTCCCAATATTGTCTGGGTATTTATCTCATTCAACTCTGTTATCATTTATCAAATGTAATCCTACCTAATAAATTGGTGAACTTCATATCACCGTTAAATTTTAAAAGTTTATAAGATTATTTATGAATTATATCAGGGCATATCCGCCTTTAAAATCCATATATGGATGACACCAAGTCCCATGCTCTTATGTTTAAATATGGTATCTCCACAGGCTTCAGAAGAGAAAATCTGAGACTTAAAGGCTAAGAAAGGGGGTTGGTTGAAAGTTTCCAAGAAGACTAAGCAACATGGAAAGAGAGGCAGGAAAAGTTATCCAGATGAAGGGCACAACACTGCAAACACAGAGAAATGTGGAAATGCAAAATATGTTTAGGAATAGACAGGAACTCCCGAATAGCTACATGGGCCCTATATGGAGAAAAAGGAAGATGAGGCAGGAGCCAGACTCTAAATAAACTTGTATACCTTGCAAAGACATTCTGTAGGTGATGAAGAACTGTAAGAAGATGTTAGGGAAGAAGACAAGAAGATTAAATTTTATGTTTTAAAATATTACTTTCATAATGGTATGGAGAATGGGCCAGAAGAGAACCAGGATGGAAGAAGATAACTTATTATGCCCATTGGCTTTAACTATTGGATCTTACTTGAAAGGTTTCTGAAAGCAGACTCTTTAAGACTTTGTATTACTTAAATATGCAGGATAAAAAAGAATGAGAGGCTGGGGTTTAATCCAACACCCATATTCCTGGCTTGATAAACTGAGTGGGCAGTTATAAGAAACAGAATGGAATAGATCAAGGTAGCATGAAACATCAGTAGGAACAGGGTTGAAGCCAGAAGAGGAAGATTAGACATCAATTGTGTGTTTCTGATTATAAAACTATAGGAATAAAAGGCATCACTCCAGAACATATAAAACACATAAAATGAGAAAGAGCCGTAAACACCAATATTTAATAATTACATTGATAAAAGTCAAAGCAAAATCAGATATAAGTATAAGAAGTAGTGAGGGAATATATGAAACAAATAGAATAATGATTCAGGCTGAAAAAAAAACAGCTCGAAAAATGCACTAAGGAAGAAGAGCAAAATGGTAGAATAAGAGCTGAAGAAAATAATAACATAGAAACCAAATATGCATAGAGTTTAATGAAGGAAAAATTAATAATGTTAAATAGATTAAGAGACAAAGTATAATAATGATTGAAAAGTTTTCACTGTTTCTAAAATTATAAGGTCATCCTTACCTTAAATAAGAGACGATTCATCAAAGTAATGGAAAGACTGCAGTGGGTAGAGATGGAGATGTGGAGACAGCAAAAGTAGATAATACTTTCAAGAAGCTTGGCTGAAAGCGGGGAATTTGCAGTGGCCCCCCTAGTATTCCTGGTACAGGAATGAAGAGCTGAGATCTCCACATTAATCCAGGTTTGGTGGTCTGCAAAATGCCTATAGTGAGGAAATAAAGCTGGAGGGGAGAGTAAAAGGTAATTACAATGTTATGTTAAAGTGTTGTTCTTAGGGTCTAAGGCAAATAGGATAGTGTAAACCTAGTGAGCCCTGGCCTGCTGACTCAGTTGGTTGGAACATCATCCTGTTTACCAAGAGGTTGCAGCTTCAGTTCCTAGTCAGGTCACATACCTAGTTTGAGGGTTCAATCTCCAGTCTCTCTCTCTCTCTCTCTCTCTCTCTCTCTCTCTCTCTCTCTCTCTCTCTCTCCCCTCCCCCCCTCTCTCCCTCTCTCCCTCCCTCCTTCCCTCCTCCCTTCCCTTCCTTCTTCCTTTGCTCTATAAAAATCAGTAAAAACATATATTTCGTAAGTATTAAAAAAGTTTATTTTTATGGACAAGGAGGAAAGTAAACAATTAAATGAATATAGTAGTAGTTTCGTGAAGTCAGAAAACAAGCAAAATGGAAAGAAGATTTTGAGGGGGAGAGATGATTATGTGGTTATTCTAAAAGCATGAAGAACTACAAATGAAGATATGGCAATGGGAGGACATTCAGGAAGTCACAAAATATAAGGAGGAATAGTGGGGCTGGGTGCTTCTGAAAGTCAAAATGAGGGTATTACAGTCCATGAGATGGAAAAACTCTGAGATATTGGTCCTCTATGGGTTTTCACATAAACACTGTTACCTTCAAGACTGTGGCAAGAGTTCAGGTTCAGAGTAAGGCTGAGTCACTTGCCAAAATTTTTGTGTGTGGAAATGAAACGTGTGGAAGATCCAAACAATGGGAAATAGAGGGCTTATTAATGAATGTGGGTTAACATGAGAGGGGAGATGGCATTGTCCAAAAGGAAGTAGCAGAAGGAGGTTGGAATAATGTTGACTTCTTGCAGGGCTTTATAAAATGGACCAAGGAAGAATAAGTAGCCCCTACTTTTAGTGTTATAAATACAGTTAAAATCTAGCATTTGAAATGAAGATGGGAAGTAGGTTAGGAAATATGATTGTTATCAACTTACATGTCTCTTAGGGGATGGAGCCCAAAACCCCAGGATGTGCCCTGAATGGGAATTGAACCAACGATCTCCTGGTCCATGGAATGATGTTCAACTAACTGAGCCACACCATCCAGGCTGTCTCTCAGTTTTAAAATCACCCTTAAGTGCTATGTTTTGTAATTTTGGGGCAGGGACTCTGCAAACTACATTTCCATTTCGAAGTTGCTCCGTGTTAAGTTCTGACATTAAGGGGCATCAGAGGGAGACTTGGAGGCTGGAAGACAGGAGGGGACCAGACCCTTGTTTCACTAGCAAGACCTCAACAATTACCTTTCAATCTAGCAGTGGTGGTTTAGTCCAGTAGCAGAAGGTGTCTCTGGTTTGTAGTCTTCCCATCCTATACTCCCAGTCTAACCGCTCTAAGAGATACCACCTGCACCTGGCCAGCTCTCTCCTGGAGGTCTGGTTCCACCTTTGCTGGGCTTTTCCTCCAAGCTTCTAAATTGTAACAATACCAACTTCTTAGTATCATTCATTTGATTGCAATTCAATTTTTGTAATTATTTTTTTAAAATGAGCAATATGTAACAATTGTCTCAAAAAATTACTGGAAATTTAGATATTTTGATCAAACAGAAAAATGCATAGAATATGAATGCAAAGAATTCTTAGCATGTTTGCTTTTTTTAAAAGACAAAATATTACAAATTGAATTATAATCCCATTAAACACATTCCATATCACATTTTTTTCCTTTATTCCCTCTACAATGTTCATCAATATCCTGAAGTTGGTATACATATTTTACATTTATGTTTTTACTACATATATACTCATTTATAAATAATAAATAATGCTTTGGTTTTTAAAACTTTATAAAATAGTATTCTGTGTATGATTCTGCAAACTATGTTTTCACTTACTATTAGATTTTTATTGTTTGATCCCGGTTGATACATCTACTTCAAATTAATTTATCTGAGCTGATTTATAGTTTTCTATTACATGATTACAGAACATTTCATTTAGCTAGTGGCCACTGATGGAAATTTAAAATGTTTTATTTTTTCCTATCACAAAGTGTCCTGGAATAAATATCTTTTTACATTAAGAATGGGTTTATTTTCATTCTATTACCACACCCATTTAATAACCTTTCCTAAAAGTATTCTTCAGTTTGCCAGAATGCCAAATATTCTGTATGGCAACTGTTCAAAATTATATTCACACAAGCAAGTGCTTAAGTTTCCACTTCTTCACATCCTCATCAACACTCAGTATTTTACAGACTTTTAATTTCTATCTACCCCGTTGATATTAATAGGATCTTACTCTTATAATCAACATTTCATAGTTCTAAGCATCTTTTCATCTTTTTTTTGCTATACTAGTTTGATATATTAGTCCGCTGAAAAATATATTGTTCATATTCTTTATGTATTTTTATTAGGTTTTGTGTTTTTTATTCTTGATTTGTAGAAATTCTTTATATATGTTTTATTACCACATAATACATCACAAATATCTTCTCCCAGATTTATCTTTTCTTGTTTTTATAGAATCTTTTGATTTGCAGAAATTTTTATTATCTAAATATATACAAATATATTAATCTTTTTCTTTATGATTTGTGATTTCTAGTTCTTAAGAAATGCCTTTTTTCCTGATACTATACTTTTTCCAGTATTTTCTTCTAAAATATTAAACTTTTGATTTTTACCTTAAGATCTTTAATTCCATCTAAAATTTTATGTTGCTTTATTCTTTTATGTAGCTAAACCACTTGTCATGGTGTCACCTTTTTATTTTATTTTTTGAGTAATGTATCCTTTCCCCGCAGACCTATGAAGCAGTCTCTGTTCTAACCCAAGTCTCCACTTATGAAGGGGTCACTGTCTAGGCACTCCATTCTGGTCTGTTTGTCTGCCCCTATTTCAGTAACACTTCATCCTGACTACTATAACCAATGGCACCAGTACTTCCTTATTCATAATCTTCAGAAAGAGTCTTCGTTTTTCTTTGTCTTTTTTGTTTCCCATATACTTTTTAGTATCAGCTTGTAAGTTTCCCACAAATCCCTGTTGGAATTCTGAATGAACTTGAATCTATAGAGTTCTTTAGAAGACATTTTTCCCACGTAAGTCTCCCTACAAACTCAATATATATGGAAATTTTGAAATGTGTCTGATATCAGAGGGTGGAGCTGAGATTTAAACCCAGATTTAAAAAAAAATTAATTATAGTGCTACTCAATATTATTCTGTATTAGTTTCAGGTGTGTACAGCATAGTGGTTAGATAAACACTTTATAAAGTGTTACCCCTGATATTTCCAGTACTCACCTGGTACCATTCATAGTTATTGCACTATTATTGGACTACATTTTATAACCCAGATTTCTAAACAGTGTGTGCGTGTGCTCATGGGTGCATGCGTGTGTGGGTGATCCATTCATTTATATCTTCACAATTGTAAATATACCCTTTTCCATCATTAGCACTTCACAGTGTTTAGTATGGTGATCTGCACAAAAGAGTTGTTCAATGTTTTGGTGATTTTTATGTCAAAGAGGAGAAGAAAAACAAGAAGAAAGACATGGTGAACAAAGAAAGGGAAAGACTCCAATATTTGATTTACCTGGACTTGCAGTCTATTCTCCAGTCCTGATCCTTCTTTTCTCCAACTCATCAATTTTTTATTTACCTAAAATGGGATTTTGTTAAAAGGTCAAAGCAGTGATGAAACTGGCTTCTCTGTTCTCACTCTGTTTTTAGTTAACTTCTGTGGGGTTCTGTGATAACATAAAAGTCTTTACATTGACTCTGCTACCGTTTTTGGAAAACATGCATAGTAATATCTTAAGAATTTACATTTTAGAAACAATTCAATAGAATGAGTCCTCCAAAAGTGAATATCTAATTATGAACAGTATAAAATGGCCAAGAAAAGAGATATTCTCAAAAGACAGGCTATTTTAAGTATATTGGTGGATTGCAATATCTTCTAACCACAATCTGATTTTTTCAGTGTATATATCACAAAGATTTCTTAGAAATTATGCTCAGATTTTACTTTATATAACTTAATTTTTTCTCTTTATCTAAAAATCATTCTTATCCAAAAATCACTTTAAAGAACAATATTTGAAATAAATTTACATTAACAGAATGAGATCACTAATTAGACTATCAGCTATACAATGTAAAAAATTTTAATTTCATTGACTTAAGCCATGCAAATATTTTAATAATATATAATATAAATGCTTATGCTATTAAAAGTGTTAATTTAATTTTCTAAAATTATATTTGTTTACTTTCATCTGTGAATCTGTACTGCTCTTTAAAATTGTATGATCTTTTGTTGAAACAGAAAACAACTTGCAAAGATATTATTGTTATTACTTTTAACTAAAATAGTTTGTAATTTGAAAGTTGGGTAGAAATTATTATGGTGTAAATGTATGTCAGCCATAACGACAAATGACTAAAGTATTACCTGTTCTCTTCCCCAACATCCCCCTCAAACAAAACCCTAGATACACTCTGAGGGAACATTTCCAAGAGGCAATATTCATTCTACCAAGCATCTCCCACATTATGTAGCTACTGGTACCTCAGGACCGATTGAAGAAAAGGAAACAGGAAAAGGGGCAGACAGCTGGATTAGACTGCACTGTGTATATTAGTGATGGGTAGACTTCAAAAGACTTAGAGGTTCATTTTGGACAGGTGCCCAGAGATTCGCTGGCTTACCCAAACCCTTCCATAACTTCTGATTTTAAAATTGAGCTAGAATTCCTTTGAGACCAGACTTTTGGTCTTCAGTCATCTATTCCATGCTCATATCCCTTCCACTCAATGCATGGTAAAAAACTGTAAACTTTTTGGAACCCTGAAAAATTAGACACTTACTTTCAATAGATAACAAAAATAATATGTTTTAAAGTTTTGAAGAAAAACTGTAAGTAATATGTTTTGGGGAGGGGAAAGAGATTTCTTTAAAAACATGTATTTGTTATTTGAATATAGTTAACAATAAAGCTTTTGAAACTGTTTGGGAGACAGGTGTACTCTTCATGAGTGTCTGCATTTACCTGTGAAGATTGATAGTAGGTCTTTGACCGGTGTGACCAGTAGGTCTTTATCCACATATTCCTCATGCACAACTCCCAGTGGAGTTCCCTGGAGAGACAGGCAGGAGGGCTGATATATCGAAGAGTCAGTTTGGAAGAGTTTTGACAAAGAATATTTCTGTCACTCTGATTTGCAGGAATTCCTTTTCACTGAGCACAGTGAGCTTCCCTTCAAAGCATATCATTGTTTTTTGGTCTAATTAAATGTGCCTTCCAAATTGCTTATGTAGGATTTATTATTACTAACAATCTACTAGAAAAAAAAGTTACTTTTACAAGAGGTTAAAAAATTATTTTTGGTCCAAAAAGTACATTTCTGATATTAGTTTGGAACCATAATAATCTACACCTCGGTTTGTTAGTATGATTCTAACTGGGGCATGGTTTTACTCTTCCCTAGAAAGGAAGAGCTGGTATATTGACTGAATAAACAGTAATAAGACATACAAAATAGTTTTTAGTGTGGTCATCACAAGAATCTCTTTTAAACAGTTTAAGTGATCAGACAGGACTGTTTTCATGACTTGGTTTATGAATATATTCTACACCCACAATATGTGCTCCAGAGTCCAATCTCTGCTAGAAAATAACTCACTAGCCTCATAATACAAAGGCTTTCCAGTAGGTACGAATCACAATGATTCTGCAACATAATTAATACATTAGCAAGGAGAGTTGGGCCTTACACCTTATAAAAGAAATATACAATGTACTGTACACATAATTGTACTTCCAAAAGTTTTCAAGCAATAATAGAGAATAGGTAGCTATATTTCATAGACCAAAGTTTCTCAATCTTTGAAAGCTATTATCATAAAAATATTTTATATCAGTGTAGATTTTACTTGAAAATGTACAGTTTCTGCCAAAATATCAGTAGCTTATTTACATCTATATGCTCTACTCTAATAAAAATGTAAAAATTAGTAACAGTTGTCCCATGTCAATCTCATGCTGAAAATGGATCCTCAACAGATATGAAAACTTGAATAAGACCTACATCGCTTTATGGTTCTCTTCTGGAATTTCTATAAAGCAGACCTCATTTAATTTTTCAACCCATTTCTAACTAAGAAGTCATTTATAACTTAAACTATTTTATATAATTTTGCCCAGACATTTTTAAGCTTTTCCAATCACTCTGCTCTTGTACTTACCTGATTTTTTTTAATTTTCTTACTAATACAATAAATACTCTAAAAAAATCAAAATGACTAGCATCTACTGATACTACTGATTATTAGATGCATACCAAATGAGGAACAGGAACAAGCAGAAATTAAATTTATTGTTATTTAATTCAACATACACTTTGAACATATTTCTTCCCCAAACATGTTTCCAGATTCATTCACATATAATAATAAGATGAACATAGTGATTTTCATGCTCTATCTTCTAACCTAACTTTGGAGACTACAAGTGATTGAAAGTTAATGTACAAGAAAAAAAAACATATTCATAAACTGTTCTTCAAAGGATTAAGGAAATTGGTGTTGTGCATCCAAGACATTCATCCTTTGTGGTTTATTTCTGGAGCACCTACTATGTTCAGTGTTTACCTTAGAAGCCTATCTTGAGAAATATAAATTGGAATATTAATAATTATTAAAATAATAAAGGTAAGCAAAAATGGTCATTCTTTAAAATATGATGTTATCATTATACCATTCATGTGTTTTGAAATAAGCAGTGTTTTTGGTAACATGTCAGTAATTCCCACAACTTTTTAAATATTTTTGAACAGTGTTAACATATGTCCACCTAAATAAATAAATGTTTCCATCCCCCACTGATTCATTCAGCAGAAATAAATGCAGGAATTTGAAAGGGCATTTAATAAACTACAAAGAAATAAATTACAATTAGAAACTCATACTTTTACCCAAAAGCCCCCATGACAAGAATACCATAGGATATATTTATTCTGATTTGCTGGATGCATAATCAGAGTATATATGTAGTCAGTATGTTCATCTGAAATTTTTTTCCTAAAAGATATCACCATATTGAAATAATTGGTTGAAAAGTTTCAGAAGCTATGCCCCTTAAATCAGTATTTCATTTATAAAACAACTTTCAAAAATCACATTCATGATGATTAAAGAACATAACCATGTAAACTACTTTGGTAACTGTGTATTGACAAGTTCATAATTTATTGCCTCTATATATTTAAATTAAGACTTGGATAAATAAACCAGTAAATGCATTTATTATTTTAAAAATTTTCCTTTAAAATTTCAAATCTTAACAGATTTAAAAGTATATAATAATAGACTTTTTTGTACTTTAGTATGCAAGAATTAGATTGCTTGACCTCTCTTTTAATGACTTAATTAGCTGTACGAAAGCCCAGCTGGGCCTCTGCTGACAACATAGCTAGATATTTCAATCAAGCAGTGTTATGGAGAATAAGTAATAAATGCTACCTTGTCGCCATACTGTCCCAAACCATAGTGCAGGCTGGTAATGCTAAATTTGATCAGTATGCCTCATATTTCAATTAGTCGTGGTCTGAATCACTAAAACTGTGTAATGTGTATGAATTCCTGATATCAGATACAGAGCCACAGACTCCCACAGTTAGAAGCCATTGAATTTGCTTTTATTAGCAGCCAATTAATGGCAAAAAATCTGCATTGCTTTTAAAATTTATAACCTCTATTCCAGCTGCATCCACGGCTCCTGCTATACTGTATACAATCAGATCCATATCACTGTCGCATGTCAAACAGCTGCAAACTGTATTCTGTCTGCAGAAGTAAAAAATCCTTTCATATAGAAGCTTTTTTTAACCTCTTAGAAGTTCTTTTCAAAGCCCGGCAGTACCAGTCACTTTGCAACAATGAGCGATTTAATATAGAAAGAAAGAAATCTACACCAAGGTAACCTCTTGGGATGTGCTAGGTTTTCAAACGGAGTGAAACCCTACCACTCCAGCTCGGCACAAGGGCAAGCAACGCCACTTCTCCTGACCAAGGCTAAGAAAATATAAACATATAAAACCTGACCCTCATACAGAGTTAACCCATTGAAGCCTATAAAGTCATTAAAACAAAGTGGTATTACACAAGTTTAATATTAAGTAACTTACATAAAATTTTGGTATTCAAATTTGTATGCCCGAACCTTAGCTGTGGCCCTAATAAAACATCTGTGGGGCTCACATTTCCCCATCAAGAAGCGTTTATTGCATACCTCAACATCTCTAGACATTATTTTTAGGAACCAGACTCTCTCTGACATATGATAAGACAGGAAATTTAGATGTGATCAGATTTAGTAACAAAGCATAATTGCTTTATGTATTGCTAATGCGGTGCTTTCAAGATTATTAAGGGAATAGTTAAGCTTTATGGTATTATATATTTTTAATTACCTTATACATATGATGCTGTGGTGTCTAAATTTGATATCTGACCATTAAAATGTTATTTGGAATAAGTAAAGCAAATAATTTCTTCTGTATAATATTATTAAATTTTAAAATATATTATATGTATATTTTATGTATTATATACACTTAGGTTTATAAATACATATTAATACAATCATATAGCACAGGGTTTTGTAAACAAAAGAATTTACCTGAGAAAAGAGGAGTGTAAAAAATACCAACTCTCAGACGTGGCAGTGAAAGTGTCCCAGGATAATACAAACTGCTGCTATGGCTATTTAAAGAAAATAAAAATCCTATTTTACAAAATGCAAGTGCTAATAAGCAGCATTCTTTCTAACTGCTCAAATACTGCAGTGAGACTTCTAATGCCACTGTGAAATCATAAGCTAGTACTTCAAAGGTGTTGTATCTGTTACAAATTGAATCTTCACTGCTTTGTCACAACTGATTTCACCCCAGTGGCTGGAGATGCAGCACAGCAACATTCCTGTTGTTCTAGACAACCTGAACCAAACCGTTAAATACCCGTCTGCTGCCCAAGCGTGATTAGGGATACTATTGACTACGGAATCTCCAACAACTACCCTGTAAATGTACAATTAGGCGGTCCCAGTGAACAGAAAAGGGAAAGTAGGCTTTACAATGTTGACAAATTGTAGGCATTTTAATGATAGGAAATCGGTGCTGTGTTTCATGAAGGGCACAGTATTGTGTTCATTGTGTCCCTTCTTGTAATACTTTATATTAGTACATTTTGCAATTATGTAATGTAAGTTAATATAGATTTGAATCTCAAGTACTTTTTTTCCTACTTGAGGAAATATATGATTTCATTAAGTTTCACGGATCTTAGAAAACTAATATCCAGTGGGTTCTGTCTAATACTGAATGCTTTTGCCTTTGTGCTACCTGGTTCAATGTTTTTGCTTCCTTCCAAGTGTACAGTGGCACACGGGGCACAGGAGGAGCACGAGGCACTGACGTGAACAACTAAACGAATTTGTATTTATGAAATGGCCCAGGAAAGGGGGGGATAGAGCAGTGCCTTGAAATCTCCTTGCATATTGGAGTTTAATTATAAAGCAGAAGATTAAATTTGACTCCTCAGGCTGGTGATGGAAATTATCACTCTCCAGGAAATTTTTACTAATATGTCTGTCAACTGACATATGAATTTAATATTCATATACAATATACAGAAGTGTGCAAATATACAAGTACCTCCTCCTCATAACATTACTGTGTTATTATTGGACAAGACAGTACTTGGTTTCCAAAATCTTTTTAAATTGCTGATCCACTATTCCTCCCATGGAAGCATCTTTACTTCATTTGTCTCTACTATTTAAATAATACTACGAAGTACTTCTTAATGAATATTTAATTACTGAATACTATGATTTAAATCTACCAACCAAGAAAAATAAAAGTGGAGGAGACTATATCTATTATACATCTCAAGAAACTACTGAGATGCCTGAATTTCTAGCTAGTGAACACTATTCTCTGTGGAATACACATTATCATTACAATGTCTATGTTAAACATGGTATAAATATGATCTGACTGTCTTTGGTGAATTTAACAGCTTCAATGAAGGCACGAGGTCATTTTTTAAAAAGAGAAAGAACACAATTTTGTTTATATTAATGTCTTGCCTAAAATAAAATATAAATGAAACATAACACAAATACATAAAAACTCTGCATTGGCAAATTAAGCAAAAGCAGAATAATTATAAATATTGCCCTTATTGGGAAAGAATTACATTATACAGAACAGATTTTTTATTCCTATTGATGTGCCACTTAAAATGGTTTAATTCCAAACTACAATTGGTGTAAGTTTAAACACATTCTTTGGCATGGTAGGGACACCATTAAACATATATTAAGTTGCCCATATGCAATTCACACTTGTGACTTCTCTGCCATTCATGAATTATGCAATTATCCCTAACTCATGGAAATGAAAGTGCATTAACTGCCCACTGTCATGTATTGTCTCTTTCTATGTCCTTGTGCACACATTTCCACAGTTTATTATTCATGGGTGCAGCAATGCAAGTGTAAATGTGCACATATAATATGGAAATAGTCACCCATGGATAAACAGCAACTAGATATTTGTTTGTGAAGAGATATGTACTTCATTCAAAAGAACAAAATTTTGCAAAGAAGACTTCTACCCTTGTTATGGATGCTATATCTTAAAACGGATACCAGCATTATAAAACAAATGAGCAATTTCTTAGCACAGGAAGGGATGATGATGTTGGTCTATAAAACTGAAACAGAGCCTTTCATCTTTGACAACTGTTTTTCTCCCTCTTCCCCTTTAAATTCTTTTCCAGCATTGATGGAAATATCACTGGAACACTATTCTAAAAATATGATACCTTGTGTTTCTAATCCTTATCTTTCCTCCACCCATGTTAACATATAATGATAATGATAGCAATTCACTCCTAGAAATAAATAGTTTGGGGGAACTAAAACGACAGTGTTTTCTCCATAGAATGTTTGGGTTATTCCAAATTCTAAATGGAACATCCTAACAATTTTGCCTTGCTGGCACTTATACCTTGGAAAGTTTCTCCAATTTTAGTCAAGTTAACACTAGTGAGCACTCATGTGCAATATTTACATTATCTCTAGATAATGAAATAGAGTGAATTTTACCACATACTCAGGATGTTAATTTGTATGTAATAGAGCTTCTGAAAATGTTGCTTCAGGCAATAAAAACAGGATTTAATGACTTAAGAAACCAAAGTAAAATATTTTTTCCCACAGTATAGATATTAATTTTATTATAGTCAAACGTTCATGTTCAGGATTTCTTTAACAGATTATTTAATTCCGATAGTCATTTGGTGTAAATTACTCCTATGTAAATTAATTGAAGAAATGTATTGGTAGAAAAACAATTATTTGTAGTTTTCTATGCACATTCTTTGTTAAATATTATTTAAAATTAAAATTGAAAAAATGTGAGTTCAAAAATAGATTATATTGACATCTTTATTGTATGCTAAAATGAATTAAATTCTAATACCACAATAGCTATAATAGTTCTCTGAAAAATGCAACTCTTCTTAATGATTATATACATGCTTCCCTTTTTGATTATTGATTCATTTATAAAGCAAATTTAAAACCAATATTCTTGATTTTGCCTTCATACCTAAAAGAACCATATATAATTTTTATTAAATATTGTTTAAAAATTTTGTCAGTTCAATTTTATTTCCAATTATGAAATATTTCTCAATTTACAAATAAGTTTCATGATTCAAAAAATTTATAGATATTGATGACATATAAGGATCCTTCTAGTTTTAATTATATACAGTGACTAAAATGCTAAAGAGAAAGCATTGAACGGCCTGTCAAATTACTGCAGGGAGGCTGGGGCGTGTTAGGGAGGGGGGGAAGAGATCAACTGAAGGACTTGTGTGAATGCACATAAGCACATCCAATGGACACAAGACAATGGGGATGGGATGAGGGCATGCGACAGGGAGTAAGGGAAGCTGGGGGAAGGTCAATGGGGGAAAAAAGGAGATATATGTACTACTATATGTAATACTTTAAACAATAAAAAAGAAAAAAATTAAAAATAAATTAAATGCTAAAAAGAAACTGCCAGTAAATACAAATCAATTTCAAAAATCAGAAAAACAATAAAAATAAACAGGTGGAAATATTCCACATTTCAAGTTGAGTTGTTGAAGAAATACTGTTTTTCCCTAAGATAAATTTTTAAAAAGATCCGATTACTGCTAAATTATAACAAAATAAAATGTGTTCATCTTTAACACACTATGCCTTTATGCATGTACGTTGTGATTCACAAACAATAAATGCACCCAAGAATACTTCAGGATAAAAACAAGTTTTCACTACTCTTCAGTGTATTTACTCACATCATAAATAAGGTGTGACCAGCAGAAGGCACTGTTACAATAAATATATACATACATACAGCTGCTCATTTACGAACTGGTTGAAAATTCTGATGAGAGTTTTACTAACTTTTTATAGCACAAATCTGTTTTCTTATTGCCATTGTTATAGATTTGCTCTCTAAGGGCAAAGGAAAAAGTTCTATAATTCTTTTTTTTGTTTAATTGTCATTTATATTTCAGCCCATTAACAATTTTATTACTCTCATTTTTAACTTAATTATTAATTCATTAAATAATTGTGTGGTCATACACCATTAAATAATTATGTGGTCACACACCATTTTTAACACTGCATTTAAGGAATGATGCTATTGAGAGAGAACTCAGAAGAGTTAGACTTAGATTCCCAGTACAAATCTTGCTTCAAAACAAGCTTCTAGTTTCATTCTTATTAACCTTCAAGGGTTTGAACATAATTTACTAGAACATGCAGGCATGGTCCTTGAATGAAACTGTTTGGATGTATGAAAAATGCCTCTAATTAAATATCTGTCAAGCATATTGCTAACAATGTTGTTTAGTTTGTGTTCATATACAAAATCTTTTGAATGCCTCTCCAAGTTTACAAAATCCATGTTAAAGGAGCCAGCATTGGGAAAAAAAAGTGATGGCATATGTTTGGATCTTTGTATTTCAGAGTCCTGACTATTTTATCTGAATTACAGATTTAGAGCTTTGTTATGTGTGATAGTTATGATAATATGATCACTAAAGGCACAGAGACAGGGAGACTCAAATCCCTTCGAAAATCCCTTTCTCTATTTCCTACAGCTGCTGCAGGAGTTTAATATCTGATAGAATGATGAAAAGGAACAGGCCAAACTCCAGTTTTAATAAAAATTTTAACAGGTCTACATATAGTTATGAAAAATGTTATTTGCAATGCCAATTTTTAATAAAATTTTCGTAAACCAAAGAAAAAATCCCCAAGGGGAACTTGATATGAATGTGTTTTTCATATGTACTATTTAAGGCTCTTTAAAGGTTATGAAGGTGACTGATAAAATAAGTTCTATTCAATACAACACAAACCTGAATGGGCTTTTACTTTTGCAATTTATTCAGAGAAATAAGCAAAGCTTTCATTTTGTATATTGGATTAGGCACAATGAATATCACATTGCATTGTTAGCAATGAGAATTCATATTATTAATTAACTGTGTTTTCAAACATGTCGAAGTACTGCTAACACAAACATCAGTCTTCAATAATGAGCCCATAAGACAGAGAAATAATACTCTTCATAAAATGTTTTTTTTTAATTTGAGAAATTATACAAATTTAAAAACATTAATTTTCATGAGAGAAAATAAATGCATAAGTATGATGAAATGAAATTTAATTTAATCCAGGAGCTACAAACTTCTTAAAAGTCTTTCTATAAAGTAAAAATATGCTAAATGGAGGGTCTCGTGTTTGATGACCTGCATTGGTGCTCACTGTACATACCTGTGCATCATGATCAAACTTCCGAGAAAATAAAGTCATGGAACAATAAGCCTGTGCCCTCAGAAGTAATTCTATGTTCACAAAAAAAATAGAAGATATTTATAGGGGATCAGAAAGAAACATTAATTTACTGATGTAATCTGCTGTAACTGTAAAATGGGAAGTCTTTTTAACTTCCAGTATCCTAAACACAAACAGATCCAGTTTTAATCCTTAAAATGCATGGACTGACATTATCATTAAAGCCACTGCACTCTAGAGTTCCCTAGCAATACTGTCCTTATTGTTTCTGAAACTTTTTGACTGCTAAGAAAGACTTTAATACACACACCATGTTACATTAACATTTTTAAACTTCGATAGACTTTTGAATCAAAACTGGCTACGCTAATACTAGGTAACCATTCCATTCTCTACAGTAGGGCATGCAAAATGTGACTATAAAGCAATCTATGTTATATCCCTAAATTAAAAATTCACTTTGAAAACATTAACTGTATTGGCACTAAAATGAGGAAAGGAAAACATTACCCACTTTATTATTGAGAGTTGTAAGGTTGGAATATTGAGTCATATTCTAAACACTTTGGTTCACTTGTACAGTGTATAATAAGAAATTGATAGCTGTTGGTTCAAGCCATATTTATACTCCTAATATATAAAAATTGTTAATGACTTCTACAATTCTAGAACCAAATAAAAATTGTTGACCTAATTTATTTACTTGATATTTTCCTATACTTTTAGTTAAAGGACCTTTTTTGAATGGAGGAAGGAGCAGTGACCTTAATCAGGGGATTTGAAAAAAAAAATGGTAGAATTAAGGTAAAAGGAATGAATTAAAGAATAATTTATTGCTGTCACCATTTTTCTCCTTGATTTCTGTATTGAGATTACAGTGGATTATCTCTAACCAAATCCTATTTTTCAGGGCCTTGTAACACCCTTCATATTATATGAATAAGAAAGCAAATTTCTAAGATCATATCTGAAATGCAAAGACTTGCTTATGAAATTTGTGATTTTTACAAAAATAATGGGGCAAAATCACACATCACTAAAATAATAATACAACATTAACTATATCATAAATTTCCAACTTAAAGTGTTTTTATAGTATTTAAAGAAAGTCAGTTGAATGTTTTGTAAAATTATTCGTTTTCAGTTATAAACTAAATTCAGAGATGCTAGCTCAAATATGTTTTGACTAATTTTATATTTTAAAATATCTTAAGACTTTATAAAATAAAATGCGGAGTTTTTTAGTTTTTTCCAGAAAAGCTCCAAAAATGACACAGATAAAAACAAATGTCCTGAGAAAATAAAAAAGTATCTTACTTTCAAGGATATGTTGAAGCTTTTTATGGAAGCTTTTACAATAATTTATATGTGGAGCTCCATATGGCTCTCATGGAACATGGATCTAATGTGTATCAAAATATTTAGCTAAATAGGCATATTCTATTCTCTCAAAACAAGACTTTAATTTTAGTTAATAAGATTTAATATCACTTTCATAGAATAAGGAACTACATTCTACAACACTCCCCCCCACCAAAATAAAACTTTAGTCAAATACAGATAAATAAATTTATTAAATGTAATTGGAAACAATATTGAATTTATGTAATATTTTTACTCAATGATTAATAATATAGCATTTTTCCAAAATTCTGCATTTTTCTTCCAAATTTTACTACAGTGTGCTTTGGGTTTTAAGTTCATACAGTCCTTGAATAAAATTGTTTACATAGGTATGAAGAAACAAGGATTTGGTTCCTTTTCTTTATAGATATCATACTTAGTCATTTTAATTCATACATATATGTATAATTCAAATGATATTAAAATGCAGTACTTTTGAAAAAAATATAATTACCTGAAAAGTTTAGGTTCCTTTTTTTATTATAGAGGAAGCAAATACAAATTTTTAATAGTATCTAAAATTATCTCATTGGCTTAATGTTCATGATTTTCAAAGAAATTATCTCAGGTATTTCTAAGCTGCAATTACTCTAACCATTGATATTTACAAAGGCTTTTGTAAGCCAGATTGGTGATTTTTACCCCATAAAACTTGATGGACAAGTAAATTAATTATTCTGAATACATATATTTATGGTTTAATCACACAATATTTCTAAAAGTAAGCATATGTATATAAGTACAGAGAGACAAGAAAGGAAAGAAGAGAAATAAATTCCTTGAATAAGGCCGATTTTATTTTACTTAGAAATGGAGTATTACCCATTTATCTATATCTCCATAACAAATCCTCATGAATTATAAGAATTGCTATACATTATTGCATGGTAACTAGTTCTTAGCTTTGGATTTCCTCCTTGGCCTTGATCTTTATGGTCCTAAGTGAAGATTGTGTTTTTATTAATTGCGTGCTTCTTACTTTATCAAAAGTGTTTTTAAATCTTGCAAAATTTTCTTCAAGATTTTCAAAGACCAGAAGTACCTGAGAGATCAACCAATGTTATCACAACCAGATAACTTGGAAAACAAATATATTAGGATGTAATTATTCACATCACAAAAGAATTCACAGATGGCTTCCTGTATATAGGGAGTTCCCTATTTAAGTATTTACAGATCATTAGCTACTTGACAAAGAGGCTTTGGGACAGAAAAACTTAAATCTCAAGTGCTGGGAAACACTGCCAATTGAAGATCATCAAAAATAAGAACAATAAAGTATCCATGAAACCAGTATGTGAAACAGAAAATATGATTATCTTCATCCATGTGTATGTACTTCACGCATGCATTTACTTCCTATGTCCACACACAGTGTAGTCATATGTTTATGGGTATGGATGAAGTGTGTGTATACAGACACATACATTTACATACCTAAAGAGACAGCTTTCACATAGATAAGGTCACCTACAAACCAGCTGGATTTTAGTTTATTTTGGAGATTTTAAAATTATTAACAGATTTTTTTTAAATGTATATTGTGTTAAATTAGCTCCAGTGATAGCATATATGAAATTTCTTTCGGGCTTTACAGTGTAGTAATTGTTACACACCTAATTTTCTTGAACAAAGTAATGTGTACTCTTCTTGCCACAACAAACCTATTAAATGTTTACTTTGTACAAGGCATTTGGTTAACACTAAAGAAAAAGCAAGCACTAATCATTTTAGAGACAAAATATAATTGTAAGAGATTTGAATAATGTGGTCATTAATATGTTTATTGATTTGATATTAGAAAATACTAAGTTATAAAGAATTATTCCCCCCCCCCCCAAAAAAAAAACAAACCTGTGTTTTGCTTTTGAATGTCATTGGTGAAGATCTGTTCTGGTCAATCAGGTAATAAGTATAAAAAGACTTGCAAAAAGCTTTGTCTTTAACTTGTGCTCCTTTTCTTATTAAATGTTGAAAGAAAACTACACATTTAGTAAGAGAAATTAAGGTGACAATATCCAAATCATACTTAAACCTCCTCTTGGTTCATTGTCAAAGCAAGTATTATGTTTCATTTATTATTAGCTAATGACAATCTCTTGATTCAATGACAATCTATTGAGTAAAAATTAAAATTATTTTTAAAAATTAATGTCAAATAATTTCAAAGTTTAGTGTCTCTGGGGCTTCTTTAGTATAAGAAAAACAAGTCTTAAGATGTGAGGAGGTTTTGCAGTAATTAAGACCTTGCTTTACCATCCTCAGTCTCTGAAAGGCTATGCTTTCTACTGTCTAGCACTGGGTTAGACAGTTGGGCAATGAAAACATTAACAGATTGTGTTTTCCAGGAGTTTACCCATATTAGCTCATATTTTACCTTTCACACCTATACTCTATATTCTATAATTATTAGCTCTTTAAATGATATTCTGATAACAAACTTAGAAACCTAGTTATATTCCTGAAATAAGTCCAAATACTTTTAGTATTTTTTTTTATAACATACTTTGATCTTAGCACCCAAGTTTTTTTAGGGCTCTTAAGCCATCTAGATAAACTAGAAAAAAATACACTTTTAATGAGTCATTCATTTTAAAGTATTTTAAATCAATTTTCTATCCACATTTTAGAAATACATTCAAATTGCTAAAGTAGACTATTTTAGAAGAAAAAGTCATACACAAGATAGACGTGAACTACCCTTTCTTTCAAGTAACTGGACTTTTTAAAAATTGCTTTGAAGTCTAAGTCATAATACTTTATTTGGATTTGGGTAGGAGGGGTTAAAGAATAAAGCAAAATTGTGCAGAAAAAAAGTGTAAAAGGGAGAAAAGAAAAACAAGTTTCTTATTACAGTTAAATCATTTCAGAAAAAAAAAGGATATGGATTTGGCAGTAACCACTTAGTCCAAATATAATACCCTATAAAGACAATATAAGACAAGCACATGTATTAAAGGTGGCACATTTCAAAGCCAGAAAACAATTCATAACATTCTAAATCTTTCTTACTATTCTTTTGGAGTAGTTTTCTTTATTTCAACACCATCCCATCTCAACATTCCAACTCAATCTGAGCATTCCATACAAGTGACAGAGTATATTACTGAGTTCAAAATAACCATTATAAATTTAACTGCCAAGAAATCACAAGCTCTATAAATCATGTATTTAAAATTTTGATATTTGGACGAAATTTTACCTTAGACATCAATTTTACAATAATAAAATAAATTAAGTAATTACAACCTCTAAATATTTTATTTCTCATCTCAATACCTAGGCATACACATACACAATATCTTCAATATTTTAATATTTGGAAATATATTAAATATTTGAAAAAAACTTAAAGTGGGATGATAAGTGTAAGAAAACAAATTTAACCAATGCATCAAAATGATCATACAAGGATTTTACTTTTTAATATATGGGACCTTAAAAATTCTGATTAGATTGCATCTGGAATAAAACCAAAGGATTTCATGCTCATTTAAAAAAAATAAGCAATATATGAGAGTCATAGCCTATTATGGTGTATTTTGACTTTGCTGTTTATTTTGTTATACATTTGCCATGACTGCTTTACACAGTACAATGTTATAGAATGCTCACAATTAATACTGAAAGTCCAGGGTTCTCCTAAGAGCTTTCTGTCTGAGAAGGCTCTGAATTTCATGAATTCATACAGCTATTTATGGGAAAAATAAAATTTCTAGGACCTGCAAGCTCCTAACTCCATGTCTTCCTGCCAGAGCCTGCCAAGACTGGATATTCTAGATTGCAACTCAAAAACTCTATAATAATTTGGTGAAGAACTTACTTATTCTTTGGCATATTGGCAAAGAAAGTTTAAAAAGAGCAGCTCTAAAGATAAAAAGAATTGTATTTAATGTTAATTTTATAATTTAAAAATATTGGTTTCAAATACATAGCATCTATTTAGGAGTACTTAAAATAGATATTTTGAAAAGATGCATTTATTATTTACAAAACAAAGTCATTTCAGATAGTTGGTATTTATGTGATGTAGATGTTTGAAACAGAATTCATTTAAAGATATAAAAAATAAAATAATTCAAAACTTTAAAAATTAAATATGACTTTTCTAAAGATATGGTAAAATTAGTTTGTCTCTAAATAGTAGACAACAGCCGTGAGACACTGAGCAACAACTTAGCAACAATTACAATGAGTTTTTCTAAAGAATACTTTATATTCTTATCTTTTAAAAAAGTGCTTGTTTTATTGTCTAATTAGTGCAAGTAAAGGGAGAAAAATGCATCTTACAGAAAAACTAGCATTATTTGCTTTTTAATCAATATATCCAGCATCATAAATAATGCTATTTATTTTGAAAGGAACACAAAGAGTAGATGATAACTCCAATTGATTTAAGAAATTTAGGTTTAGGAAAACTTTTAGAAAGGTGATATTCCTTATTTAAAGTCAAAATTTCATCACACCAAAAATGATTATATTAAATATATCTAAAGCTTAGCTAATTAAATCACAAGTGTTGTTGTTGTGTTTTTTTTTAAATTCTTCATTGTTTAAAGTATTACATATACTACTAGAGGCCTGGTGCATGAAATTCGTGCATGGGGGGGTCCCTCAACTCAGCCTGAATCATCTCCAATTTGGGATTCCTTGAGGGATGTCTGACTGCACATTTAGGTCCAATTCAGGTAGGATCGGGCCTAAACGGGCAGTCGGACATCCCTCTCACAATCCAGGACTGCTGGCTCCCAATTGCTTGCCTGCCTGCTGTCCTGGTTGCCCCTAACCACTTCTGCCTGCCAGCCTGATCACCCACTAACTACTCCCATGACAGTCTGACTGATGCCTAACTGCTCCCCTGCCAGCCTATTGGCCCCTAAATACTCTCCCCTGCAGGTCTGGTCCCTCCAACTGCTCTCCCCTGCAGGCCTGAGTTCCCTGCAACTGCCCTTTCCTGCAGGCCTGGTCACCTCCAACTTCCCTCCTCTGCTGGCCTGGTCACCCCTAACTGCCCTCCCCTGCAGGCTTGACTGCCCACAACTGTCCTCCTTTGCAGAATTAGTCCCTCCCAACTGCCTTACCTTGCTGGCCATCTTGTGGTGACCATCTTGTGTCCACATGGGGACAGTCATCTTTGACCTATTGGGGGCAGCCATCTTGTGTGTTAAAGTGATGGTCAATTTGCATATTATTCTTTTATTAGAAAGGGGGATTAGATAGGATAGAGGCCTGGTGCACGGGTGGGGGCGAGCTTGTTTGCTCTGAAGGGTGTCCCAGATTAGAGTGGGGGGTTCCCTTAGTGCATGGGGAGGCCTAGGGGAGAAGCCTGTGGTGGTTTGCAGGTTGGCCATGCCCTCTGGTGACCCAAGCAAAGACCATGGTATCTGGGATTTATTTATCTTCTATAATTGAAACTTCATAGCCTTCAGCAGAGGCCAAGGCAGGCCAGGGTTGTGGAAACTTGATTTCCTCCAGTGCTGTGGGCAACTCAAGCCTCCTGTTCTCTCCATGGCTGCAGCCATCTTGGTTGGGTTAATTTGCATACTCATTCCTGATTGGCTGGTGGGCATGGCTTGTGTGTATCATGGAGGTATGGTCAATGTGCATATTACTCTTTTGTTAGATATGATTACATATGTCTCCTTTTTCCCCCATTGGCCAAACCCATCACCCAGCACATGCCCTCACCTCCTTAGTGTCTGTGTCCATAGATTATGCTTATATGCATGCATACAAGTCCTTTGGTTGATCTCTTACCCTTCCCCAGACCTCAACCTTCCCCTACCTTTCTCTGAAGACTGACAGACTGTTTGATGCTTCTATGTCTCTGGCTTGATTTTTGTTCATCACTTTATGTTTTCATTAAATTTCACAAATGAGTGAGATCATGTGATATTTATCTTTCTCCAACTGGCTTATTTCACTTAAAATAATGCTCTCCACCTCCATCCATGCTGTTGCAGTATATAGCAGTGCAGTATTCCATTGTGTAGACATACCAGTTTTTTGATCTACACATCTGCTGATGAGCACTTAGGTTGTTTCCAAATCTTTGCTATTTGAAATTGTGCTGCTATGAATATAGAGGTGCATATGTCTTCTGATGTTTATTTCTGATTTCTTAGTATATATTCCTATAAGTGAGATTACAGGATCAAATGAGAGTCCCATTTTTAATTTTTTTGAGGAAACTCCATACTGTTTTCCACAGTAGCTGCACCAGTCTGCATTCCCACCAGCAGTGCATGAGGTAAACCACTAATTTTTAACCCGGTGATAAGCTAAGGAATTCATGGAACATCATTATGATTTAATTCTTTTCTAATCATACTACTGGTTTTATTCCAATATATCCAATATTTTGATAAAAATACCTTCTTTCATTATTTTGAATATTGAACCTTATATTCGCCTTGGGAAAACATCTACTATGCAATTTAAATGAATATTAAGAATCTGAGAAAATTTATCTTAATGAACATTAAGGACACATTTTTTGTCCACTGTTTCAATATTTAAACAGATGCTAACAAAATAAATTTAGATTTAAGATAATGACTGGAATGAAAAGATATAGATCATTTAAGTGCTTAAAAATTATTGCAATTCCATGTGTAAACATAAATGTATTTTTTAAATCTTTTCAGAAAATGAGGCATTAAGAGAGAGATGGTTAGTGAGCCAAGACAGGATCAAATAGGAGAAATTATAATATTCAATGTGATGGGCTTTGTTATAGCTACAACAAACCCTGGGACACTATCTATTAACAAAAGCAGAATCATTCCAATTGAAACAGAATTAAAAGATGAGCTTTTGAAGTATGATTAGAAGGTAAGATGGATTAGAATCTAATGTAAATATCTGTGTTTTCTGTTGGTTTTAGGCTCTACAGCAGCGGTTCTCAACCTGTGAGTTGCGAACCACAGGTTGAGAACTGCTAGCAGGGTCATCTAAGACCATCGGAAAACACAGATATTTACATTACAATTCATAACAGTAGCAAAATTACAGTTATGAAGTAGCAATGAAAATAATTTTATGGCTAGGGGTCACCACAACATGAGGAACTGTATTAAAGGGTCATGGCATTAGAAAGGTTGAGAACCACTGGATTAGATAGTTAAATGATAGATGATAGATAGATAGATAGATAGATAGATAGATAGATAGATAGATGATAGATAAATAAATAGATAATTAGGTAAGTAGAAAAATGTTTAGAGTTCTCTAATATGTCAGGCCATTGTGCTATTCTCTTTAATTGCCTTTATTTTCTTTCTCATCCTGTGGAACTATCCCCTTCCCATTCCATCACACTGGCTTTCCAAAGGTTTTAGCTATAAGGTGAAAAGAGAAACTGGTTGGAGCCTACAGCTAAGGGTCTGAAACAATTACTGTCTAATATACAAAGCCAAAGGAAGAGATATCTGTTGTTTTATAAAAGGTCTCACTGAGATTTGAGACATGACTAAGGCTACATCTAATACATATAGTTGGCTCACAGAATTTTCATTTTTTAGCTAGTTACAATGGAATCCTCTCACCAAACGCTTCCTTCACACATCTCAACTCTAAAGAATATTACAGTACTTAGATTATAAATGTTTTATGGAAATGGATCTTTACAAAATATTCAGAAATTCATTAAACTATAGGAACTTTAAAAAAATCTCAACTCAAATTATATGTGAAAAAACTTGAAGAACTATATTTTAAATTGGTACATTAATACTTTGCCTCTAGTTTACCTATTATTTTTATTTTATTGACTTTTCTTCCAGAACTGCTAGAGCATTGAGAAAACAAAAGCTATTCACAGAATGGCCCATTGACTAACCATCTTAAGTATCAATTTTTTTTTCATCAAAATCATCACCATAATTTGAAACTGAATATAGCTTTATGGAAATATTCTTGAATACTATTTTCTAATGTTTAAGAAGAAGAATACTAAATGAAGGGAAATTTTCAGCAAGTTATAACATTTTTGTTTTGTCATCTTTAAATGAGCCAATTAGGATTAAAAGTCTATAGACAAATTGTAATGCCAAGAAATTCTGCGAAGAAGTTTATGAGACTCGAAATCTCTCAGCTTTATTTTGTTAAATATAAAAACACTGGATTACTGTAGAGAGAAAATATATGCTGTGAAAAATTAATTTTGGCCATACAGAATGGTAATATATTTACACAAATTCTATATTCATTTTATGTGTTTTTATTCTAAAGCTAGTGGCCCAGTACACGAATTTTTGCACATTGAAAGGAAATTAATTAGAAGAAATATTTTAATATCATTATTCGCCAGTTCTCTATAATAGAAGTGTCAAGCAAATTCATGATCAATAATGACAGATGGAAACATAGGCGTGCGATTAGTGCCAGCCAGAGCTTTATATGTGTTGCGCATGCACAAGTCAACTTAGCCTTTTTTAAAAAAAAAATATATATATATATATTATTGATTTTTCACAGAGAGGAAGGGAGAGGGATAGAAAGTTAGAAACATTGATGAGAGAGAGACATCGATCAGCTTGCCTCCTGCACGCCCCACAGTGAAGATGTGCCCGCAAGCAAGGTATATGTCCCCAACCGGAATCGAACCTGGGACCCTTTAGTCTGCAGGCAGATGCTCTATCCACTGAGCCAAACCAGTCTCGGCTCAACTTAGCCTTTTATAGATATGGAATAAACTTGCATAATTAGACCTGCTTTCTGGTTTAGCTAAACGTTTTTCAGCCCAGTGAAGCACCCAAACTTTTCTTTCAGATGACTGTCAGCAACAAGGCAGTAAATATCAACACAAAGCAGATTATTATTATAGATCATGCAGGGAGAATAAAGGGTAAAATATGTAAGTGCAGCAGTGTTGTTTTTTCAATGTATTTCTTTATTGATTTCAGAGAAGAAGGAAGAGAGAGAGAGAGAGCGAGAAACATCAATGATGAGAGAGAATCATTGATTGGCAGCCTCCTGCATGCTCCCTATTAGGGATTGAGTACACAACCCAAGCATGTGCCCTTGGCCAGAATCAAATCCAGAACCTTTCAGTTCGCAGGCTGACACTCTATCCACTGAGCCAAACCATCTAGGGCTGCAGCAGTGTTTGACTATATTCTGTGCAGTGAGAAAACCTGAAGTCATTTTCAAGGTTCATCATTTCTTACTTCATTTCAGTAAAGTCAAGTTTATAAGCTTTCAAATCTCCATTTTCCTGCTAATGAAAGGAAAATAGGATTCCACCAAGTATACTATTTACCTACTCCCAGACTTCTGTGAGGATCAAATGAGATGAGGCATGGGAAAACACTTCACAGACATTTGGTTACAGTGTAAAGTGTTTGCCCCTGGCTATAAAGCAAGTTGTGTCGAAGAAACTGCAAGAAGGCTAGTCGTCACTAGGGAGAGGAAGCCGGCATTGCTACGTGATGTCATTATGTATAGCGGAGAGGGAAGGACACTTAGCATATTATCCTTTTATATAGGTAGATGATAATAGTTCTGCCCTGGCTGGTAGAGCTCATTTGGAGCATCATCCCATACACCAAAAGGTCTCCAGCTCAATTCCCAGTCAAGAAACATATCTAAATTGTGGGTTTGATCACTGTTGGAGTACATACTCAAGTTTCAGGTTCAATCTTAGTTAGGGGCCATGTGGGAGGCAACCAATCAATGTTTCTCTGTGTCTCTCTCTCTTTCTCTCCCTCTCTCCCTTTCCCTTCCTCTCACTAAAATCAATAAAAGCATGTCCTAGATTGAGTATTAAAAATGATAAAATAAAATTATGCTAGTTATTTTGCCAATATTTTTTAACATTTAAGATTAAAAATACTTGGATAAGATGATGAACATATTTCTATATAAAGCTATGAAAAATGATTAGAATTAGTACATCTATATCAGAAAATTGATATCACCTATAATAGAACACTAAATTACTTTTCCTTTACGTACAAAAGTGGAGGATCAAAGATATAACATGCAACTAAATATCTGTTACTTTTGAAAAAAATATATATGATTTAGATATAACTTAATTAATATTAATTATAGATTATGTATTATATATACACATATTTAAGTAATTGAACACTAAAATGAATATCAGTCATTCTCCTTAGGACAAAGGTGAAAAAACATTATCAAAAATTTAAATTATATTTTTTTTCCCTCTCTGAGACTATATTAAATATGCATAGTTTTGGGTTATAGATATTCTTTCCCCTTGCTTCTCTATCCTCCCCATGAAGCATTTTAGGATTTACAAGTTATATAAGTAGTCTTTCTTATTTGAAACAGCCTATCTAATAAAAAAAAAAATTGACCATCACTTTGCTACACCCACAAGCCATGCCCACCAGCTAATCAGGAGCTTTCTGTACACCCTGGCCTGCCCAGGTCTCCACTTAAGGCTACAAAGTTTCAATTATAGAAGATAAATAAATCCCAACAGAAATGGCTGCCATCATGGAGTGAAGGGGAGGTGTGGCTCTGCTCCAGCCTACAAAGTTTCAATTGTAGAAGAAAAATAAATCCTAGATACCAGGGCCTCTGCTTGGGTCACTGGGGGGCATGGCCAGCCTGCAAATCACCACAGGCCCCTCACCCAGATCACCCCACTCCCTAAGGGATCCCCTACCCTGATCCAGGACACCCTTCAAGGCAAACCAGCTGCCTCCCACCCATGCACCAGGCCTCTATCCTATCTAAAAAAGAACAATATACAGATTGATCATCACTCCAACACACAAAATGGATGCCCCCATGTACTCAAAGATCCTGCCCCCATGTGGACACAAGATGGCCACCACAAGATGGCCAGCAGGGGAGGGCAGTTGGGAGGAACCAGGCTTGCAAAGAGGGCAGTTGGGAGCAATCAAGCCTGCAGGGGAAGGTAGTTAGCTGTGACCAGGCCAGCAGAGGAGGGAAGTAGGGGGTGACAGGAGTGCAGGCAAGGGCAGTTGGGGGGAACCAGGCCTGCAGAGGAGAGCAGTTAGGGGTAACCAGGCCTGCAGGGTTGGGCAGTTAAGTGCAAACAGGCTGGCAGGGGAGTAGTTAGGCATCAATCAGGCTGTCAGGGGAGTGGTTAGGGGGTGATCAGGCTGACAGGCAGAAGCAGTTAGGGGCAATCAGGAAGGCAGGCAGGCTAGCAGTTGGGAGCCAGCAGTCCTGGATTGTGAGAGGGAAGTCTGATTGCCCATTTAGGCCCTATCAGTACCAGTACACCTGGTAAACTTTGAAAATAAGATTCAATTATAATGGAATACTCTGCAGCTGCAAAAAGGAAAGTTCTCTCACCCTTTGAAACAACTGGAGGGATGTGGAGAGTATTCTGCTAAGTGAAATATGCCAGTCAGAGAAATACTAATACATGTATCACATAATCTCACTTATATGTGGAATCTAATGAACAAAATAAACTGAAGAACAAAACAGATCTAGAGACATTGAAACATGCAATAGATTAATGTATTTCAGAGCAGGGGTACAGGAAGAGACTAAACAAAGAACTTATATGCACATATGCATAGCTCAGGGATAAAAAATAGTGCAGATAAGGACTGGGGAGAGGGTGGGAGTGGGATGGAGGGAGTTAATGAGTGGAAAAAAAGGAGACATTTACAATACTTTAAACAATAAAGTAAAAATAAATAAATAACAACATAAAAGTTATTTTTAAATAAACTGTTGCTTACTTATGTTTATTGGTAACTATGACTAAAATCTTTTGGCTAGAAAAGGATGTCAAGGTCTCTGTATAGTTTCATTTCAAGAGATAATTTGATTGACAGTGTCTCTATATCTATGAAACAATGAACCATACAAAGATGTAATTCAGTGTTGCTATGTGACATAAAACAGTTAAGATATTGAAGCACACACTAAATTTTGACTCTGCAATTCATTAAGCATATTTATAAATGTGCTTTCACTGTAGCATTTTATAAAAGTACAGAGGCCTGGTGCATGAAATTCGTGCACAGGGGGTGGAGGGCAGAGAGTGTCCCTCAGCCCAACCTGCACCCGCTTGCTTGAGGGATGTCTGGCTGCTCGTTTAGGCCCAATCAGTACCAGATGTACCAGCTAATAATGCAGATTTTGTAATCAAAGAAAACATGACAATTTCAAGAGAAACCTCAAAAGTGCTTTATTCAGAGTAATGTCTATCGCTAACTACACATTTCTCCATCTTTCAGGTAATTTGTGGATACCATGCCAATAGAACTTTTTTTTGTTTTGAGGCAAACCAGTCACAGACCCAATTTTCCACTTCTTCATATGTTTTGAAGTGCTACTCAGACAGTGCATGTGCCATCGATCTGAAACAAGTAGTAATCTGAAGGAGCAAGTTCTGGTGAATATGGCAGGTGGGTTAATACTTCCCAGGGAAGATCTTTTAATGTATCTTTAACTGGTTTTGAAGTGTGTGATGGTGCATCATCATGAAACAAAATTACTTTGCTGTCTTCGGGCCCACCTTCCTGATCCCACAAAAAGCAGAGCATTGTCTTCCTTCTGAAGTGGTTTGGCCTTGCAGTCAATGTTGATGTTTGACCTGGATTAACCCATGATTTTGTGCATTTTGGATTCTCAAAATAAATCCACTTTTCATCGCCAGTTACAATTCAATGCTAAAACAACTTTCTTTTGTTCCATTGAAGCAACATTTTACTGATGACTTTTCAGTTTTCCATTTGTCTTTCATTCAGTTGATGTGGCACCCATTTTTCTTCCTTTAAAATCTTGTAAACAATTGAAAATTGTTTCATGAGCAACATTTAATCTTTCTGAAAGTTGTTTTTCAGTTTGACACACATCTTCACCAATAATGCTTGTAATTGTTGGTCTTCAAACTCTTTCGGTTGACCTGGACGTTCTTTGACTTTCACATTGAAATCATGACTTTTAAAGCATTTAAACCAGCGTACACAAATATTTTGAGATGAAACATATTCACCATAAGCAGTTTGAAGTAGATGATCTCTATTTTTCTTAAACTATAATAAATAAATAATACTATTTTGTGATGTTCTGAAGGGAATAACTTCCAGGGTCTTGAGACTTAGTTTACATGGTAAACTAAGCACTTGTTATATAAATATATTGGCTATTCTTATAAAGGTACAATTTAAAAATATCTTTTTCTTTTTTAGAAATATAATTGGCTGCCATTAATTCATCTTTATAAAGAGCATTGAAGATGAAAAGTGGAATGTAAATGGTGATTTGTCAAGCGTGAGGAGCACAAGTTTAACACTGTGGTAATATATATTTACAAGGTGTACTGGTTAATAATGTGGATATTATTCAATAGATGGAGCTACACATATGTTGATATATATATATATATATATATATATATATATATATGCAATTTGATATGTATGCTATTTTGTTGTATTGACAACAAGCTTCAAAACTTCATATGTTGCTGAAACCGGTTTGGCTCAGTGGATAGAGTGTTAGCCTGCGGACTGAAGGGTCCCAGGTTCGATTCCGGTCCAGGGCATGTACTTGGTTGCGGGCACGTCCCCAGTGTGGGGCGTGCAGGAGGCGATTGATCGATGTCTCTCTCTCATCGATATTTCTAACTCTCTATCTCTCTCCCTTCTTCTCTGTGAAAAATCAATAAAATATATTTTAAAAAAAACTTCATATGTCAAATTTGCTGAAGATGTTAACATCATAGATATTTTCACACTTAAAAATGTTAAATTTCATTCCAAAAAAAGAGCATTTGGGGGAAGTTAAAATTCATTACTTTATTTTGAAGAAAGGGTGCTGCTCAAAACTTCAGGAAGCTAGCAGTTGGGGAAGATGGCCCTTATTGCAGGCCAGGTCTAGGAACCAAACCCATGCACAAATTTTATACACAGGGCCTCTAATCTGTATATATAGAAGCCAAGTTACCAGAACAACCGGAATGAATAGAATAACCAGACAACTGGTCACTATGATGTACACTACAGCCAGCCAACCAGCACAATTGGGGGGCAGCCCTTCCCCTCTCTCCCTGGCTGGATCAGGATTGGGGCCAGCCAGCCAACCTCCAATGGCCCCTCCCTCCAACTGGCCCTGATCCTGATTGACGCCCCCCCTCACCCTGGGACAGGGCTGGCTGGCCAAACTCTTGCATTCCCTCCCTCCTGCTGTCCCATCCCTATAGGCCTGGTCCAACCACACCTACGCACAAATTCATGCACCAGGTCTCTAGTAATAATAAAACATTTACACATCACATATGTACATATTCCTTTTATTCCTCTTTTATTTTTTATTATTGTTTAAAGTATTACAAATAGTAGTACATATGTCTTCTTTTTTCCCCAACTGACCTTCCCCCATCACATGTCCTCATCCCCCTCCCAGTGTCTTGAATCCATTGGTTATGCTTATATGCATATATATACATCCTTCGTTTGATCTCTTACTTTCCCCCCATCCCTCTCCAGCCTTCCCGTTGTAATTTGACAGTCTGTTTGATGCTTCTCTGTGTCTGTATACATTTTTATTAATCAGTTTATAATGTTTCTTTATTATCCATAAATGAGTGAGATTATGTGGTATTTTTCTTTCACTGACTGGCTTATTTCTCTTAGCATAATGCTCTCAGTTCTATCCATGCTGTTGCAAATGCTAAAAATTCCATCTTTTTTATAGCAACAAAGTATTCCATTGTGTAGATGTATCATAGTTTTCTAATCCACTTATCTGTTGATGGGCACTTTCTGTTTTCTTGAGATATATTCCTAGAAGTGGGATTACTGGGTCAAATAGAAGTTCCATTTTCATATTCCTTTTCAATTATTTAACTAAAATACAGAACTGAATATTCAATTTAGTAATAACATCCCAAGGGAAGGTAATTGTCATACATTTATAACCATAAAAATTAATTTTCAAATGACAATTTTTATTGCAATGGAGAATGTTTTCTTAAACACTAATCATGAAATCTACAGTACTATCAAGTGTCTCCTACTAACTTTAACACTGAAAATAAAAGAAATTGATGAGACAATTTCCTCAAGTTATTTTAAATTTTTTCCAGAACACTGTCAAACTTCAAGAAATGTCTTTGCTTTCTGCTTTTGACTACTTTCTTCTTGCCCAAAATGAGGCAGTTCTCTTAATTATTTTAACTATTTTCAGAAAATTAAGTGTCTTGTATATAAATGTTTGTTTTCTTCTGTTGTGAACTACAGACTTATTGTCATTGAAGTAGTCTTTTTTGAAGAACAATGAAAGCTTCAATTTTTCTTCTGGTGCAAACAATTCCTAAAGCCATTCCTAACCCTAACCCTTACCCTAACTCTAACCCTTACCTTATTTTATAGACAGTCTTGCTGAGCTTCTCTTGCTTTTGGATAAATTTATAAAGGGATATAACACAACGTAGTATAGACAAGATTATGTTGACCGAATAGAGCATATAAACATCTCTATTTCTTAAAAAACAGGCTACAATACAAAAACCTTTAACTATATTTTTTAATCAAGAAAATAGCTGCAATTAATTTAAGACAGTTATAACACTCATCAATAATTTTAGAAATATAAAATTGTCCTGAAATAAAGCAAACATGTTAAAACAAAGTAAAGAAGTAATTACCTACAGGCTGACAAATTACTACCTTGATGATCCTCATATAGTCTCTCTTATAGAATCAATATAGTTAAAATTATCCAATATAAATATTTGAATTTACTTAACAAAATGCATTTATTTATGAAAAATTGATATTTTGCTTATTTTGGAACAGTTGTATTTTTTTCCATTGAAATTTTTCATTACTGATATTGGGGGAAGATGGAGAAATAGTCTTTTTATACAAAACATTATGTACATACTAGTAGCCCTACATATGAATCCATGTGCCAATAGTTCTCTGTGGGGTCTGGCCACTCCATTCCACTGCCCAGAGGCTCTCCATGGCCCAGAGGCCCATACATGGGCGGGCAGGGAATGCTTGTCTTGTCACCAGAGCAATGACACAAGCGTTCCACACCCCGGGCCTGGCCAGAGGTCCATTTGTGGCCAGGTGCAAAACGCTTGTCTCACTGCCTTGGCAACAAAACAAGAGTTTTGCCATGCTGCTCATGCTGCCCACTCTCAGATCCCACCCCCCAGGGACTGGGAAACTTCGGCAGGGCTGAGAGGACTAGGCGCTGCCATATTTGTGATGGAGTGATGGTTAATTTGCATATTACCCTTTTATTAGATAGGATTTTAGGCCTGCAACCTTGTGGATATATTAATTTTGATGTATTTTTTTTCTGAAATTGCATATCATTGTTAAAAATAACTATTGACTTTGACTACTACATGGTGTTTATATTAATATTAACCACATTGTTATGAAATATGCAAAGTAAACTTTAAAGTTCAGTATATGAAACCATTCTTTAAACCCCAGAAATAAAACCAAATATAAAGCAATCATACACCAATCAGAAAGGATTTATGCACCCCTATGTTCATAGCAGCACAATTTACAATAGCTACAATTTGGAAACAGCCTAGGTACCCATCAGCAGATGAGTGGATCAGAAAACTATGGTACATCTACACAATGGAATTCTATGCTGCCATAAAAAAAGAAGGAAATCTTACCATTTGCAGCAATCTGGAGGAACTGGAGAGTCTTATGCTAAGTGAAATAAGCCAGTCAATGAAGGAGAAACACCACATGATCTCACTCATTTGTGGATAACAAAGAATATTATAAACTGATGAACAAAAGGATAGATTCAGTGGCAGTAAAGCATCAAACAGACTGTCAAATTACTGCAGGAAGATTAAGGAGAGGTGGGGTAGATAAGAGATCAGCCAAAGGACTTGTATGCATGCATATAAGCATAACCAATGAATACAAGACACTGGAGGGTTAGCGTATGCCTGGGAGGGGGGGGGCAATAGGAAGATATGTATACATGTAACACATTAATAAAAAAATAAGTAAAGAAAGAAAGAAAAAGCAACCATAATAGAGAGCATTTTTAAACAAACCCTTTTATATTACATGAAACTTATCAAGATAGTTTTGTTGCTACTCAGTTTTCTGATTTATTTCATAATTTCAAATGCATACAAAAATACATGTTAAATCTTTAATGTATATGCTGTATATAATTCATGATTAAGTAATTTCTTTTTAAAAAATTCTTCATTGTTTAGCCATTACATAAATCTCCTCTTATCCCCATTGACCTCTCCTCAGCCGCCCCCAAGCCCCAGCACATGCCTCCTCCCTCCCCAGTCTGTCTCCATTGGTTATGTTTCTATGCATGCATACAAGTCCTTTGGTTGATGTCTTACCCCTCATCCCCTGCCTTCCCTCTGAGGTTGGACAGTCTGCTCAATGCTTCAACAAATCTGGTTCTATTTTTCCTTATCAGTTTATGTTGTTCACTATATTACACTAATGAGTGATATCATTTGATATTTATCTTTCTCTGATTGACTTATTTCGCTTAGCATAATGCTCTTCAGGTCCATCCATGCTGTTGCAAATGGTAAGAAATCCTTCTTTTTTATAGTAGTGTAGTATTTCATTCTGTATATGTACCACAGTTTTCTAATCCATTCATCTGCTAATGGGCACTTAAACTGTTTCCAAATCTTTGCTACTGGAAATTGTGCTACTGTGAACATAGGGATGCATATATCTGTTCTGATTGGTGTTTCTGTTTCCTTGGCATATATTCTTAAAGTGGGATTACCAGGTCAAATGGAAATTTTATTTTTAGTTTTTTAAGGAAACTCCATACTGTTCTCCACAGTGGCTGCACCAGTCTGCATTCCCACCAGCAGTGCATGAGGGTACTTTTTTTCTCTGCATCCTCACCAGCACTTGTCATTTGTTGATTTGTTGATAATAGCCATTCTGACAGATGTGAGGTGGTACCTCATTGTTATTTTGATTTGCATCTCTTGGATGATTAGTGACTTTGAGCATGTTTTCATATGTCTCTTGTCCTTCTGTATGTCCACTTTCAAAAGGTGTCTGTTTAGGGTTTTGCTCATTTTTTTTATTGGATTGTTTATCTTCCTATTGTTAATTGTATGACTTCCCTATAAATTTTGGGGATTAAACCCTTATTGGTGATAACATTGGCAAATATGTTCTCCTATGCAGTGGGCTTTTTTGTTGTTTTAGTGATGGTTTCTTTTGCTGTGCTGAGGCTTTTAATTTTAATATAGTCCCATTTGTTTATTTTTTCCTTAGGAGCTATATCAGTAAAGATATTGCTATAACAAATGTCTGCTTTTTGCTGCCCATGGCTCCTTTGAAGATTTTTATGTTCCTATTTTAGCATTTAAGTCCTTTATCCACTTTGAGTTTGTTTTTATGAATGGTGTAAGTTGGTGTTCTAATTTCATGTTCTGTCCAATATTCCCAATGCTATTTATTGAAGAGAATGTCTTGACTCCATTGCATACTCTTGCCTCCTTTCTCAAATATTATTTGAGCATAAAGGTTTGGGTTGATTTCTGGGTTCTCTGTTCTGTTGCATTGATCTATATGTCTGTTCTTAAAGCAGTACCAGGCAGTTTTTAGAGCAGTGGTTTTGTAATATACCTTGATATCTGGTATTGTGATCTCTCCAACTTTGTCCTTCTTTTTCAAGATTGCTGCATCTATTTTGAGTCTTTTTAAATTCCAGGTGAATATTTGAAGAGTTTGTTCTAGGTCTTTGTGTATGCCATTGGTATTTTAATGGAGATTGCATTGAATTTATAGATTGTTTTTGGTAGTATGGCCATTTTAATTATGTTGATTCTACCAATCCATGAACTAGGTATATTTTTCCATTTGATTTTATCTTTCTCTATCTCTTTTTTCAGTTTCCTGTAATTTTCTGAGTATAGGTCCATTACCTCCTTGGTTAATATTTTTCCTAGGTATCTTAACTTTTTGTTGCAATGGTAAATGGGATTTGATTTTTGTTTTGTTTTATTTTATTTTATTTTAGTTTCTCTTTCTGTGAGTTTCTTATTGGAGTATAAAAAAGCCATAGATTTCTGGGTGTTAATTTTTATATTCTGCTACATTGCCAAATTCATTTATTAGTTCTAGTAGTTTTTTTGATGCAGTCTTTAGTGTTTTCTATGCATAATATTATGTCACCTGCAAATAATGACAATTTTACTTCTTTCCAATTTGGATGCCTTTTATTTCCTCTTCTTGTCTGATCACTATGGCTAGTACTCCCAGTGCTATGTCAAACAGGAGTGGTGAAAGTGGACATCCCTGTCTTGTTCCTGTTCTTAGGAGAAATTGTTTTAGTTTTTGCCCATTGAGTATGATGTTGGCTGTAGGTTTGTCATATAAGGCTTTTATTATGTTGAGGTATGATCCCTCTATTTCCACTTTGCTGAGAGTTTTTATGAGGAAAGGGTATTGAATTTTATTAAATGCCTTTTTTAAATTAATAGATATCATTATGTGATTTTTGTCTCTCAATTTGTTTATGTGATGTATCACATTTATTGATTTGTGAATATTGTACAATCCTTGCATCCCCAGAATAAATCCCACTTGGTCATGGTATATGATCTTTCTAATGTAATGCTGGATCTGATTTGCTAGAATTTTGTTGATTATTTTAGCATCTATGTTCATCAGGAATATTGGCCTGTAGTTCTCTTTCTTTGCAGTGTTTTTTGATGGTTGCTTCAATTTCCTCCTTAGTTATTGGCCTGTTGTGATTTTTTTATTCTTCTTGAATGAGTTTTGGAAGGTCATATTTTTCTAGGAATATGTCCATTCCCTCTAGGTTGTTTAGTTTGTTTGAATAGTGTTGTTCATAGTATATTTTTTACAATCCTGTGTATTTCTGTGGGGTCTGTTGTTATTTTGCCTCTTTCATCTCTGATGTTGTTTATTTGGGTTTTCTCTCTTTGTTTCTTGGTGAGCCTGAATCTTGTTTATTCTTTCAAATAACCAGCTCTTGGTTTCATTGATCTTTTGTATTGTTATTTTGGTCTCTATGTCATTTATTTCTGCTTTGATTTTTATTATCTCCTTCCTTCTGTTCACTCTAGGCCTTTCTTGTTGTTCTCTTTCTATTTCTTTTAGTTTTAGAGTTAGACAGTTTATTACCATTTTTTCTTGTTTTTTGAGGTAAGTCTGTAATGCTATGAACTCCCCTCTCAGAACTGTTTTCACTATATCCCATAGGTTTTTAGATTGTTGTGTTTTCATTGTCATTAGTTTCTCTGATATTTTTAATTTCTTCTTTGATCTCTTTGGTAACCCAATCATTGTTTAATAGCATGCTATTTAACTTCCAAATGTTTGAATATTTTATTGTTTTTATTGTAGTTTATTTCTAATACTAGTGGCCTGGTGCACAAAATTCATGCACATTAAAAGGGAACTCATTAAAGGAAATATTTTGATATTGCCATTTGCCCTTCCTCTATAATAGAAGTGTCAGAGATGAAATAAAATGATTAAAATGTATATGAAAATCTCTCTCCTATCAGAGTCTGGGGTGCATCATGAGACCTAGAGTCAAGTGCCTGCCCACTATCCACACACACTTTGAAAACACTGGAGACCCAGACCCAGCTGGCCCCATCCCCAGTGGGTGAGATGCAGACCCAGCTGCCCCACTCCTGTCAAGCCTCATGTCTTCCATGAAGCCCTGCCAGGTGGGGGACACTCCCTGAGTTCCCTGACAAGCCCTGCCAGACTGAGGGTGTAGCCTGAGATCCCCTGTCACACCCCACTGAGTGGGGAGAATGGCCTAAGAATCCCCCATCAAGCCCTGCCAGACAAGGAGTATAGCCTGAGGTCCCCTGCCTAGTGCTGGGGAAGTAGTAGTGGCCTGAGGTCCTCTGGCTCAGTGCTGGGGTAAGAGGATATGACTTGAGGTCCCTGTCAAGCCCTTCTAGTCAGGGGATGCAACCTGAAATCCTCCAGCCTGACACCAGGGTAGGGTTACAGCCTCAGGTCTCCAGAAGAAGGCACACTTTCAAGGTCTTTCTATGAAGCCATCATTACCAGTTGGTGCTAGGGAGGGGGGCATGGCCTGAGGTACTTGTCGAGCCCCACAAGGCATATGGTGTAGCCTGAGGTCCCTCCCCCCCTCTCTGCCAAGTGCCATGTATCCAAATCCCTGTTATTTAGATTATTATGCTATCATGACTTTACAGCATCCAGGTTAATTTGCATATTCTTCTATTATATAGATAGATTATGCCATCATGATCTGAGAAAATGCATGATATGATTCCAATCTTCTTGAATTTGGAGAGACTTTGCCTGGACTCAATATGTGGTCTATCTTTGAAAATGCCCATGTGCACTTGAGAAGACTGTATATTCTGTAGCTTTGGGGTGAAATGTTCTGAAGATGTCAATTAAGTCCACCTGATCTGGTGAATTATTTAGGATTGCTCTTTCTTTACTGTTTTTTTTTTTTACTAGAGGATTTATCCATTGATATCAGTGCAGTATGAAAGTCCCCTACTATGATTACATTGCTGTCAATCTCTCACTTGATATCTCCCAGAAGTTGTTTTTTTGTTTATATATATATATATATATATATATA
>JAAGEH010002534.1:14509151-14528897 GCA_011751065.1 Lasiurus cinereus | reverse complement strand
TGGGTGCTCCTGCATTGGACGCATATAGGTTTATCAGAATTATATACTCTTGTTTTATTAATCTCTTTAGTGTTATGAAGTGAGATTCTTTATCTCTTGTTATGGACTTCCCTTTGCGGTCTATTGTCAGATATAAATGATGGTACCCCTAATATTTTTTAAATTTCCATTTGCCTGAAATATAGTTTGCCATCCTTTCATTTTCAGTCTGTGTGAATCTCTTGTTATGAGGTGGTTCTCTTGTAGACAACATCTATATGGGTCATTTTTTTTTTTATGCATTCAGCCACTCAATGCCTTTTGAATGGAGAATTTAGTCCATTTACTGTCCTTGAAAGGAACAATAGGCCACAAGACTGCAGCAGGCATAGGAGCAGATTTCAGCCCATCCTCCATGCCCCTACCCTGCCCCTCCCACTGTGATCCTGGTCCCCTGTCTGTCAGCAGCCTCACTCCTGCCACTGCCACTGCCACTCCCACACACTGACAGTACCAGTCTCATTCAAACCTGCTAATGGCATGGAGCAATTGGGGCCGGCACCAATGGTGGATGCATCTGGGCCATCAGCAGGTATGAGAGGAGCTGGCACCATCATCATGTGGAAGCAGCAGCTGCTGCCCCTCAGGAGCAGTGAGAGGTAAAGAAACCCTCAGAGATGATCAGGGACAGCAGTTGCCATTCACACCAACTAATGGCACCAAGTGATCAGGACTGGCATTGGGCACTGGCTGCAGTATGAGCGGGGCCAGCACTACAGCAAGTGCGAATGCCAGGTGGAACTGCAGCACACAGGAGCAATGAATTTTCAGTAACCACCAGAGGCTCACCCCAATGATAGCAACCAGGGCCCCTTCTTGATGTGATGTCCCCACTCACCTGCTCCATCATCCCACCACGGCCAACATCGCCATTGTCCACACACACACTCAGGTGGTCAGTGCACATCATAGCAACTGGGATACCTGCTTTGTCATGAAAATATATACAACTATTATGAATATACCAGGAACTTGCAAAAAATATTATTCAAGAATATAGACTAATCATTTTAGTTAATCAGATGATAGTGAACTTACATGTATAAAGAAACATTCAAGATTCTCCAGATCAGTTCTGAGAGATGGAACTTTCTGGACACTGAAAATTTCCTATGCCTGAACTGTTCACTCCACAGTCACAAGTAGCTAGTGAGCACCTGAAATGTGGTTAGTGCAGCAGAGGAACTGATTTTTTATTTTATTCAGTTTTAACTAGTTTGTATATAAATAGTCACATGTAATTAATAGTTACCATATTGGAATACCCAACTTTAGACCTTGATATATTGTAAATCTCAAGAGCAATGAACTACACTAATATTCAAATTAAGGCAACGGAATCCTCTTGCTGTTGAATAAAAATGCTTGATGAAGACAAAACCTAACCAATGAAATACTTAGGTTATTGTTATTCAGGAGAATAACCTAAAAGATCATTTTTACATTATGATAAATTTATTATAGACTGGTATTTGGCAATCTGTTAATAGTAACTAAAACAAAAATTAAATGTTCTCAAGTGCACTGTTTTCACAAAGCAAAGTTTCTGAAAGAAAGAAAAAAAACAGCTGCAGAATTCTTAGAGCTAAGAACTTCAGTTTCAAAACCTGATTAATGAAAAGCAACACTGAAACATTATCTCCAGTCAGAACCCAAATCAACTCTCAACTGGACCATTTAAAAATCCTAAGATAGATGTTTTGGGTTTTGCTCTTTTCCCATCCATTTCATACTCAGCATTGCCACCTGTCAGAGTGAGATGTTAAAATTGCAAACCTTATTATATCACACTCAACTTGAACCCATCAGAGACTTATTGTTGCTATTTGGAAAAAAAATGCAATCTTTACTATTACCTATACATCCCATCTCAGAGAATGTCCTCATTGATGTCCCTTTCTTCTCATTTACAACATTCTGCACTGTGTTTATTCAGTTCCATGAAATAAAAATTATCCCCTTCCCCAGAACCTTTTAACCTGCTGCTGCTTCTTCCTAGGACACTCTTTTCACCTCCTTTGTCTTATACAGACTTAGTTAACTTCTACTTATCCTTTATATTTCAGCTTACATATCCTGCCATATCTTCCTTGACCACCACTTCCTTATTTCTTAACACCTGTACATTTGCTACATAACCTTAATCTAATTTGTGATTGTGTGTCCATTTGCATGGAACCCCAGTCTCTCATACACCACTATATGCTTAGTGAAAGAAGGAAATATATCTGCTTTGTTAACCATTCCATTTTTAGCACTTAGAATACTGAATAAATGTGTTGAATGATTGAAGAAATGAACATCCTCTTGAATTGACTATATCTTTTTCCCTAATCTGTCTCTCTCCCTCTCTTTCTCTCTTCCTCAATCTTTCTACTCTGGGTTTTCCCTCTCAGCTTTCAAGCCTGCCATTTCCTCCATTGATCAGCACTTTACTATAGTCTGACTCCCCACTTTAGTACAAACAATCACCTGTTAGAACATCACTTCTTTCATAGCCATGTTTCTACAAGTATATAATTTTTTAAACATTTTTATAAAATTTATAATCTTTCCAATAATTTACAACTTACTCCTTTAAGCTTTAATCTTCTTCATAAGGTGAAAAAATGATTACTCTCAATTTTAATACTTGTAATTGTCAAATCAAATAAGCCTTTTCTATTTTGGAAGTCACACAGAATCTTACCATATTAGGAATCAACTCTTTCCGTGTGTTTATTTTTACTTTTAGTTCTTATACTTGCATTCATATAGTTGTAATCAATGATGAATTTTTATACTCCAGTATCAAAAGTTACTACATTAGCACTATAACTTTTATATATAAAGATGTCCACATATTGATGTGCTACAACTAGACTATAATACTATAATTAGACTTAGATGAGTTTTCCTTTTCTAACCATTATTATTAATTGGAGATAACATTTTCATCTATTTAGCACCCTGTTTTAGGTTCTATCTTTAAAATAGATTTTTTTCAGTCTTATTGTTGAAAGTATTACAAATGTCCTCTCTTTGCATCTTGAAATAAATTTGTAAGACTCAGAATATCAGGTCAAAGGACATAAAAATAATTATTGTTTTTGCCTTTAGTGATTGCTGCCAAAATGCCTTATAAAAGATATTATCAATTTTTTGCAACAAACCATTAAAATGTAGACACACTAGCTTTATCATATTTTGCCAGTGGGCTTTCCTCAGTCTTAACTCTTCTTGATCTCTCTACTGATCCTTTTTGTCTTCTGACCTTGAAAGCTCCTCCTCACTTCACTCTATGTCCTCAAGCTTCTTCCTCAGGTCTACTTAACTTCCTTTGCCACAGGTTCTCTCTTCTTCCCAGTTTTACATACATTCTTACTCTTCTCCCTGCAAAGTCTTGATTCAAATTGCTTCTACAATTAAGATCTCAAATATTTATTACTGAGATGGGCCTTGGGAAGTTTGCAAAAATTATTTTACTATGTTGTAATAATTTTTAAGAGCTTTCAAGGGCAGCTTAAATTTTTAAAACTTAATTTAAAATAATGAGAAGTAAATTGTAGCTAGAAGGGAGACTAGGGATGCTAAACATAAAAAGGTATAGTTAATAAAATAATGTGATTTTAATTGATGCAAAGGAGTGGTAGGACTATCTCTCTCCCAAAGGAGTGGTAGGACTAAGAAGGAATAACTTTCTTTTCCTTAGCCACCTCATTAAAAAGCATATGAAAATGAACTCTAAAATTAAAATACCCCCATTATAGTTCAGTTTACTGAAATGATAAACAGTATATTTAAAAGTGCAAATCCATTTCCATTCTCTGCAGACAAGCATCATCACACTGTGGAAAACACAGCAGCTAATGGGGAGAGAAAGAAAGCTACTGAAACCTAGAGGGGCAGACAGACTCAGCAGTATGGATGCTGTTCAAAGATTAAGATTTAGGAAGAAGGAGGTTGTCTGGGCTATTGGAGTTAGATCAGTCAGTATGCTTGCCCTGTACAAGACTCATTCCTAAAAAAAATCTATTATTGAGAGACCAGGCTCCATAGAGAGTGGGCTACATGATCCAGATCCACAGATCCACAGGTCCAGTGACCTCCACAGCTAACCCACCAGGAGTAACTTTAAAGCATCAAATTCATGCCTCCTAACCTTCAAAAAAATTCATTCTCCAGAATATGAAGTCACACACACACACACACACACACACACACACACACACACACAGAATGAAATCAGAAAGGTGTGTGTTGATAAAGTTAGCAGCCTAGAGGAAAGTTGGATCCCTAGCAGCCTAAGTCACATGAAAGGCAAGGCTATGGGCAAAGTAGTGAGGGAGGTGTTCAGACACAATCTAAAACTGGAGAGTATAAGTAGAAAAGGAAAGAAAGAATGCAAAAGAGATGAAGTCAGCTTTCCACTCAACTGTCCTTTCTGAGGAGTGTTCCATGAATTCTCCAATTTTGCTCAGTAAAAATCCCCCTTTCCCAGCATAGCTTGAATATGTTTCTGCTCCTTGTAATAAACAATTTCTAAGAAGGATACAAACCAGAAACATTCATACATTGAAATACTAGTATATTTTAGAGAGAAAATCATGCCTTTGAAGAATATTTATAATTAGTAAATGCTTATGATACAACTGAGACAAGGCAGAAAATGATCTCAACTGTGCTTAATACACACACACACACACACATACACACACACTCCCATAGAGACCTAGAGCATATGCAGGTATAGTAATTCAACAACCCTAATACTTGACAAGCATGTTTCCACAAAGTTCAAACATTACAGGAATTTATGACAGTATTTTGCTTCTATTTTTTAATTAAATAAACTTTCATTTAAATATTTTATGTCTTCAAAATGGAAAGTTATGAGAGATAGTGCATGTGCAGATGCTGGAATACCAGATGCATATGTTCGTGATTTAGTCACTCAGTTTATCAATCAGCTGAACACCACCAGCCACTCTGCTGGTTTTGAACATTATGCAGTCTTAAATTACACTTATTCTTTGTCATCTATATTTTAATGTATATCTACAATGGACCATTAGTTAAATACAAGCAACATAAGAAACAATGATGTTGAAATGTGAGTTAATGAGAAACAAACTGACCAAAGAGAAAGAAATAATATTTCAAATTTGCATCAAGATGATTTCTGCTAGATCCACATGTTAAATTCATCTGATCAAGATAGCTCTTTTGTTTCTAAAACAGAAAATTTTGTGAGGATTACATCAGATTCACTTTCATTTATTAGGAATTCATATTTTTTTCTTGAATAGTGCTTGAGAATACCCTAAAACTTTCTATCTTATTTCACTATTTGGATTCAAACATAAAATTATTTTTGAAATAGATTCATTGCAAAAGGTGATACTTGGAAACATTAGGTAATTAAAACTTGTTTTGCCTATTTTGGATACTATAAACATAGTTATCAACCTATATTTTAAGATACATTTAACCTCAAAACTAATATATTATTAAAATATTTATTTGTCAACAAAATATACTTATTCTTACACAGTTGAAATTAAAGAGAATTTATCACATGGTCACTTTGCTCAAGCAAAGCTTCTTTATCTGAAAAACTAAATTAGGTAGGATGATAATTTAAGGTCCCCTTATGCTCTAAAATTCCATGATTATGAGAAAAGAGGACCAGGTCCAGTGGATTCCTACTGGCTTTCATTCCAAATATAGCTATATTTATGCATATATCTTCCCAAATGCTATACAATGTCTCTGAAGACCAACACAGACCATTTTTAGACATCAACAAAATGCAGAGAGAGCATGGAAAATGAAATTTAAAACTTTGCTATGCATCCAATACAGAAGTACCCAAATACATAAAAAAACTTCTGGAGGATATCAAGGGAGACATAGCAGGGAACTTTCATACCCCACTAACACCACTGAATAAATCCTCTAAACAAAAAAAGTCAGAAAAGAAACATCAATCCTAAATGACTCACTAGATCAGATGGAATTAATTAACATTTCACACCAAAGCCACAGAATATATATTCTTCTCAAGTGCACATGGGTCATTTTCAAGATAGACCACATATTGGGTAACAGGCCGAGTCTCTTCAAATTCAAGAGGACAGAAATCATATCAAGCATCTTCTCAGATCACAATGGCATAAAACTATAAATCAATTACAATAAAAGCAATAAAAAAATTAAACACTTGGAGGCTAAATAGCATGCTATTAAGCAATGATTGGGTTACCAAAGAGGTCAAAGAAAAAATAAAAAGCATCATGGCAACAAATGACAATGAAAACACAGCAATCCAAAATCTATGGGACACAGTGAAAGCAGTCTTGAGAGGAAAGTTCATAGCTCTACTGGCCTATCTCAAAAAAACAAGAAAAAATGATGATAAATTACCTAACCCTACAACTCAAAGAGTTAGAAAGAGAGTACCAAGAAAAGCCCAGAGTGAATAGAAGGAAGGAGAAAATAGAGATCAGAGCAGAAATAAATGACATAGACACACACACACTACAAAAAAAATAAATAAAAATAAATACAAATGATCAATGAAAGCAAGAGCTGGTTCTTTGAAAGGATAAACAAGATTGATGAAACTCTAGCCAGACTCAGCAAGAAGCAAAGAGAGAGGACCCAAATAAACAAAATCAGAAATGAAAGGGTGAAGTAACAATCAACCCCACAGAAATACAAAGGATTATGAAAAAGTGCTATGTACAACTCTATTCCCACAAAATGGACAACCTAGACAAAATGGACATATTCTTAGAAAAATACAAGCTCAAAAACAGGAAGAATCAGAAAACTTGAATAGGCCAATAACTACCAAAGAAATTAAAGCAATGATTAGAAATCTTCCAGCAAACAAAAGCCCTGGTCTGGATGGCTTTACAGGGGAGGTCTACCAAGCATTCAAAGAAAAACTAAAACCTATCTTCCTCAGACTATTCCAAAAAATTCAGAAGGAAACAACACTTCCAATCTCTTTCTATGAAGCCAGCGTTACCCTAATCCCAAAACCAGATAAAGATACCACAAAAAAAAAAGAACCACAGGCCAATATTCTTTTTATTTTTTTGATGAACATAGATGCTAATATCCTCAACAAAATTCTAGCAAATCAGATTCAGCATTATATTAGAAAGATCATTCACCATGACCAAGTCGTATTTGTTCTGGTGATGCAAGGATGGCACAATATTCACAAATTAATAAATGTGATAAATCACATAAACAAATTTTGAGACAAAAATCACATAATTATATCAATCAATGCAAAAAAAGCATTTGACAAAATCCAACATTCCTTCTTGATAAAAACTCTCAGCAAAGTGGGAATAGAGGGATCATACCTCAACATAATAAAAGCCATATATGACAAACTTACAGCAAACACCATACTCAATAGGCAAAAACTAAACTCATTTTCCCTGAGAAAGGGAAACAAGACAGGGATATCCACTTTCACCACTCCTGTTCGATATAGTACTGGAAGTGCTAGCCATAGTGATCAGACAAGAAGAAGAAATAAAAAGCATCCAAATTAGAAAAGAAGGACTAAAATTGTCATTATTCATAGATGATATGAAGGGCAGTTGGGGTGGGGCAGTCCTGCAGGGAAGGGCAGTTAGGGATGACCAGGCCCACAGGGGAGGGCAGTTAAGGGTGACCAGGCTGGCAGGGGAGCAGTTAGGCATCAATCAGGCTGTCAGGGGAGTAGTTAGGGAGTGATCAGACTGGCAGGCAGAAGCAGTTAGGGGCAATCAGGAAGGCAGGTAGATGAACAGTTGGGAGTCAGCAGTCCTTGATTGTGAGAGGGATGTCTGACTGCCCATTTAGGCCCGATCCAGGGAGGACATCTCTCAAGGGTTCCCAGATTGGAGGAGGGAGCAGGCTGAGCTGAAGGACACCCTCCCATGCAAGAATTTTATGCACCAGGCCTCTAGTTCTTTATAAAGTTGTAGAGGAACTGAAGTGTCTTTACTTTCTGCAAATGTAAAATTTATTTTTCTACTACTTTTTCAGAATTTTTAAGCTTTAAGAAGAAAATCAATCACTCGTAATGAAATATGTAACTACATGTTGCCTAATGCTTAAGCATGTATATCCTGGTCTTATGTGTCACATTCTGGCTACTATAGAATGAATGTTATGTCCCTCCAAAACTTAATCTGTACTATGATGGTATGAGGACATGAGGTTTTGGGGATGCCTTAAGGATGTGCTGTTTTGGTGCCCTTATATGAGAGCTTGCAGAGGGCTCCCTGGCCCCATATGCTTGTGAGATTATAGCAAGATGATGACTGTGTATGAGACAGGAAGCTGGCCCTCTGCACACATCAAAGCTACTCATGCCTTGATCTTGGACTTTGGCTCTGGTGCTGTGAGAAATAAATTCTGTTGTGTATAAGCTAGATACTTTATAGTATTTTGTTATAGCAGTCTGAGCATACTAAGACACTAAGCAATGTGACCTAGGACCAATTTCTTCAACTTTTTGCGCTTCAAAGAGAGGATGGTAACATTATTTTACTCAGGGATGTGGAGTGAAAGTTAAATGTAATTCTAATTCATAGTATTTCAGGATACCCATGTGCCACTGTTTTTCAACCATTTCTCTGTTTATAGACATTAATTTTTATCTCCTTGAACCCATGATGGAATGGGTATGCCCAAACATAAACACTCAATAAATAAGTGATATTAGTGTTATTGATGCCGTTATTATAACATTTTAAGTAGTTTAGTTTTTACTTGCCTTTTTTAAGTTAAATAAAATCCCAGGATAATTGTTTATATTGTTTAGAGCAACTAGAGATTTTTTTCATAGTCTCCTCTAATTTAATGGTCTGAGACAGAACTTTCAACATTCAAAATAGCTCATAATTAAATATAGCTCATAATATAATTAAATAATAGCTCATAACATGGCTTCTTGTGCAGCTTCATGGAGAAAAATGAAATTCCCAAAGAGGTTGTAAGTTTTCAGCACTCCCTCTAGGAAACCAGAAATAGCTGTAAGTACTTCCTTGACAGGTTGGCTGTGCCTGCCAACAGCCGCAGGAGCAGATCTTTTGTTTATGCAAGTTGCCATCCAGCAATGGAAATTCAGCTGGAAGGCTGTTCTTGCCGAGCCTTGCATTTCACATGTGAAAGGAGAATAGGCACTTTGAATATATGAAGCTCCCAATAGAACACACAGAATTTCAATGAAATAGTTCAATATTTGCATGACAAGTGTCATAAAAGAAATCCCAGTAAAAAAGAAAAAAAAAGCTTTTTTGAGGTTGGACTGCCTAGAATTTGCCAACCTTAAACAAAAGATGTATCCGATTCTATACTACTAATGAGAAGAAACTCATGATTTTAATAACTGAGTTGTATAAAATACTTCCTCCAAATATAAAGTAAGAAAATCTTCCAAGATACATGTTTTAAGTCCAAACTAAGAACATGCAAAAAAAAATTGGACAACAAAATGCTTTCTTTTGACCCTATTCCTGGTGCTTAAAAATCTGTGCTATGTGTCTGTGTGCTCAGGAAGTGTTACCAAATTTGATCGTGTGTTTATTTTTAAATGTGTTTTTATTGATTTTAGAGATAAAAGGAGAGGGATAGAGAGATAGAAAGAATCATTGGTTGGCTGCCTTCTGTACACCCCCTACTGGGGGGTCAAACCTGCAACCCATGTGCCCTTTGGCCAGAATCGAACCTGGGACCCTTCAGTCCACAGGCCAATGCTCTATCCACTTAGCCAACCCGGGGCGCTCATGTGATTCTTAGTTGGAAACTTTTCAGGCACAGAGAAGGGCAGGCTTTGATTGCCAATCAAGACTCTCAGGTACTAGCTAACTGCCTCTCACTAAGCACTCTGCCAACCAGGAAATAATTTAAGTCTGTAAGACTTACCATTATGTATTCTTTATCCTTGGTTTTTCAAGGGGGCCCCACCACCACCAGTAACCCTTACTAAAAGCAGGCAGCATTGGAGAAGGATGAGATTCTGATGCTGTGCTTACTTTTAGCAACTGTAGTAAAGCTTTCCAGGCTGGCCCTTGATCCAGCAGCTCATGTGGGCTCAGCATTCAGCAGTGCAAGGCAGCTTTAATCTAATTCTCACATCATTTACACACACACACATACACACACACACACACACACACACACACACACACACACACAGCTTGCTTCTTAGGACAAGTCTCAGAGAAGAGAAAAAGAGAAAAAAAAGTCATGGGCTTGGCATGTCATAATACAAAAAAATTGCACTGCTAATTTCCAGCGCTGTGATTCTTGATCCAGCCAAAAGGCAGGTACACAATTGCTTTCCTTGGGAGCAGTCTCTGCTTGACCCCTGCTTCTGTTCTCTTCTTCTTCAGCACATTCCCTCCTCTTCAACAGCAGGGGAGCATCCAGGGGAGGAGCACCGGAGCCCACACCCCAAACCCGTCTGGGATGGATTGCGATTTACCAGGAATAAGGAAAAGAAGCTCAATGTGTTTCTTTTTAGCTTTTTAAAAGACTTAATTACATTCAGAATTACAGCAATGGACATAAAGAGGTGGCAATTTGGTTCCTTTCCAGTCAACCAGCTTCTCTAAAAATCTGTAAACACTTCAGGTCTTCTTTATGATAGGACTAGAGTAACAACAAAACAGTGGACACAAAACATTTGGGTCATGACAGTTTGTGTTGCCCTTGGGAGAGTTATTCACATGTGTGTCCAATCTACTTACATATTTTATATGTATTTACCTTCCATTATAAAGAACTGTCACTACCAATCATAACCACCCATGATATTAATGATTTATTAAATAAGGAGTACTTACTCAGTGTAGTTTTTGCTGTGATTTAGCAAAAAGTGTTTTAGGGAATTTATATTGAAAATGGCTATGCCTGTTCTACTTGTTATCCAAAGCTTTTTTTTTATCTTCTACAAATTAAGAATTAGCTGAATTACCATACATGTTGAAGTGAGGGGGAAAGAAAATGTTCCCAATACACCCTATATAAATTTAATTTTAACACCTGTACACAGAAAGTTCTCAACTAATATTGATTCATTCAATGTCATTTTATTATAGTATTGCTGAGATGCTGTAGGAACTGAACTCTTGTTTATATCAATAAGCCTGTGATAAAATTGGTTCTGTTGTATGTTGTTTTGCTTGAAGTCACAAAACCTATGAACAATGTTAAGGGAGGACTTGCTGTGTGTGTGTGTGTGTGTGTGTGTGTGTGTGTGTGTGTGTAAGTATTTTTTCTCAGAAATAAATTTATCCTATTGTCACTAATACTACTGCTTTCATCTTGGTACAAAGCACGACCATCTAAGGCCTGACTTAATCCTGAGCCTGTTAATGCTCTACACCTTCTATCCTGGTCACGCTATCTAGTCTTAATACAAGGCAACCTATTTTTGTTCTAGAAATCAGTAAAGAATACAAATTCAGAGCCCCTTGTTTAAAGCTGAAAATATTACCATTGGAAATATCCTATCTAATAAAAAAGTAATATGTAAATTGACTATCACTCCAAGACAGAAGATGGCTGCCCCCCATGTGATCAAAGATGGCTGCCACAAGATGGCCAGAAGGGGAGGGCAGTTGTGGGGAGTTAGGGATGACCAGGCCAGCAGAGGAGGGCAGTTGGGGTGGCCAGGACAGAAGAGAAGGGCAGTTGGGGGAGACAAGGTCAGCAGAATAGGGCAGTTGGAGAACACCAGTTCAGCAGGGGAAGGCAGTTGTGGGGGACCAGACCTGCAGGGGAGGGCAGTTAGGGGCAATGGGATTGACAGGGGAGCAGTTAGGTGTCTATCAGGCTGGCAGGGGAAAGGTTAAAGCATTGATTCTCAACCTGTGGATCACGACCCCAGCGGGAGTCGAATGACCAAAACACAGGGGTCGCCTAAAGCCATCAGAAAATACATATTTCCGATGGCCTTAGCAGCTGAGAAGTCGCGCTACCTTCTACAGCAGTGCTATTCAACTGGAATGCATGCCGTTATGGATGTGCATTCCAAACTGAATGCCTGCGCATGTGCAGATGTGATTGCATATTCCATCTGGGGCCTAAGGGGCGGGGGAAGCGGGGGAATGCTCCACAGTCCATAGCAGCACATTAAGTGTTTCCAGCGCTTGCTGACGTCATCAGTGGGCAGAGGCAGTAAGCGCCGGAGGACAGAAGCCTAGGAGGCAGAGAGGCAAGAGAGCCTGCGAGACAGCCTGCTGGTGTAAAAAAGGTTAATAATGTAAAAACAGTACACACACCATACACACAATATTGTGTAAGTGTAAGGTGCTTTGTGTGTAATCATTACACAGTACACAAAGCAGCTTACACTTACACAAAGCACCATACATTTACACAGTGTGAACTACATTGGTCTTATACTATAAGAGACTACTATAAGATGGAGCTCACACTGTTCCCCAATGTATAATTATCTCCCATATCTCCCACTATTTTCCCATATTCTGAATGAGGAAACTGCTGAAATCAGCAGTTTTGGCATTGAATCCACCTCCTATTGATTTCATTGTGAGTGCGGCAGATTTTGTGGAAGAGAGCTCCCGAGAATCTCCAGTTACCACACAATTGGCCACAATCTCCTATTAATTTTAATAAGAGGCGGAGAAATGACAGTTTCCGACACATTTCTTCTCCAATTTAAGTCAATGGGAGGCTGCGGCGGATTCCCCTCAAATATAGAGCATGTTGCTTAATTTTTCCACACTTGGCTTTTTCCTAGCGTGGAAAAATTTAAGCAACATGCTCTATATTTGAGCGGAATCTGCTGTGGCCTCCCATTGAATTGAATAAGAGTTAGAGACATGCGCCAGAACTGCATTTCTGCCGTACAGGGGATCTCTCCTTTGCGGAATTCACGGGTCTCCCATCGAAGTAAATGAGATGTGGATTCCACCGCAGAAACAGCTACTTCATAGTGTGAAAGAGCCCTGAAAGATGCCATGCTGTGCAGAAACTGCAATGTATCCTATGACCTAGTTCACACTGTTCTATATAGAAAACTTGCCACTAATCTGGAAAAAAACAGATCCATTAGTTAAGCATGTGAATACGACCACCTGGTCATAGTAACAGGTGTGTAATAGAAAACAACACAGGGAATGGTAAATAATAGGAAACTTTAACAAACTTTTTAGACATGACCATCTTTTATTTTTATTTTTTTAGCAAACCGTCTCATGACAATGGATCGTGTAGACAAGAATATTAGGAAAAGAAAATACACTGAGGATTTCTTGCAGTATGGTTTATCTCAATAATTACAGCAGGAATTGAGAAACCACAATGTGTTATTTGTTGTGAAGTTCTCTCAGCTGAATCTATGAAGCCAAACAAACTAAAACGCCATTTTGATAGCAAGCATCCAAGCTTTGCTGGCAAGGATATCAACTATTTTAGAAGCAAAGCTGATGGACTCAAGAAACCTAGATTTGACACTGGTGGCCAGTACCACAAACACAATGTAGCAGCTGTTGAAGCGTCATATTTGGTGGCACTCAGAATCGCCAGAGCTATGAAACCTCACACCATTGCTGAGGATTTACTGTTGCCAGCTGCAAAAGACATAGTTTGAGTGATAATTGGAAATGAATATGTTCAGAAATTGAATGAAATTTCCTTATCTAACGACACTGTCTGCAGAAGAATAGAGGACATGTCTGCCAATATTCTTGATCAAGTGATCCAGAAAATTAAATCTGCACCACTACCAATATTCAGTATCCAGCCTGATGAATCTACAGACATGGTAAACTGTGCAGTTATTGGTTTACGCGAGATATATTAATGATGGCGACTTTGAAGATGAGTTTCTTTTTTGCAAACCGCTTGAAACAACAACTGCACATGATGTTTTTGGCGCAGTTGGTTCTTTTCTAAAAGTGCATAACATCTCCTGGGAAAAGGTTTGCGGTGTTTGCACAGATGGTGCTCTTGCTATGCTAGGATGTCACTCAGGATTTCAACATTTGGTACAAAATGAATCGCCAAAAACAATTGGAACACACTGTATGATACATCGCCAAATATTAGCGACTAAGATACTGCTGCAAGATTTACAAGAAGTAATGAAAAGCGTCATAACATGTGTCAATTTTGTTAAGTTGAGCGCCTTAAACAGTCAGCTGTTTTGGCAACTGTGCAACGAGCTAGATGAGCCAAAAAATGCTCTATTACTTCACACTGAAGTCAGATGGTTATCAAGAGGAAAAGTTTTAAAATGTGTCTTTGAGCTTCTTGATGAACTGAAAACATTTTTTAATCAGAAAGCAAGACCGCAATTTGAAGCACTTTTTAGCGATAAAACTGAGCTGCAGAAAATAGCTTTCTTGGTGGACATCTTTGTCATCTTGAATGACTTAAATTTATCACTGCAAGGACCAAATGCAACATGCCTCAATTTGTCTGAAAAAATTAGATCATTCCAAATGAAACTTCAGCTTTGGAAAAATAAATTGGATAAAAATAAAATTTACATGTTTCCTACATTATCTGCCTTCTTTGAGGAACATGACATTGAGCCAGACAAAAAAAATTATGATGATAACTTCTGTGAAAGAACATTTGCACATGCTTGCAGATGAAATGTCATCATACTTTCCTAATCTACCTGACACTCCATTTGCACTTGCCAGAAGTCCATTCACAGTGAAAGTTGAAGATGTTCCGGAGACAGCGCAAGAAGAGTTCATTGACCTAATTAACAATGATGCAGCAAGAACAGATTTCTCTACGATGCCACTGACAAAATTCTGGATTAAGTGTTTACAGTTATATCCTATTCTGTCTGAGACTGTGCTGTGCCTTCTTCTTCCTTTTCCAACAATATATCTTTGTGAAACAGGGTTTTCCAGCTTGCTGGTAATCAAGTCTAAATACCGAAGTAGACTTGTTGTGGAAAATGATCTTCGCTGTGCCCTTGCAAAGACTGCCCCAAGAATTTCTGAATTGGTAAGCAAGAAGCAACCACAACCATCTCACTGAATTTGGCAGCATACTGTTGCAAAATATTGCACTGTTGTTTACTGTTATATTACTGTTGTTATATTTAAACCCATGCTATGCCATGCTGAAATGTTATTTATCGGAATTAGTAATAAATATTTCTCAACATATTAAATATTGTTTTTGTGATTAATCACTATGTTTAAATTATGTTTGATTTATAGCAATGAGAATACATAATGCATATCAGGTATTTACATTCCGAATCATAACTGTAGCAAAGTTACAGTTTTGAAGTAGCCACCAAAATTATTTTTTGGTTTGGGGTCACTGCAACATGAGGAACTGTATTGTGGGGTCACGGCATTAGAAAGGTTGAGAACCACTGAGTTAGAGGGTGATCAGGATGGCAGGCAGAAGTGGTTAGGGGCAATCAGGCAGAGGCAGGCAAGCAGTTTGGAGCCAGAGTCCTGGATTGTGAGAAGGATGTCCGACCGCCCATTTAGGTCCAATCCCACTGGAATAGGGCCTAAATGGGCAGTTGGACATCCCTCAAAGGGGTCCCAGATTGGAGAGAGTGCAGGCTGAGCTGAGAAACATCCCCCCCCAATGCATGAATTTTGTGTACCTGGCCTCTAGTAAATATATAATTTATCTCCTTTCTTCCATGGTCTCTTTTCTTCAATTTGTTGTGGTGCTTTTTAATTAGCTTTTGAATATTATTCCCTGGGGGACTAGTGCTATTTATCCATCTGGAATTCTGATTTCTGAATTAGATTGTGCTTGTTAGTTAAAGTGACCATTGTACTTTCTCTTAATTAAGAGTCACCAAATAAGTCACAGATTCTATCATAGTTTACATCCTGGGACAGTAAGAGAAGTCAAAAATAATGTTCTAATTACACCTTATAAGTCATGCTAATTTATGGCTGATTACCTGCGATTTTCTGATGCTTAGAAAGTAATTCAGCATAATGGAAAAAAACAAGGACTTCCAGATCCAATAGACTGACATTCAAATCCTTTTCTGCCTTAATTAATTATGCAACCTTAGACAAACTAGTTAGCTACAGCTTTTACTTTTCTGTAAAATGGTGAATCTTAAAATCTGAAATTATGACTCATGCTTAGTTATTTTTTTAGTATTTTTAGCATAGTATATGATATAAAATAGGACTCCATAAATTAATACTTTTTAAATGGATAAGTGAAATTATAAACCTAGTAGTAAGAAGAAGGAGGAGGAGGAAGAAGAAAAGGGGGAGGAGGAAGATAAGAAAGAGGAATCTGCCTCTTCATCTATTAAAATTAATTATCTCAATTGTTAGCTTTGCTGATATACAGATAGGTAAGTAGATAGGTAGATGATAGATATAGACAGATTATAGATGATAAAGAAAAAAGGAAGAAAGGAAGGTAGAGAAAGAAAGAAAGAAAGAAAGAAAGAAAGAAAGAAAGGTTACAGATGATAGATAGATAGATAGATAGATAGATAGATAGATAGATGATTGAGTAGGTAGATGAATGTTTTAATGGATGAATGGATGCAGGTAGGCTCCAAAAAGAACTGAAAACAACTATGAATTTTAGTAAAAAAAAATGCCAAAACATCTTATATAAAAAAAATTAACACTACTCAGATATGAGTTAGAGCCATTAGACACTAACAAGTTCCTAACAAATACCCAATCCTTTTTTTTAACATAAATGGAGAGATTCCAAATTTTTGTCGTTTTTAAACCTTATAGATTTGGCTACTTGTAGATTTTGAAATTCACTGAAATTTCTCTGAAAAAGAGTGAAAATGATTAAAAAATAAGTATTAACAAAAAATACTCTTATTTTGCCTTGAAAAGAAATGACTATCTTTTGATAACATAATCTATATATTTAAAAGCCAAGCGACCAGAATGAAGGAACAACTGGAACAACAGTGCGCTATGACTCGCACTGTGGCGGCCAACCAGCTCAATCAGGGTCCTTACTGGCCCCCAACCTCCTAATCACTCCCCCAACCCTGATCTGGGGCAGGGCCAGCTGGCCAACCTTCTGCATCCCTTCCCGCAGCTGCCCTGGACTGATTGGCCCCCATTGCATAAGTGAAATTTGTGCACCAGGCTTCTAGTATCTTCATAAAAGTGAAGGATTTTGTAATAGAGTATATAATGATTTTTATTATATAACTTTATCATAAAACTTTCCTGACTGAAGATAATGTATTATCATACTCTACCTGGAAACATTTAAACATTGTTTATATATTCAAATGCATACAGTAAGGGAAAGTAAGTGAAATGAGTGCAATGCTGGCTTGTAATACTGAGGAATGGTAAGGATTGCTGCCCAGCAGAGAATGCTCTGCTCTATCAGTTCAGCTCCTAAGCTCTTCTACTCATTGTATCTTGTAATAACTTGGACCAATATTTGCTAGAACTTTCTGTTTTCAGAGAATTCTGAAACTATACATTTTATTAAAAATTTCCAAGTTTTATTTATCTATTTATTTATATTTTAGTATTGATTTTTTTACAGAGAAGAAGGGAGAGGAATAGAGAGTTAGAAACATCGATGAGAGAGAAACGTCAATTAGCTGCCTCTTACGTGCCCCCTACTGGAGATGTGCCCGCAACCAAGGTACATGCCCTTGACCGGAATCGAACCTGGGACCTTTCAGTCCACAGGCTGACTCTCTATCCACTGAACCAAACCGGTTTCAACTATAAAGATACCCCATTTCTTTTTTAATATATATTTTTTTATTTTTTACAGAGAGGAAGGGAAAGGGAAAGAGAGTTAGAAACATCAATGAGAGAGAAACATCAATCAGCTGACTCTTGCACACCTCTCATTGGTGATGTGCCTGCAACCAAGGTACATGTGCTTAACTAGAATCAAACCTGGGACCTTTGAGTCCGCAGGCTGACGTTCTATCCACTGAGCCAAACCGGTTAGGGCAAAATTTTCCAATTTTTAAATGTTGGCAATTAAAATATATATATTAAAACAAAAATCTACTATGTGGGTCAAAAAAAAAGCAAATTTTGTCTTGGATGTGGCCAAAGATCTTAAAGTTTTTGTTTTGTTTTTTCTATTTTAGTTAAATGTTAGTGATCTTCAAAGGTGATAAAAAAAATAGAATATTCACAAATCTATTACCAACCATTATGTTGGATTTTTAAAGATACACAATAGATAAGTGTGTTTTTTTAATTTCTGAAAATGAGTATTACATTAAGTCATCTACAAAATACAGAGAATTGGTCAAATATAGCTATTGAGCAATAGTTACATTGGTAAGTAAGAGGAAGTGTTCTTAATGAACTAGTTATAAAAGGAACTTTGACTTACACGTTTTTCACCCTGCAGCAACATGATTATTCATAATTTTAGGAAAGTCATTTCTTTATGTATTTTGAAATTTTTGCATTGCCTATTCAACACTGAAACATGCCTGACCATAGCAACCAAATTCATAGAATAACTAGAGACATTTGGAGAGTTACTTTATAAGGCCTACATGCACAACTGGGAACTTGTCCTACTTAAGTAGCATGGTGATAGTCTACATGTTGCAACCAGTTCCAGAACACATGCTCCTAGGGGAGCATTTCAGTATCATTTACTAGCCACTCGTTCAAATGTTTAGTAAATTAATGATTTTCCCCACCAACAGCTAATTTTTCACTTAGAAATGAGATTACTTGTTTAATTTGGAGGGCTTTCCTCCCGCTGACCCCCACCCTGCTTTTGGCCAAGTTCTGGCTATTATGGGGCTCTTCCAGAATGACATGCCCTGACTACTGTGTTTGCTGACAAATGTCAATCACAGTATCTCCGAGCTGCCCCAGTGCATCAGCCGTCATCTGAATCACACTTTCCCAGGAACGCCTTAGCATAGCATCTTTGTTCTGTTTTCAGATAAACAGATCCAATTCCTCAACAAACAGACGGCTACAGTCCTTTTGATAACAGTGTAATAATTCAAAACAAATGATTCTCAGCTTTGATGATAGCACTTTTATGGGTCATGAAGAATTCCTCCCACCAACATCTGTTTGATTTTATCTACTTGAACTTTATCCCCCAGTTGAAGATTTATAAGCTGAAATCATCCCAGCCTATTAAAGTCAAACTAATGTTCGAGCCCTAAGCAGAGAATGAAAGTGTTTTCTAGTCATCTACCTTTTGAAAAGCTATTGTGAGTAAAGAATATCATAGGTTTGGGTGATTTTATACTTGGTGAACCTGAACCAATCTTCCAATGGCAGGGATTTTACAAATCCAACTTGTGTGTTTTAGGAAAAAGTTGTTTATAGAATCATTACTTTAAAAGACAACATGAACAATACAGAGGTTATTTACATTAAAGTCTGTTTTCTTAGTAAAATTCCTTATGGGTCAGGAAAACACAATCCAGATTTTTCTTTCTTTTTTCCTCTCTCTTAATTTTCTTATAGACTACAAATTTTTAAATGTCAGCTCAAATATACTTTAACCTTATTACCCCCACACATAAATGATGTGCAGAGATTTTAATTTGATGAAGGGAACAGCAAGGGTACAATAGACCGGGAGTCAGAGAAATCCAGAGTTCAGGTCATAAATCCTTCATTAGCTAACTAATTCAGTCAAGTAGATAGCCAGATTGAACACTATTGGTCGTGTGTGTGTTGTGTGTGTGTGTGTGTGTGTGTGTGTGTGTGTGTGTGTGTGTGTGTGTGT
>JAAGEH010002534.1:14443594-14509141 GCA_011751065.1 Lasiurus cinereus | reverse complement strand
TGTGTGTGTGTGTGTGTGTGTGTGTGTGTGTGTGTGTGTGTGTGTGTTAGGGAAGAGGGGCATGCAAGCAAGAAAGTACTCTGCTATCTGAAGGTTAAAACTGTTTTTTCTCTATCATTTTCTCCCTATCATGTAGAGTAAAAGAAAAGAACACACATCTTCCCTGGCTTTATCTATTTTTAACTTTATTCACTCTCTCTTCTTTGCTTACCTTCCAAACTTTTGCATTGATTTATCTTCCTCTGTCCTCCTCATTGTTCTCTCTTTTTTAATTTTTAGACTCTACCTGGATTGATATGATGAGTAAGTGCTTATCAAGTTTTCTTAAAAACTAATTCATATATTTGATTTCAATTTAAACATATCTGAAAGCACCTTTAAAAATACTAAATTTTCCTCTGTTCTAAAGATAAGGATATCATGGCCCAAGTAGTTATCAAAGAAAACAAAAATACAGACAGGTCACTTAATAGTTTATATTTATTTATCGATCAACTGTTAGGCACCCAGAATGTTACTTGATACTAGAAACATACTGCTAAAAAAACATAGGTCCTGTTTCTGATCTTATAAAACTTATTGTCTATAGTGAGGGAGGGAGGTGGGATGTTACTGATACTGCTATAGGCACTGGCCACACCAACAAATGTAAGTGTGCTACCAAGGCAAGAGCAATGCAAGTCTCTAAGTAGGAGATTCGACGTAGTGATTTTCCTGAAGAACTGAGGTTGGAGTTTACCAGGTAAAGAAAAAGAAAAGAGTTCCCCAGGCAAGGAGAAAAGCCAGGGGGAAAGCCAGTGCAAAGGTCCTGTGGCAGGAACACGTAAGTAACTAAAAACAAAAAAAAAAAAGGTAGTTTCATTTGACCATGACAGAGAAAGAACAATGTGAGGCTAGAGGGGTTAGTAGCAGACAGTCCATGCAGTGCCTTATAGTTCTGATTAATATCTCCCCACCCTACATTTATCTAAAGGTAACCAAAGAGTTTTATGCAGGGAGGTGGTCTGATTGATTTACATTTTGAATGGGTCATTCTGCTATAGTCTGCACACTGAGTGATTACTCAGACCAATTAGAATTCATGAGTCCAAGGAGGAGACAATGACATCCTAAGCTAGGGTGGGGGCAACAAAGATGGAGATAAACTGGCAGATATGAGATATCACAGGGGCAAAATCCATAGGATCAAGTGATGAATTGAGTAGCGTGGTTAAGAAGATGGAGGTGTAATGCCCAACTTTTAGGATTCTGAGCTGCAAAACTGGGTGGATGCGTGTGCCGTTGACTGAGATAGAAAACACTGAAAGATGACTAGTTCTGAGAGAAGATCATGAGTTCAGTCTCACACATGCTGATTTTGAGGTGTCTCTGAAACTTCCAAGAGAGAATGTCAAGTTTGTACAAGAACCAGATCTGGACTTTAAGACTTCTAGCTCTTTTCAGTATGTCCCTACAGCTATTGCTCTGTGTTCCTTCGCCTTCTGTGGCTGTGGTCTGTTCATAGGCTACAACATTCAGGATAAATGATGGATAATATGAGTTGGCTGATAATTAACTTTAGGACTTAAAGCTTGTATCAAATATTTTTGAAAAATATGAATAAGAAAATGTTTAAGTAGGCTTTATGATTTGGAGATAATTTTGAGAAATTTTCTGCAGAAATTGACCTCAGTTTCCCTATACATCAAAATAAAGATATTTTTCATCTATGTGGTATAAACATAACTATTAAAGACATAGAGATCATGTCCTTAAAACTATGTGCTTTTAAGACGCACTCGACACAGCATCAGTGTCTGGCTCTAATCACCAGACACATCTCTTATCACCTCTGTTGACCCCTTTCTATCTAGTATTTATTTGAAAAATATGAACATGTGTCATACTTAAAACTTAAATTCTCCTTTTGTTGAGTAAAGGTCAATATATCCTATCACAGATATAATTTTCAGGAGGTCAGATATTATATATAAAATCATATATATACATATGTGTATGTATATGTATATATATGATTTTATATATAATATGAGCAACTGAGACTCTTTACACATATTAAATGTATTTTGCCATCAGGAAGAGAAGATAACCCTGAAGATTAGCATAAGTTCTTATCACTGTTAATGTATCTAGCTCCCTTCCTTTGAGGAAACCTCTTGGAAAAAGCCCTGTCTTTCTATATTACAAGTATGCTCATATAAATGTTTAGCTTAAAACAAATAAAAATTCCAGGGGCAAACATCACAGAACAAATTTATGATGACTGAAAGAATATAAAGAAAGGAATAAATTACACAAGAATAGTGTACATCAGGGACCCAAACATACAACTAAAGCCAAAATCTTAAGGGTGCTTATGCTGGTTTATTATTTTTCTTCCTTGTTACCTAAGAACAATTTATTTAACCTCAATGTACTTCAGGTTTCCAAATTCTAAAATGTAAACAACATTGTGGTCATCAGCTCAACCAACCACATTACACTTATTTTCAATTCCCCTTCTCTATGCAGTTTTATACAAAGTCAGAAAGCTTTGGAATGGATCAGCAGTGACCAAGAATGAAAAGTAATCCCCTTCCTAGGGAAATACCTTTGCAACTTACTGTCTTTGGAATGCTTGAGATAAAGTCTGCCCACTCTCAAAATTGTTTACTTTTAAAATAAAATTTAGTCCTGAACTTTTGAGGATTTAATTTGGTCTGAATTCTGGCTCACTTGCATTAGGCTCACAGGGGGTCAGTGTGGTCATTTCTCAATCATGCTGCTGCATACTCTGCAGACACTTGTCCTCCTTAGACACTTAATGAGGGTTACTAAATGTTCTGGGCAGCAGGGACAATCTCAGACAGTAATCTTGATGCTCAATGCCAATTTGATATGGATACATAAATTTATCTAATGAACATTCAAAGTAGCAGAAATTTAAATGGCACTTTTAGCTTCTTGCCTTTCTATTTATTTCTAGCCTGCATTAAACTAAAATTATTGTATGCTCTTATTTAAAAAAATATTTAGTGCAATTTTCCCGTGAATCTATTTGGTATGTGACATTTACTATGTCAACATACTTAAAGAACTCACTCACTAAGCACTGAACTTAACAGCTTTGAAGAAACTTAAAAACAACCCTCTTGAGAAGCCATAATAATTCTTACTTATACTTATTTATTTCCATGTGGTTTGGCTTAAAAGTTTACTGCTGTTTAATATTTGCATCCCTGAGCTCTTAGCAATGAACTAATCTACTTTATTAATGCCTCAAGGAAGCTTTTAACTGGTCTTGAAACTTCAAGTCTGTATGAATTTTTTATTTGCTTTGTATTTTTTTCTAATCTAATTCATTTTCCAATTACAGTTGACATACAATATGGTATTAGTTTGGGGTGTTTGTCATGTATGTAAACATTTATAAGAATTTTTATAAAGCATCTAGTTATATGTTGTATATCAATTGTACTTTTTGCTAGAAGATGGGAGAGATGAAATCTATAATAATAAAAGTATAATATACTAGTTAGACCGGCAGCTGAGCAGCAGAATAGACAACTTTCCAGACAAAGCTGGGCTGCTAGGACTGAGCCCCTTGCATGAATTTTGTGCATTGGGCCTCTAGTAAGAAATATAAGGAAGAGAAGAAGGAATGTTTAGAATGAAAGCAGGTGATAATATTAAACATTTGTTTTTTTCAGGGCTCCCTTTGGCCCTTTTTATAATAGATATTTTGATTTGAAGTCTTTCTTATCACAATAAATTCTCAAACCAACACCTTAGTGACTAACCACAAAAGTAAATTTTGTTGTTTGAGTTTTTCTTTAATCTTGCTTCAGCAAGGTCAGCATAAAGATCATCTGAAATGCATAGGTTCTTTATATTCAAGAAGAATGCAGTTGACCACCCAACTCCATTTTTTTCTGAGTGGTCAGTCCAGTACCCATGAAGGGTTTGCACAAAACTATCAGCTCACTTTACTTAACATATACAATAATTAATATGCTGCACAATGGACGACTGAGATTAAAGAGGTAACCCATGGCTTTGAAACAAAATTCTTTCCCTTGAAAAACTATCTTGACCTCTTGGAATTTGCACTCATGACCTTGGTCTCAAGGATAGTAACCAAGTGAGCAGCTCAGATTAAATAATTAAAATATTCACCCAGTATCAAAAAAGTACCGTATTTTCCGGCATATAAGACGACTTTTTAACCCAGGAAAATCTTCTCAAAAGTCAGGGGTCATCTTATACGCTGGGTGTCATCTTATATCCCAAATACCCCAAATTCTATATTTTTACTGGAAAAGTTGGCAGTCGTCTTACATGCCCAGTCATCTTATACGCCAGAAAATACAGCATATGAGTGTGTGTGTGTGTGTGTGTGTGTGTGCCTCTAAATATGCAAGTCCTTAAAAATCTTATATTGAAAGGCACTATCTGGTCAAATTCTTTTAATTTTGAAGATTTTTCACTGCAGAAATCATTGTAACGATGACAATAACAAGAGCGAGGGGCAGAATTGCTGTTTTGGTATAATTACTCTTTCATTCATGCTCTCTCATGTCCTGTGGATTTGCCTTAAGTCCTTTAGACTGGTGAGGCCTAATGTCTAAATGAGATACATAGAAAACAAAGACACACAGTCACATGTTACATGGTCCCTTCACTTCAAACCTTTAAAACAAGATAAAAGAAATTTTTTTTCTTTTTAAAGGTATCAGTCATTTAAAAACCAAAGTCTAGAAGAAAGGTATTCATCATTTAGTACACAGTAATATTACAAATTTCTTAAGTTAAAAGAATCCATATTAACTGTACTCTCAACAAGCATAGAAATTGCAGGGCATGGTCTGAAACAGTATGAGGTCCTATATATAATAAAAATTCCATTAAGATGCTTTAGACCAAAATCTGAAATAGTATCCTTTGTCATCTGAACTAACAATCTGGTTTCTAAGAGGTTGCATAGATGAAAAAAATACATAATGACAGCTATTATATAACCCCAATGTGTGGGACTAATATCCTATATAGAGCACCATAAACCAAAATCATTTAGAGGTTTATGAACCTTATAACTCTACCCAAGCATTCTTCATTTGTCATCTGAGAGTGGCTAAAAGTTCCTGTGTATTTTTCTTATCTACATGCATATCGTTAAGAATAATATTTTTACTATATATGCAGTACATATAGTAAAAGCATATAATAAATTGAATTATCATTTTATTCAAACACCAGAGGCCCAGTGCATGAAATTCATACATGAGGGGGAAGGGAGGGTTTGGTCCCTCAGCCCAGCCTGCACACTCTCCAATCTAGGACCCCTCGAGAGATGCCCCTAACTACCCTCCCCTGCTGGCCTGGTCACCCCTAACTGCCCTCTACTGCTGACTGGGTTGCCCCCAATTGTCCTCCCCTGCAGGTCTTGTCCCCCAACTATCTTTCCCTGCAGGCCTGGTCCACCCCAACTGCCCTCCCCGGCAGGCCTGGTCCCCCCAAACTGCACTCCCCTGAAGGCTGGTTGCCCCTAATGGCCCTCCCCTGCAGGCCTGGTCACCCCCACTGCCCTCCCCTGCTGACCATCTTGTGGAGGCCATCTTGTGTGGGACATCTTGTGATAACATGAGGGCATCACATGAGGGCGTGAGGACCATCTAGGCTTTTATTAGTATAGATGAGAGACTGTGACATATAACTGCAGACTGTGAAAGAGGAGTTTCCCTCACTCCCACCCATTGTGGTGGCAGAGCTGGAATCCAAGGCCAAGTGTCAGGCTCAAGAGCCTCTGATCTTAACTGTTATACCACACTGCTTTTCTATATTCAAATATACAAGAGTTAATAAAGGAACAAACATATAAGAAGGAGGATATTTTTAAGTATTAAAACTTTCTATTTTACTTTTCACTGTAAGTAAAAAGTAAGAATTAATAAATATAGAGAGACACATATTTGCAGTTTTGGTATATGTGGCTACACTCATTAAAAGTTGACATTTCCCTTTGATTTATCTGATTGTCAAAGAATGCTTACTATGAGGTTTTAACAAATAACTCAAAACAAATTATTTCCATTTTTAAATGACTAAGAAAAGTTCTGATCAAACTGTATGCCATATGTAAATATATTTACAATGTTGCCATTGGGGTACTGTGTGGAGAGAATATTCTGTGTATTAAACTGAATTTAATTTAACAATAAACTCCTTAACAATGTCCAGGACCCTGAACTGGGCAAAGAGATCACAAAGACATGTCCTCTGTCTTCAATTTGCTCAGTCTTGCTTGTAGAATATATGAGTGTTTAGAGAAATATCTAACTTTATGGCACCAGGTACATATTAATTGATATTTGAAAATTAAATCGAATTTTCTTATTAACTAAAATTCTAATTTCAAAAATTCTTATTCATTTCTATTTCATCGATATTTGCAAGAGCTTTATAGACACCCCTGTAACCACCAATCTCTTAATGTGTAATTAATGACCTGTAAAATATTTTAAATCACCAGGGAAGCCAACTGTTCAAAAGGGACCAGTTTTACAACAGCCGTAATCACCCCCCTTTAATTGATGAGCAGCATGGAGCAGCAGAAGCCCAGCAGGAGGCAGGAAATCAGTACTGTCATCGAACTTTGCATTCAGCTTTGCTGGACACCCATTTCCTCACCTGAAAAGTGAGAGGGTTTGACAATCTGATCTCTCTCTTGTCAAATAGACATACTGCCTTAATATTTGAATTTTTGCATACCATCTTTTCTTAAAGCAAGGCATACTTGTATTCCTGGCATTTTTTCAGATTTTCCATACTTGATTTTCAGATCTTTACTGGGATGAGTTTATATTTTTCTTGTTCCCTTCCCACTCCCATATCCCTTCTCATGTTAATGTTTTCTGCTACAATACTTCTACTGCCAGAAATATCCAGTAAGTCATAGTTTTTCCTTTGAAATTCTGAGCCACTAATATAAAATATAAGAACCACTTATCTGTAGAATCCAGAGGTAGGATTTAAAATGAAATATGCACTTCAGGTCAAAATATGTAAATTAGGAAAGTGAAAAAGAATAATAAACAAATAATTAGGGAAACTATGATGAATAACCTTTTCATTGTATCTAAAAACTAAATGCTGACCATTGACAACAGTGTTAATACAATCTCTAAAACTTAAAGAAGGTAGCATTTCGGTAGACAGTGAAACAGCTGGCATCCACATTGCTACATCTGCTCTTGCCTGGACCATCCATTAGTTCCCAAAGGTCTCCCTGCTCCAAATTGTACCAGTTCACAGTCAATTCTCAACAAAGAAGCCACAGTTTCTTTTAAAAACATAAAGTCAGCTCATGTCACTTTACCGAACGGCTCCCCATTTAATTCAGGGAGGATAAGCTCCCAGGTCACCCAGGACCTTTTTCCTCCCCCTCGCCCTTGCCCATCCCATGGCTCAGGCATCAGCTTCCTTTCTGCTCCTCAGAAAAAGCTGGACACATGCCCTCCTAGAACATTTGCACTCCTTGTCAGGTCTGTCTGAAACATTCTTCCTCTGGATAACTACAGGGCTCACTCTCTTAGTATATCACAACCTCCCCAAAGTCAATTACATCATTTCAACTAGACTCACTCTGATTACCTATTTGAAATTTTATCCTCATTCCTACCTAGCACACCTCATCTCCCTAATCCTGAACTATTCTTTTTTTTTGTCCTATAATACTTTTAGTCACATTATTGATCATGTCTCTTGTTTATTTTTTGCCCCCATTCCCATTCTGTATTAGAATATAGGCACCTCAAGATCAGAAATCTTTGGTTCCCTGAGGGGTTATCCCTAAAACAGGGCCACGCACATAATATGTGTTCAGTATGTAACTGTTTAATGCATGTGTGCCACTCCTGAGTCCTCTTACTGGCAGCTGCATTCATTTCACTGTTCTGTCTTGCTTTTTCAACCTGTGTCTGCCACCACTCCTATCTCCCTGGAACCATGGACTGCAGTCTCCCTCACACAGGCTCGCTGGCAGAAGCCAGACTCCCCAGGTCTTCATCCACATCACATCACATTCCCTCAAGGCTGGATTAAGTTTCACACATTACTAAGGAGAGAGGCTATCTGGAGTCAGGATTTCTTCTTTTTCTAGCAATGCTCTTCCTCCCACTACTAGATAATCTATGAGACAAAATAATCGCTGAAAGTACATCCTGACCATCCAGCATTGCCCTTAGCACACTCAGGCCAGTTCGCTCCAACATTTCCTTACCTGGTGAGACACACAGTGAGGGTTCTCCCTGCTCATCCTGAATCAAGCACCTGCAGGTAAGTTTGTACCCATGCACAGACACCCTCACAGACATATATCTCCCAAAAGACACATTCATTCTCTGAAATAGTGGTCTATATTAAGGAAGAAGAAGTCCCTAAATGCAAAATACTCTAAGCACATTCTCCCCATCAAGGTAACAAGGTTTCTTGTCCGCTTACTTGCCTCCATTTCCAGGCTATATTTGTCATATATAGGGTGTTCCAAAAAAAATGTATGTATACTTTGAATAATTATAAAGGCAGTGTTTATTAAAATACATTTCATTTTCAAAATGTAATATAATCTGTAGACATAGTGTGTGTACATTTTTGGGGGACACCCCATCCATGAGAGCAAACAGGGACCCAACAATTACATTGGTGGTTACACAAAGACTCAACCAAAATTCCAAATATGTCTGTAAGTACAAGGAAGGCCATATGAACATTTATAGTTCTCTGAAGAAAACCAAAATCTATGAAGTCAGAATTGGATAAAGAAAAGTTATACTTACAAACTATATACAGAATATCTCCCATGAAACTGGGAGGCTTAACAAATTTAACTTTAGCAATCTGAGAGAAACCGTAACAAAGGAAAGAAGTGGGCAAGAAATCAGAGGGCCTGAGAGGCATGGAGTGGAATAGAGCAGACAACCAAATATAAAAGTGTCTGGCTGGCCGGAAGTCAGAGAGAAGGTAACCGTGGAGAACCTGACAGACAAGTCAGTTTCAAATTAAAAAGCCAGGCAACATGAATGGTTTCAAAACCAACCTACATTATTGAACCATCTGAGGTTGTCACCACTAATACTGACAGTTATACTCCAATTAGAAGGACTAAAACCAGGCATATATATAGGGTAGTTATCTATCATCATAATGTACATGCTTAAATAATTAGAAAATAAAATAAAATGGTACCTAAGCATGGAGAAAGATCTGTCTCTAATTCAGATGACTGACTACAGTAGTTGCAAAAATGTAAGAAGAAAATGTACAAAACAGAAAACTAAATTTCTCCAATAAGCAAAATTTATAAAATTATAAATGGCAATCACACACACACACACACACACACACACACACACACACACACGTGCATATGCGCACATTTATAGGTAACTTGTTAACCTGTTATATTAAAATACAAAATAACCAGATTTCCAAAATTTCACAGGTCATATCTTTCATCAGCTTGTGTTGCAGTGAAATGATTCCAGTCCAGAGAAGCTGTATAGGTAGGTTGCTGCTATTCACACATCCTTAAGATTCTGGGCTCATGGATTATGTTTTGTAAATCAGTTAACTTACTAGCCAGAGATTAAGGCAAATTCTGCTAAGGCCTAAAAGTTGACTTAGAGCATTAAAAAGGATTAATGGTTAGCTGTGGAGAAGCTGAAGCACTAGGATAGCATGTTTACGCAGTGCTGTAGATCACAATTAATCCAAAATTGGTACAAAAGATCAACAGCAGCCCCTTCTGCATGCCAGCTTGGCTTAGCCCTAAAACTCACAACTTACCATGGGCACTCAGTGAACAAAGTTCCTTTCTGCCTGTGCTAATAGGCATAATGCTTTCAGAGAAAAACTCACATTTGAAATGTTTAGTTTATGGTTCCTTTGCTTTGAGAAAAGGAAGGCAGATGTCTGTTTATCTTCTATCAATGTAGCAAATCGATTAAAACTGCTGGGCTACTATTATCATTGAACAACACCAAATGTCATTATCTACTTGATACAAAAATAATACTGTTTGTAAAAGTGTTATTATTCTATTTTACATTAGCAAAGTATATCACAAAAGAAACAAACTTTCGTGTTTTTTTTTATTATTCAACTAGAGGCCTGGTGCACAAATTTGTGCACAGGTGGGGTCCGGCCAGCCTTGCCCCGGTCAGGGTGGGGGGCCAATTGGGGCAGGGCTGGCCAGGGAAAGGGGCTTTGGATGGTTGATGGGCCGGCTCTAACCTTGATCAGGGTGAAAAGGGCAATCAGGGGTGGTGCTGGCCAGGGGAAGGGCAGTGAGTGGTCGAACTCCCAGTCAAACTCTTGGTTGAGGAGACAATTTGCATATTAGCCTTTTATTTTATAGGATTACAGTTGGCATATAATATTGTATTAGTTTCAGGTGTACAGCATAATATCTAGACATTTATATAATGAGTGATCCCCACAATAAGTCTAGATCTCACCTGGCAATATACATTCTTACCACAATATTATTGATTATATTTCCTATGCCATACTTTACATACTGTGACCATTTTTCAACCACCAATTTGTACTTCCCAATTGCTTTACATTTTCACACAGCTCCCCAACCTCCCCTGCATCTGCCAACCATCAGTTTGTTCTCTGTATCTATTGATTTATTTCTGTTTTGTTTGCTCATATATTTTATTTATTTTAGATTCCACATATAAGTAATATAATATAATATTTTTCTTTTTTGTATGACTTACTTCACTTAACATAATACCCTCTAGGTCCATCCATGCTGTCACAAATGGTAGGAAGATGTCATTCTTTTTATGGCCAAGTAATATCTAATTGTATATATATACCACCTCTTCTCTATCCATTCATCTATGGGTTGCTTCCCTATCTTACCAATAATAAATAATGCTGCCATAAATACAGAGATGCATATATCTTTTTTTAATTACTATTTTAGATTTCTTTGGATAAATACCCAAGGGAGTGGTTGCTGGATCATAATGGCAGTTCTATTTTTAGTTTTTTAGGGAATTTCCATACTGTTTTCCAAAGTGATTACACCAATTTGCAATCCTACCATCAGGGAACCAGGGTTTACTTTTCTCCCCAACACTTGCTGCTTGTTGATTTGTTGATGACAGCCATTCTGATAAGTATAAGGTAATATCTAATTGTGATTTTAATTTGCATTTCTCTGATGATTAGCGATGTTGAGCATCTTTTCAATGTCTATTGGCCATCTGTATGTCCTCTTTGGAGAAATGCCTATTCGGGTCTTCTTCCCATTTTTTAATCAATTTTTTTTGTGTGTGTTAAGTCGCATACAATTTTTTAAAGTTTGCATATTAACCTCTTATCAGCTGCATCATTGGCAAATATCTCCTGTCATTCTGTCGGTGCTCTTTTGGGGTTTTGTAGAGATTCCATATACTGTGCAAAAACATTTTAGTTTGATGTAGTTCCATTTGTTTATTGTTTCTTTTATTTCCCTTGCCCAAGGAGAAAATTTCAGAAAATATATTATTAATAGCAAAATCAAAGAGTTTATTGTCTAACTTTCTTCTAAGAGTTTTACTGTTTCAGGTTTTACCTTTAAGTCTTTATGCCATTTTGAGTTTATTTTTTTATATGGTATAAGAAAGTGGTTAGTTTTGTTTGTGGGATTTTTTTGTGTGTGTTTATTTGTTGTTGTTTTTTCCCATATCTGTCCAGTCTTTCCAACATTATTTATTGAATTGAATGTCTTTAACCACATTGTATATTCTTGCTTTTTTGTTATAGATTCTTTGGCTGTATAGATATGGGTTTATTTCTGGGCTCTCTATTCTGTTGCATTGAATTATGTGTCTGTTTTTAAGCAAGCACCATGTTGATTTTATATAATTTAGTTTGGTATCAGATACATCCAACTTCATTCTTTTTTTACAAGATTTCTTTGGCTGTGTGGGGTCCATTATGTTCCTATGTAAATTTTAGGAATATTTGGTCTAGTTATGTAAAAAAAAAATGCCATTGGTATTTTGGTATGGATTGCTTTGAATATATGGATTAATTTGGGTAATATGGACATATTAATGATTTTAACTCTTATCTATGAGCATGGTATGTGCTTTCATTTATTTGGATCTTCTTCAGTGTTTTATAATTTTCTGAGTACCTGTCTTTTACCACCTTGGTTAAATTTATTCCTAGGTATATTTTTTATGCCATTGTAAATGGGATTGTTTTTTTAATTTCTCTTTCTAATAGTTTGTTACTGGTGTATAAAAATGCAAGCAATTTCTGAATAATCATTTTGTAACCTGCTTCTTTACTGAATTTATAAGTTCTAATATTTTTTTGGTGCTCCGTATCATGTCATCTGCAAATAATGACAGTTTTACTTCTTTCTTTCCAACTTGAGTATTTTTTAAATTCTTTTTCTTGTCTAATTTGCTGTGGTTAGAACATCTAACAGTGAATGAAAAGATGGGGAACATGGACATCCTCTCTTGTCCCATATCTTAAGGAAAGTTTAAGTTTTTACCCATTGAGTTTTATGTTAGCAGGTTTGTCATATATAGCCATTATTATGTTGTGGTATATATGTTCCCTCTATTCATACTTAGCTGAGAGTTGTTATTATAAACTAGAGGCCCAGTGCATGAATTTCATGCATGGGTAGGGTCCCTAGGCCTGGCCGACAATAAAGGCTGATTGGGGCCTTCGTTCCCAGCTGCCAGCTGGCAGCTGGGGCCTTCCTTCATTCTGTGCCACCCCCTGGTGGTCAGTGTACATCATAGTGAGAACTCCCAGTGGGTCGAACTCCCAAGGGGACAATTTTCATATTAGCCTTTTATTGTATAGGATGGATATCTGCCAAGTGCTTTTCTGCATTTATTGATAGGTCATATTATATTTAACCCTCATTTTGATTATATGGTGTATACTGTTAATTGACTGGAAGATATTGAGCCAACCTTCCACCCCAGGAATAAATTCCACTTCATTATGATGTATGGTCTTTTAAATGCATTGATAAATTTGATTCACTCATATTTTGTTGAGGATTTTTGCATCTATGTTTACATAGATATTGGCCTATAATTTTCTTTTTTTGTAATGCCTTTGTCTAGTTTCAGAATTAGGGTAATTCTGGCCTCATAAAATAAACATAAGAGCCTTCTGACTCTTCAAATTTTTGAAATAATTTCAGGATAGGTGTTAATCCTTTTTTGAATGTTTGGGAAAATTCATCTGTGAAGTCGTCTAGTTCAGGAATTTTGTGTGTTGGAAGTTTCTTGATTACTGATTTAATTTCATTTCATTAGTAGAAAATTTAGTCAGTTCATATTTTGTTTCTTCTTGTTTCATTTTTAGAAGGTTGTATGTTTCTAGGAATGTCTCCATTTCTTCCATATTATCCATTTGTTGACATAATTACTTGTAGTATTTTCTAATAATTCTTTTTCTGTAGTGACAATTGTCACTGCTCCTTATTCATTTATAAATGTATTTGTTTATGTTCTCTCTCTCTCTCTCTCGGTGAATCTGGTAAAAGGTTTATCAATTTTGTTTCTCTTTTCAAAGAACCAACTCTTGGTTTTATTGATATTTTTTTAAATTTTTAGCTTCTATTTCATTTATTTCTCATCTTATCTTTATTATTTTCTTCCTTCTACTCACTTTGGGCTCTGTTTGCTCTTCTTTTCCTAGTTTCTTGAACAAGTTTAGATAGTTTACTTCAGATTTTTCTTGTTGTTTTTTTTTTAGGTAAGCCTGTATTGTTATGAATTTCTCTCTCAGAAATGCTTTTGCTGAGATTTGGGGTCATTGTGTTTTTATTTTCATTTTGTCTCAAGATATCTTTTTTAAAAATATGTTTTAGTGATTTTTTAGAAAGAGTGGAAAGGAAAGGGCCAGTTTTCTTATAAGCACTTACTTCCAGAGAAGGAAAAGTAGCTCAAGAGGTGATTGCTAGCTAGTAAATCTGTGTATGGGCTCTAGAAGAGAACATCTGGCTCTACAGCAGTCCTCCACCTCACCTGGACAAAATCCCCACTGATTTTCAGTGCCAGATGTTGTGGGAATTCTTCTTCTGGCACTGATACTATGGGCTGGGAAGCCCAGTGTGGGGCTAGGATCCCTCACTTCTCAGAAAGAACCTCTGCAGCAAACATATTTCTCCAGATTTTTAACCACTACCTGTGGATGTGTGACCAGCCTTATTTCTACTCTGTGCCCCTCCCACCAGTCTCAAGGTGTCTTATCCTCTATAGCTGTAGTTATAAGTCCAGTTTAGTTAGTCTTCAGGTGATCCTCAAGGGTGTTTGTTCTATAATTTAGTTGTAATTTTGGTGTGCTCATGAAAGGATGTAAGCACAGCATGAGCATACTCCACTGTTTTTACCAGAACTCTGCTCAAAATTTGATATTGAGTTTAGGAGATTAGAGAAGGAATTAAATAGGTCTTTAAAGTGTTGTGGGTTTTTTTCAGTTTAGAATTTTAGGTCACCTTCAAATATTACAGGGGTTAAAGTTTTTTCTTAGTTTATTATGGCTAAAGTTAATTTCTGATTTATGCCTTTTCAAATTATATGTCAAAATGTAGAAAAAGATAAAGAATGCATTCTAAGACAGTAATGTTGGGAGAACATAATAATTTGTGGGGAAATGTTAGATCATCTTTAATACAACAAAGCAAAAGAAATTATAAGTGATTGGAAAGTTAAATATTTTTAAAGTGAATAATAAAACTACTATGATAGAATATTTAAAAGATATATTAATGAATTTAAGTATTCTCAACATTAAAGCAAAATAAGAGTACAGAGCAAAATATCAATAAAAACATGAAGTTTTATGTGAGCTTTTCATTTCCTGACTTAAGATAACATAACATATATATTCAAGAGTCAAGATTTAATAAAATATATAATTGTTACTGTTACATCAAGGGCATTTTTAAGTGCAACTGGTATTTTTTTTTTATGCTAGTGAGTGGCAGTAAACTGTGGCTACTAGCACTATGTGATGCCCCTGGTTTTGACTATGCTAAGGTATCACTTACCTCCCACATCACTATTTTTCCAACTGTCAGGGCAGTGAAAAAAGACAATTAACATCTTGGTATTACAGTGGTACCTCGAGATACGAGTTTAATTCGTTCCGTAACCTTGAGGTGTGGGAAACTATGAGACGCTCGAGTTGCGGTAAACTGGTGGGTCGTGTGCAGCCGGTCTATCCACTCGATTACTCCTATCTCAAAAGTTGCTCGTATTTCAAAGCAAAAATCGCTCGCTCGATGGCTCGTATCTCAAAAATCTCATATGTTAGGGCACTCATATCTCGAGGTACCACTGTATTATGAAAATATTATTGACCTTATTGACTCTTTGGAAGCTTGAGGTCAAAAACCAAGATGATAAGGTATTGTCTCAAGAAAAGGGAAATTATTCAATATTAAAGGCCCTATGCATGAAATTCATACCTGGGTATGGTCCCTAGGCCTGGTCTTTGATCAGGGCCATTTGGCTCCCTGCCAACACTCACCCCAGGTTCTCCACACACCATCCGGCAATCAGAGCCTGTCAGCCAGAGGGAGGGACAGAGAGGTTGGCTGTTCCTGCCTGCTCACCGACCCCATCCCCCAATGCCGGGCACCCTCTGTGTGTGGGGTGACTGGCAGGGTGGAGGCTTTGGCCTGGTGCCACGCACTTCCGCTGCCACCCACCCCCAGTTCCCCATTCCCCTTCAGGAATCAGAACCCCATCAGGAAGGGACTGAGAGGTTGGCTGGCAAGTCCAGATTGGGTGATTGGGTCCTGTGGGCTAGGGGCAGATCCAAGGCTGAGCACCTGCCCCCTGATGGTCAGTTCATGTCATAGTGACCAGTCATTCTGCTGTTTGGCCAATTTGCATATTAGCCTTTTAGTACATATATAGGATGAGAGCTGAAATAGCTATTATTTAGAGAATAACGTTTTTACCTAAAGAGCATCTGACAAATTATGGTTATTCTAATTTGGGTATTTAGCAATCACCATCAGGAGGGGGAAATGAGCAATTTGACTTTAATACTTCAAGGAAAGCAATTTTTAGTGATTTGGGGGATTTGGGGCTCTTTTTTTTACCAGTGACAAAATTCAAACTTTGAAATGGAAATTAGAATTTTTAAAATTTGTATTCAGCTTACTAATGCTTAAACACTTTTCTGATGAGCCACATGGTGACTTAGCCTGGGGAGAGCTAGAATAGAGGACCCAGACTCCTGACTATGGGATCAGAAATTGGGGTTGTTTTAAGACCCTAAATTTATAACAATGTGTTGCACAAAACTAGATAATTAGTGCAAGGGGCTAAGGAGAGTTCTTGCCATTCTGATTGACTTGTTATGAAAATAGGCCTGAGTCCTGGAGGGGGTGGCTCAGTTGGTTGAGCATTGTCCTGTACTCCAAAAGGTCATGGGTTCTAACCCTGGTCAGGACACATACCCAGGCTGCGGGTTTGATCCCCTGTCATGGTGCTTTGTGGAGGCAACATATCGATATTTCTCTCCCTCTCCCTCTCCCTCTCCCTCTCCCTCTCCCTCTCCCTCTCCCTCCTCCCCCAACCCATCTCTCTCTAAAAGCAATTTTAAAAAAATAGGCCTGGCATAGACATGAGTCCTAAATCCAGGAACAAGTATCCTTGTAAGAAGAAGCAGAGGAGGATGCTCAGAGAAGATGGTACTGTGAAGACAGGGACAGGGAATGGAGGGATGCAGCCACAAGCCCAGGGAGCAGGATCTGCTGGAGTGGCCAGAGGCCCCGAAGGAGGGCACCTCCCAAGGGAGTGAGCTCCACCCACACTTATTTTGACCTCTGGCCTTCAGAAATGAGAGGCAAAAGGTTGTTTGAGTCCTGGCATGTGGCAGTAGCCGTGGAAACCGTCACAGGATGCGCCATCCTTTGCCTGATGAATTCGGGCATCCACTCCCAGCTGGTCTGCAGCCCAGCTTCCCCGGAGTGCACAGCTTCTCCCAGCCTGGCTCGCCTCTGCCACCCTCCCAGGCAGGGCAGCGAGCCCTGCAGGCCCACACCCACCACTCTTGCTCACAAAGCCCTGGCCAGTCTTGCTCAGTGGAGCCATCTCCTCCAGGAGCTGCGGCCAGACTAGGGGTCTGGCTCCCCCTCCCTACTCTGGGTCTTGCAGGACCACAGTGGTCTCCACCTGGAAACCTAATCCTCCCCAACAAATGCTGCCTCATCCTTAGAGAGAGAACCATCTAGAACCTCACTTCCTCCTGAAAATCTCCAAGTCAATGGCACAGCCCTGCTGGCCAACATTGTCACAGATGGATCCCAGCACTCCCCACTGGCAGAGACAGGTCAATGGGTGGACAAATTGGTTCAGTATCATGTCCACACACGTGGCCAAATGCCCTACATGGACATAACCAGCACACACCTAGACCTTGCTCAGAGCCAGTATGAAGAACTGTGGCTGGTGTGGTCACAGTTCAATTCCTGGAGTTTGAGCTCTGTCCCCACTAGGGAGCATGCAGGAGGCAACCCATCACTAATTCTCTCTCATCATTGATGTTTCTATCTTTCTCTCCCTCTCCTTCTCCCTTCCTCTCTGAAGTTAATTTTTTTTTAAAAATAGGCCTAGCATAAAGTAAGCAGTCAGTAAACAGTTGTTGAAAAAAAGCAGAAAAGGTATTTCATTGTTGGATATGGTTTACGGATATAGTGGTCTTTGCTTATCCACAGGATATATATTTCAAGAACCACAGTGGATGCTTGAACCCATGGATAACACCAAACTTTACACTCAAAACTAAACTCATCTGCTTCTCAACATCCAAACATCCTCCTCATTGTCCCCTCCCTTTCCTTACCTCTTCCTCCTCTTTACTTTCTCCTTCTCTACTATTCTGTTATGGTTATCTAGCCCAAATGATTTGAAACTTGTGAATTTCAATCTGATTTATAAATAAACTAATAAAAGAAAAACCTTCCATTTTGGCCTACGTTGAAATCCCCTGTGTGTTGCTACACTGAATCAGACATAACTCCCATTTTCAGAAACAAACATATTTACAGGATGCCTGCTAGATAGTAAAGAGCATTCCCAGAAGCTCAACATCAAGTGGGATTTATAAAATAGAAAATCATTAGATAGGCTTATCAATCTGGTAAAATGAATTAGTAAAAGTATTCGTATCTTCATCTTAAAGCTAATGAATCTGCGTCCCAGAAAAGTACCATGATTTACCCAACACGCAACAATTATACATTTACAGTCCCAAACTAGCAAGTATGCTCTTTTTGATCTACCCTCCTCTCAACCCTTGGTCTCACATTTTTAAGAAAAAAGAATTAGTATGAAATCATACTTCTGGTACCCATGAGAGAAGACCAGCTGCTGGACTTTTCCTATAAGTACATCAGCATTAAAATATTAGCAAGATTTATTAGGTTGCATGCTCAGGACTGGTGGAAGACTTTAAGCACTGGAGTCCAGGATTTTTAATGGGAAAGACAAAGGGAACACAGGTCAAGCAAAAAATGACCAAACTTTAAGTCTCAGAAAAGTTCTCTGTGCAGCTTCGAGGCAATTGGAGCAGACTGGAATCTGAGTGTGAGAAAATGAGATGGAAACAAGTGTATGAGGGGTTTACAAAGTAGGTCATGGCTCAGTACAAACTGAGACCCTTTTACCCTTCCAAGGGATACCTTCAGGACATCACTTGAGGTGGCTTCAGATCCCCCTGACATATGCCATAAGAGCAATTCCAAAATCATTGTTGTAAACAATGAATGTATTAAGGAATTTTCAGAATGCTCTGTGTCCTAGAAAATACTAAAATTCTATAAAAGCAAATCTCTGAATAGCATATATCTAACTCATTTTTTATCAACTTCCCCAAAACAAAATTCCATATATCTGATGGTCTATAGATGATATGTATGCTATTGAAAAACAGCAAGTGTTTTGCAAGTATGTAATCATCCTAAACCATTGTTGTGCTCATGAAGTTCCTGTTTTCAGGAACAGGAAATGTATTTAACATTCTCTAAATCAATAATATGTCCTGTTCATGAACCTTACACCTGCCTCTCTACTGCCTGCCCGTCCATAGTTTCTGTTCAAAACTGATTTATGACCACAATTAGTTCTTACTCTTTGCTACGTCTATTAAACAAAATTATTTACTAACCACCATCCATTTTCTTTCAACACAACCAGTTTTATAAACTTTTTCTAAATAATATCCATACATGAATATGCTAATTTTAAAAATCAGGCCTTCCAACAATAATTTTTCATGATTTTCATAAACCAAATTATTCTGAAAATCTATATATTTTTCACCATTTCTTCTCCCGAGATTCTTAGCACTGAGGCAAAATTTTTGTTATCGCTATAAATTTTTTTTTCCTAAAAATTATGATTAAGAAACTTGAGCTCTGGAGACAGATAGCTTAGTTGCAGATCCCAGCCCCACCACCTAATAGCTCTGTGAACCCAGCTCCTTGGCCACCCTGAATGTCTGTCTTTGTAAAACAAGGATAAAACATAATACTGCCAACCATAGGGTTGTTATGCGGATTAAGTCAGACAATGTGCGCAGAGCACTTAGAATATGACTGCAGACAGTAAACACTGATTAGAGGTGATATTCAGCAGCAGCCGTAGCAGTAGTGATTGTCACAGAGAGGACTTTGGAATGATGGCACTCCTGGTCCCAGGCCCTGTCTCACCTTTGACATATTACTTAATGTATCTGAATTTGGTTTTATTATATTAAAATTGAAATAATAGCACCATAATTAAGTTATTTGAAAGGTTAAATAAGCTAATATGTCTTAACACAGTGTCTGGCATACTATAAATGTTTTACAAATAATAATCAGTATTGTTTTAGAGCATTCCCAAGAAAAGATTAAGAGAGCTCACTTTAATGAAAAATAATTCAATTCAACAAATACTTATTCTACTGTTTGATGCTCTGTTCTCCAAAAATAAGGCCTATTGCCAACACCTTGATGTGCTTTGCTGTCTGCCCAACCCTGGACCCATTTTACATGCTATTTCATTTCCCGAAAGTTGCTTCCTTCTCACTATATGCTCCCTAGCCATCTCGTCCAATGGCCCAGCTAACTCTTACTCCTTTTTTAACTATAAGCTTAAAAGTAACTTCTGAAAGTAGCTTAGTAGCTTAGAAGAAGTTCTCAAGTTCCAAAAAGAAACACAGTTTGGCTGAGAGACACACCTTGACCATGCCCCAATCTAGGTTAGGCAACTTTGCCACATGCCTCCCCTCCCCCTAACATGACCCCTTGTACTCCCATTCACCAGTCATTCCATTTGTCATTATTTTCCTACCTGTGCCTACTTTGCTAAACTAACAATTCAAGGGAGATAGGGAGCTCATCTGTGGGCTCCTGTAACCCCAGGTATAACAAATGCACAAAGTAGGACTTCATAGTTTTAAAGTGAAAACATAAGTAAAAGATGAGGGCTAAGATACATATACAAAGAAGTTATAACAAAGTTCTAAGGAGTTTTGAAAAAAGGAAAGATTCTACCCACATGGGACTGTTCTGTAGAGAAATTTACAGGAGAAAAGGCATTTCAGAATAGTAAATGGGATTTTGGTATATCGATATTGAAGGAGGTAATCTAGGTAGAGGAACAGCGTTTTCAGAATCTCAAAGAAACTCTTCAATAAATAGCATCTCTCTTCTCTACCCAGGTTCTGAACAAGCTGAAAAATAAAACAAACTAAAATATAGACTTTACTATTTGTAGGTGCCAAGCTTAGTTCAAGAGCCAAATGCACGTGCTAATGGAATCCTGGAGTCAGCCAGACTGATCAGCCAGTGGCATAACCCCCAAACCTGTGCCCTGGCACAGCAAGATCCAAATTCAGCAGCTAGGTCTCATCATGGGAATGGCAGAGATATGCCAGGAATTCCCAATCCTTTCCCAAATGCATCCATCTTCCCAGAGAAAGGGAAGCATGAGACAGAAAAAGACTAATATTGTGCTGAGGGAAAATCTCTCTTCATCAAAACCAGGAGTAAAGGAAGAAATTTTTCTCCAATAAGAACCACCAAAATATGTAGTGGAAACTTAACCCTAATCCTAACCCTAATACTAACCCTAACCCTAACCCTAGCCTTAACCCTAAACCTAGCCCTAACCCTAATCTAACTATTTACACCATATCCTTTTCCTAGTAGTAATGTAGCCTTTAGCCAAGGCCTAGTCCCAAGGAAAACCATAACACTATCCCTATCCCTATCGCTAGCTCTACTTCTAATGACAAAGGCAATACAAAGCCTAATAGTAATCCTAATACTAATTTGAACTCTGACACGAACCTAGGGTTAGGGCTAGGGTTAGGGTTAGGGTTAGGGCAAGGTTTAGGGCTAGGGTTAGAGTTAGGGTTAGGCTTAGGGTTAGGACTGGGGTTAGGGTTAGGGTTATGGTTAGGCTTAGTGTTAGGGCTAAGGTTAGGGTTAGTGTAAATTAGAGTGGGTTTTAAAGGTTAGTCAAACCTTAAACCTTGATTTTCATAGGGCTCAGATGCCTTCCAAAGTTAATTACAAACAGCTGATATGAGTTTAGAGTTGGAATTAAGACCAGGGCTATGGTTAGGGCTAGGGTTAGGGCTAGGGTTAGGGTTAGGATTAGGGTTAAGGTTAGGGTTAGGGTTAGGGCTAGGGTTAGGGTTAGGGCAAGGTTTAGGGCTAGGGTTAGGGTACAGTTAGGGTTAGGGCTAGGGTTAGGGCTAGGGTTAGGTTTAGGGTTATGGTTAGGGCTAGGGTTAGGTTTAAGGCTAGGGTTAGGGCTAGGTTTAAGGTTTGACTAACCTTTAAAACCCACTCTAATTTACACTATATTGGAATTGTTACTGTTGTCCAACTCCCTTTACAGGTGCTTGACCAAGATTTCCCAGTGACTAAGAGTTTCAGATATGAAAGCTCTTTGAACATGTATTCCAACTGTTTGAGGCACCTTCTTAAGTAATTCCCTAGTCTTTCCCTGAGTGTACTCAAACTTTGATTCCATTTGTGCAGTGATTCCAGTTCCTTCCTCCGGAATTCCATCTGTTTCTACTGCGTTCTGCTTAAAAGCCAGCTTTTCAAACGTATGTTATTAGTCCTAGTTTGACTATCATTTTGATTTCCTAGAGTTGTGAAGAGCTGTAGCTAAATGAACTGATGTTTCACCAACATTCTTCTTGAAAGGCCAACTCATTTAGAATGAATAACAAAAGTGGGCAGTAACACACTCACTTCTCTGCTCCTTGAACACATTTTCTCATTGGCTCCACTGTGTTTTTCAGATATGAAGAATGTATGAACACGTATTCTCTCTCTTTCGGTCACCGTCCTACATTTTTTCCAGCTTTTTATTGTAATTGTCAGTGTTATTCACTTTGTGCAGTGGTCCAAGCTCATTAATTCTGATTCTCAGGTATGTATACATCTTTCTGCCATAGATAACTGCTCTATAATTGTACACTCTTTTCTATTTAAACAGTATCCTATCTTTCACAGCTCTTGAAATTCAAACTTTTTGGATTTCCAACACTGCATGAGATATGAAGATTATCCATGACACTGCCAGTGTTTCAGACACATTCCTAACATGGCACTGCCCTATTTGCTTGTGAGATGTTTCCATTTTCATAGAGGTATGAGAGCACTATGTAGTCTAACTTGTTGGAGTTCTGGACATTTGAAAGGACATAGTAGAGATGAGGGTGAAAGCTTCAATGAAATATCTCTACATAATTTCTTAGGCAAGATGTAGCCATTTAGAAATTTGTAGGAAGAGTATTATAACGTAATGGGAGCTTCTCAGAGTGACAATGACAATATATTGCAACATTAAAAACTTTAGCATAGAGCTAAACTGCCTAGGTTTCTCACTTTTCTTTTTCTTTTTTTTTTGTCTGACAAAGAAATGTATAGTTCAGTAGAAAAAGCACTAACTTGCATTTAGACAAATCTGCATTCAGTTCTTATGCTGTCACTAATTTGTTCTGAAATTTTGGATAAGCTACTGTCATTCTGAGATTCAGTTTTATCATCATTACATCTACACTAGAGGCCTGACACATGAAATTCATGCAAGAGTAGGTCTTCCTTCCCCCAGCCGCTGGCACTGGCTTCCTTCTGGCACCTAGGACCCAGGCTTCCCTCACAGTTTTGTCAAAACGATCATCTGGAAGGATGTTTAGTCTAATTAGCATATTACTGTATGCTTTTATTATTGTAGATTGCTAGGTTGAGATTAAATGAGATAGTATATGCAAAATGAGATAATGTATGCCCAGCAGTTAGCAAATGCTTAATGCTTACTATTATTTTTTATTGTGGTTTGTATAATTTTGTAGACTATATATTCCCTGAAAATATGCAATAAACATTTTCATCCTGTATTTAACTGCTTTCGGTCATAGAATAGCACCACAGAAGTGACACAATGAAAACCAGTCTGAGATTTCAAAGAGGAAGACCAGTCAGTGTCTGTTTCTCCCACAGTCTGCTGGTTGCTTAGCAGCGTTGAAAGCTTCGGAGTCTTGTAGATATTACTATTTTACCTAGCTCCTTTTAATGTTATTTGTAAACATTTTTTTTTAAATACAGTGCAGGTCACAGGTCTGAGAACCCATAGCTTTAGTACATTTACATCTTAAAGAGATCAAGATCAGATGATCCCACAGGTCCTGTCCGCATGTCATTGTTTGCTAAGTACAGTATTTTTCTCTCTCTTTAAAAATACATGGAGATTAGCTAAAGTTTTAACAAAGGGTATTCAATGGCACATCAGGATGCTTTTCACTGGTTCCATATCATTTCATAATGTGGTATTAAAACAAGAAGACAAGGGAAGAACATGTAAACTGATTCCTCTTTAGACAACGCTGAAAAACATCATTTTCATTGCAGTGAGAAGCACCACAGAACCTGCTGTAATCATGTACAGATGACAGGAATTTGTCTAATGTTTTATGGTGAATCATTGATGAGGCCAGCAGAAGCAAAATTTGTAGAAATAAAATCACCTTGACAGTAGAGTACCAGGGTCAAAAAGCAAAGTGAAGTCCATGTTCTTAGCTTTAATAAGAACAGTATGATCTGTCATCGTCGAAGCATTTTTACACTCTCGGACAATGCACTTTGAGATCGCCTGCTGGGTTTCATTTGATTTTTACCAAAACCAACAAAGGACAACTTATAGCTGGTGATTTATTGTGACAGCAGAAAGCCATAAAGATACGGATGTTTAGACCCTTGTAAATAAACAATCTCCAGTGTGATTTTTCAATACAAAGCATATTATCCAGGCTGTTGAGGAAAAACTATGAGGTTTTTCTAAATTATGAACTCATATCTAAAGATTAAGAAAAAGCTATTATTCTGCATGTCTTTGCCATGCATCCCAGGCTATTCTCCAACTGGACTAAATATGGTCTTTAGATAAGAAATAAAAATGCAAGTTTCCTGATGAATGGAAGAGTGCCATGTAGTCTCATCACAATACTGCCAAATAGCAAAGCCATTATTTTTAGAGTTATGTACTAAAGTTCCAAATATTATGTCTGATTTATAAGGTGTACAGTTTATAAAATGATGCTTAACATTCATCAAATATCCAGAATCTAAGAAGACATCATGTAAGCTAAAATAAATGACCACAAAATATATTAATTGGTGAAACAATATTAATAAAACATCCCACCTGTGATAATTCTGCTTCCTGATATGCATGCAAAACTAAAATAATATGAATTACTATCCATTTCAGAAGTCAGATCAGAAGTTTACATTTTAAAAGCTATGTCTCTGAGTAAAATAATAAAAAAGAGAGACCTGATAAGGTAAAAAAAAAAGTCAATGGTTTTAAACTGTTGGCCATGTCTATATTGCTTTATTTCCATGACTCTCATCCCATTATTTTTTTTATTAGCAACTGAAGGCAGACATATTATTTCGGCAATCATGTTTGCTGTAGAAATAACTGGACACCATATGATAAAACAGAATATCCTAGTATTCTGCAGTCATAAGAGACCTACAGCTTTTAAAAATAAGACACTGGACTACACAAGCCCCAATATGAATAATGTATTCACCCTCTGAGAAAGTGACTTTTTCCTGGTCAAGTTTCAAGTACATCAACTTGAGTAATGTAACACAGATCCCTTCCCCTTTGTTCTTAAAAGGATCCTAATGTCCTACTTTGAAATATCTTAGTTCTACCTTTGAGATGATTAAAAATATAATTACATTGTCTTAAAGGGGGTGGTTTTTTTGTTGTTTTCTTTGCTCTTTGGTTTTACTTTTCAGAAAAAAAAAAGTTATGAGATAATAAAGTGAACAATTCCAAAAGCAACCTGATGTTACTTTATCTGGTTAATATGAAAGGATTGTTTTCCTCTGGCACATCAGAAAGTAATTTACTTAATGGAGAGATAGTTATGATAAAACTCAATGTAAATAATGTGGTTCAAGATTTGATAAGATTCAAAAGGCCAAGTTATTTATATTAAGCCTTAAATTCTCAGTCCAGTTAACCTTTTACATCATCACAATATTATACAAAAAATGTAGGACAATGTCATTAAACTATTTTGAAACAGTCATTTTGAAACAGTCATTTTTAAATGTTAGAATGCCTAAAGATTATTTTTAAAAACTGGAATCTTTTAGGTTATTTGATTTTTTTTTCACTTTTGATGAAAAAAAAGTCATCTTTTCTTTCCTTGCAGCATCTCCCAAATTTTTGGTCTCCTCACCTCACATTCTTACTGGTTCTATACTCATTTTGTGAGAACCAGTAAAAATGATAGTGCCAAAGCCCTCTTACCTAGAGCCCCTTCCTCTTCCAGTCTACCCACGACCCCAACCAGATCAGTTCTTTCTAAATTACCACTTTAATCATCTCCTGTTTTCCCTTTAGGAGACATTAATTAACTATTCATTTTACTTTCAGAAAGAATGCAAGTCTGTCCCTGCATATTCCAACATCAGGCAGAGCACCATTAACACTGGCTGGCGGCCTGCCCGGCAGAGCCTGATGCTTCCATTTCTCACCCAGCTGGCCAACTTCTGTGGCTTCACAGAAGATAGACTTACTCCTCTATTCCTTTGGTCATGCTCTTTCTCTTGTTGGAATGCTTCCCCTTCCTCTCTTCCCTCAGTCTTCAAGGTCCACCTTCCCCTTGAAAGCTTCTTAAAGGCCAGAATAGTTATATTCTTATAACCAGAATAATATATTATTCTTTTTTATTCCTTTCACACTAAAAATAGTAACAACAATTACTACTATAGACACTACCAGTTATTGCATTCTTTCTATGTACAATGAGTCATGCTAAGCATTTATATATTAAAGTAACATTATTTTATGGATGGAATTCTCATGAAAATTCTTATGAAGGATGGGTAACCTAAAGCTCAAAGAACTAATTATCTTTCTTTTGTCATTGCACCAGAAGGCAAGAGAGTTGGAATTTGAAAACTCAAGTGTTTAATCTAAAACAATTTTTTAACAAATCCTTTCATGCCCATCACAAGGCTATTTTGCAGGCAATGATTTTGGAGATCTTCAACAAAAATCCTATTGATTGCTAAAAGATATATGTAGTGTTATTTAAATAGATTAAGCGGTGTATCTGAATCTCCTTTGTTACTTCATTCTCTTTCATATCATCTATTAATCTCCATTGCTAGCAATTTACTGGATTATTGGGATAAAAAAATATAATGGATCTAAAATGTGGAATAAAATTTATAACCATGACTTTGAAGAACCTAGAAGAATATAAAAAAAGAAGAAGAGGACAAGTGATATTAAAGAGCTAGGACATAAATATCAACCAGTTCTTTGGAGTTCTTAGAACTATGCTAAGCAGACAGAAAATTAAATGGAGTGGTCTGGGTTTTTTAAAAGATTTTACTAGAGGAAGATTTGAGCAGAACATGAATATGCACACTTATAGTTCATGGATGTTTCCTAAAAGTCTCAGTTAAATACAGAGTCAAGTCAACTCAATGAGGTTGTAGATCATATTTAATCATCATGTGCCTGGTGTGCACCCAGCTCAGTGCTAGGTGCCTGGTGAGCAGTGGTGACAGAGGTAGCCACAGACTGCACTCATATACAACTACACTCAGCTATTCCGTCTCGAACATCAACTGAAACCCAACTTTCTGCACAAAGCCTTCCTTAGTGACTCTCATTGAGAGTAATTTCTTCTCACTTTGAAATCTGAAATTTTTTTTTAATCTTATAGCACTTAGCACTATGTTTAAAAACATAGAACTATAAGCCAGATTACTGGGTTTGTACCTCCTTGTTGCACTTACTAGCTCTGTAACTTGGGCAAGTTCCTTAATCTCTCTGTGGCTCATGAGGATAGTAATAGTACCCACCTCAGATGCCTGTTGTGAGGATTAAATGAGTTAAGCACTACAGAGCCTGAAGCATTCCAGGTACATGGTAAGTGCTCAATAACTGTCAGCTGTTATTACAAAATCATCCCCACCTTCTTCCACCACCATCATCACTTGTCATCATTCTTCTATGTTCTTGTGCATTCGTTACTTTTACATGTTCAGGGAAACTCCTTCAGGGATGATTCATGATCTTCTTTCAGTCTTCATATTGAGATGAGACTGACACTGTTTCTTTTACAATTAATACTATCTATTGACAGCTGCTGTATACAGACACTTCATTTACAGTCAAATGCATGAAAAATTATGCCATCATTTCATTAGAAGAAAGCAAAAAGATATCACTTTTTCTAGCAGGAGAACTTGATTTAAATCTCCAAAGACAATTCCTTTCCTATCAAAATCATAGTATGGTGCCCATTAACTCTGCAGGCACTTTTGCCAATAATCTCAAAAAGATCATACCCTAAGATGGACTCAATTTTGTAAAACAGGCTAAGAGGCAAAGAGCCTGACAAATACAATGCTCCCAGTGAAAACTCAAGGAATATTCTCTATACACATTAAAGCAAGATGTGAGAGAAAGGATATCAAATAAATCATTTCAGATATAGAGTCAATTGCTTGGCTTTCAATCTCCTTAAAAGGAAAAACGATTATGCTTTTTAGCTGTCAGAAAAAAACTCCAGGGTAATTCATAAGTCGTTATATTAACACATATAAAACAAAATGAAAAACAGCTTCACATATGACCTTACACTTGAACAAAATCTGGAGCAAGTGTATTTTAGGCCAGACTAATACGCAGTTTACCAGGCAAATGAATTCCATGGTGAGTCACCCTCCTGCTTTATTCTGCCTCTGAGGGTATTGCGGCTCTACTTTCATATAGAGCATAGATACTTCCAAACAAAATCAAGGCAGCAACTCAGAGCAGAGCCACAACTTTTGCTTTAAGTTCGATGCTTTTGTCTTAAGGCTTTAGGAAGCAAATAAGTTCAGAAAGATTCACAACTATGGACAAGGTTAGAACTGCACTTAGTAGAAAGTGTAGAGAGTGTAGTGCCAGTTCTGTTACCTGAGTAGTATATTTGAGAGACAGTGTATTGAACAATATCGTACACAAAAAGGAAGTGTATTTACCATAGAGGAGACAGTTGGCTGGGGCTCTTCAAAAGCAGATATTTCAAAGTTTACTTTCACATGGGTTTTCACTTTTTGACCTGCTCTTGACCTGGATAATTCTTGCAGACCAGTGAGTTTAACAAGGCCTGGGATCTATTAAAAGAGTGGTAGCCTGCCTTTTACTGAGTAGCACGCTGATGGTTTAAAGTAAATGTTATGGTTTGTCACAGGAACCAATTTGGTTACCGTTTGTTCTTCCTGCCCCCGCCTGCTGATATTTTCTCAAGTGTTTTTCATTCTTTAAATTCTATAAAGAAATCTGCACGCTGTTATTTTAAACTTCAGCATCTCTCTTTTTTATTAGTGATTCATATTTTTAAACTGGGCAGTGCGCGCCAAGTTTTCTTTGTATATTCCTTGGTAAAACCTGAACTCATGGTGCAACAAAAAGAGGTTTGAAAATCCTGTTAACACAAGCATTGGCCAGTGTTGAACAGAAAAAAAAATAGTGTAAGCTATACACTGATGCAAAATAAATCATTTTAAAATGCTTCCATTTACATATCATAGTAGTGAACGAGGTGGGGAGAAGGAGGGGTCTCATAAGTTTCTTGCTAGACAACCCTGCAAGGCTAATTAAACATAAAACTGGTTTTGTATTACTTTTTTTCAATCTTAGTTAACTCTGGATCAATTTGAGAGAGAGAGAGTTAATAAAACACCAAGTTCGCGGTAAAAAGAAAATATAAGCAAACACTAGTTGCCCATTTCAACATGAATGTAGAGGGAGAAGAAAGCAGGCCTGGAGTGAGGCTCCTCCCCTGGGCAGCACGAGGACGAAGATTCTATGCAGCATGCAAATCCTCTGACTTAGCTGTGTTGGGATGCTTTCTTTTCATTTTTCTCAAAATAAAGATATGCAGTGCCATATACCAGTGCTTCCAACTTTTATTACCTGTAAGTGTTACCATTACTTGTAAGTAGTGACAATTTTCTAAGTATGATACACTTTTAAGTTTATCATTGCAAAAGTCCAGGGTAATTCATAAGGCATTATATTAATACATTTTCTAAGTCCCATTGTAGGGATGACCTAACCAGAAAAAGAAGGATGGGAAGAGAATTGACTAGCAGTTACAAGTCACACTGTTGATACCTATCAAATATATAAATCATCAACACATATGTACATGTCCTTAACAACTATAGTGTATGTTATTCAAAATAAGATATCTTATTTAAGTAATGCTGAGTCCAATCTGTTGTAAAAGTGTTTGCACCTCTACTAGTATCTAAATAATAGCTAAAAGTGATTCTAGTATGTGGTATGGGTTATTTCCTTTACTCCTTACATCAACGCTTTATAGTAGAGTATTTTCAATCAGAGGAATATTTTGAGGATCAGAGAAATTAAGAAACTTGAGCAAGATCATAGACCAGTCAAATGGCAGTCCAGGATTCCAGCTATCTGTGCAGGTACAAGGCCTTATTCATTTCCAACCCCACACAGCACCACCTCCTGAGAGCGAGAATGAGAGAGATGAGTGAAACAGGAAGTACAGTTAAGAAATGTAACCTACAATTAATGAGGCACACTTTTTGTCACTTTTTGTAAATTATGTTGATCAAGAGTCATTAAAAAGATTCTTTAGTAAGGACTGATAAGGAAAATTTATTTTTTTATAAAAATTACAGATACAAATTTAAAATCTATTCAGTATTATGCTAAGCAGAACAAGCCAGTCAGAGAAAGAAAAGTATCACATGATCTCATTCATATGTACAATCTAAGGAAAAAAATAAAATTATGAACAAAATAAATTTTGAGACATAGAACCGTGGAACAGACTGTCAAATCTGAGGGAAGGCAAGAGGGAGGAGATGGGGGGAAAGATCAACCAAAGAACTTGCAAACCCATAGACACAGACAATAGGGTGGTGAAAGCCTGGGGTAGGGGACAGGGACAGGCTAGAAAAGGTCAATGAGGGAAAAAGGGAACATGTGTAATACTTTCAACAATAAAAATTTAAAAATAAATAAATAAAACAAAATTTATTCAAAGAACATTTTCTAATTAGTAATAATTAATTAGAAACATAGACCTTTACTGTTATTTATAACAAGAGAAAAAAACAACATGATGTTTGGGGAAGCAACGTGATTGATCTGGAAATCACTCACAAACATGCGATGAATGTCTCCTCCATGCCAGTCTCTGTGCCACCTTCTGATAATGCAAAACTGAATGACAGACTCCCTGCATGGAAAATAATATCACATATACAAATACAGTAAATGCAAAATGGTCTGAGAGGCATTAACCGTGATTTAAAGAAATACACAAAATATGGAATGCTCGTCTGGCCAGATGGCTCAGTTGGTTAGAGCATCGTCTGATACATCAAAAAAGTTTAGGGTTTGAATCAGAGTACATACCTGGGTTTTGGGTTTGACCCAGTAGGGGGCTCATACGGGAGGCAACCAATTGACATTTTGCTCTCATCCACATGGATGTTTCTCTCTCTCCCTTTTTTTCTCTCTCTAAAATAAAATAATAAACATATCCTTGAGTGAGAATTTTTAAAAAGCAAGGAATGCTCAACTCACCTTAAAACATGAGGAAGGTCTGGGGTGGGGGTCAGGGGTAAGCTAGAAAGGGTCAATGGGGAAAAGGGAGGAAATATGCAATACTTCCAACAATAAAGATTTTAAAAAACTTTAAAATGTCAGGGGAGTCAAAGAGGAATAAAGAGAAGTGGAGTGGACCATGGTGAATGAATGAGCTGCTCAAGAGAAAGAAAGAGATTAAGAAACCAAGGGAGGAATACAGGTAAAGACACCAGACTTCAGTGAAATTCTTCAAAATCTCTGCACAGCATAAACACTGGGAAATTTTTAGAAATGCGGATGTCCAGGCCTTAATCAGGTAAAGTATTTAGAATCCCTGTGTAGGAAAATAAGAAGAGATTCTAAAGTTCTTTTGGAAACCAAAAAAGTCAGCTAAAGATTGACTTTAAGAAATGAATCAGGGTTCAGGTACTAAAACAGAAAGGAAATAAAATATTAATGTGGTTCTATACAAGTATTAAAGGAAAATTCTTGAAGCACTTTATATTTCTTTTTCAAATGTAGATATACATTCTATATGCTTTTTTGTGTATGCTATATTTCTCAACAAAGAAAAGAAAAAAAGAACAATTGCCCTGTTTTATTAATGCCACTTAGATCAGGGACCCAGGATCATCTCTTTCTCATTGTATTCATTCATACTTGATTGACGTTTTATTGTGCCAATTCCTTCCATCAGGATGAGATTCTACTTACATAAAAACCATAAGACAATGACCTCTCAAGCTAAACTCCCAAAGAATAACATGGAAAAACTGTAAGGTTGTACCAAGAAAATACACCAATAGCCAAGGAAAGTAGATTGACACATTATTTTTGTGATGATGTCATGAGCATATGCTAGTTAGACCCAAAGCATCTACACAGGGCTATTGTTACTTGAAATAAGTTATAGTAAAATATGTATGTTAGAAAGAAACACATTGAAAAGACACATTTCATTTTATGTATTAAAAAATTATAATCATAAACTCAAGAATAAAATTACAATAAAAAATACAAAATGAGGGTTAAAAGACTGTGGACTAATCAGTGTATGCTACTAGTGGCTCTAAAATGACAAGATAAATAATATTCCCATAAACAGAAAAATCATAACAGAACATCTATAGTAAACAGGGTTGCAAATGATGAATGATACATGAGTCATCATCAGAGTGAGGAAGTTAACATGTGTAAGAAAAGCAGCACATAAAACATATTAATATATTTTTAACCTGAAAAAAATTAACTGTGCCTGATAATTAACAACCAAAGAGAATAATCAAGGTGTGCAATATTAAGTTATTCTCTCCTGTATCCACAATTAGATTTTGCAACACTATTATATATTAAAATAAAGGGGTGGAGGAGACATTGACAACCAAGTCTGTTATTTTTAGCTGAGGTCAAATTTTATAATGATAGAAAAGAAAATTTCTACCTGGTGACTTTCCAAATTTTGATAACATGAATATGAGGTAAGCGTGCATATCTGTAGGCAGAGCTCAGCCTGCACTGAGGAATATGTAGAGAAAGCACTAAAACACCTCTACTTTCACATGCAATGCTCTAATGATGAATTCTAATATAAAACAATTATGTCTCAGTTTATTTTGGAAAATAAAATACTATTCATTGGAACATGTAAAACTGATTTCACTTGGTATAATTAAGGTTATCAGAGAGACCTGAAATCATAGTGAAAACTTGTTGAAAGACAAGTTATTAGCACTTGAATTATTGACCATAGCTAAATAATGATATTATATAGTATAAGTCTAACATGGCTATATATCCATAAATTCTAATATTTTCAGTGATTTATTCTACTTAGTCAAGAAAAACAATATGAAAGATTAAACTGAGAACTGTTATGAACAATGAAATCATGTTGGTATCTATACCTTTACTAATAAAAAGAATGCCCAGTATTTGCAGGGCCTATTTTTTTCAAGCTCAAAACATTAGAAGTGATAATCTTCCTAAATTCTTATGAGATGCATGGATTAGAATGAATAATGCCCATTTCATAGGTAGGTAAATGAGCCACAATTGTATTAGATGACAGTTCCAAATCTATAATAATAAGAGAAAACAATAGTATGTAAGACCTATGAAAATACAAAAATGGGAATTGTTATCCATATATCATTGATGTAAGTGAAGGTTCAAATTTAGAAAGAAATTGGAATGAGTAAATATGGTCAGTCTGAGAATAGTGAGAATAACAAAAATGACAGCATGTGGACAGGCTTATAAATATTCCACATTGCATTGTAATCATCTATAAAATGAAATGTTTAAAAGCAAAGACCACTAAGATGCATCTAAAGAAAAACTGTTCTATGTCTATACAGAAGAGTAATATCTTTATCAATATTTTCCAAAGTAAGCTGTGTTTTTGCAAGTTTCCTTGAAAAAAAAAACACATTTTAAAAAAAGATTCAACTCAGTATCTTGAATGTTATCTTGTCATACATTATAAAACACAAATATAACTGATGAGTTCTAGCTAGTATTCATTAGAATCTTCAAAGCAGGGCAATATGTCCATAAACCCTTGTTTGGCTCCATCCTCCGCAAATCACAAATGTGTACACCAATATGTGTGTATGTGTGTGTGTGCATTCATGCACACACATACACACACACAATATTGCCTCTTCTCTAATTAAACAAGTAAAAATTAACTTTGTCATTTTCTAACATTTTATAGAGAAACATCATAAGAATCTAATCTGTCCACTGATCTAATTAAAAACTAAAGATTCCAATGAGTGACTTCCAAGATTCACTCATACTTCCATTACCATAGCATCAAGTGACTTTTTTAAATCACAAGTATTCTGCCAATTTCTCCCTTAATTGTTTTTTTAATTAAATCTTTATTATTCAGATTGTTACATTTGCTTCTCTTTTTTTGCCTCCATAGCACCCCTCCACCCAACTCCCACCCTTCCCTCTGCCCTTACCTCCCTCCCATTGATCTCATCCATAGGTGTATGATTTTTGTCCAGTCTCTCGCTGTACAGCCCTCACAGCTTTCCCCCTGAGAATGATCAGTCCACTCCCTTTCTGTGCTTCTGATTCTATTATATTCACCAGTTAATTCTGTTGATCAAACTTTTAATTCACTTAATTTTTAGATTCACTTGTTGATAGATATGTATTTGTTGTTCGTAATTTTTTGACTTTTACCTTTTTCTTCTTCCTCTTCTAAAAGAGTACCTTTCAGCATTTCATATAATACTGGTTTGGAGTTGATGAACTACTTTAACTTTTTCTTCTCTGTGAAGCTCTTTATCTGCCCTTCAATTCTGAATGTTAGCTTTGCTGGATAGATTATTCTTGGTTGTAGGTTCTTGCTATTCATCACCTTGAATATTTCTTGCCACTCCCATCTGGCCTGCATCGTTTCTGTTGAGATATCAGCTGACAGTCGTATGGGTGCTCCCTTGTAGGTAATAAACTATTTTTCTCTTGCGGCTTTTAATATTCTCTCTTTGTCTTTTGCTCTTGGTATTTTAATTATGATGTGTCTTGGTGTGGTCCTCTTTGGATTCCTTTTATATGGGGTTCTGTGTGCTTCCTGGACTTGTAAGTCTATTTCTTTTAGCAGATGTGGGAAGTTTTCAGTCATTATTTCTTTAAATAGGTTTTCAGTATCTTGCTCTCTCTCTTCTTCTGGCACCCCCACAATTCTGATGTTGCTACGCTTGAAGCTGTCCCAGAGTCTCCTTACATTATGTTCACATTTTTGGATCCTTTTCTCTTCTTGCTTTTCCAATTGAATGTTTTCTGCTTCTTTATATTTCAAATTTTTGACTTGATTCTTGCCTTTCTCTAATCTGCTGTTAGGACTCTGTATAATATTTTTTATTTCAGTCAGTGTATATTTAATTTCTAGTTGGTCCTTTATCATCTTTAGTTGGACCTTTTCCATCTCTAGTTTGCTCTTTTGCATGTCTAGTTGGTCCTTTTTCATCTCCTCTTGGCTCTCGCTAACTTTATCCAACTTTTCTAGCATATTCTTGAAAAACCTTATAAGCATGGAACTCTATATCCAGTCTTTTTTTTTTTTCCTCCATTTCTTTTGTTTGTGATCCCTTCCCTTGTCTCAGCATTTTCACTATGCCGGGGAAACTTCTGTGTTGAATTCAGCCTTATGATACCAGACTTGCAAAACCGAAGAAGCCTCTGTTGAGCTTGGGATGGGTGGAGTCTCAAGGCTTAAGGGACCACCTTGCCTTCCAGTCGGCCCTGCCCTCCACGGCCCCTGAGTCTCACGTGACTGGGTAATCGCTGGAGCGGTCCTTGTGCGCGCATGCGCACGCAGTGCCTCTAGACCGATGCCTTTCCAGCTCCCCTTTGCACCAGGACTGCACGAGTCTAGGTCTCCATGGTTTCGCCCAAAACAGGGTCTTAGTGGAGTCAGAAGTGGCATAGTTGGGAGGGTCTGTCTCCCGCCCACTCGCGAAAGCCAGCAGCACAATCAGCAATCTGTCCTCTGCGCAGTGCCGTGCCTGACACCAGACCTGATCTCTTGCGACTCCCCTAAATTTCAGGGCACCTCTCCCTTTTCACAGTCCAAACTCCCCCCGTATGAGTTTCAGCTGGATCTGGGGTTTAATGTCGTCAGATAAGGGGTTCAATGCCGTTGGGAGTCTCCCTTTCCCTCCCGCCAGAGAAAGCCAGCCAGGTACTCTGGCACCCGCTCTCAGCACACGCATCTCCATACCTCAGCTTTTTGCAGCTCCTCTGGGTTTCTGTGAGCCCCTCTCTTTCCTTCTATCTGTAGAACTTCCACTCAGCCAGCTTTGCTGTGGTTCTGGATGATGTCTGTTCTGTCTTTTAGTTGTAGTTTTGAAATTGTTGTGCGAGGCAGCAGTGTAGGTGTTTACCTATGCCACCATCTTGGATTCTCCCCCCCTTAACTGTTAATTACATAAATAGTGTGGAGCATAGATTTTTGTTCTTCTGTTAGCTCAGACTAACTTAAATATAATGTGTGTGTGTGTGCATTTGCATGTGTGTGTGTTTTATAATGCCATTATTCAAAGACAAAGTATCTTTGAATCTATTAAATTTTGGGGAGCATGATTTTAATTACACTGTAACTCTGGAAAATAGTCTATATTATGAAGGTTAGGGGGAGGGTTGTGGGTATTTTAATAAATGGAGTTAAATTATAATTAATTATAATTAAATAGGAACACATTGCTTCATTTAATGACAACCTTTCCAATTATAAATCCAGACGAAAGGTATTTTTAGATACTGATTATTTAGGAAATTACCTAATTGAGTTATAATTATCATTTTATTTTTTCAATGTTATTTTTACTATTATCTCTGAAATGCTTTGAAGTGGATTCACGTTATAAAGTCATTTATCTGGGGAAACCATTGCCATAAAAGGTGGCAGGTAACTCTCCAAAGAAACCCTCAGAACTAATTTAAATTACTAAAAATAGCTTTAAAACAATAAAAAGTTATGTGAACTTAATAATAATAACAGATTATAAAGAACAAGACATAGGAGCATAAGACAAATACTACTTTAGCTACCTCAATGTTTTATTTTTCAAAAATCTTGAAAAACCTTTGAAAGAATTAAAATGCATCCCTCCACTATGCCCACCAGCCAATCAGAGTGAGTATGCAAATTAATCCAACAAAGATGGAAGTTAATTTGCATATGCAAGCATGGTGGAGCAAAGACTGAAGACAGCGTAGAAGGAAGGAAGCCAAGTGCTGCAGAAGAGAGTGAAGCAGCAGAGAAGGGAGGGAGCAGAGATAGGAGCAGAGCCACAGGAAACCCTATTCTTGCAGGAATCTTCCTGCAATGGGCCTCTAGTATTATAGATAATATCATAAATATAGATTATGACACTTCTATGTAACTATAGAAGAAGAAAGAAGGAAAAGGTTTTATAGAACAGATCACTGTTTCAATGAGTTAGTTTAAATTATTCCTGAACCACTTAATCCTTGAGACAAAAATAAAAATAAAGACTTTGTCTAGTGTTTCTGCAACTCAGATATCAATCCTGAAGGGCACTTTTGTAATTTTTAGGCAAGGAGTGTGTAAGATGGTTGTTTTCTCAAAAAAAAATGTTATGACATATATTAAATTCATCAGCTAATCATGTAAGACATTTCCTTTGGCTATACTGACTCCTACAGAGTGAATATCCATGTGGTACTCTTTCAGCATCATGAATATCAGCATGGTTAGCATGTAACCGCTATATTACAAATGTGATGTATATAAACATAGATATTGACAAATATAGATTACAGAAAGAATAAATAAAGCAGGGAGTTGTTTATACTGGGGCCCTCACCCTTCCTCTGCTCTCCCCTCTGGTATCCCTTCTAGCACATGTGCTCAAGACTCTTCTATATCATAGAGAGAAAACCATTCCTTTTTTTGTTTAAATATATTTTTATTAACTCCAGAAAGAAAGGGAGAGGAAATGGGAGAGGGAAAAAGAGAGAAACATCAATGATGAAAGAGAATCATTATCTGCTGCCTCCTGAATGCCTTCTACTGGGGATCGAGCCTGCAAGCCTGCAACCCAGGCTTGTGCCGTGATGGGGAATCAAATTATTTACCTTCTGCTTCATAGGTCATCACTCAACCATTGAGTCACGCTGGCCATGTGGAAACATTCCCTTTAAATATGTCTCTCCTCTGTGCTCTCATTCTATTTAATATCCTTACTAATATTAACGAGGTTTATAACAATATAGCTGGTTTTTTGTTCACTCATGATGTACTAATGACTCTGCTTCTCCCATAATTCCAACAACCAATCATTCTTTTGACTTTTTGGTCAGTTGTACATTCTTTATCCTTCCTGAACTTGTTGAAATTCACTTGTCCCTGCTTTCGGTGTTCTTCTTACAATGTATCTTCCACCCTCTGGCTTATCTTTGCTGATCCCCTCAATGTTGTCTACCTGATCTGCCTCCTGAATATGGCCCTGACTTTGATGCAGTTCACAAACCACTGATCATTTGAGAGCAGGTAAGACTTGTAAAAAGACAGACTCTGAACCCCAACCCCAGAGTGTCTGATTCAGCAGGTCTAGAGTAGACCTGTTAATAATTCCCATTTCTAATAAGTTCTTAAGTGATGCTGACAGTCATCAGGAGACCATACTTTGAAAACCACTGCCCTAAGGCTTAGTTTGATGTTTTTGTTGTTGTCTTTCCTATTCTTCTTCAAAAATGTCATCTAGTGTAATTACTTTAACTATTATTTTCTTGAAAATATTTTAACTAAATATGTCTTGCAAACTACTATTTCTAGTGCTAAGCTATCTGCTAAACTTCATTCTCACATTTTGACTTTTACCTGGCTGCCCTTTTGTTACCTTGAACTTAACAGCCTAGCTCATCATCTTTCTTCAACAACCAGTTTTCACTCTGGATTTTCTCTTCATTTTCCCAGTCACCCAGGTTGAATACTCAAATATCACTTTTCTTCCCCTGTCTCCTATCAAATTGTGTGTCTCTTTACTCCCCTTTTTCATTGACAGTATGCCATGTCTTTGCATGTATTCATTACTTCACACCTGGACTTTGGTAATCAGTTATTTTATCTTCCTGTCCCAAGCATTCTTTTCATATACATATTACTGTCAGATTCATCTCCTGCAAATACCACTTTGTAAACATTGTTTCCCATTGTCAATGGCAGAATTTTTCAATTGATGTGACCTAGAGAAGGATTACAGGCATGCTAGTGTATCCATTTCCTGAGCCCAAGTTCAGTGATTATCTACTGTCTACACACTGGACTGGGACAGCTGGGCCTCAAACAACCAGAGCCTGCAGCATCTAGTGGGCCATCTCCACACTCACCACTTAAACACATACCACAACCTCTGGTGGTTTCAAGTCTTCTCTTCTTTAACTCCACTATGCCTGTTAAGTATTTTCATATTCTATATGTACCCTGTAGTGAAAATTGTTGACAACTACTGATAGATACGATAATGTCCAAATTCTTTGATCTAGGATTATCAACACCAACATCTATAATAGTCAACAAGTCTCAATTATCTCAACTAAAACCAATAATACTATGTGCAGTTCCTAACTATCAAACTTTGCTGACTCTATTCCACAGATTTAATTTAACTCTGTTTGTTCTCTGATTATAAAAATACACCCCTCACTTCAAGTTCCAGCTCAAAATATCCTTCAGTGGTGTGCATCCAAAGTTCAGTGATTATATACTGTCTACACACTGGGATGCTGGTGGAGAATCAGAAAATCATTGCTTACAATCCCACCTGTTTCACCTTCTCTGTACTCTGGTGACAATTACTAATCTTCTAGCTTAGCTGTGTTGTAATCTTTGTCTTCTTGTCATCATACTGAAACATTTATTGAACATCTATCAAGAGAAAAACATCTTCATGATGAACAAATACTTTTGCCATTTCTATGATGTGTCAGGTATTGTGTACCACATGCCAATGACAAAAACAATGTAAAAGGAAGCTTAGAATTTAGTGATTAAAGGAAAATATAAATAGATACAGTGGTACCTCGAGATACAAGTGCCCTAACATACGAGATTTTTGAGATACGAGCCATCGAGTGAGCGATTTTTGCTTTGAAATACGAGCAACATTTGAGATAGGAGTAATCGCGTGGATTGGCCGGCTGCACACAACCCACCAGTTTTCTGAGACTTGAGCGTCTCATAGTTTTCCACGGCTCAAGGTTATGGAACGAATTAAACTCTTATCTCGAGGTACCACTGTACTTTCAAAACAATGTAAAAAGTGCTATGATAGGGGACTCCAGGAGAAGAATAAATATCTCTGTAGTTCCTTCTCAGTGAAAGCTACATTTAAGCAATCAAAGGGGTAGAGGTTTATACACTAGAAAACAATAACATGTGTGTTAAACCCTAAGAAGTCATGTGTAGCTTCAACAGAATGAGAGAGAAAAATCATGTGTGTGTGTGTGTATGTGTTTGGGTGGAAGGCAAGGAATTGGTTGTTGGGAGGAAAGGAAGCCAGATATTGACAGAATAGATGACTGACTAAAAATGTTGGGCATTTTCTAAAGGCTATAGAAAGTTACTAAAGAGTTTTAAGCAGGAGAATGACACTTAGATAAGACTACTGGAGAAAGTCTTATCTTTTTCTATATAGCATAGAAAAATGGATTAGAATTAAGATAAATTAGGCTTTTCCTAAAATCGAGGTGAGAGATAGTGATGGCTTGATCCCAGTGATGACAGTAAAGATGAAGTAAAGATATTAGGTAAAAGCCACAAGACATGGCATTTGGCATTTCTATTGTAGCAGGTAATGTGCATATGTGTGTATGTGTGTGTGTGTGTGTGTGTGTGTGTGTGTGTGTGTGTACACACTAGAGGCCCATTGCAGGAAGATTCCTGCAAGAATAGAGCTTCCTGTGGCCTTTTCCACCACCCTGCCTGCTTTCCTCCCATCTCTGATGCCCCGCCTACTTCCCACCCATTGCTGCCTCCCTGCTTGCTTCTCTGCAACTTCGCTCCCTTCTGCAGCACTTGGCTTCTTTCTATGCTGTCTTCAGTCTTCACTCTGTGCCTGGATATGCAAATTAACCACCATCTTGATTTGGTTAATTTGAATACTTGCTCTTGGTTGGCTTGTGGGTATAGCAGAGGTAAGGTTGATTTGCATGTTTCTCTTTTATTAGACATATATATATATGACCCCAAATAATCAAAGAAGTTTAGTAGCTTTTACAAATCAAACATTATTTTAAAATTTAAAATGGCACATATTATTCACATGATAATTTTTGCCTTAGCTGATCATAATTATTAATTAAAATTATGATGTTTCCTTAAACCTTTCAATATAAGATCAAACATCAAAAAGAAGAAAAAAATATGAACTATTTGACATCTACACAATGAAAACAAGTAATTTTCTTTATATTAACAAGAAAGTTTAGATAATTATATATGATTTTATTATTACTACTAGATGTCCGATGCATGAAATTCATGCAAGAGTAGGCCTTTCTTCCTCTGGTTGCCAGCACCAGCTTACCTTTGACTCCCAGAACCCGGGCTTCCCTCGCAGCCCTGGCTTCATCTGGAAGGTCATCCAGAAGGTCATCTGGGAGGACATCTGGTCCAATTAGCATATTACACTTTTATTACCATAGACTAGAGGCCCAGTGCACAAAATTTGTGCACTGTCTCACAATCCAGGACCACTTAGGGGATTTCTGACAGCTGGTTTAGGCCTGATTTCCCAGGGATTCCTGTGGAATCAGGCCTAAACTAGCAGTTGGACATTCCTCTCATAATCCAGGACCACTAGTTCCTAACCACTCTTCTGCCTGCCTGCCTAATCACCCCAACCACTCTGCCTGCCTGCCTGATCTCCCCTAACCATTCACCTGCCTGCCTGATCACCCCAAACCTCACTGCCTGCCTGCCTAATCACCCCTAACCACCTCTGCCTCAGCCTCCACAGCAGCAGTTTCATCCAGAAAAATGTCTGAATGATGTCCAGAAGGTTGTTCAGCTCTCCAGTCTAATTAGCATATTACACTTTTATTATTACAGATAAGCAAATTTTATGTTTCTTCTCCAAAAGACTAAAAAAATCCTCAAAGTCAAGTCTTATCTTTTATCTTTGATCACTAGAATATAGCATAATGCTCACTCCATAAATGATTATCGAATTAAATAATAAATAAGTACATATTCTTTCAAATTATCTTTCTATGTACTTTTTCTCTATTTTCTAATTTATTTGCGATAACTTTTTAAAAAAATATTTCATTTTATTTTATTATTAGCCCCTGACTTCAGATGATAAATTAGTTTTATTTGGGAATGATATTAGCTAGAATCACAAGAAACATACACAGACATTTACACACAAATGAAAAAGACATGGACTTAGCCCTTTTTGAAGACTTAAATGTTGGCTTTGTTTGGTTTTGCTTTATTTTGTTTTAAGCCAAATAGCAGTTCTTATATTTTGATAAAATTAAAATTATATGTCCTCTTCTCTTCTTATGTCTTCACTATAGTGGCTATTAAATTTAAAATTTAAATTTGTGGCAATCATGTCACTTCCCTAAATTAAGCTCTTACAACAGCAAGCACACATCATCTCAAACTGATGTTTCCATTTGTATTGGCTAATGTGGTAGGAATAACAGCTATAATTTGCCAAAAGGTTGACATAGTAAAGCATGGGCTGGGCTGACAACACAGGGCCTCTTATCAGTTGTAATCTATATCTCATGGGTGGTACAGAGTGCCAGGGGCAGATTATTGGGTGTCACAGTGAAACACAAGAAATGAAAATCTTCCCTGCTTCTCAGTACTTATTAGTGCAAAAAAGTACAATGATGCTCCACCATCTATTTTTTAGTGGAAAGTTCATAAGTCAGCCCAGGTTTGAAAATGAGGAACTTCAAACCTTATCCTGAAAAAAATAGTACCAAAAAAAAACACCTTAAGAATGCATATGCTTCATCTACCCTGACATAGAAATCTATATGATCCCCTGAAAACTCCTCTTGCCCAAGTATTTTAAGCACATTTGATTTACAGAAAATAAATTTTGTTTTTATTGATTGATTTATCATTTTTTAGAGAGAGAGAAGCATCCATTTGTTGTTCCACTTACTTATGCATTCATTAGTCAATACTTCTTTTAATTTAATTTTTTATTGTTTAAAGTATTACATAAGTCTCCTTTTTTCCCCATTGACCTCCCCCTGCCGCTCCCACCCCCCAGCACATGCCCTCTCCCTGCTACTGTCTGTGTCCATTGGTTATGCTTATATGCATGCATACAAGTCTTTTGGTTGATCTCTTCCCCTCCTCCCTACCCTCCCTTGCTTTCTCTCTGAGGTTTGACAGTCTGTTCAATGCTTCTATGTCTCTAATCTATTTTTGTTTATCAGTTTATGTTGTTCATTATATTCCACAAATGAGTGAGATCATGTGATATTTATCTTTCTCCAACTAGCTTATTTTTCTTAGTATAATGTTCTCTAGGTCTGTGGGAGCCCCTTTCCACGTCTCACGTGGTTCAGGATTCCCAGTTCAGGGTTTGGGTTCTGAAGGAGGCCGCACGCAAACAAAATGAGAGACTAGAAAATATTAATTTGGCGACATTGGGGGGCCAGGCGGGAGCCTTCCTCTAGTGGAAAGGATTACCACTTGCTCTGGCCTTTTTCTCCCTTTTATTAAGGCTTTGGGACACACCCATTGCCTTTAGGCAGGAAATTACAATAACAGAAATTAACATGAAACAAACAGGTAGAGGCTGCTTTAGCTAACAATATTTTCAACTAAACAGTGAGTAATTAGCTCTGACCTTTCAGAGCAATTAAGGTTGACCAGCCTTCTGGTTTCCTGTTTACATCCATTTAGCGAGAACAATGTTTGGTTTACGACATAGGTCCACCCATGCTGTTGCAAATGGTAAGAATTCCTTCTTTTTTATAGCAGCATAGTATTCCATTGTGTAGAGGTCACCATTTCTAATCCACTCATGTGCTGATGGGCACTTAGGCTGTTTCTAGTCTTAGCTCTTGTAAATTGTGCTTCTATGAACATAGGGGTGCATATATCCTTTCTGATTGGTGTTTCTGATTTCTTGGGATATAGTCCTAGAAGTGGGATTACTGTGTCAAATGGAAGTTCCATTTTTAATTGTTTTGAGGAGACTCCATACTGTTTTCCACAGTAGCTGCACCAGTTTACATTGCCACCAGCAGTACACAAGGGTTAGTTTTTCTCCATATCCTTGCCAAGACTTGTCGTTTGTTGATTTGTTGATGATAGCTATTCTGACAAGTATGAGATGGTACTTCATTGTTGTTTTGATTTGCATCTCTCAGATGATTAGTGACTTTGAGCATGTTTTCATATCATTGCTTGATTCTTATATGTGCTATGATTTGGAATCAAACCTGCAACCTTGGCATTTCAGGTTGATGCTCTAACCCCATGGTTGGCAAACTGCAGCTCATGAGCCACATGTGTCTCTTTGGCCCCTTGAGTATAGCTCTTCCGCAAAATACTATGGCTTGGGCGAGTCTATTTTGAAGAAGTGGTATTAGAAGTTTAAGTTTAAAAAATTTGGTTCTCAAAAGTAATTTCAGTCTTTGTACTGTTGACTAATAAGTTTGCTAAACACTGCTCTAACCAACTAAGTTAGCAGGCCAGGGCCTTGAGCAAATCAATTTCCAAGTTAAAAAAAAAAAATAACTACACAATAACTATAGAAGAAGTAATGGCATATCTTCTCCAAATTTATATTAATCCCTGACTTCTCCTCCTTATATACATCTAACAAAATGTATAAAGTTTAAAGAGGCCTAGAAACTATTTGTTTAATGTAACTAATCTTCTCAAGAAAATGTATTAGCTTTTTTGTATTATGCATCAGTCTAAATTTCTAAATGTCATGATTATTGTAATCTCTCTTCAGAAGAAATCACTCTATGTCTATCATATGCTTCATCACCTGTCCTCACTTTAAATATTCTTCAGTATTTCCTACTTCTCTGAATTATGTAGGCTCCTTGTCAACCCACTCTTCTCCTGTTTACCTAGCACTATATCTGCATCCACCAAATTTACATGCTATGCCTTCCTGTGTCTCTAGACTCTACCTTACCCAAATTCTACCAGTGTTTCAAGTCTCATTTCAAAGCCTACTTAATTCACAACACCCTTCTAAATTAATAACAGGTTTGTTACAGAATAATATTGAAATTAATTCTATTACTTATGCTTTTCTAATATTCAACTAAAATATCACCTCAATGAAGATCCACATCTATATTCTAGAATAAGATGGTATCGACAAAATCAGGTCTTGAAATATTGAAAATAGTCATAGTGCACATAGAAAACTCTGTCATTTGGGTGCAAAGTCAGTAAGATAATTGTGTTAATATGGGCTGTGGGAAACTTGTTGTGCTTGACAGCCATTTTGTAGTAAGCCTCAGCCACAGCCACGTTAGCACTAACCTCAGGCTAGGTTTCTATTACCCCAAACCCTATCTCTTTCCCGTAAGCCAGGTATTTCGCCTTAAGGGCTAGGAATTTTCGCTGCGATTTGGTTGCTTAGCCTCTGGAACTTCCTCATTCTCTGGAACTTCCTCATTCCTCCTTCTCTCTATAATTACCCGGAACTCCTCCTGAATAAATGAGACTTGATCAAAATTTTGTCTTATGTCTCTTGTCCCTTTCATCCCCACTTCCCCTCTAGGGTCCTCATTGACTTAACCCATGGGTTGGGACAATGGGCCACTTCAAAGATCATCACCAAAGTAACAATCAGCTGACATTTAAACAGATACATGTTTATACTTTCTGCTTCTCTTCTGTATAATATGGTTCCTGGTGTGGTCATTGTGATTCCTTTCAGAATGTTAAATAGTGTTTATATTTACTGAATATTTAATATGTGTGAGGCAATGTGAGGTAATACACAAGTGCTCTCGTTTTATCTTCACATCACACTAATAAGAAAAACACTGTTACCATCTTCATTTTACAGATAAGTGGTAGATTCACTTCCAAAGCCACTCAGAAAGAAAGGAGTGGAGCCCTGGCCAGGTGGCCCAGTCAATTAGAGTATCATCCCATGCACCAAAAGATTACACGTTTGATTCCCAGACAGGGAACATACCCAGGTTTGATACTCTGCACATCAATGACTCTCTCTCTCTCTCTCTCCCTCTCTCTCTCTCTCTCTCTCTCTCTCTCTCTCTCTCTTCCTCTCTCTGTAAAATCAATAAAAACATATCATTAGTTTTGAGAATTAAAAAAAAAGGAAGGAGTGAAGCCAAGATTCAGTTCTATACTCTCTTCCTGAGTCCATAACCACTGATTCTGCTCTGGACTCCCATTTGTAGCATCTGTACTAATTTTTGCTGCAAAATTGTTTGTCCCTGATTCATCTTAAGTTGACAGTTTAGATCTGAAAGCCCTAAAATGGATAAAACAGTTTCCAATAAAATTATTATCTTCTGTAATTTACTTTGGAATCCAGGGACTAACAAGGTTGGTATTTAAAGAGAAATTATGAAGTAAGCTAAGTGCTCTTTTGTAAAACTCTCCACTCTCATGTCAGCCTTCAGCAGAATCCTTCTGATCACCAGAGATCCACCATGGCATATGTCTGCGCAAAGTGCTTGAGATATTTGTATAAGATTTGAGCCTATCAACACACTAGGAACACATGGTAAGTAATCAGAAGACCCTGAACTTGTGAGGTGTGTCATATGAGAGGGCATTTTTACTTGTTGCTTTGACCTTCATAGTAAGATCTTTTAGAAATTGAGAGAGATCTGAGCCATGTCCATTTCTAAATTCCCCAGCTTATAAAATAAATAAATCTCAAACTAGAGTTATAAAAATTGATATATCCTAAACATTAATAGCACAAATTTTCACTTTTATTATGCACATATAATTCTGCTATTTGTAACATTTAAAATATATATTCATAGTGTGATATAGATGAAATGGTTTAGAAGTGAGACACATATTTGAAAATTGTAGGATTAGTAATGTGTTCTCTGATAGAGACTGCCAACTGTGCCTTAAAATATGTCCTTTTCTGAGATATATATAATTGATGGCATTATAGCTGAACAAGTTTGTTGCTGTGGTCTAAATGGGTCCTCCCGAAATTCATATATTGGAAACCTAATGCCCAAGGTGATAGTATTAGGATGTAGGGACTTTGGGAAGTAACTACATCATAAGGGCAGAGCCCCATGAATGTGATTAGTGCCTTTATAGAAGAGACACTCAGGAGAGATCCCTCACCCCTTCTACCATGTGAAAACACAATGAAGAGATCCTGTCTCTAAACCAGGAAGCCCTCACCAACATCCAATTTGCCAGAGCCATGATCCTGGTCTTCCCAGCCTCTAGAACTGTGAGAAATAAATTTCTGTTGTTTCCAAGCTACCCAAGCTATGTTTTTTTTTTTTTTTGTTATAGCAGCCCAAACAAACTAAGACACCTTCTACTTAGATATTTCTCATCATCCTTCCAAATAAATGTGATCATGTAACTAAGTTCCCTCAAAAAAAAATGTGAGAAGAAGTGATGTTTGTTCCATCTGGGAGATCTTAAGACCATGAGTGTACCTCCTACACTTTCTTTTTATCTTTTTAAATCTTTATTATTCAGATTATTACAATTGTTTCTCTTTTTTTTCCCCCATAGCTCCCCTCCATCTGGTTTCCTTCCCTCCCACTCTCTGCCCTTACCCCCCTCTCTGTCCTCATCCATAGTTGTGCGATTTTTGTCCAGTCTCTTCCCGCACCCCCATATTCATTTCCTCCCGAGAATTGTCAGTCCACTCTTTTTATGCCCCTGGTTTTATTATATTCACCAGGTTATTCTATTCACCAGATTTTTTTATTCACTTGATTGTTAGATTCACTTGTTGATAGATATGCATTTGTTGTTCATAATTTTTATCTCTACCTTTTTCTTCTTCTTCTTCTTCTTCTTCTTCTTTTTCTTCTTCTTCTTCTTCTTCTTAAAAAATACCTTTCAGCATTTCATATAATACTGGTTTGGTAGTGATGAACTCCTTTGCCTTTTTCTTATCTATGAAGCTCTTCATCTGCTCTTCAATTTTGAAGGGTAGCTTTTCTGGGTAGAGTAATCTTGGTTGTAGGTTCTTGCTATTCATCACTTTAAATATTTCTTGCCACTCCCATCTGGCCTGCATAGTTTCTGTTGAGAAATCAGCTGATAGTCCTATGAGTGCTCCCTTATAGGTAATTAAATGTTTTTCTCTTGCTGCTTTTAATATCCTCTCTTTGTCTTTTGTTCTTGGCATTTTAATTATGATATGTATTGGTGTGGTCTTCTTCGGATTCCTTTCATTTGGGATTCTCTGCACTTCCTGGTCTTGTAAGTCTATGTCTCTCATCAGGTGGGGGAAGTTTTCTGTCATTATTTCTTCAAATGGGTTTTCAGTATCTTGCTCTCTCTCTTCTCCTGGCATCCCCATAATTCGGATGTTGGTATTCTTGAAGTTGTCCCAGAGGCTCCTTACACTATCTTCCAATTTTTTTTATTCTTTTTGCTTTTTGCTTTTCTGGTTGAGTGTTTTTTGCTTCTTTGTATTTCACATCTTTGACTTGATTCTTGCATTCCTCTAGTCTACTGTTAGATCTCTGTATGATATTTTTTTTTATTTCAGTCAGTGTATGCTTAATTTCTAGTTGGTCCTTTTTCAAATCCTCAAGATTCTCACTAAATTTATCTATCTTTTCTAAGAAATTCTTGAAAAATCTTATAACCATGGTTTTGAATTCTGTACCTAATCATTTGCTTTTCTCCATTTCTTTCATTTGTGATCTGTTTCTTTTTCTCTGCATTTTGGTTGCTTCCCTGAGTTGATAAAGTGGCTTTGTGTGCTAGGTGTCCTATAGAGTCCAGTGGCTCAGCCTCCCCAGTTACCTGAGGTGGACACTCTTGGTGCACCGCTTTGTGGGCTGTGGGCATAGTCTTGTTGTAGTTAAGCTTTGATTGTTGTTGGTATCACTGGGAGGAATTGACCTCTAGGCAAATTGACGTGAAGATCAGCTGTATTTATGCTGGGAGAACCTCTGTGCTGGAGACACCCTTATGAGATAAGACTTATAAAAAGCCTTGGTGCTCAGCTTGGTTGGGGTGGAATCTCAGAATGGAGAAGACAGCATTGGCTTCCCATAACCCCTGCCCTAATAGTACCCTGTGTCTCTGTCTCCCATGGTAATTGCTACAAGTACCTCTGAGAGAAAGCCTCCCTCGAGTTCCACCCACTGCCAGGCAGTCCAGTTTCTCCCCAAATGAGTCTGGGTCCCCAGAGTATTGCCTGGAACTGGAGTTCAGTGCCGTTGGGGGCTTTTGTTTCCCTCCTGCTTGAGAAATCCAGCCACATACTCAGTTGCCCACCTTCTCAGTGCGCACCTTGGTACCTCTGCCTTCCGCAGATCCTCTGAGCCTCAGTGTGCTTTTCTCTTTCCTGACAATCCAGTTTCTTCCCTTATGAGTCTGGGTCCTCAGAGTCTTGCCTGGAACTAGAGTTCAGTGCAGTTGGGAAATTCTGTCTCCCTCTTGCTTGAGAAAACCAACCGTGCACTCAGTTGCCAGTCCTCTCCACACACACACATCTCAGTACCTCTGTCTCCTGCAGCTCCTCTGAGTCTCAATGTGCTTTTCTTTTTCCTTCTAGTTGTAGAATTTCTACTCCATTAGCTTTCCTGTGGTTATGGATGATGTCCATTTTATCTTTTAGTTGTAGTTTTGAAATTGTTGTGCGATGTAGAAGTTTAGGTTTTTACCTATGCTGCCATCTTGATTTCTCCCCTCCTGCACTTTCTTTTTCCTTTCCACATTGGAACTCATCATGATCCAGCTTCAACTATGGAGGTGGCAAGGCACTAGGCAATGACAGAGAAAGTTGATACAAGGACACATATTCCTGAATGACTGTACAGGACAAAGCTGCACACTGCCTTAGAATGCTCACCTCTGACTGCTATATCAGGGGGGAAAAAAGGTCTCTCTTCTTTCAACTAAAGTTATTATTAGGTCTCTTTACTACAGGCAAACCTTATTCAAACCAATAAATACATGTTTCCTGAATTCTGTCACTATATCCTTGCAACTAAATAAAAATAATTATTCTAGAGATATCAAAAAGATTATATGTGAGACCTTTTGGGTAAGTGAAGTTTAAATTCAATGATGAGCTATTACCTCTCCCCATCATTCTCAATGCAGCACCAAAACCCATGTGATAGACCTTACACAGCTAACATAACAGCTAGGTATATTTTGTTTTGTTCACATAAGAGGAAGGTACAAATCAAGATGTAACTTAACCAAGGTAATCCAATCAGGTTTTCAACTCAGATATTTTGTCTCCAAGTTCAAATCAAGATTGTCTAAAGATCCTTGTGTTAAGACACTGTTTTATTGTCTAAATATCCTTAATCACATACATCCTTTTTTTTAATACTCATCTAAGGATATGTTCATTTATTTTAGAGAGAGAAGGAGAGGGAAAAGACAGAGAGAAAAAAAAATCAATGTGAGAGAGAAGTTTTATACATTTATTAATTTAGTAAATAAGAATTCAGATTCAAAGTATGTCTTACTCAGATAACAATGGTAATGTTGGATTTAAATTTAGATCTATTTGATTCCACAATGTATGCCACGGAATAAACTTTAGGAAAAACTGATTGTGTGGGTTTTTTTTCTACACTCAGGGAAAGTGTTGGATTGTGTGTGTTTTTTAATGTTGGAATAGTCAGATATTTAGTCAATGTGGCCCCAAGAATGGCCAAATATGGGGAAAAAACTGAAAAGATATTTAGAAAAATCAATCAAGTTACAAAAGAGTTCTAAGATGTCATGATGACAAGTAAAAGCTAGAAGAGCACCAAGTCAAAGATAAATGAGGGGAAAGAGGGTTCTTACATCTGTTGGAAGAGTGTAGCTAGGTCTTAACCCAGAGTGCAGTGGGGCTTCGAAGGAATTCAGTCATCAATAGGATTTTTAAAAGTGATAAAAGGATTGCCGAAACCGGTTTGGCTCAGTGGATAGAGCATCGGTCTGTGGACTGAAGGGTCCTAGGTTCGATTCCGGTCAAGGGCATGTATCCTGGTTGCGGGCACATCCCCAGTAGGAGGCGTGCAGGAGGCGCTGATCGATGTCTTTCTCTCATTGATGTTTCTGACTCTCTATCCCTCTCCCTTCCTCTCTGTAAAAAGTCAATAAAATATATAAAAAATAAAAATAAATGAATTTTAAAAAATAAAATAAAAGTGATAAAAGGAAAACCTCCCAAAAGGTAGGAAAATGGCAGCTGTTTATGAAGGGTATTGAATATAGAAAATAGAGAAACAAAAGATTTACCCAATGTCTATTTTTCCTCCATCTTTTTCATTAAGAAAAGGATACTCTGAAAACCATTCCCTAGAAAAAGGAGGTACATTTGTAACCAGTGGTTTTTAGTCTTCCTTCTGTCCCCCAAAAAGGCCAATATCCACATTGATGTTAGATACCTTATAACCCTTCCTGTTCCATTACATTCCTCATCAATGACCTCACTCATACCTCACTTCACTGAAACCTACTTTGAGGCTAGTCAGAACTGCTTCATCTTGGAAAGCATAAACTCCAACAGCCTATTTTGACCATAGATTTCTCTCTTGTACTTCCCTTTGTTTCACAACACTTGCACTTTGAAGTTATCAGGACCAAAAAACTCTTAACTTTTATACTTAATTTACTACCTCTTTATACTAGGACTCCATAGTTCCTCTCCTCAACAACTTTCATAAAATTCTAATTTCTGATCCATTCAACCTAGACTTCTTCCATTTTGATAATCAAGTCATTGAGCAATGGTGGGAGAAAATCTAAACAACCTTTAGATCAGCAGTTCTCAATTCTTTGGGGGTCGAATAACCCTTTCACAGGGGTCCCTAAGACCATCGGAAAATGCAGATATTTACATCACGATGCATAACAGTAGCAAAATGTTATGGTTGGGGTCACCACCACATGAGGAACTGTATGCAAGGTTCACAGCCTTAGGAAGGTTGAGAACCACTGCTTTATTTTTTTTATTAATTTTTTATACATATCTCCCCATTGCCCCCCCTCCCTCCCAGGCATACCCCAACCCCCCAGTGTCTATGTTCATTGGTTATGCTTATATGCATGCATACAAATCCTTTGATTGGTCTCTTATCTACCTCACCTAACTTTAATCTTCCTGCTGTAATTTCACAGTCTGTTTGAAGTTTTACTGTCTCTGTATCTATCCTTTTGGAGAACCACTGCTTTAGATGGATAGCACTACAACTCTGTGGTTTTAAATATTAAAAAAAAACTCCCAATATGTAATAGCAATCATTTCTTACATGTTTCTTGTGAGCTCCCTCTCTTTTGTCTAGCATTTTAAAAGTTCATAACTCTTCTTAAAGCCTATTTCTTACATTTATTCCCATAGTATCCAGAGGTGACACAGTCCCCACTTCAAAGAGGAAAAAGAAGCTATGAGCAATAAACTCCCTCATCACAATGCCCTCCTACCTACCAAGTTAACGACCTCAAGAGCCATCCTTGCATTATGCTCTTCCCTTTCTCCAAGCCTAGACCTCTCCCGAGTGTATATCTCATCTCTACTATGGCAAATAGCTGCAGCAATGGCCTCCGACAGTTCCTAGTTCCCATATCCACACCCTTTCACAGTGATTCTGCAGTTGGCTATGTGACATGCTGGGGCTAATGGAATAAGAGCAAAGGTGATGTAAACAAATTTGGAAAGAGTTTGTGCATTGAAGTTTGCCTTTTCTTGCTGCTCTTGAGAAACCTAGGACCATCACTACATGAATAACCCCAGGCTAGCCTATAGGAGGATGAGAGCAAACCACCAGCTTACCTCAGAGATCATATTAGCCAGCCCAGAAGAAAAGAACTGCCCAGTCAACCCACAGATTTGTGAGAAATAATAAACAATTTAAGTTCTGGAGTGATTTTTGATACAGCAAAAGCTGATTAATACTTGCTTTATCACATGTGTCTTATGACTTCTATAGTTCCACCTTCCTCCCTGGTTCCTTTTCATTAACCCACAAAAGTAGAAGGTACTCCCATCTTAAAACACTGATTTTCCTCCCATTTGCAAGCTAACCCATAACCAAACTCTTTCAGTTCTCTATTTTCCTTACTTGCTGGTCAGATCTAACATTAAAACTTGACTTTTTCAGCCACCATCCCAATAAAACTGCTAACACCACTGAACACTTTTTAGTGTTTATTTTCCTTGACCCTTTTCTTTCACATATGGACACCCTATATAATAAGAGGATGATATGCACATTGATCAAACGGTGGAACGACCAATCACCATGATGCGCACTGACCACCAAGGGGCATATGCTCAACTCAGGAGCTGCCCCCAGGTGGTCAGAGCCCTCCCACAGGAGGAGCTCCACTTAGCCAAAAGCCAGGCTGATGGCTGGTGAGTGCAGCAGAGGTAGCGGGAGCCTCTCACACCTCCAGCTTAAGCCTACGCTGGGGAGCAGGCCTATGCCGTCAATTGGACATCCCTCTAAGGCTCCCAGACTGCAAAAGGGCTCAGACCAGGCTGAAGAATAACCCCCATACCCCAGTGCATGAATGTTGTGCACTGGACCTTTAGTTTGTAATATTGGATCATCTGTTACATTAGCCTCAATTCCTTGTCCTCCTGAAAACTTCTAGTTAGACTTTAGGCTCAAGTCAAGTATCATTAATAACTCATTTCAGAAATTTTATGGACTACTTTCTCTGGGTAACCAGAACACACAAGTGTCCTACTACTTGTCAAATGTGTTATAACACCTTTTTGTTTGCTTATCAGCCTTATAGTACATATTTTTTTATTCTTAAAACATAGCATCTAGCATGTATAAAGGAGTTAATAAGTGGTAGATTTTTTTTACTGTTTTATCAATTAAAATTCAAAATCTCAACAACTGAAGTGACATTTAATATAAATAAATGTAAGGGCTTCAATTTAGTTTTAAAACATCAATTTCTAAGCATATTCTGCTATGTTTCTATTTTGGATACAGTTTATGTGAACAAAGATTATTGGATTTAAGGCTCAACTTTGTCAAAAATTCTTATAATATTTTTTAAGTAGTGAAACCATAAGCTCAATGATGAAAGTATAGAGCCCTTCTTCAGGAATAGACATCATACATTGTAAAATCACAACTGTTCACTTTCTGAAAATTATTTTTTCAGAGATATCTCAACAGACAGGTCTAAACACAAAGTAATATAAGAAAAGGTGAAGCAGATGCTATTTGTCTTAATAAAGAGAAGACTAAGGATAGACATAATGAAGTGTTTGAAATGTACAGGGTTTGTACAGGAAGGCTGGAGATCCAGTTGCTCCAGAAAACAGACTTGGGACCCATTAAGAAGATACAGAAAGGGAAATTTTAGTCAATGAGAGGAAAATTTATTTACCAATTCAAAATTTTTCAAGAATCAGATTGGCTGCCTCCTAATGAAGGGAGCCTTCATACATCAGATATGTATCCAGAGAGAGCTAAATAGCCAACTATTGGCCTCTGTAATCCATTCCAGAAATGATTTTTCATATTTGGAAGACTTTGCTGATTTACAAATTTTGTAGTTTAGCTGTGTCATGCAAGAACTTATTTACCAGAGGGTTTTGTTGTTTGTTGGTATTGTTGTTTTTGTTCATTTTCTGCTCCTCTGACTTATTTTGCCTCCTGTAGAGCAGCACTAAATCTATTTGTATAGCACTTACTGGAGCTACATTGCAATATCTCTTTGGAACACTATCCTCTGAAATGTTTTGAAGTTGTGCCAGCTGAGGCTGTACTCATCACTGTCACTTCCTTTTAGTGCTTTCATTCTATTTCAGCTCTTGGAGTGATCCCAGCAGAGGCAGAGGCGACTTCTTTTACAAACAGAATCAACATCGTGTTCCCTCTTGATCCAACACAACAATACAAGAGGTAGCTATAACTTTGGAGCTACTGTTTCCAATATTAGTGTGCTGTTGGCAACATTTCTTTCTTACTGACTCTGAAAAACCCTGGTTGTACCATTTTAGTAGGCCAAATGGTTATGTTCTTTGAACAACAATCCTTCACTTTCTGCTTTCAGAGGAGAAGGGAGGCATGAAAGAAAATACAGTTTTGACCCAGGTGGAGTTAAAGTTAAATTATAATCTCCATTGCTCCTTCTTCACATAGAAGAAATCAATGATGAAATTGGGGTAAAGGGAGAGCATTCATTAGACAAGGAATAAGTGAACAACCAAATGAACTGATTTTTATTTCACTTCCTTGCATTGACCCTACCCCCTCCCTGTGGAAGGGCTAATACTCCATGAAATGAAAAGACACTGCATCATTCTTATAGATGTCTGAAATAAAGGTGTGTGTGTTTGTGTGTTTGTGTGTGTGTGTGTAACTTAAGCTTGATATATTGAAAGAAACACTTTCGTGCACAATGAATTGTAATGTTGACGTGCTAGTAAACACGTCATTTGTTCTACTTCTAGATTTCTTTTTGAACTTTTAGTAAACCTTGAACAAATTAATTATAGACGTTCTACTATAAGTGTTCATGATATTATTTTAGGTTTCCTGTCAAATATACTAAGTGTTTCATGGCTCCTTAATATCAGATGCTGTACCAAGGAACATACAAGTAAATATGGCAGAACATTATTTTACTTCCAGTTGAAATGTACACATTGTAATAACCTTAAGCTTAGACACCGTATCAACTCAACTGTAGGTGATCCAGAGCCTAGACACAGAGTAGATCCTCAACACTGTTTTCTAGAATCCAGTTCAAAAGTTTTAATTTCCTCCACAAAAAGAAGAGGGAATTTCAAATTCCTTTAGATGCAACTTATAGTTCTCAGAGATTCTTAAGAGTTCTGCTTTTCAAATCTACAGTTATGTCAAATAAAGCTATTGGTGATTCAGAGCAGAGATAGAAGTCATCAAATATGCCAGAAATAATATTTAAACCATATGCAGTTATTTAAAGGATTTTCAACTTGTGGAACTATAAAATCTGGACTGTGCTCTTTAAGAACTGTGAGAGTCTGGGTATTAGTAAGCTATTTTGACTTATCACTAAGGATAAGGTGCAAACCTTCTTTCTACAAATCACTCACAAGCAAGTAATCAGTACAGAAATTGTTGAAATTGTCTTTTAGAAACAATTAACCAAAATAACATATTAATAAAGGCTTCTTTCCAATGGAAAGAAATCCCCTTTTCTGCTCCTGCTATTGATCCAACTTAGAATATACTGAAACATTGATTTAAGCCTCATTTCAGGTTAGCTGTCATGGAACATTCCATCCTAATACAGAACCACACCTGATGCAGCCCACACCTTTCAAAGTTTAACACCCGTCTTCTGAATTGGTATGCAAGAGGTCATCATCACCCCTACTTATATTTATTGAGAGTCTACCAGAGTAAGGCACTGTGCTCAGGGCTAATGCAACAATTATATCTGAAACAAGTAAACAAACAAAACAATATTCCTGCCCTTAACAAATATCCATTTGATCCTAAGAAACCCAAAACACCAATCAGAAAGAATGTATGCACCCCTATGTTCATAACAGCACAATTTGCAATAGCTAAGATCTGAAAACAGTCCAAGTAGTAGACAGTAAACAAGTGGATAAAAAAGCTGTGGTACATCTATACCTTGGAATACTATTCAGCAGTAAAAAAGAAGGATCTCTTACCCTTTGAGACAGCATGGAGGGACCTGGAGAGCATTATCCTAAGTGAAATAAGCCAATAAGGAAAAGACAAGTATCACATGATCTCACTCAGATGTGGATTCTAATAAATAAAATAAACTGATGACCAAAATAGATCCAAAGACATAGAAGCATGGAACAGACTGTTGAATCTCAGAGGGAAGGTTGAGTTCGGTGGGTGGGAAGAGATTAACCAAAAAACTTGGAGGCATATATGCATAATCCATGGACACAGACAATAGGGTGGTGAAGGCCTGGGATGGTGGTGGAGGGAAGTTAGAAGGGGTCATGGAGAAAGAAAAAAGACATATGTAATTCCTTCAACTATGTATATATTGATTTCAGAGAGGAAAGAAGAGGAAGAGAGACATAGAAATATCAATGATGAGAGAGAATCATTAATTGGCTGCCTCCTGTATGCCCCCCACTGAGGATGGAGCCCACAACCCAGGCATGTGCCCTCAACCAGAATCGAGCCTAGGACCCTTTAGTCTACAGGCTAACACTATCTCCACCAAGCCAAAATGGCTAGGGCTAAATATATATTTTTTAAAGCAACCATTTGATATGAAGAGATCATATACTATGCAATTAGTTATTTGGTTCTATAAAGGAAAAACATGAGCTAAAAGCAAAGTAAGTGTTTTTTCTGGTGAAATAATATTTTGCTTGAAATCTGAAGTATGACTGTAATTCAAAATTTATTTCTGCTCTTGGTCCTAAGATAACACAAATAGTAACTTGTTCTGATTCCTTTTTAAAGATTTGAATTTCCAAGTTAGTGAAAAATCTATAATTCTTCCTAATAAGTCCTTCTATAACTTAACTGGAACTTTTTCTCTCTTCTTTCAAGATGGTGGGAAGAGGGGAAAACAACAGAAGAATGTGGGGAGACAATTCAATTCTATTTTTTAAATCTATAAATTAATAAATACATCTTAATATAGCTAAATATATAAAACATAAGCAGATTAGAATAGTTATTCAGAAGGGCAGGTTTCCCATGGGAGTTGGTATGTAATAACAAAGTGGTATCTCCAGCAAGAGCTTAAATCATGATGCATACAAGTTCAGGGCTGTGTGACCTGTGGATGGATTTCCAGAGAGAACATGAGATAGTTCCAGGTTTCACATGAGACCATCTCTGGGAAGGACCATAAATAACCAAGTGCAATCTAAGTGCCTTGTACAGCAGGCAGGGGAAGGAGCAACACATTTGAGGGTATTGGCATTAAAGAGCCTCTGTGTACCCACAGGCAGATGTGACCTGGGCCATCTGGGGTTACAATAGTCAAGTGAGGCACTGGATATGGTACATTAGTCAGAGTCCAGGCTCTGGGATCATACTGCTTGGACTCCTGCCTTTTGTAGCTGTGTGACCTAGGGCAGGTTTATTAGCTTCCCAAAATCCAAGTTAGTTCATCTGTAAATGCTGATAATAATAATTGTGAATCACAGGGTTGATGCAGGGATTAGTAAAATTATACTAACCATTTTTAAAAGCTAAAGCTTAAATTTATACAATGTTTAATTTGTATTAACATTACATAATGCCTCTGTCCCCACCCATCACCACACAGCCTCAGGTCCCTGCTGATAGCTTATTTAAAAAACAAGGCTAAAACACTTAGATACAATCTATACTAATAACAGGGTAATATTCTAATTAAACCAAGAAACCAGATATCTTCCAACTGTCCAACTTCCTTCTGGATAAAGCCACAGTGATAGGGGTCAAGGTAGAGGCGGTTAAGGTGATCAAGCCAGCAGGGGAAGGCAGTTGGGAGCCATGAGTCTGGAGTGGTTAGGCAGCAATCAAGCCAGTAGGGAAGCAAGTGGTTAGGAACCAGTGAACCTGGATTGTGAGAGGGATGTCTCACTGCTGGTTTAGGCCCCATCCCTGGCAGTTGGACATCCCCTGAGAGCTCCCGGATTGGTGCAGGAAGGACTGAGGAACACCCTCATCCCGTGCATGAATTTTGTGTACCAGGCCTCTAGTATAATCATAAAGAACCACATCTTAAGAAATTAAATTGTATTGTATTACTATTAGCATTATATTTTACTAGTGGCCTGGTGCATGATATTCGTGTACATTAAAAGGGGATTAATTGTTGAAGACCGGGTGGAAGCTGACATAGTACTTGCACCCAAAGGGACTGATAAGAATCAGTCCCCTGCCCCACTTAGTGTCCCCTGACTTGTTTGGATGGCGATTTCCATTTGTCAGCAGAATAAGAGTGGCCTTCCTCAAGTCTGTAATTATTTACTGAGATTTACTGTACCAAGAATTTGGCTTCTTGCTTTATCTTCCTTAGAGATTAGAGGAACTGAGAGTACATTCCTCTTGACTGACCTCCCAGTCAGCGTTTGTGTAGCAGAGGTATTGTGTTGTTAATAAAGCTGCTGCAGTCTGCCAATGGCTTGCAGCCCTCCCGATCCCACTTTCATGTCTTTCTTTTCTTAATTCCCACCTCCCTACCTCAGTCCGGTTCACCTGATAGGCTGGAACTGACAATTGGTGCCCAAACAGGGACCTGAGGACTTGGGAAGTGAGACGGTGAGGAACTCCTCCAGGTAAAGAGTGCACTCTGAGTATTAAGGTAAGGGAGGAGCAACTTGTTAAGTGTCGGGAGTAAAGCATGGGACAGCTAGAGTCTAGGGATAGTACCCTTTATGGGCAAATGTTGAAGACTATGCTCAACATTAGGGGAACCAAAGTTAGTGACAAGCAGGTAGAAAATTTTTTGAAATTCATTCAGGAAGTCTGCCCTTGGTTTCCTGAGGAAGGGACTGTTAATTTAGAGACATGGCAGAAAGTTGGAGAACAAATACATAGTCATTATGAAGCCCTTGGGCCAAGTAAGATCCCGGTTGTGTTTTTGCCTCCCTGACAAAATTTATATAAAGTTACAAAAAGAAATTGACAGCCAGGTTGAAATTGAATTGTCATGGCCTAGAGCAAAAAATATCCTTACATGACATTACCCTACTATTAATTAGAGGAAGTATTTTAATATTGCTATTTGCCCTTTCTCTGTAATTGAAGTGTCAGAGATGAAAGAAAATTAGTAAAATGTATATGAAAACCTTCCTCCTGTCAGAGTCTGTGGTGCACCGCGGGACCCACAGTCAAGTCCTCACCCACCCATGTGCACCTTGAAATCATGCAAGACCCCGACCCAGTTGGCCCCACCCCCATTAGGCAAGATACAGAGCTGGCCAGCCCCAACCCCATCAAGCCCTGCCAGGCCGGGGGATGCAGCCTCATGTCCCCCGTCAAGCTCTGTCAGGCAGGAGACACAGCCTCAGATTCCCCTGACCCACGCTGGGCATGGGGCACAGCCTGAGGTACCCCAGCCCAGCACCAGGGCAGAGGGCACAACTGGAGGTCCCCCATCAACCCTTGCCGGGTGGAGGGAGTACAGCCTGAGATCCTCCATCAAGCCCTGCCAGGCGGGTTGGGGGTACAGCCTCAGGTCTCCTGCCCCGGCCAGCACCACACAGCCTCAGTTCCTTGTTGATTGCTTATTATGGCTCCTTACTGGAACCCCGCCTCTGCCGTGAGCACAGCTATCTTGTGATAGTGTGAGGGTCAAATTGCATATTACCTCTTTATTATATAGGATTACTGACAATTTAGCCAGGATTTATTGGATTTCTTAAAATATAAAATAAAATAGCCGTAGGCATTTCCCACTGCCTTATTATTTTAATGAAACCACCAGTTTCAGTCTAAATTGCAAATAAGATTGTCACATTCCTACCCAAAATTCACCTAGGTTCCTTCCCTATCACTTCTTTCTTTGCCAGGCATAAAAAGGTCCTTGAAAATGCCAATTTCAATTTTCTTGCCTGTCACTCTCTTTCACGCAAGCAATACTCCAGTCAGCTAATTTGCAGTTTCCCAAATAAACTCTGTAATTCCAAGCTTCCATGCTCTTATACCTGTCTTTTCCTCCCAAACTCTGTAGTTCATTTTGGCAAATTTCTAATTCTCTGTTAATCAATGGTTTGTTTATCCACCACATTCTCACTGAAACCCTCACTGACATTTCTAAACATAGTTAATTTCTATCCCCTTAATATTTAAGAAATCCAGCACTTCCTTATCAATATTTTAGTCTTTTCTGTAAATGTCCATCACCCACTAGACTGTAAAATTTTGGGATATAAAGGACCTAACATTGAGTTTCATATATAGTTTCTAAATTGAATGTTTAGATTCTTATGTAGTGATTTTTTTATGTCATCTTATTTGAAATCGCCATAAAAATCTTACAACCACTGATATTTTTAAGACTATGAAATTGCCTTGTTTGAAATGTTAATAGGCTCAATGAATATAATTCTCTGTCAAGAATTCTGGAAATTTACTCTAATTTTAAGGAGTTGTGGGCTGTGATAATTTACAAAACTAGGGCAGGCAAAAGAAAACACAGGTCTCAATTTCAAGAATTGCATCTTAGTATAAAAAAAGTTTGCTATTATAAACCACAAAGAATTATACAAATGGGTACTCCTCTATCATCATCTCACAGCAGCAGCTAAGCATCTCCAGCAAGTAAAAACCTATACTTCTTCTACTTAAAAATATTAGTTTATAACATATTAGTATCAAAGTAACAATGAAAGATGGCAGCATAGGTAAACACCTGAACTGCTGCCTCGCACAACAATTTCAAAACTATAGCTAAAAGACAGAACAGACATAATCCAGAACCACAGGAAAGCTGGCTGAGTGGAAATTCTACAACTAGAAGGAGAGAGAGGGGTCACGGATACTCAGAGGAGCTGCATAAAGCTGAGGTATGAGGACATGTGTATGGAGAGGACAGGTGGTAGAGTGCCTGGCTGGCTTCCTCTAGCAGGAGGGAGACAAAAACTCCAGACTACACTGAACCCCAGTTCCAGGTGAGACTCATACAGAGGGAATCTGGAATGTTGGGAAAAGGGAGGAGTGCACAGAAACTCAGGGGAGCTGCAAAAGGCAGAGGTCTGAAGGCACACAAAAGAGTGTGCACAGAGAGGACTGCAGTGACTACCAAGGTACACTGAGACCCAGGGTCCTCATAGGGCTGGGCTGATGGGAAGCCAAGACTGTCTGCTCAGCCCCAAGATTCCACTCCATCCAAACCAAGCACAGGGGCATTTGCAATTTTTCAAGCCTTATCTCATAAGGCTGACTCCAGCACAGAAGTTCTCCTGGCATAGACATAGCTGATTCTCACAGCCAATTCTCCTGGAGGTCAATTCCTTCCAGTGATACCAACAACAATCAAAACTTAACTACAACAAGGCTGTACACACAGTCCACAAAGGGGTGCACCAAGAGTGTAATTGGGGAGGTGGAGTTACTGGGCCATATAGGACAACTAGCACACAAAGCTACTCTTCCACCTAAGGAAGCAGCGAAAATGCAGAGATAAAGAAACAGATCACAAATGAAAGAAATGGAGGAAAACAAACAAATGGATATACAGTTCAAAACAATGGTTATAAGGTTTTTCAAGAATTTCCTAGAAGAGGTCGATAAATTTAGTGAGACCCTCGAAGATATGAAAAAGGACCAACTAGAAATTAAGCATACACTGACTGAAATAAAAAATATTATACAGAGACCTAACAGCAGACTAGAGGAATGCAAGAATCAAGTCAAAGATTTGAAATACAAAGAAGCAGAAAACACTCCACTGGAAAAGCAAAAAGAAAAATGGATCCAAAAATTGGAAGATAGTGTAAGGAGCCTGACATAATCTGAGCAAATCCATCTATAAATAGCTTTTGTAGCATGAGTCATACATGTTCTTCTTTTGAAACTTGTCTTCTGTAAAAACTAGGGTAAACTCCACAGAGATGCAAATTGAAGACTGATTAGTAGGAGATTAATCTCAGCTGGGTCAATTAAATCCATGAAAGGAAGAGCATCCATTCCTTCTAGGCAGGGTGGATCCCACAGTTCAACATTATTTTTCTTCCTTTGAGTTCCAGAATAATAAGTGATCTTCCTACTTTTTGCCCAGCCCCAAGGTGTCAAATCAGCAGCTGATCATTCTTCACAGGAATCTCGGATATCTCAGAAGTTTAGAAGCGAAGCAGGGTGAGGAACAGGTTGTGGGAGCCTTTCTAAATTGGAAGCATAGCCACAGAAGGAACTACTCAGTTAAATTTGAATTACAAATAAAAATCCATCCTCTGTAGCATAGGTTTGTCCTATGTAATATTTGGGACAAACTTGTGTTAAAAGAATATTCATTGCTTATCTAAAATTTAAATTTAACTGTATGCTTTGTATCTTACCTGGCAAGCCTAATAAAGGTGAATTTATAGCCTGGCTGGTGTGGCTCAGGGTTGAGTATTGACTTATGAACCAGGAAATCACAGTTCGATTCCTAGTCAGGGCAGATGCCTGGGTTGAGGGCTCAGTCCCCAGGGTGGGTTGTGCAGGAGGCAGCCAATCAATGATTCTTTCTCATTATTGATGTTTCTATCTCTCCCTCTCCCTTCCTTTCTGAAATCAATAATAAAAATATATTTAAGGGTGTGGAAAATGGCGGCGGAATAGACGGACGCGTCTGGAGCTTTGTCGCTGGGCAGAGGGAGAGAGAGCGGCTGAGAGTTGCTTGGGAGTGTTCGTTGGCAAGCTAGGAGTCAGTTGTCCTCCAGGGGAAGGCGGGGAACTGCTGGAAGGGGCTCTCCCGGCCAGGCAGCCCCACTGCCACGGGGTATTTGTCGGCCGGAGCCACCAGCCTGAACGCGGAGCCCCAGCCATCTTGCAGTGGGAGGTGGATGTCTGCGGCCGTCTGAAGCCTTCGGCTGGGCACCCATCGAGCAGCCAGGGACCCGGGGACCCAGAACTCCGCTCTCCAATCGGCGCAGACACGCGGCGGAACCAGAGATCCACAGAGCACACGGAAAGGTCAGATTGCGCCTGACTTAAGGGGGAGGTGGATGTCTGCCGAGGTCTGAAAGCTGCGGCTGACGGAGGCACCCACAGAGCAGCCAGGACCCAGAGCACGGCTTCCCAGGCGGCACAGACGCCCAGGCGGAGGATTCAGAGATCCACACGGCGCGTGCGGAAGGGTCAGATTTCACCTGGGCCAGGGTGCGGTCTCCTACCCCCACAGGGCAGAGACGCGGACACTGTGGGAGCCGGGCTGCGGGAAAGCTGCCTCTGGAGAGGTCCGAGGAGGTGGTCAGGGCGTGATCCCTGAGTGTGAAGGCAAACCCTCTGAGCTGTTGACAGAGGAGAGCTCCAGAAAACCACTATTTTTTTTTTCTCTTTTTCTCTGGGGCAGAGGGACAACCTGGGAGTTATTGCAGTGTCCAGGCTGCAAAACCCCCACAAACTGGTTTTTGGGAACCACAGAGTAGCAGGATCTGAGCACAGCCTAGAGAGGTCCTGTACTTTGTCTCAGAGATCAATTCCGAAACACTGCCACCCAATGGATGACACACAAATTGACTCTCGCATAACCACAAGAGAATAAAGAGATTAAAACACCAAGAGGGGAACACAGGGAACTGCAATACCTCCCCTACTGGGAAACAGGAGTGCCAAGCAGAATAATAGTGGAAGTGAAGGACCATTCTATTTTTCTTCTTCTTCTTTTTTTTTTCCTTTTTTCTTTTTCTTAATTTTTAATTCTTTATTTTTCATTTTCACATATTTTAATTAAAAGAATATTTTTTTTCTTTCTGCCTCAATTGATTTTACCTTTATAATTACTACATTTTTGTTTTAAACTAGTATTATTAATTACTACTAGTACTTTACCGTTTTGGGGAAAAAAAGTGTCATTTTGTTTTCTCTTTATTTTATTTTGGGATTAGAGTTCTACATTCTATTTTCATCTTCTCTTTAGCATAATTTTACTCCAATTCAACTCCACCTTTATGCCAACACTTTCCTCCTAACTTTCCCCATTTTGCTGTCTTGTTTCTCTTTCCCTTTTCCAACTTTAGATTCTCCCTATTTTTCTCTTTACCTGGTTAAAATTTCACCCCATTTATATATCTAATTTCAAATCCCCTACTACAAGTCCACACAAACCTCTCCCCTCTTGTCTTCATTAGCCAAAAAGTTGTTTTTTCTCTATGTCCTTTTGTTGCTATTTGCCTGAAAAGTGATTATATCGATTTTTTGAAATTTTTTTGAGAGATTGTTTTAGTTTATTCTACTTGTTTTATTTTGCTTTTTGCTTGCTTTGTTTTCTACCTCTCTTTTCCCTCATCTCCCTCGATACCAGTTGCTATTTGCAATTTGCATCAATCTCTAGGTACTGGTTGCTGGCCTTTATTGGGATTAGTGACTGTTCTATTGAACTTCTCTCCTGACATCTATATTTTGTTCCTCTTTTCTCTCTTATACACTTTCTTTTCTCTCTGACTTTTTTCTCTTCCTCTTTCCTTCTCCTTTTTCTCCTTTTTATTTTCTTATTTTATTTTATTTTATTGTTCATTTATTTATCTTTTTTTTTCTCACTCTCCCAATTTGATTTTGGCACTTCTTTCTTTTCTTTCTTCCTCATTTTCCTCTTCTGCTTTCTCTATTTACCCCTAATTTGTCCTTCATTGGTGGTCACCTTATTTGTGATTATTAACATCTTGAATACATTTCTACTCAGTGTCTTGTGTGCTGTAGCTGGTCCTGTTGTAGTTTGTGCCTTTCAGTCAATGTAGGAGAGAGCACTACATAACCAGACACCCAGAGAAGAAAGACCATGGTCAGAAAAAGAAACAGCCCACAAAAGACAGAAAGGCAGGTTTCACCAGAAAAGGAAGTAAACGAAATAGAACCACAAATAAGCCTACCAGAGAAAGAGTTCAGAGAAATTATCATAATGTGGTTGAAAAGAATGGAAGACAAATTTGACAATATGAGTAAGAGCCAAGAGGTAACGAATAAGAACCTAGAGGAGGCGAAGAAGCGTGAAGAAGAAATGCAGAAGAAACTAGAGGAGGTGCAGAATAAACAAGAAGAAATG
>JAAGEH010002534.1:14432175-14443584 GCA_011751065.1 Lasiurus cinereus | reverse complement strand
AAATGCAGAAGAAACTAGAGGAGGTGCAGAATAAACAAGAAGAAATGAATAATGACATCACTGCTATAAAGAACTCAATAGAAAGCATCAAAAGTAGACTAGAAGAAGCAGAGGACCGCATCAGTGAGCTAGAAGACACGATAGGAAAAAATACCCAAGTACAGCACCTTCTAGAAAAAAAAGTTAAAAAGCAAGAGGAGAGTCTAAGGGAACTTTGGGATAACATGAAACAAAATAACATCCACATAATTGGGGGTCCAGAAAGAGTGGAAACTGAACAAGGATTAGAGAACGTGTTTGAAGAAATAATGACAGAAAATTTCCCCAATATAGAAAAGAAAAAACCCACACAAATCCAAGAAGCTCACAGAGTCCCAAGCAAAATGAACCCCAACAAACCGACACCGAGGCACATTATAATTAAATTGGCAAACATGGACGACAAAGTAAGAATCTTAAAAGCAGCCAGAGAGAAACAGAAAGTTACCTACAAAGGAACCCCCATAAGACTAGCTACTGACTTCTCAACAGAAACTCGTCAGGCCAGAAGACAATGGAATGAAATATACAAAGTCATGCAAAGGAAGGGTCTGAATCCAAGAATACTGTACCATGCAAGACTCTCAATCAAAATTGAAGGTGAAATCAAAAGCTTCACAGACAAAAAAGGACTAAGGGAATATATTACCACCAAACCAGCAATGCAAGAAATGTTAAAAGGTCTGCTGTAATAAAAAGAAAGAGGAAGCGAAGAAGGAACTCGGGAGTAAGGAATAAAAATGGCAACAGATAAGTACTTATCAATAATAACTTTAAATGTAAACGGATTAAATGCTCCAATCAAAAGACATAGGGTAACCAAATGGATAAGAAAACATGATCCATATATCTGCTGTCTGCAAGAAACCCACCTTAGGAAAAGAGACGCACACAGATTGAGGGTGAAGGGATGGAACATGGTACTTCAGACAAATGGAAATGAAAAAAAAGCTGGGGTTGCAATACTTATATCTGACAAATTAGATCTCAAAGTGAAGGACATAACAAGAGATAAAGAAGGCCACTTCATAATACTAAAGGGAACAATCCAACAAGAAGAAATAACTCTGGTAAACATATATGCACCCAATATAGGAGCACCTAAATATATAAAAAAACTCTTGGAGGATATAAAGGGAGAGATTGACAGCAATACAATCATAGTAGGAGACTTTAATACCCCACTGTCACCATTGGACAAATCCTCTAAACAAAAAATCAGCAAAGAAACATCAATCCTAAATGACTCACTAGAACAGATGGAATTAATTGACATCTTCAGAACATTTCACCCCAAAGCCACAGAATAGACATTCTTCTCCAATGCACATGGGTCATTTTCAAAGATAGATCATATGTTGGGTCATAAGAAAAGTCTCTTCAAATTCAAGAAGATAGAAATCATATCAAGCATTTTCTCGACCACAGTGGCATAAAACTGGAAATCAACTATAATACAAACAATAGAAAGAAATCAAACACATGGAGACTAAACAGCATGCTTTTAAACAACGACTGGGTAACCAGAGAGATCAAGGAAGAAATAAAAAACATCATGGCAACAAATGACAATGACAACACAACAATACAAAATTTATGGGACACAGTGAAAGCAGTCTTGAGAGGGAAGTTCATAGCCCTACAAGCCTACTGCAAAAAACAGGAAATAATGGTAATAAATCACCTAAACCTACAACTCAAAGAGCTAGAACGTGAACAACAAGAAAAGCCCAGTGTACTCAGAAGGAAGGAAATAGTGAAGATCAGAGCAGAGATAAACAACTTGGAGACCAAAGAAACAATTCAAAAGATCAACAAAACAAAGAGCTGGTTCTTTGAAAGGATAAACAAGATTGATGGACCCCTAGCCAGGCTCACCAAGAAGCAAAGAGAGAAGACCTAAATAAACAAAATCAGAAATGAAAGAGGAGAAATAACCACAGACCCTGTGGAAATACAAAGGATTGTTAAAAAATACTATGAAAAACTCTATTCCAACAAATTGGACAACCTGCAAGAAATGGACATTTTCCTAGAAAAATGTAACCTCCCAAAACTCAATGAGGAGGAAGCCAAACATCTCAATAGTCCAATAACTATGGAAGAAATTGAAGCAGTAATCAAAAAGCTTCCAGCAAATAAAAGCCCGGGTCCAGATGGCTACACAGGAGAGTTTTACCAAACATTCAAGGAAGAATTAAAACCTATCCTCCTCAGACTATTCAAAAACATTCAAGAAGAAGGAATACTACCAAACACCTTCTATGAAGCCAGCATCACCCTAATACCAAAACCAGATAAAGACAACACAATGAAAGAGAATTATAGGCCAATATCTCTCATGAACATAGATGCCAAAATCCTCAACAAAATTCAGGCAAACCGGATCCAGCAGTACATCAGAAAGATCATACACCATGACCAAGCAGGATTCATCCCAGAAATGCAGGGATGGTTCAATATCCGCAAATCAATAAATGTGATACATCACATAAACAAATTGAGAGATAAAAATCACATAGTCATATCAATTGATGCAGAAAAAGCATTTGACAAAATCCAACATCCTTTCTTGATAAAAACTCTCAGCAATGTGGGAATAGAAGGATCATACCTCAACATCATAAAAGCCATATATGATAAACCCACAGCTAACATCATACTCAATGGGCAAAAACTAAAACCATTTCCCCTAAGAACAGGAACAAGACAGGGATGCCCACTCTCACCTCTCCTGTTCGACATAGTACTGGAAGTATTAGCCATTGCAATTAGACAAGAAGAAGAAATAAAAGGCATCCAAATTGGAAAAGAAGAAGTAAAGCTGTCCTTATTTGCAGATGACATGATATTGTACATAAAAAAACCAAAGGATTCCATTCCAAAACTAATTGACTTTATTAATGAATTTGGTAATGTAGCAGGATACAAAATTAATGCTAAGAAGTCTGTGGCATTTCTATACACTAACAATGAAATTATAGAAAGAGAAACTAAAAAAGCAATCTCATTTACCATCGCACCAAAAAAATTAAGATACCTAGGAATAAACCTAACTAAAGAGGTAAAAGACCTTTATGCAGAAAACTACAGGACACTGAAAAAAGAGATAGAGGAAGATGTTAACAGATGGAAGAACATACCATGCTCATGGATTGGGAGAATCAACATCATTAAAATGTCCATACTACCCAAAGCAATCTACAGATTCAACGCACTACCCATTAAAATACCAACGACATATTTTACAGACCTACAAAGAATTCTTCATAGATTCATCTGGAACAAAAAAAGACCACGGATAGCTACAGCAATTCTGAGAAAAAAGAATAAAGTAGGTGGGATCTCAATACCAGACTTCAAGCTATACTACAAAGCAACTGTTTTCAAAACAGCCTGGTACTGGCACAAGAACAGACATATAGATCAATGGAATAGAATAGAGAACCCAGATATCCACCCAAACCACTATGCTCAATTAATATTTGACAAAGGAGGCATGAACATTCAATGGAACCAAGATAGCCTCTTCAATAAATGGTGTTGGGAAAATTGGACAGATACATGCAAAAAATTGAAACTGGACCACCAACTTACACCAAATAGAAAAATAAACTCAAAATGGATACAGGACTTAAACATTAGAAGGGAAACCATAAAAATACTAGAGGAGTCCACAGGCAGCACAATCTCAGATATATGCCGAAAGAACTTCTTCACTGATACTGCTCCAAAGGCAATGGAAGCTAAAGAAAAAATAAACAAATAGGACTACATCAAAATAAAAAGCTTTTGCACAGCAAAAGAAACCATCAACAAAACAACAAGAAAAATCAATGCATGGGAGAACATATTTGCAAATGCTATCACTGATAAAGGTTTAATCTCCAAAATCTACAACCAACTTATACAACTTAATAAAAGGAAGATGAAGGATCCAATAAAAAAATGGGCAACGGACCTAAATAGAACCTTTTCAAAAGACGACAGAAGGAAAGCCAAGAGACACATGAAAACATGTTCAAAGTCATTAATCATCCGAGAGATGCAAATCAAAACGACAATGCGATACCATCTTACACCTGTCAGAATGGCAATCATCAACAAATCAACAAACGACAAGTGTTGGCGAGGATGTGGAGAAAAAGGAACCCTTGTGCACTGTTGGTGGGAATGCAGACTGGTGCAGCCACTGTGGAGAACAGTATGGAGTTTCCTCAAAAAACTAAAAATGGATCTCCCATTTGACCGTCTTAGGAATTTATCCTAAGAAATTACAAACACCAATCAGAAAGGATTTATGCACCCCTATGTGCATAGCAGCACAATTTACAATAGCCACAATTTGGAAACAGCCTAGGTGCCTGTCAGCAGATGAGTGGATCAGAAAACTGTGGTACATCTACACAATGGAATTCTATGCTGCCATTAAAAAGAAGGAATTCTTACCATTTGCAGCAACCTGGTTGGAATTGGAGAGCCTTATGCTTAGCGAAATAAGCCAGTCAATGAAGGAGAAGCATCACATGATCGCACTCATTGGGGGATAATAAAGATCATTATAAACTGATGAACAAAAGGATAGATACAGAGACAGTAACGCTTCAAACAGACTGTGAAATTACTGCAGGAAGATTAAGGAGAGGTGAGGTAGATAAGAGATCAATCAAAGGACTTGTAGGCATGCATATAATCATAACCAATGAACATAGACACTGGGGGGTTGGGGTATGCCTGGGAGGGAGTGGGGCAATGGGAAGATATGTATAAAAAATTAATAAAAATATATATATATATATTTAATAAATAAAGGTAAATTTATAAGTATTCATATATCATCTATTACAATTTCATCTGTTATTCATCAAAATATTTTATGGTACCAAGTCAAATTTCACACACTCAAAAGCTATGACTTTCTGCTAGACTCAGGGAATATTGCTTCTTCCAAATTTATTCATTAGGGTTTTTACCTTTATTTAGGGACAAACTTTTTAGAAAGGACCAGTTGGGAGCATTTATACTTCTAGGATAGCAGCAAAAAGTAAGGGAATATTTATTAGCTATTAAGGACTTATCATGTATGAGCCAGGTGGTGTGCTAAATCTTATACATTCATTATCTTATTAATCCTCATAATGAACCTCTGAGTGAGTGCTGTTACAGCCATTTCACAGATGAGAAAACTGAGACAGGAAAGGACAAGTAGCTTGATTAAGATTGCAGAGAGATTCAGTGGGGAAATTAGACCAGAATTCAGATCTGCACAACCATGTCAGTCTCCACAATGCTAAGCTGCCCTTTCTTTAAAAAAAGAATTCCTCATACACCATGACTAAGTATGATTTATCCCAGAAATGCAAAGATGGAACAGTATCAGCATATCAATAAATGTAATACATCACATAAACAAATTGAGAGATAAAATCACATCGTCATAACAATTGATGCAGAAAAGCATTTGACAAAATCCAACACCCTTTCTTGATAACCCTCAGCAAAATGGGAATAGAGGAATCATACCAGAGGGATGATCATAATAAAATGATAATGGGGGATAAGGACACATGTAATACTTTAATCAATGAAGAAGAAAAAAAATTTAAAAATCCTCACCAGAGAGAAACATCAATTAGTTGCTTGCTACATGTGTCCCAACCAGGGATCAAACCTGCAACTTAGTTATGTGATTTGTTCAGGATGATACTCCAAACAACTGAGCCACACTGGCCAGGTGCTGCTCTTTCTTCCTGTCCTTCCAGGAAGTACTCCTTCTACCACACATACCATAGCTCGCTCCCTTAGTGTTATGATATTTAAGGATGGCCAGATCCTGTGTAATACCATTTGGGTGCCCCACAACTCTACCACCAAAGGCCATAAGAAAGCATCCCAGGATTCCTGAGTACCCCTGATGGTGAATATGATGTGTGGTCACAGAAAGAAGTGGGCCAAAGAATTTCTGATTTGGTTCCAAATCAGGCAGTTTGCTTCCAGCATTCTGCTTTTAACCAAGTTTGGGACTTTTTTTTTTAATTGATTAAAGTATTACATATGTGTCCTATCCCCCCATTACTCACCCCACCCCCTGCTCATGCCTTCACTCTGTGTCCATTGGTTATGCTTGTATGCATGCATACAAGTCCTTTGGCTGATCTCTCCACCTTACCCCCACCTTCCCCTACCTTCCCTCTGAGGTTTGATTCTCTCTCTTTGGATCTGTTTTTGTTCATCAGTTTATGTTGTTCATTATAATCTACAGATGGGTGAAACCATATGATATTTATCTTTCTCTGACTGACTTATTTGCCTCGCATAATGCTCTCCAGTTCCATCCATGATGTTGCAAATGGTAAAAGATCCTTCCTTTTTTACAGCAGCATAGTATTCCACTTTGTAGATGTACCACAATTTTCTAATCCACTCATCTGTTGATGGGCACTTAGACTGTTTCTAAATCTTAGCTATGGTGAATTGTGCTGCTATGAACGTAGGGGTGCATATATCCTTTCTGATGGGTATTTCTGGTTTCTTGGGATATATTTGTAGAAGTGGGATCACTGGGTTAAATGGGAGCTTCATTTTTAGTTTTTTGAGAAAAGTCCATACTGTTCTCCACAGTGGCTTTATCAGTCTTCATTCCCACCAGCAGTATACAAGGATTCCTTTTCTCCAAATCCTCACCAGCACTTGTCATTTGTTGATTTGTTGATGGTAACCATTCTGACAGGTGTGAGATGGTACCTCATTGTTATTTTGATTTGCATCTCTCGGATGATTAGCGACTTGGAGCATGTTTTCATGTCCTTTGGCCTTCCTTATGTCCTCTTTTGAAAAGTATCTATTTAGGTCTATTGCCCATTTTTTGATTGGATTGTTTACCTTCCTTTTGTTAAGTTGTATGAGTTCCCTGTACTAGTAAATGTTAGAGATTAAACCCTTATTGGTGATAACATAGGCAGATATGTGATCTTATGCAGTGGGCTTTCTTGTTATTTTGTTGATGGTTTCTTTTGCTGTGCAGAAGCTTTAAATGTAGTCCCATTTGTTTATTTTCTCTTAGTTTCCATTGCCCTAGGAGCTGTATAGATAGGTAAAGATATTCTTTCAGCATATGTCTGAGATTTTGCTGCCTGTGGATTCCTCTAAGATTTTTATGGTTTCTGGTCTTACATTTAAATCTTGTATCCATTTTGAGTTCATTTTTGTGTATGGTATAAGTTGGTGGTCTATTTTCATTTTTTTGCATGTATCTGTCCAATTTTCCCAGCACCATTTGTTGAAGAGACTGCCTTGACTCCATTGTATGTTCATGCCTCCTTTGTCAAATACTAATTGAGCATAGTGGTTTGGGTCAATTTCTGGGTTCTCTATTCCATTCCAATGGTCTATATGTCTGTTATTGTGCCAATACCAGGCAATTTTGAGAACAGGCTTTGTAATTTCTGGGTTCTCTATTCCATTCCAATGGTCTATATGTCTGTTATTGTGCCAATACCAGGCAATTTTGAGAACAGGCTTTGTAATATAGTTAGATATCTGGAACTGAGATCCTCCTACTATGTCTGTTATTGTGCCAATACCAGGCAATTTTGAGAACAGGCTTTGTAATATAGTTAGATATCTGGAACTGAGATCCTCCTACTTTGTTCTTCTTTCTCAGGTTGCTATCACTATTTGGGATCTTTTTTTTTATTTCAGATAAATTTTGGAGAGTTCATTCTAGGTCTGTTAAATATGCCATTGATATTTTAATGGGGATTGCATTGAATTGGTAGATTGCTTTAGGTAGTATGGACATTTTAATGATGTTGATTCTGCCAATCCATGAACATGATATGTTCTCTGACATCTGTTTATGTCTTCCTCTATCTCTTTTTTCAGTGTCCTGTAGTTTTATGAGTATAAGTCTTTTACCTGTTTAGTTACGTTTATTCCTAGGTGTCTTAATAAAATAGGAAATTTTTAAATCTCCCTTTCTGTAAGTTTGCTATTAGTATATAAAAATGCCATAGATTTCTTGCCATTAGTTTTGTATCCTGCAACATTGCTGAATTCATTTATTAAGTCTAATAATTTTTTATAAAGTTCTTAAGGTTTTGTATGTACAGTATCATGTCATCTGAGAATAATGATAATATTAATTCTTCTTTTTCAATTTTTATGCCATTTATTTCCTCTTCTTGTCTGATCACTGTGGCTAGCACTTCTAGTACTATGTTGAGCATGAGTGATGAAAGCAGGCATCTCTGTCTTGTTCCTGTTTTTAGAGGAAATGATTTTAGTTTTTGCCCATTGGGTATGATGTTGGCTGTAGGTTTGTCATACAAGGCTTTTATTGTGTTGAGGTATTATCCCTCTATTCCCATTTTGCTAAGTGTTATCAGAAAAGGGTGTTGGACTTTGACAAATACCTTTTCTGCATCAATTGATATGTTTATGTGTTTTTTGTCTCTCAATTTATGTGATGTATTGTTTATTGATTTGTGGATATTGTACCAGCCTTGCATCCCTGGAATAAATCCCACTTGGTCATGGTGTATGATCTTTCTAATATACTGCTGGATCCGATTTGCTAGAATTTTGTTGAGGATTTTAGTATCTATGTTCATGAGGGATATTGGCCTGTAATTCTCTCTTTGTAGTATCTTTATCTGGTTTGGGAATTAGAGTAATGCTAACTCATAGAAAGAGCTTGGAAGTGTTCCTTCCTCTTTAATTTTGAGAAGGATCAGTTTTAGTTCTTCTTTGAATGTTTGATAAATCTCCTCTTTAAAGCCATCTGGACCAGGGCTTTTGTTTGCTGAAAGCTTTTTGATTACTTCTTCAATTTCATCAGTGGTTATCAGCCTTTTCATGTTTTTTTATTCTTCCTTGTGTGGGACTATTTTTTTTCTAATGATAGTATTGACTCATTTTTGCACTTGATTACAATTGAGCCCTTTATGTTGAGGGCATGAAGTTGAGCAAAATTTTTTGAAGGTCTAAAGATCAGACCTTGAGGAGAGCCCAAAAAGTCACTTTGTGTCCGTTGCTCAATAATATCCACAGCTCATTTTGTGCCAGAAATTCACCAGTGCATAATAAAAGGTCAATATTCAGTGGCCAGAGTTGGCTCGAATGCCATAAGTTTGGAGCAAGGGCATACCAGGCTTCCGAAGTACTTTACACAAGGCTGCCAGAGGATTAGCTGCAGGTTCCTGTGCCAGATTCACTTAACAGGAACATGGCAGGCTGTGGACGCTAATTGGTTCTCACAGTATTTTGGGTGATATAAAAATACAACTGAAGGACATAGAATTTCCACTCCAGTTTTGAGCTGCTCCTGCAAATACAATATACTTTACAGGTTCTGATGCATGAGAATTTTATTATTTTATTATTTTATCATTGGCATCAAATTTTAAAATATGTATCAATCTCTTCTCCATGCTATGAGACTTATATTCCTACAACAATTAACACTAAATGCATTAGTAACAGCATAATGCTATATCCTCATTCCCTTTCTCCCATCTTATAAATTCATGCTTTGGTCCCATGATCACCTACTTGGACCCCGGTTTGTTTTCACATCAACATCTCTTCCACACATTGTATGTATGTATGTATGTACATATGTATGTTTGTATACATGTGTGCTTGTATACACACATACATATATGAAAGTGATTTAATGTCATTTTCAGTCTATACTTTAATTTTCATATTATTTATAAATCTATTCAAAATTATAATATTTTTATAAAATTTTATCATTTGAGTCCTTGAAACTTAGAAAAATACATAATCAGGCTACTGTATAATAGCTCTCAAATGCACACAGAACCTACACTTAGGATTTGTAGGTTCTGTGTGCATTTGAGAGCTATTATACAGTAGCCTGATTATGTATTTTTCTAAGTTCGTGGCAAAAAATCACGATCTCAGAGCCATCCAGATAAAAAGCAGGGCAAAGAGAAATGAAAGTCTAAAAGGGGAGAAGGTGTATATTCACTAGCCCACTCTTCCTCCAAATGCCTTCACTAAGCAACCTCATAACCACCTGACAATAAATTACCAAAAGATTATGATAACTATGTAGCTGACTCTTATATTGCATTTGCTGTCTTTCAGGCACTATGCTGAACCCAAAATGCTGACATGTTTCATCCTCCTTAACAACCTCAGGACAAATTATTTACCTTAATCTTTCTTTCCAAGAAATATTCTCAGTTAATCTAAAAAAAGAAGCCTCCTTTCTCATTTTTTTAAAATTATTTCCAAAGCAAGTATTTCAGAAATATTTCTTTCCTTTCCATACCTTTGTGGCCACTAAGAAGAAAATTAACCTATGCCCCATTAAGTCCTTTCATCAAAGTGGTCTTTAGGAGGCTATAAACTCACAGAAAATGCCTATGGGCTATGGATTGTGGTCCTGGGTGCCGATTTGACCTCCCAAATAGGAAGTCAGGTCCTTCTCTGGATCAGGAGAGAACCAGAGGGATCCCCATAGAGGCAGTGCAAATAATCGACCTATACGCACACAGCAGCATTACAGGAAGTCAGAAATGGCCAGCACTCAAAATATGAATCAACAAAATCCTGACAAAAAGGAAATATGTGATATGAAGACCATAAAGCATTTAAATATTCTTTGTAAATTACAAAAGTGCCAATGTGTGCCGAGACCGGTTTGGCTCAGTGGATAGAGCTTGCGGACTGAAAGGTCCCAGGTTTGATTCTGGTTGGGGGCATGTACCTTGCTTGCGGGCATATCTCCACTGTGGGGCATGCGGGAGGCGGCTGATAGATGTCTCTCTCTCATCGATGTTTCTGACTTTCTATCTTTCTCCCTTCCTCTCTGTAAAAAATCAATAAAATATATTTAAAAAAATAAAAATGCCAATGTGAGTTTTAGTCTGTTGGCATGTTTGATAATGTGATTTAGTATTAACCAATATCAATCATATGGGATATAAATCACGTATTATAAATTACATGGATTTCATAAATAGTTTGATTTGTATCATAGTGCAGTAAACACCATGAAAGGAAACCAATGATAATATTTAACCTACTAGAACCGTATTGCCAGAACAAATCATTGTAACTATCTGTGTGCCTTTTAGATTTACCTTCCCATGACCATTAACACTTTGTCTCACTTTTCAAACTTTCTTTGTTAACTACTAGTTAGACTGAGAACTTTCAACACAAGTAATTGTTATGATTTGCAAGTGATGATGGAATAGGTCACTGATTTTCTTCATTGCCCAAAGCAGCCTAACTAGGGAATGAAGGCATATTTTTTCAAACTACTTGTTTTCATAGTACAAAAGTTTCTCTCTCTCTCTCTCTCTCTCTCTCTCTCTCTCTCTCTCTCTCTCT
>JAAGEH010002534.1:14376869-14432165 GCA_011751065.1 Lasiurus cinereus | reverse complement strand
TCTCTCTCTCTCTCTCTCTCTCTCTCTCTCTCTCTCTCTCTCTCTCTCAGCATGTCCTTGGGTGAAGATTAACAAACAAACAAACAAAAAGACTAGATGTAGAATATAATGGGTTAAATAAATTCTTAGGTACTTGGGTATGTGAGTAAGAGGCTGGTAAATGTCTATATTATATTATATTAGTGGCCCAGTGCATGAAATTTGTGCATAAGGGGGTGTGTCCCTCAACCCAGCCTACATCCTCTCCATTCTGGGACCCCTCAGGGAATGTCAGACTGCCCAGGCCTAAACAGGCAGTCAGACATCCCTCTCACAATCCAAGACTGCTGGCTCCCAACTGCTCACCTGCTTGCCTTCCTGATTGCCCCTAACTGCTTCTGCCTGCCTTCCTGATTGCCCCTAACTACTTCTGCCTGCTAGCTTAATTGATGCCTAACTACTCCCCTGCCAGTCTGATTCTCCTAATTTCCCTCCCCAGCAGGCCTGGGTCCCCCAACTTTTCTTCCCTGCAGGCCTGGTCACCCTCAGCTTGCCTCCACTGCCAGCCTGGTCACCCTTAACTGCCCTCCCCTGCAGGCTTGATCACCCCCAACTGCCCTCCCTTGCTATCCTTATCACCCAAAACTACCCTCCCTTGCAGGCCTGGTCCTTCCCAACTGCCCTCCCCTGCTGGCCATCTTTTGGTGGCCATCTTGTGTCTACATGGAGGCAGCCATCTTTTACCACATGGTGGCAGCCATCTTGTGTGTTGGAGTGACAGTCAATTTACATATTACCATTTTATTATATAGGATAGAGACCTGGTGCATGGGTTGGGGCCAGCTGGTTTGCCCTGAAGGCTGTCCCAGATAAGGTTAAGGGTTTCCTTGGGATGTGGGGCAGCCTGAGTGAGGGGCTTGTAATGGTTTGCAGGCCGGCCAAGCCCGCTGATGAACCAAGCAGAGTTACTGGTATCTGGAATTTATTTGTCTTCTACAGTTGAAACTTTGTAGCCTTGAGCAGAGGCCAGGGCCAGCCAGGAAGCTAAGCTTCCTCCATCACTGAGGGCTTCCTAAGCATTCTGCTCTCTCCAGCTTCATGGCTGCTGCTATTTTGAGTGGAGGCCAGGGCCAGCCAGAGCAGGTGGGAAGCTTGGCTTCCTCCATTGCTGGGGAAACTCAAGCCTGCTTGCTCTGTGGCTGCAGCCATCTTGGTTGGGTTAATTTGCATACTCACTCCCGATTGGCTGGTGAGCATGGGTTATGGGCATAGAGGGGGTATGATCAATTTGCATGTTTCCTTTTTATTAGTATAGATTGCATTACATTACATATGCTACCTATACAGTTTTCTTTTCCTTTGACACAGGATTACAAAGTTTTTATTTAGATTCTGCACATTACTCTGAATTATATTTTCCTGCTGTTGTATTTCAAGGATTTATATTTTGAATATCGCTAAATTCAAGAAGCACCTGGTTTCAGGTGACAGTGAATTGAACACAAAAATGTTATATTAACAGAAATCCAATTGTAGAATTTCAAACCTGAATTACCTAGGAATTAGGTGACCAAATATAATGACAAGAGAATTAAGGATAATTATTTTCTAGTCTTCCTCCACAGCATATTACATATTGTTAATTATTTAATCCTCATAACACAATGAGGTTGATACTGTTATTTGTGCTGGATTACAGATGAAGAAATTAAGGCTAACATGTAGTAAGTAGGCAGGAAAAGATTGAAATTCATGAGTCCATGCTTCTAATCTTTATTCTACTCTTCCTCATCCATGAATCTATGCAGGGACACTAGTGTGTGTCTAAGAGTATGGAGCTTCTGGAAAATACTAGATTAGCCAAGAATGAGTTCCACTTTCATATTATATAGTTAACCTAAGACGACTTTGTAAAAGACCAGATGGGGAGCCCAGCCAAGTAGCTCAGTTGATTGAGCGTCCTGTGTACCAAAGCATTGCCAGTTCGATTCCTGGTCATGACACATACCTAGGTCGCAGATTCAGTTCCACATTGTTGTTCTCTCTCTTTTTCTCACCCCATTCCTCTCTTTAAGCATGCCCTTGAATGAGAATTAACAAGCAAACAGCCAAACAATCAAAAAGACCAGATGTAGAATATAATGGATTATATAAATTCTTGGGAATTTGGAAGCAGATACTTTTTAAGAACAGGGAGCTTTTCTAAAAGAGAGCCAATAGAAATTAAGTGGAACATAAAGATAAAAAGATTACTTGCAAGCATGGATGGAACTAAGGCACAAGGGAGTAGGTCTTTCAAGTACAGAGTAAGAACTTTGGATTTGCTCCCAGAATAATGGGAAGTTATGTGTTAAATCGGGTCATGACAGTGAAAAGATACAACAGTGAGAATTAACAGCAGTGTTAGATTAAATTTAACCTGGCAAATATAACAGAATGCTGGAAAATTAATAATACCAATATTTACTGGATTTCTTTTTACCTTTAATTGAGTAAATTTTACATGTAATATTGTATAAATTTAAGGTGTAGAGCACATTATTTTGGTATATTTATATATTCTAATATGATTGCCATTGTAATGACAGATCATACTGCATAATTATAATACAATATTATTGTCTATATTCATTATACTGTGCACTAGATCTCTACTGGATTCCTTATCTTCTTTTCACTGGGGAAATTAAAGAAATAGAGCCATGCATTGGGTTGAAGAAGGAACAATTATAAGGGACACACTTTGTTTAGCAAAACAATGGCATTATTCTTAAAATAATAACTTATTTAGCAATCTATTACAGGAATTGCTTACACAATTGTTTCTTTATAAGTGCAAAAGTGTTTTGAATTTTAAAAAATACAACTAGCCAACGAATGAGTACTAATGATCCATAACTTGCATCAGAATTACCTGAGTGGCTTGTTAACACAGAGACTGCTAGGTCCCACCCCCAAAGTGTCTGAGTTGGTAGGCCTGGGGTAGGACCTGAGAATTGCATACCCAACATGTTCCCAGGTGCTGCTGCTGATTCAGGTCCACACTTTGAAAACCACTGGTAAAATCAGAAAGGATATATGCACACTTATGTTCATTGCAGCACAATTTACCATAGCTAAGATTTGGAAACAGCCTAAGTGCCCATCAGCAGATGAGTGGATTAGAAAACTGTGGTACACTACACAATGGAATACTATGCTGCTATAAAAAAGAAGGAATGCTTACCATTTGCAACAGCATGGATGGAACTGGAGACCATCATGCTGAGTGAAATAAGCCAGTCAGGAGAAAGATAAATATCACATGATCTCACTCATTTATGGGAAATAATGAATAATATAAACTGATGAACAAAAACAGATCCAGAGACAAAGAAGCATCAATCAGACTGTCAAACCTCAGAGGGAAGGTAGGGGAGGATGGGGTTAAAGGGGAGAGATCAACCAAATTACTTGAATACATGCATATAAGCCTAACCAGTGGACACAGACACCAGGCAGGTGAGGGCATGAGCCGGGGGTAGGGGTGGGGACAATGGGGGAATAAGGACACATATGTAATACTTTAATCAATAAAGAAAAAAATATAATAAAAGAAAACCACTGGTAGTATAACAAGGGGAATAAGCATTTTAAAGCATATTAAATTGTTCACTTAAAAAAAATCTGCACTGATAAACCATGTTTATACATAAGACTATAATACCAAGAGTGAAATGATTTAAACATAAAATCTCAAAGGACATAGGAGAGCAAAACATGTTCAAAGACACTACAGGGATGCAATCAGCAGAGTGAAAATATGTAGTTTCTTGGACAAATGAACTACAAAGAAAGAAAAGGGAAAAAGATTGGGGGAAAAAGCCTTTTCTTTTAGAGTCTTAAAGGAAATATGGATATGTGGACAGTTTTTTATCCCAATTCAGAAAACAAACTAAAAAAGGATGATTTTTTTTAATGAAACAATTGGAAATTTGAACAATGCAAGTATTTAATCATATTAAGGAATTATTGCTAATTTCTTAATATGCAATTAAGACATGCATATGGTCATGATTTTGTGGTTATGTTTTAAAAAGATATTTATCTTTTAGGAATAAGTGGTAAAACATTGACAAATGAAATATAATGATGTCTAAGATTTGCTTCAAAGTAATATGTGGACAAAAGAGAGGGTAATAAATAGCAAAAGATTGGCCATGAGTTGAAAATTCTTTGGAGCTCAGTGGTGGGTACCTGGCAATTTATTATAGTAGTCTGTCAACACATATATGCTTGAAATTTTCCATAATTAAACCCTAAACAATAAACAAATTTAAAAAGTACAGGAATGATTTTAAAAGTCACTTTTAATTTTTTTCAGTTTTTCTTCTTTTTTTACTTTATGACACCAAACTTTCCTGAGTTTCCCATGTTTTTCCAAACTTCATCAGACAAAAGAGTGATGGGTAGAGTGACAGTATAGCACATAAATACTTTCCTTATGACATGGGTGGAGAAAACAAATACCAATCAACCAGAAAATACTTAGGAGGAAAATTTTTTTCTCTAAAAAAAATTGGGAGGATGCAAACATAAAGCAAGAATGTTTTAAAATAAAAGGATCACATAACATGTTTCTTTGAAATGTACAGTGAATTTAGGGAAGCAGAAAGTTAATCTCTGTTCCTTGATCCTCTCCATCTCCCATCATGTTATCAGAGTTGAGTTGTTCCATGGTATTCAGACATTCTAAAGTACTTGAAAACCACTATGTCTAGACCATACCCATGCCAGATAACACAAAGAGAATTACAAGTTATGAAATCCTTTACAAATCACAGCATTCCAAAATACCATAAGCAGAGAGCCCTGGGGAAAATACTTCATTCTCCCGAACCCCACATGTAATATACTGTCCTGCTAATAAATGAGAGCCATGCCATACTGGCCAGAGAAGAGGACACGTGGCGTGAACAGCCAGCAGAACCACCACAAAATGCTCAAAGGAAACAGATGACTTCTTTCTTCCTAAACCTACCTGCAACTTACCTTGTCTAAAATTACCTTGCCTGTAACTCAGAGCTATTTAATTCACACAAAAATGTATGTTTTATTTTTAATAGCAGCAACGGCCAAAATGCTCTTAGTTTGTGCAGTAGCTGCTGCTGGATGCAGAGGAGTTGCAAAGAGGAAGGAGATCCACTGTCTGTTTTGTATATATAGGGCCTACCATAACCAGGCTGGCTGGGTTGACAGAAATTTACACTTTAAAATAACAAGTATATACATGGAACAAGGTTCTCTAATTTTTAGAGTCAAGTATATATTATTCTATCACTCTTCCTGACATACATTTAATTAGTATATGAAGTAACCACTTTTTTGGTTGCTTTAGAGTATTCTGGCTGCAAATTATCCCTGATTTTTATAGCACTGTCTCTGTTTTCAGTGTCAGGGGTAACCTTGTTTTCCTTCAAGGCTACGAAGAAATGGCCATATTTAAGTCACCAAAAACAAATCTAGTTCATGATAGCTAACAATTTTTAATCTCATTAAAAATATGAAAATTAATCATAAGTATTTTTATCCTAAGTGTACTGTTGGGAATCAGCCTACTATATAATAACGCTAATCACCGAACATCAGTGGATGGTTTAGAATATGGAATTAATACTGAATGTTGCCCACTGAAGTTTCACCCCTTGATCTGAATTTAGTCTCAAGACCACAAATTTGTCTTTTTTCCTCAAGCATGCCAAATACTCGGACTTTTCCAAAGATAAGTTAAGAGAACATGCAGCATCTTAACATGAATACCAATTGAATCACAACACAGTCATAACCTAAGTCTTGAGATTGGTTTCAGAGCTGATTTATCTCCAAGGTCAAAAGTAGTATAACATGCTGGCATGTAAAGTAGTTCCAATGTGCTTCCCACTTTGAAGGATGTCCAAACATTAATTCAATTCTAAAATATTCAAACTGAGAGAAGTCCCGCCCACAGAAAATATTCTCCACATCACACCTTGGTTGGATCTGCAACAAAAAGATTTAGGAAATTTTGAACTCAGCACATAAATAAGCTAAAAATATTTATTGACTACTAATCATGAGTAAAGTTCTCCTTATCTTAATATACCTGCTTGAGTCTCAGAGATCAAAAAACACATAGGGTGATATATAGATGGGAATAGCTGAGGTTGCTTATATCCCACCATGCACTGCTTCAGTCATGCTTAAGACATCCTGTAGAAGACAGTCTATGACACACTGCAATTATGAAAGCTGTATTTCTGACAAATGCCTTCAGTGAAAACTGTTGTTGTTTGATTATATTGAAATAAAATTAAATTGCTTGACAATTATAAGAGGCTATAAGACTGTCTGGGCTACTGTTTTAGAAGGCATGTAATGGGTCAGTATATTCCTCCCATGCATTCTAAAATATAATTTGGTACTTGTGTTTGTGCTCAGAATTTATTTCCCTATACTAGTATATCGCAGGCATTAGCCAGTACTCCATCAAAAGACCAGTGGCTAGTGTTATATTCACTGCACCTTTTTACTAGTTTTCCTCCTTTTGCAATACTTTTCTCCTTTTAAATATACCTCATTTTAGCATAGTGTCAAATCTCATAAAAGTAAGAATATTTTTCTTGAAGACTTGATAAATCTGCTCAAAGCCTTTTACTGAAGTGGGACTTCTCTGTTGCTGAGAAATTGAAAGATTTATGAATATATTCTTATTATATTATAACATCTCATTTTTCCCTCTCATGAATACTTGAGTTTATTATTTCCCACCCACTGGCCAGGAATGGCGCTGCATACCCTGCGATTATGAGTGATCAGGCCAAGTTTAATTTCTCTCACAAGGAGAGTTGACAAAAGATCACAGCCACAAGCCCTGGAATTACCCTAGATATTGCCCTCTGTGCTCTGCAAATGAAATCCTACAGAAGACCCTTTGGAAAAGAAGAACATGATGGTTAACACTCAGAAATCCATTTTGCACAGGGCAGCGTGCGTACACACAGAGTGCGGGATGATAGGCAGAGCTGCCAGTTCCTCGATGAGAAAAGTCAGATGCTTAGCACTACACACACATACACAAACACACACACACACACACACACACACACACACACACACACACACACACTGCCTCTTGCAGATGCAGACACCCCTCCCCCTTAGCCCCAGCTCCCTTCTCCCACCCATCTATCTCTCCCTCGTTCTCTTTCTCCCATGCCCTTGATTGACTACCAGGTCAGATAAGAAATTAAGACCAGTGAAATCAGAACCAGACAGCACCTGTCCCTTCTGCAGCCAGAAGAGAACTGAAATAAAGCACTTATGAAACTGCTGTGATCATAACCTTCAAAACACTGAACTCCTCCCAGCTGTCGGCTTTCCAAACCAACAGTTCCACAATAGAGACGCTGGCACCAAGGCTCAAATAATCTATTCGTAACAGAATGCTGCCATTTTGGGACAGGGCAAAGCGTTGCAAACTGTAAAGGCCTCTTTATAGCTACAAAGATTCTGAAAATAGATGTAGCTTTACCGATTTAGACTTGCTAATGGGAGGATCAGTTTGCTTCTATTTAAAATGATTCATTTGCTCGAAGGGAAAAAATGATAGTAAGTTAGTGATAAAAACTTGGAAATGTGAACAATGCTTAATATCGATCTTCATTCAGCTGACATTGGCATTTCTTTTTCTATTTCTTACAACCAAACTATTGACATTAGTAATCAGCTACTGGATCATCTTCAATAAAGTTGAGATCTTAGCTAGAACTGTCAGTTACCTATTTCCAACAACAGAAGAATAAGTAAGGGCACAATTTATGTGTGTAATGACCCATCTTATATGTCTGCATGCATATTGCTAGGTAAGTTTAGTAAAAAATGTTTCAGTAATATTTTTCAGTACTCTCACAGATAACAAGATTTCATTTTTTAAACTAAGCTATTTCTACATAAGCTAAATTATATAGTAACAAATTACTAATTCACATAAAGATTTCTATCCTGAGAACTTCAAACCCATTGTCTGAATGATATGAAAAGATTTGTAACTGAATTATTATACAAATATAAAATTGATTATCATTCTCAATAACGTATTCTATTTCCAAGTACTAGTCAGCAGCATTTAATAGAATGCAAATGAGATGTTATATAATTAAAAGTAAGAGCCCTGCAAATAATACATGTTTTTGTATGTATCAGACTTGTCCATATTTTAACTTAGAAAAAATATTCTGTGTTACCATATTGCCATAATAATTGCAAATGGAAATTAGTCGTTTGCTAAAATGATACTAGAGACTGAAGGTAAAAATATTCAAGTTACTTTAGCCAGATGTTAAATCACTCACATTTGCATGTGATGTTACCAATACACATATATACAAGAGTGGAGCCAAGAAATAGGAAAAGCCTGTAAATATTTATACACAGAGAAAACACATACTACCTCTAATCACTCCTTCTAATGATTTATTTTATACTCTCAATAGACAGTTTTTCAGCTGTGCTATTTTTCTTTTGAAATGGTAGATTGTTTACACTAGTGCTTCAAAGTTATTTATGTAATTAGGGTTCTATTTCTACATTGGCTTTTAAATCCAACTTCTTATTTTGGAATTTCACGTGCTCACAGACAAACAGGACAGTGTCACACTGCGAGCTGATCCTCCCACACAAGGCAGGGAAGGTGCGGCTAAGTACACATACATTTGATCCGCACCTTCAGATTTTGAATTCTGGCGCCTATACCTACCAGCCTCTCCCTTCCTCAGTTTACCCACCCTGAAATAAAGAAGATAATGGCATCTGCTTCATGGAGGTGTTGTGAAGATTACCAAGTTAATATTTGTGAAGTGGTTGGAATAGTACTTGGCAACTAGTACATGCTATATATGTTTGTATAAAATAAAATAGTATTCTCAACTATTATGTATATATTAGGATGTAAAATACATGTATATATATATATACATACATATATATAATAAAACAGCTTTTAAGCATACTAGCATCTGTTAGTATCTGTGTAAGTCATTTACTTTCTGTTTCAAAGTAATTGCAAGTTAATATAATTATAATAATAATAATGTAAAACATCAACAATAACATATATTAAGTATTTACTATGGCTAGACACAATTCTTAACATCATCTCATACAATCCTCCCCCCCATTCTATGAGATAGATAATGTCATTACTCCTACTTTAAAGATGAAGAAACTGAAATTTAGCAGAAATTACATAATTCACTCAGGTCTCAAAATTCTTAAGTAGCTTTAAAATTTTTCATTATAGTTGGTGAATCTGAAAGTATTTCTGAATAAAAATCAATCTAAATTATAGACTCTGAAAAAAAAAATTCTTAAGTAGCAAACCAGGACTTGAGAGGAAACTCAGCTGATTCCAAGACCAGTAACCAGAGCACCTCAGTTATTCTTTCTCTCTCAGTGAAAGCTTATTAAGCACCTAGTCTTTCTTGGGCCATCAGGTCTTTGTACTTAGATGACTGAACTAATTATCTCAAGCCCTCCTTGTGTACAATCATTGGCTTATATTGGTTAAATCTCATTATAAAAACTAAAGTAGTCAGTGCCAGATCCCTGGGAATGGTTTCTAGACTTTTAGCCACACTGGGGCTTGTTTCAAGCTGGGATGGAAAGAATGCAGGATTACTAACCGCAATTTGTGTGACCTTAGACAAGAAACTGAATGAATGTGGCCGTGAAGGTTTATTGTTTTAGTATTTGGTTGTTATTTATTAACTACATTTAAATGGAAATGTTGTTGTTTAAGAAAAATATTTTCTTGAACCTAAAAATATGAAACTAAAATTACTGTGTTATTTCTCCATATATTTAAATCATTTGAAAAGTTAACTTTTAACACAAACCTAAATCTGATACCGTATTATAACAACAATGAAATTCATATCCCTTGGTTTCCCATAATTTAAGAGGCCACTGGTTAACATCCAAAAAATACAATTAAAAAAGTATCTTTTTCTGGTCTGTTTTTCAAGGACAAATAAAAGTCTGGCATTTCTTAGTACCATGACAAGAAGCTTGGTGGCATCCAGGTTAAATGGACAGAAGGAGTGTGTGTGTGTGTGTGTGTGTGTGTGTGTGTGTGTGTGTGCGCGCTCTTTTATCTCCATAGAAGTTTTTCAGGTCAACTTGCTCAAGTGCTTCTCTGATGCTGAGAAAAAGAAATCAAATGCTGTTGGAACAGGGGAGGTCAGAGTAAGAGATGGTGAGCAGATTCTTGTGTTCTGCTCCTGTCAACAGTCTCAGAACCAGCAGCAGGACATTCCATTAAAGGTCCACATGAAAGCTGCAGGAGAGAAGGCAACAGAATGGGCTGTGGACAGAAAAGACATTCCAGAGCTCCTCGGTTTACTAATGCAAGCGGAAGAGCAGTGCAGGTCCAGGGCCTGGAAAGGAATGAGACAATGGGATTGCATGCGACCGGGAGTGTGTCCAAGAGTGTCTGTTGGGCTCACCTGTCTGTAGCTGCCACTGTGGATTATGCCCCCAGTTTCATTATGTCTTCAGCAAATGCTAGAATCATTTTTACTATTAACAGAGCAGATGATAAAGAGAATTCACTGCGAGTTTTTCTAAGGACTGGCTCAGAAAAAATAATCAACTGATGAAACTAAGTCCAAACAAATTATCTTGCACACAAGCTATTAACAATAGCCACACACAGGACCTGCTGACTTGACCGAGTGGCAGGAAAAATGACCTGGAGGATCATGCTTGGATTTTCATATTCAAGAAACAAAGGTGTTTTTTTTTATTTGTTATATATAAGGTGTCTTCCCAAAATATAGACACACACTTTGGATAATTATAAAGGCAATGTTTATTAAAATACATTTTATTTTTTAAATTGGGCTATCAGCTGTTAAAGTGTCTACACATTTTTGGGATACCCTGTAGTATCTGCAGTCACTGTTACTAATATGTTAAACACTTTCATATATTTAAAAAATGTTCCATAATGGGGGGGATAAGGACACATATGTAATACATTAATCAATAAAGCAATTAAAAATGTTTTATATATGTTTATCTAAATATTTACCACTCAGGACATGAGATTTTCTGTTCTCTCAAAACCCTGGGAATATATCTATACTAGAAAATACAAATTATTTCAAAGTGTAAAAGTATTCCTTTAATGCTATAAATATTATTTGTTTTGCAAAGCCTTGAATTAGAAATCATAGCTTTTACTCAGAAACTGAGTTGGTATTTAGCATCTTGTGGTATTAGGTCTCCAAGACTTACAAGAAACATTTGGGTCTCACTCAAAAAAAAAACTGGTATTCAGCAACTCACAAAATATACTTTCTTCTTCTGAATATCAGAGAGCCACATAATTCCTAAATCTCTCTGTCAAGCAGTGACTCTTTATAATGGATGTATGGTTTTTTTTCCTCCCCAAATATTACACCTACATTTACTACAAAACATAATAATAATAGGTTTTAAGTCACTTTACTACAAGGCAGCCACCTCCAAAAATTATGTTAAACAAACAGAAATTTATATTAACACCACTTTCCCATAGATCGTTTTTATTACAAATAATATAATTTAAGTAAAAAGATATAAATTGCAATGCTTGCTTATTATAAGAAACTTTCATTTTAGTTTTTCATGAAATTCCAGAAATGTTGAGGTAAAAAGTTTATAATGTCTCTGATCTCACATTAAAGGTGTGATGATACGGCTCTAAATAAAACCCACACAGTGATCTTACTCTAGTCTTCCACTTATACATATGAAGACATGGGAATCTACTGCCCTTTATTCTTAAAGGTATACTCACTTTTTCTTGCAAAAAGTCCTATTGTCTGTAGTATTTGTAAAAAAAAAATAAATGTTTATTTAAACATGTAATAGGTTGTATCCTGATAAATATATTCTTTATAACAACCAATATTGGAGTCCTAAAATAGATTACATGGAAAAATAACCATTTCTCTCTTAGCATCCTAAAGCACCTCCTATCCCCTGTGAGCTGCCTCACAGGTAAGTCAATAGGAGCTACACAGGGGACCTGAGAGAAGAATTTTGCCTGGTAAGTGTAATCCATTTATTGGCTTATGGACCAAAGAAACCTCTCAGGAGTGTTACAAGCACATATGCTTTTCTTGAGTGATGAGTTTTGCGCTTGGATTTCTTATTTAATTGAAAGATGTGTAAAAACTTGTGTATAAATAGAGATCCCCATTGGTTACACATTTCAAGAGTATCTCAAGAGTATAAATTATTCCATCAAGGGGTTGGAATAAATTATACTCAATAATTGGAATCAATTTTCCCTAGAGTAAGCATAAAAAAAATTCCCATTAACATGGATAGAGGTTACACATAAAGCATGAGATGAAAATATAATATCACCTACAAATTAGCTTCATATTCCTGTATAGAAAAATAACACAGCGAGATAAGCACACTCATATTGAACTATATCCTTTCTGGGTAAAGTTTCCACTGCATTTTGGATATGGCATAATGTCAGCAGATCAATAGTAGAAAAGAGGATACACAAGCCCACATGCATAATCACTGTTTTTGAGTGATCTCCTATTAAATGGCAGTAGCAAGGCCTCGCTTAAGTCTACCTTACAGTAATTCTGTGAACAGTTATTATATGAAAACCTCATCCCAATTATTTGAAGAAAGAAAAAATCAAGCTAACCAATTTGACATCTGTAGCAACAATGATCATGTACTAGAAATTTAATATATCTCAGCCACTGCTGAGCATTTTACTTAAACTATTCTCTTTAAGAGACAACATAGCAGCCCTGAATTGGTTTGGGTCAGTGGACAGAATGTCAACCTGTGGACTGAAGGGTCCCGGGTTTGATTCTGGTCAAGACCACATGCCCAGATTGTCAGCTCAATCCCCAAAAGGAGGCATTCAAAAGGCAGCCAATCAATGATTTTCTCTCATTGATGTTTCTCTCTCTTCCTCTCCCTTCCTCTCTGAAACCAAGAAAAATATATATATATACTAAAGGCACGGTTCACGAAATTCATGCATAGGGAAAAGAGTGTACCTCAGCCCAGCCTGCATCCTCTCCAATCTGGGACCCTTTAGGCCTGATCCTGCTACTGCTAGCTCCCAACTGTTCACCTGCTTGCCTTCTTGATTGCCCTTAATCCGCTTCTGCCTGCTAACCTGATCACTAACTATCCATTCCCTGACAGCCTGATTGATACCTAATTGCTCCCTTGCCAGCCTGTTTGCCCCTAACTGCCCTGCTCTGTAGGCCTGGTCACCCCTAACTACCTTCCCCTGTAGGCCTTATCACCCCTAACTGCCCTCCCCTTCAGGCTTGATCACCCTCAACTCCCTTCCTTGAAGGCCTGGTCCCTCCCAACTCCCCTCCCCTGCTGGCCATCTTGTAACTAGATGGGGGCAGGATCTTTGACCACATGAGGGCAGCCATCTTGTGTTTTGGAATAACAGTCAAATTGCATATTATTCTTTTATTAGATAGGATTAGATAGATAGAGGCCTGGTGCACGGGTGGGGGCCAGCTGGTGCCCTGAAGGGTGTCCCAGATCAGGGTCAGGGTTCCCTTGGGGCATAGGGTGGCCTGGGCGAGGGACCTGTGATGGTTTGCAGGCTGACCATGCTCCCCCACCCCCCCACCGCTGGTGATCTAAGCTGAGGCCCTGATACCTGGGATTTATTTATCTTCTACAATTGAAACTTTGTGGCCTGGAGCAGAGCCAAGTCTCTTGCTCGCTCCATGGTGGCAGCCATTTCTGTTGGGATTTATTTATTTTCTATAATTAAAACTTTGTAACCTTAACCAGAGGCCAAGACAGGCCAGGGCTGCAGAAGCTTGGCTTCCTCCATCACCAGGGAAACCCAAGCCTCCCTCCTGCTCTCTCTGTGGCCACAGCCATCTTGGTTGGGTTAATTTGCATATTTGCTCCTGATTGACTGGTGGGTGTGGCTTTGTGAGTGTAACAAAGTGTTGGTTAATTTGCATATTACTCTTTTATTAGATAGGATATATATTTTTAAAAAGAGACAACATAGCAAAATGGCTAAGCATGCACATTCTGATCCAGACTCCATAGAGCTCAAATATCAGGGCTAGTATTCCCTCCTAGCTGAATAACTTCTCTGTGATTCAACATCCTTCTGTGAAATGGTGATAATGATAGCACTTACCCACGTAGGCCTATTGTGAAGATTAAATATTAGTTCATATAAAACACTTAGAACAGTGCATGGTACTTAACAAGTGTTTGCTATTAGTAGTATTATTGTTAATTAAAAGGGAAACAGGACATAGTTGTATACATCTCATGCAATCAAAATATGTTCGTGGCAGGAGTCCCCAAAAGAGTCTAGTCTGCACAATGACTGTGCGAGCTAGCATAGGTCAAGTTGGAAGCAAAGGATGAGCAACTAAGGGAAGTATATGTATAAAATTATTCAGGGACTTCCCAGGAAGAATGTAGATAAAGCTAATGACTAGTGACCTGGTCTGGGTTTCTTTATCAAGTAATGGAGGAGAGTAAAAGGGAGAAAGACAATGGCCATCTTTACCCTTGGTTGTAGAATGTAGCACTCTTCACCAACACCTAGTTTCTCTTCCAGCAGGAGGATTTTAATTTTCCATCATGTGGAAGTCAATGTTCTCTACCTGACTTGCTTTGGTCAATGAAATGTGAACAGAAGTAATGAAGTGCATTTCTGGGTAGGAGCTTTCATAACCTGTGTGTAACATCAAGTTATTTTATTCCTCTTCCATGCTTCTGTCCAATGTTCTAAGCTGGTGTTTTGGAGGGAGGAAGTGATGTTATAGGACAGAGACCTTAGGTGACCCATGATGGACATATAATGTGTGTTAGAGATGCACTTTTATATTGTAAGCTTCTGACATTTGGGGGTTGTTTGTGACTTCAACACAACCTAACCTATCATGACTGACACAAAGCTAAGACAGTGTCCCAAATTGAGAAGGACATGCACCCTTAGGTGATGAGAGCCAATATGCTTTAGTGGGAATTTTCTGCTGCAGTGGAGTGACCTGGTCAGCATTCCCAGCCTATGGAGTGGTCACAAACCTCAACCATGCAAAAATAATTAGGACCTTCCCCTTCTTCTCCTCCCCCTACTTCCAGCCCCCGGCCCCATTTTTCACAGGGAGCACAGAAGACAGAGATCCTGAGGCACAGACTGTGTGTCCATTCAGAGGAAACTGTGCACTTCTCGTTGCCTCTTCCAGTTGGAAGGAATTTGATGGACAGACATTCCACAGACTCCTCTAGAGGAGCTCAGTCTATTTTTACTTCTACTTCTAATGTAATTCAAGCCCTTTTCTTTGCACCATCCTCCCAATCCCTGACTCTAGACGAATTAGAATGGCTTCAGAAGTAAAGTTCTATATAAAAACAAATGTGAAAAGATATCATAAAGTAGATAGCCAATAAATATGAATGGAGTCCTTGCAGGGTGAAAGGCATTGTGGGAGATATCACAGGAGCTGCTAAGATCCCTCCCTCCTAGGAACTCTCATGCCAACTGAGTGTCTCCTATGCACTAAGCGTTTTTGCTAGATACCTTACATGATTAACCACAAAAACTCTCAGAACAACAGAAGAAAGTTCCACTGCCATCCTGATTTTAGAGATAAGAAAGCTGGACCTGGCCTGAGGTCCTATAACAAGAAGAGAGTTAAGGAGAAACCAAGATGGCGGCATAGGTAAACACCTAAACTGCTGCCTTCACAACAATATCAAAACTACAACTAAAATACAAAGCAGATACCATTCAAAACCACAGGAAAGCTGGCTGAGTAGGAATTCTACAACTAGAAGGAAAGAGGAAAGCACATTGAGACTCAGAGGAGCTGCAAAAGATTGAGGTACAGAGACACACACACACAGAGGACAAGCAGCTGAGTGTCCAGCTGGCTTTCTAAAGTGGAAAGGACACAGAAGCTCCCAACTGCACTGAACTTCAATCCCAGGTGAGACTTTGGGAAACCATACTGATTCAGGTGGAATCTGAACTGTCAGGAAAAGAGAAAGCACACTGAAACTCAGGGGACCTGTAGAAGGCAGAGGTCCAAAGGCACATGTGCACAGAAAGAGCTGACTGCTGAGGGCACAATCGGCTGAGTGTGCGAGTGGCTGAGTGTGTGACTGGCTTTCTCAAGCAGAAGGGAGACGGAAGCTCCCAACTGTGCTGAACTCCAGTTCAGGGCAAGTTTCTGGAAACCCAGATTCATTCAGGCAGAAATTGGACTGTCTGGCAGCGGGCAAAACTTCAGGGCAGCTTTCTCTCAGAGGAGCTTGCAGCGATACCCAAGGTACACTGAGACTCATGGGCCTCAAAGGGCAGGGCTGAAAGGAAGCCAAGGCTGTCTGCTCAGCCCTGAGACTCTGCCCCATACAAGATAAGCACAGAGACTTTTGCAATTTTGCACATCTTGTCTCATAAGACTGATTCCAGCACAGAAGTTCTCCCATCATGGACACAGCTGATCCTCACAGACAATTAACCTGGAGATCAGTTCCTCCCAGTGATACTAACAATAATCAAGATTTAACTACAACAAGGCTCTGTACTCAGTCCACAAAGGGGTGCACCAAAAGTGTCTACCTCAGGTAATTGGGGAGGCTGAGCCACAGGGCTCTATAGGACACCTCCACACAAAGCTACTCTACCAACTCAGGGAAGCAACAAAAATGCAGAAACAAAAAAACATATCACAAATGAAAGAAATGGGGGAAAGTAAACTACTGGATAAAGAGTTCAAAACCATGGTTATAAGGTTTTTCAAGAAATTCCTAGAAAAGATCAATAAATTTAGCAAGACCCTCGAGGATATGAAAAAGGACCAACTAGAAATTAAAAATATTTTACAGAGACCTAACAGCAGACTAGCAGAACACAAGAATTAAGTCAAAGATTTGAAATACAAAAAAACAAAAAACACTCATTCGGAAAAGAAAAAAGAAAAAAGAATCCAAAAATTTGAAGAGAGTGTAAGGAGCCTCTGGGACAACTTCACACATACCAACATCCAAATTATGGGGGTGCCAGAAGAAGAGAGAGAGCAAGATACTGGAAACCTATTTGAAGAAATAATGACCAAAAACTTCCACCACCTGCTGAAAGAAATAGACTTACAAGTCCAGAAAGTGCACAGAACCCCAAACAAAAGAAATCCAAAGAAGACCCACCAAGGCACATCATCATTAAAATACCAAGAGCAAAAGACAAAGAGAGAATATTAAAAGCAGCAAGAGAAAAACAGTTATATACCTACAAGGGAGCACCATAACAATTGTCAGTTTCTCAACAGAAACTATGCAGGCCAAATGGGAGTGGCAAGAAATATTCAGTGATGAACAGCAAGAACCTACAACCAAGATTACTCTACCCAGCAAATCTATCATTCAGAATTGAAGGTCAGATAAAGAACTGCACAGATAAGAAAAAGCTAAAGGAGTTCATCACCACCAAACCAGTATTATAAGAAATGTTAAAGGTATTTTTTAAGAAGAGGAAGAAGAAGAAAAAGGTAAAGATAAAAATTATGAACAACAAATATATATCGATCAACAAGTGAATCTAAAAATCAAGTGAATAAAAAACCTGATGGCCAAAACTGGTTTGACTCAGTGGATAGAGCATCAGCCTGTGGACTGAAGAGTCCCAGGTTCGATTCTGGTCAAGGGCATGTACCTTGGTTGTGGACACATCCCCAGTGGGAAGTGTGCAGGAGGCAGCTGATCGATGTTTCTCTCTCATCGATATTTCTAACTCTCTATCCTTCTCCCTTCCTCTCTGTAAAAAATCAACAAAATATATTTTTTTTAAAAAAACCTGATGAATAGAATAAACTGGTGAATATAATAGAATCAGGAGCATAGAAAGGGAGTGGACTGACAATTCTCAGGGGGAAAGAGATGAGGGGGGTGCGGAAAAGACTGGACAAAAATAGTACACCTGTGGATGAGGATAGTGGGGGGAGTGGTTAAGGGAAGGGGGTGGGGTGGGAACTTGGTGTAGGGGAGCTATGGAGGGTGAGGGGAGAAAAAGGAACAATTGTAATAATCTGAACAATAAACATTTATTAAATTTAAAACAAAAAGAAAATTGACATAATGCCAAATTTCCAAAGTATTTTATTTTGAGATGTCATCTTTGAGGAAATTCTATGCCATCAATACCATGGTTAATACCACAACCCTAGGGAGTCTTTTTGTATATTAGTGTCATTAAGGTACATATATATTATCATCAATAAAAAGATTTGATGTGTTAAAAAGAAGAGTCAAGGCAGTATTTGAATTCTGGCATTTTGACTCCAGAAGCTGACATCATAAACACTAACCTGATTCCTTTACAAAGAACCTGTATTTTAGTAGAGGAACAAAAGCATTGAGAAAGCTTTGGATATAGGAAAGATTTAGGAATAAACATTTTTGTCTCATATTTCATGAATCTCATCTCTAATATGGGGCTCCATCAACAGAAGTTAAATCAAATGAACTAATTAAAGGTAGAACTACCTCATCATATATAGAATTCTGTGAATCACAAAAAGCATTCCCAATTTATAATTCATGAAGCCTTACTACACTATTCTAATCACTATGAGCCACTTAAATATAATCATTATGAATGTATTAAATCCTAAAATCTCTCCATTACAAAGTGCTAGCATTACCCCAACGTCCAACAACCACAGAAAACTTCATGTTTCTGTCTTGGTTGTAAACAATGTGGTACTTCTCAGAGCTAGAACATGACAAAACATTTTTAAAACTTTTTTTCTGCAACAGTTAACCATAAAAATCCATCTTAAATTTAAAGTTTTAAAAAAATATATATGAATCCTATGTTTTTCTCTGTATTTTGCAAATTTTACTGCATCAGTCAAAAAATGTGACTGGGGTAGTAAAATGTAACCATTGCTCAATGTAATGGTATGTGTTTGAAATACAACCCATTTGCTCTTCATTTAGAACGCCTTAGAAGTTGGCAACATCACAAATTTTTTCTATAAAATATTCTTTGTTGTGCTGTTATCATATTCATATAATTTCTTCATTTTATCTTCCTTGATAAAATATTTTCCAACCATGTCTGCTTTTTATCACTTTACAACTTACTGCCACATGCCCTTTTCTCTTGGCAAGGTTTTTGAAGTGTCTTGGCTAAGAAAACACTTGAACTGGCTTATCAACTGGCAATTGTCACCTAGGACTTGAATGACCACAAGGCATTATCTGAGGGGCACTACTAGACTTTCCTCCCTCCCTTTTTCTCTAGCATCATATTTTATAATCGTGTGGAGAAAACAAGCCGGCTATCTTTTCATAATTTATAGAATAAGAACTGGCCATTTCATTAGTGTCCCCTGGCCATTTCATTAGTGTTCCCTATCACTCCCTCACATGTAGATTTTTTTCATAAATTACAAACACGTAAGGCGTGCTCGGTTCTCTCTGTGCCAGCTCATTCGTGTTTAGGGAGGACACTGTGGCAGCTGAGCTAGTTGAGCATTTAAATACCCTACTCATCCCTGGTTTTGGCTTCCTTGCATTCATCTAGCTGTTTATGGACATCCAAAAGCTCCAAAAGCTGTTTTCCTTGGCTGTGAGTTGGACTTTGCAAAGCGTGTCTTAGTAAGAGTATTGTATTCCTGTCCTTTAAAACCCAGCCAGGTACTTTTCAGCTTTGGCAGCATTTCTAATGCTGCACCAACAGGGCTTTATTCCTTTACAATTACTGACAACACAGCTACTACCACTCTGCTTGACAAAGTCATCTTTGCACCTTGTACAGTGACTTTAAAGAACAACCACTATCTTCCCCAAGATAGCTTGTATTTAACATTGAAGCAAAGTTAATTATGCCTTCTATTAATAAGGGAAATACCAAGACATGAGTCAATTCCTGCATTTAGAAAAATAAAAGGCCTTCATTAGACTTTCATTAAAAATAAAACAAGTTACTCTGATGAGCTTATGGTAGGCAGCTTGTGGAAGGCAAAAAGAAGAAGTTATATGCTCCTGACATTAAAGAGCATTGCTAGACACTGCAAACACATGCCTGTAAAATAACTGGAGAATCTTTACAGAGCAGTTAATGAGAATGAGCAACATGCTGTCAGCTACAGATATTACCGTTAAGAGAGAAAGTTAATTTGCATTTAGAGAAAGAGTATGTCTTTTAAACTGAAAGAATATTCAATAGATAAAAATTTTGGTAAACATCTAATCACAGCAAAAGAAACTCTGTGGATCAGAAGATCCAAATAACAACTTAGGCCTTATTTTTGTTTTCAAATGAATTTCTCTGACCATAGTAGTCCTCTAATCATAATATTCAGAACAAATATATGGCTATTCCTATAAATTAGGAGTCTTAAAAGAGAGGACCCAGGAGTAAGACAGAATGTAAGAAATTATTTTTGTTTGTAAAGTTCAATCTAGAATTCTCCATTATATCTATGAGTCACTGCACAAGGGGATATATGTTGGTTCTCATTTAGTATTCACAATTGTGGACTTATTAATTAGCATTAGTGACCAGAGTTTTTCTTGGCTTTATCCTGTGGTAGTTCATGCATGAATGCACATATCACTAAAATACAGAAAGTTAATTTGGTGGAGAGAGAGAATGTTCTGCTTGAGACACTTCAAGGAAAATATTTTCTCCTAGTGTGCCATCTTTAGGAACCAGTGACCATGGTGAATAATGGTTTCTGCCTAGCTTTGAGTAAAAGAAGTCAAATACAAGTTGTCACTTGTCGGACGCCATTAAAAGTTTCCTATTGATATAAATTTGACCTAGGTTAGATAAGAACATCTTTTATTGTTAAATATTGTATATTGTCTCCTAAAAACAATCATAAAGTTTGTAAGATGAAAATTATCTGGATAAACAAAATGTTGCCTTTACCTACTTTCTTTGGCATCAGCAACCACTAATATATTGGTCATAGATTATAATAATCATAACAAACATTCAACACTTATTTTGAGCCAGGCTGACATTCTGTCTTAGATTGCCTTTAGAAGGTGAAAACTGAGGCATAACTTTGTAGGCTGCTGTGTTACTAAGAAGTGCAATCCCAGGGAGCAACAGTGAGGGGCAAAGGCCAGGAGGCAGAAAGGGATGGAAAACATTACTAGGCTGGTCACCTCTGAGTGGAACTGGCTTGCTTAATCTCACTGTGTCCTTCCAAAAGCTTTTTAACTATATCCCAGGCGATCTTTCCAGAAGGAGAAAAGAGAAAGATTTTTGTTCTAGCCCCTACTTTCTTCAGTTGTTAAAGATTGCAGCAGGGCTCACTATTCTTCCACTGTGCTGAGCATGTGTGGGCCCTGAGCAGGTCCCCACAGCCCCCGCTGCCCCCACCCCACTCCTCAGCATCATGAGAAAAGGCCAAGACAGTGAATTCATCTGACACAGCCACAGGGTGAGGTGCTGTCAGAGTGTGCCCGTGGGGAGTTGATCCCCTTCCAGCTGCTGCACCTGCACAGGACTGATCACAATGGGACAGGAAGAAGTTGAGTCAGGGGTGGGATCTGGGGTAGGATGCTGAAGTGTCATTTCCTTTAATCCTCCCAGCAATAAAAGGTGTGAGTGCACTTAGATCTCCACATCACACATGATGAAACAGAGGTTCTATGAGACCAAGAATTTTACCTATAAACACTTAGCTTACCCACCTGTAAGAAAGTTTAAATCCATTCTATTGGCCTATAGCCAAGACAATATATTGTTTTCTATAAACATGTGCATAAAAAATATATAAACATATAATCTCATTTATTGATAAAAGAAATTCTTAGCCTGACCTTCTCAATTATCACATACCTGACAGTAACTATGGCATTGAACAGACACATAGGACAGATATACTAGAAAATCCTAAACCTATGTGTGTCTCTCTAAGAATGAAGAGACACAAAGAAATTCACCATGATACTCTGTGTTCTGGGTGTCCTACAAATGGGTGTCCATAGAAATGAACAGTCTCAAGACAGAAACACTCTGAGCTAAATGTCCAATGTTAAAAATCATGATTGGAAGTGAGTAAATTTCTGTTTCCCCTTTTCAAAATCTAAAAGGATTATGCTGTATGCATCAGAAAAAAGCACTAACCAAAGAGGACTTGCAATAGGAGAGGCTAAGTGGACATATGAGCAAATTTTGCTGGGCTGGGACAGTAACACAAAAACAAAACAAGCTTTGATGGTGTAGCTCAGTGAGTACTGACTAATGAAGTAGGAGGTCGAGGTTTGATTTACGGTCAGGGTACATGCCTGGGTTGCTAACTCAATCCTCAGTAGGGAGTATGCAGGAGCCAGCCCATCAGTGATTTTCTCTCATCATTGAGGTTTCTATTCTGCTCTCTCTCTGCCTTTCTCTCTCTGAAATCTAATTTTAAAAACTTATTAATGAGAGAGAGAGAGAGAGAGAGAGAGAGAGAGAGAGAGAGAGAGAGAAAGAAAGAAAGAAATGCTTTCTTATCAGAATAAGAACCTTAATGGCAAGACTGACTTGATGTGGCACAGAGATAAGAGGACCTGGGGATAGAAAAAAAATTATCAATCTACCCGTAAAGAGTCGTGGTCATATGCTGCAAGTTAAGATGTGAATTCTTGGAGAAGAATTCTGGGAGGACTAGAGCCATGTCTCTCTCATACTCAGCCCCCTTTCCCAGCTGAGTGCAGGGCACCTGGTGTATTCACTCATTATTTCTTTCCATCAAAAATATTAATTGAGAATCTCATGTATGCCAGGCACTATTCTATGGTCTAAAATTCAGCATTGAACAGCACTAATAAATACACTAAGTGGCCAGATTATTATAATCTCTGATCGCATAATAATCTGGCCACTCAATATACTTCTCTTGAGTACCTCATTTATTTGATATTAAAGATACCATAAATCATGCCCCTGATCAGTTTTCCCCTTTGCACTGGTTGATAGAAAGCTCAGGGCAAATAGGTGGTTGATCTCCAGCAAAAGTCTAGAATACTTTTGGTACCCATTTGAGATACAAATACACTGAGTGGCCAGATTATCTATTCAAAGATCATAATAATCTGGCCTCTCAGTGTATCTTGCCTTCATGGAGTTTATATTTAAGTGAGGTCATATGTTAAAACTACTAAACATAGTAAATTGACTTTATAGGGTGATAAGTGCTAATTAAAAAATTAAGCAATTATTTAGTTGGCTAAATTGAATGTAAAGAGTTAAGTATAGAATTATTATCCGGAGGATATACAAAGAAAAGCCTTAAAATGCTGACTAGTGAAAACATTTTTAGATATCAAGAAAAAAGGGGAAAACTGTAAAATAAGGATAAAATCAACTTCACCAGATCATTGAAGATGAACAAGGTACCATATGCATATTTCTAAAATGCAAAAGCACTCAACAAATATTAGCTGTTTTTAGGGCCATAATATTTGGTATCCTTCTTTCACTCTTAAAACTTGAGTCCATCAGTTTTTAGATTTGTAAGAATTGTTACAGCATACACACATACATTACTCTCAGTTTACAAATTAACTTCTCTCTCATTGATCCTCTTGACAAATTAAAAAGAGAGAGAAGGTGAATACATATTTCTGCAAGTGAGTATAACCAGCAGACAAACAAAGCTTTGTTGATTAAGAAAGTTAGAGTTATTTTTTTCAGTACAGTCACCCCATCCCATTTAAGCATCTTGATTATTTGAAAGATGAAACTTAATGTCACATAATCAACAAGGCCTTTGAATGTCTAGAACTTGATGAAAACTTTTAATTGTCTTGCAACTCTAGTTATATCTGTTTTCTTATGAGGATCAATGAAACAAAGAGATAAATAATATGCATAAATAAATAAATATTTTTATTTTTTATTATCTGTCAAAAGTTTATACATTTTCTAAGAGATAGATGAATATACTGAAAGTCAAAACTCTGATTTCACAGACATTTAACAACATCCATCTATAAAAAAAAAACACAGAAATTTTGAGTCAAAATTTGGTATTTTGCAAAACAATATTTAGCATTATATGGTGTATTTAATAGGTGAATCGCTACATGAACATTCAAAAGGCAGCCATCACTGTCAATATAACTTCTCCTATTTTACAGGTGAAGTTTCTTGGGAGAAGTGGAATACATTCTAGATATAATTTAACAGTGTGAAAACTTGCTAATAATGGGCCACTTTTAATCTGGAGCCCTTGATCCCACTTAAAATATTTTTATTATGAGAAGTGATTAAGTACAGAGCACTCATTATATTCACAAAATAGTTATTATTTGAATTCAAGTCATCAAAACTGAAATATATATGTGGAAGGATGGCAAAGACTCAATTGTCCAAGTTTACAACTTGAAATGCCATACATATTTGCCATGGTACACACTTAGTAATTCAACAAATTATTGCCTTCTCCTTCATTTTCCAGGCCTAGCTCAAACATGAAAAGGAAACTTGACCTGCATTTAATGACTTAATCTGTTAACAATTTTGTCATGGTACTTGCATCCTAGTTCGACCCAAATGTAATACTTGACCAGCAGCAGATGCCACAGCCTTAGTTTCATTAGCAAGAGGCTATTTAAATAACTATATTTATGTAGGGTCTTTTTAGTTATCATTCTCCACAAATGATTTGAGGCAGAGCTGAGTGCAGGGCACCTGGTGGTGTTCACTCATTATTTCATATCAACCATATAAATCATATAATATAAGTCATATAAACCTAAAAATTCAACCTATGTGAAAAGTACTCCATTCCCTGATATGGTCAATATGGGATGATTTTATGTTTGTCGATTGCATTTGCTAAAAATTATAATTAAATGTCATTATTCAATTTTCTCTTTACTCATACCTTGTGTAATTTTCCCATTTGATCTCATAAGAGCTTATGCACCTAATTTGATATTGAATTATATTTCAAGCACTTTCACATATATTTGTCAGAGTTGTCTGTGGGTAATAGAAAATAGTCAACAAAGAGAAACCAAGATGGCAGCATAGGTGAACACCTATGGTGCTACCTCACACAACAATTTCAAAATTACAACTAAAAGACAGAACAGACACCAAACAGAACCACAGGAAAGCTGGCTGAGTAAAAATTCTACAACTAAAAGTAGAGAGGGACTCACGAAGACTCAGAGGAGCTGTAAAAAGCTGAGGTACAGAGACATGCTCCTGGAGAGGATGGGCTGCAGAGGGTCTGGCTGGCTTCCTCTAGCAGGAAGGAGACAGAAAATCCCATCTGTACTGAACCCCACTTCTGTCTGCAATGAGCCCCAGCTCAGGCGTGACTCATACAGGTGGGAAGGGTCCTGGACTGTTGTGAAAAGGAAGGAGTGCATGGAAACTTAGGGGAGCTATGAAAGACAGAGCTCTGGGGGTACGCAAAAGTGCATGCAAAAGTGCGAGCTTAAGTGCGCACACAGAGCACTGACTGCTGATTGTGCTGCTAACTTTCTCTAGTGGAAGGAAAACAGAACCTCACAACAGCACTGAAATCCAGGTCCAACTGCACTGAACCCCAGTTTTGGGCGAGATCCTGGGGACCCAGACTCATATGGGTCCCTAGAGTGCACGGAGACTCAAGGGAACTAGAAAGGCAGAGGTCCGGAAGCTTGCGCACACATGTACACAAACATGAAAGACAGAGTTCTGGAGGCAAGTGCACATGAGCAGACACAGCTGATCCACACAACCATTTGGCTTGGAGGTCAATCCCCCCCCCCCCGTGATACCAACAACAATCAAGAATTAACTACAACAAGACTGTACACACAGTTCACAAAGGGGTGAACCAAGAGTGTCCACCTCAGGTAACTGGGGAGGCAGAGCTTCTGGGCCACATAGCACATCTAGCACACAAAGCTACTCTATCAACTAAGGGAAACAGCAAAATATGCAGAGACAAAAGAACTTTCCACAAACAAAAGAAATGTAGGAAAACAAACAACTGGATATAGAATTCAAAACCATAGTTATAAGGTTTTTTTTAAGAATTTCCTAGAAAAAAAAATGGATAAATTTAGTGAGACCCAAGAGGAGATGAAAAAGGACCAACTAGAAATTAAACATACACTGACTGAAATAAAAAAATACTATACAGAAACCTAACAGCAGACTAGAGGAATGCAAGAATCAAGTCAAAGATTTGAAATACAAAGAAACAAAAAACACTTTACTGCAAAGCAAAAAGAAAAAATATACAAAAAAAATGTGAAGATAGTGTAAGGAGCTTCTGGGACAACTTCAAGCATACCAATATCTGAATTATGGGGGTGCCAGAAGACGAGAGAGAGAAAGATACTGAAAACCTATTTGAAGAAATAATGACTGAAAACTTCCCCCACCTGCTGAAAGAAATAGACTCACAAGTGCAGGAAGTGCCAGAACCCCAAATTAAAGGAATCCAAAGAGGACCACACCAAGACACATCATCATTAAAATGCCAAGAGCAAAAGACAAAGAGAGAATATTAAAAGCAGCAAGAGGAAAACAGTCCATTACCTACAAGGGAGTACCCAAATGATTGTCAGCTGATATCTCAACAGAAACTATGCAGACCAGACAGGAGTGGCAAGAAATATTCAATGTGATGAATAGCAAGAACCTACAACCAAGAATACTCTATCCAGCAAAGCTATCATTCAGAATTGAAGGGTTGATAAAGAGCTTCGCAAATAAGAAAAAACTAAAGGAGTTCATCAACACCAACACCAAACCAGTATTACATGAAATGCTGAAAGGTATTCTTTAAAAAGAGGAAGAAGAAAACAGTAAAGGTAAAAATTATGAACAACAAATACATATCTATCAACAAGTGAATCTAAAAATCAAGTGAATTGAAAATCTGTTGAACAGAATAAACTGGTGAATATAATAGAATTAGGGGCATAGAAAGGGACTGGACTGATAATTCTCTGGGGGAAAGAGGTGAGGGAGGATGCAGGGAGAGACTGGACAAAAATCATACACCTATGGATGAGAACAATGGTGGGGAGGTAATGGCAGAGGGTGGGGTGGGAGCCAGAAAGAAGGGAGATATGGGGGGAAAAAAGAGGAACAATTGTAATAATCTGAACAATAAAGATTTATTTTTAAAAAGGAAAAGAAAATAGTCAACAATAAGATCACTACTACCAATACAACCTCTACACCCGCCCCAGTCTAAGAACTTGGAAACAAGTTTGCATTCTGAGAGAGAGAGCACATAATAAACACAACATGGATTAGAGAGGAGATGGCCAAGAGGACTTGATTGTAAGCTTATTGAGGTGTTAAATCCAAATGGGAGGTTGGAGGGGGTGGGTAGAGTCAGTCAAATAAAAGTTGAGTTACTCACTGAAGCCTAAGATAAAAGAGGTGCAGATGTAGAGATATGTCTATTGTAGAATATGTCTATTATAGGATTATAAAACTAACTTCCTCCTATGCATTCTAGTCCTCAAATAACATGATCAGAGGGGAATAGGTCATGGTTAGGTATTCAGTTGAATCAGTTCACTTGAGCTTTATTCACTGTAAAATAACACACTGGCATTCTACTTTTGGGTGTTAGTCTTCTGTGAGCTTTGTTAGCCTGAATCAGGATCGCTGAACTTGACTTGCTCTAGGCCTATGAAGTTTTTGAATCAGCCAGCCAAGAAATAGACCACTTATGTTGGCTCCTATGAAACTGTCAATTGTTCTTTCTTGGTGAAAATCTAACATTGCTCCTTAAAGTTTCGTTCAAACTTTTACAATGCTTTTATGAAGAAGTAAAAGCCACAAAAAAAGCAATTTCTTATACTTCCTACTTATTAACCCTAGATAATTTTTGGTAAAATTGACTGTTTCACACATTGAGATTTCCAACATTTTAAAAGAGGTGGCCTGCCAGGGAGGGTTGTTGAAATAGTGACTAGAGCCTAGTCACTAGACCCAGCGTCCTCCAGTATGGCACTGCAGCTACATGTCAGGGGACATTTTATGTTTCTGTAAAATCAAACTCCCCCCAAAATCTTTTTTTCCTACATTATGACACTTTGTAACTGTAAGAACAATAATAGTGAATACTGTGGGTCTCTGTTATGTGCCAACCAATAACCTTGATAATCTTCATATGTATTTAATATACATTTAACATATACATGTGTTTATATTCACTTAATTGTTGCAATAATACAGTGATAAAGGTATTATAATCTTTTCTATTTTGTAAGAAGATTAAAACTTGAGTGCTTAAATAATTTATTCAATATTTTACAGCTAACTAATAAATAATGAGCCTGAAAATTAAACCCAAGCCCTTCTAAATCTACAAACAATGCACTTGACCACTAATATATATGTTGCCACCAACAAGTGCATCTAAATTGTTCCTGAACCTATTATTAATTCTTTTTAGAAAATTCTTACAACTTTCACAATGATTGTACAAATAATACTTCTGTTGATTTATCTTGAAATTTCCTTCTTCAGAAACAATCCTTATTTACTTTTTTAACATATTTTTATTGATTTCAGAGAGGAAGGGAGATAGAGAGAGAAACAGAAACATCAATGATGAGAATCATTGATTGGCTGCCTCCTGCACACCTCCTACTGGGGATCGAGTCTATAACCCAGGAATGTGCCCTTGACTGGAATTGCATCCTTCAGTCCCCAGGCCGAACTCTCTCCACTCAGCCAAACCAGCTAGGGCAATAATCCTTATTTTTAAAGTTTTGTAAATAATAACTGTTTCTACCTGCACATGAGAGTAATATTTACTCTTAATCCCTTTTTTTTCAGACTGAAGAACTTCTGTTTAGCTGTGCTATAGGCAGCCTCCTCTGAGTTATTCCTGGATCTTTGTTCACTTTCTTCGTTTTTACAGATATGGTAGTGACAACAAATAGCTCTGCACATGCCAACTAATCTGATTTTGAACAATACATTTTTCTAATATAGAAAATGTGAGAATGAGAAAATTTTCAGGTATATGAACACTTCCCTTAAATGTTAATAAAGTCATCAATGTAGAAGGATTAGGCTTGCTTTGTAGATCACCGTTAGTTAGAAAATAAAATAGTTCTGCTCAAAATCAGAAAAAATTTTGTAATAAACTGTATTCTAGAGTCCAATGAACTTGGCACCAAGGAACTGAATCCTGGAGGCCTCCAAACAGAGTTGGTAGAGCCCATTATACAAATATTAAAATCACTAAGACACAGTGTCTTCAAGACCTGCTCACCGCCAATACTCGATAATTCTTTTTTATGACATTCAGCTTTTTTTAGTTTAAAAACCCAATGGTTGATGCTTTAAATTTTTTTAAAATAACTGCTACACCTTATTGAATAAATTTTATTTGGAAAAAAATACCATTTTTGAACTATTTTAACTGCCCACAACTTAAATAACAGAGGTTACTTCAATACTGAAGAACAATTATTCTTCTGATTGGGTCTATATTGAGTAGCCCTGTGAATAAGAACCATATTTTCTTTCATCCAATTTGTCAATTATTTATTGGATTACTGTGCTGTTGCTTCATATTAGCTAATGTTAATATCTGGGGATAAAAGAATCTTTAAAAACATGGTTCTTGTATAAGGAGCTCAAGAAATTAGATAAGGAAGATTCGTAAATAATTGTACCAAAGGTGACAGCTGCAAGAATAAAGGTCTGCATAAGTTTCATGAGAGCCCAGAAGAGGGAACTATGTCTTCAGATCTACTTAACATGATGTTACCTTATATATGAAAATACTGATTAACAAGAAAATTAAGCTAGTGATTTTTTGTTTTGTTTTTTACATTCTGCCTCCATTTTCTCCTCCTCAACATGTTTATTTTATTATAGATCCTGACTTCACTATATAATCTTATGTTGTCCCATTTAGCAATCACATTATGAGAATTATTTTTACATATTTTAAGTTACTTCCCTTTTAGTAATTAGACTTATGATTTATTTTGAATTTAGAAATATTGTCAATTTTATAGTATAAATATATGAGCTTCCTACTTCCAGGGAATCGAAGTTCTATTCTTAAATGTATTGTTGTCATGCATGACTCTGATAAGATGGCACAAGTTTTAGTTCAAATTATTTTGAGTTTCTACACTTTAACGAAGTGTTCTCTCCACATTTTTGTTAATTAGGTCTTTCATTGCCTCCTTCTTTTCTTTTCCACATGGGTTGAAGATGACAAATCAGGGTTAGGAGTAAAATCCACAGCCTAGGGCAGGAATTAACTGGCCCTCAATCACATAGCCAACATGCTCTAACCAACAAAGCTGACCAAATTCAAGAGTAGCCTAGAACAGATTTTATTATAATGAGCATTTCCAGTTTCAAACTAAATGACATAGTTCTCTGAGAAACTTGGGTTAATGCCATGTTTATCAAACATGCCTGATCAGAAGAATCATCCCATGGCATTTGATTGCTAGACCTTTTTTTCTAAATAGTCAGATTAAGTGGGATCTGAAAATGTTTCCTTTTAACAAAAATCTAAAATGATTTTAACAACCAGGCAAATTTAAGACAGCTTTAACATATCACAATAAGTCATTGTCATCTACTACATACTTAACTAACTTGCAAACTCTATGATGTAATTCACTAATGATTTAATCCAATCCATGCTTCTTCCTGACAACAAAACTCAGTGTACTAATGACATTCCAAAATAAACAATGTGTATTTTCTATAAGTTCCCTTTTAAGAAAAATCATTATTGGATAACATAAACAAGAAAGAGTTATTTGCACAAGTATACACAAATCTGAAGAAAGGATTGGAAACATTATACCAAAAAAATGAAAAGAAATAAAAAATTTGCATTAACCACAACTTTAAACCCAACACTAATTAGATATACTCAAAGAGTTCTACTCGCCTTCCCTGACCAACATTCATGGTTTGTTGTTTGTACTTACAGCATTTCAGACCTCTGTCACTGCTAAGCATATAAACATTCAAACAAACTTTTCCAGTACATTTCCATGTATCTAGAGTGCTTTATTCTCAAATCAGGATTCCTTGATTTGTTTCTAAATCAAAGCATCTAGGCCTTTGCTTATTTTTGAAGATCTCACTCCAAATTACATCCTACATATTAAGATAATGCTTAAATCTCATTAAATATAATACTTTTACAAATATTTTTTTAAGATTGTCATAATTTGCCTTTAAGTATTGTTTGGTCGCAAAAAAAAAAAAAACCTAATTTAAGTCACAGCTGGCTATAATTTCTCAGCAATTACCATGCATATTTTAGTATTCTTCCAAGTGGGGAGGGAGGGGGGATGTCACCTAAAAATTGTTTCAAATGTAAGAACTTTTCTAAATAATAAAATTAAAAATTAATCAGGGACAATTTTCTTATTGAATATGAATCACAATTTTGCAATTTCTTCATCTAGAATCAAATGAAGTCTTTTTAAAAAAAGATATCAAATAATTAATAGGCCTCTAAAAAGATTGGAGGCCCTGTATGTCCCCATCGAGTCTCATAGCCTTGCCCCATTCACAGTTTGAATAAATCAACTCATCTTAATGTTCCCCCTCCCACTGTTTTCATGCCCACTCCAGACATTCTTCACCTTGGAGTAAACAAAATAGTACTCCTGGGTGATCATATTTGATCATGTAAGAACAGGTTTGAGAGAGGATTTTGAGAGCATCATTTATGTTTAGAAATGGCTAGGATTGTTTCATAGTTTAATTTAGAGGTGTGTGGCTTTTTCTGAACCTTACAAAATCATTTTAAATAGTCAGACCTTCCTGCTGTTGCCATCAGTCATGATGTGTCAGCTGCATTGCAAAGGTACAACACTTGGAAGGTGACAAGGGCAAGCCAGTGTGAATATAATCAATCATCTAAATTAACTTGCTAACATATCTTCTCAAATGATAGGGGCATATACTTGCGAAGCTGTTAGTACTCTGCTCCTTTGTGCTTATATGCACAACTAACCATTTTAGACATTGGATATTTCTCACATATCTAAGAGCAACAATTCATTGTTAATATGAACTAAGTCAATTATAGCCTTAGGGGACTAAGAATGAAGTGACCCTCAAATCCCAAATTGGATAAGAAATTTTTCTCACTTCAAGGTTGACAATAACAGGTCTAGAAATAATATAGCATGCCAGCAAAAGTCTCATTTCTCAATATTTGTGTCTGAGTTATAGCATAAATGCTGACAATCTCATCTGCAATCCTGCTTTGGTAAGATCTATAGACTTAAGATCTTGGATAGTTCAAATAAGCTTTAAATAAGCATCTGAATTTCTGAGTGCTTATGGAAAATGGACCAAGTTCCTCTCCTTTGGAGATTCACCTATGTCTGATGCTAATGCATTCATTTAGGAATAATAGAAGGTCTTGCTTTACATAGCTAAGCTTACCATTAATATTAAACAATGAATTTAGTGTTGTCAGTCACATGGTACTTCATTCATTCTAGTGAGCAAGAAACTTTATTTTATTTCCAACCAGTAAAATGTTATGTTATTTGCTTTTTCTTAAAACAACTATCTCTGGGGAACTGAGGCATTTCATAGAAAAGTATAGTCACAGTTCCAAAAGTTTGCATCATATAAAAACTATAATATAAGTTTATATTGTATGTCCTTGATATACAATATATCCATGGTGCTTAACATGGTGCTTAACAAATATTGTCCATGGTGCTTAACAAACAGCAAAGGCACTGCTGATGATAGGCTTTGATTTCTGGTCTTGTTCAAATCCAGTACTGCTCCCATATATTGCATTCTGTTCATATATTGGATTCCTGTAAATAATGATTATATGCTGTTACTATCCTTTATCAAATTAAATTTGCAAGTTGAAAATTTAAGAACATTTGTTTCCTCATAACTGGCTCACTGGCAGTCAGATCAACTGACACCTACTTGGTAAGCATATGTAGTTTGTGAAGCCAGAGGACAAGTTTCTAGTAAAGATGCTTTCTGAGCCCCAGGGAAAATTTACAAATATATGGTTCCTTTTCTAAAAATCAAAAAATTAAGGCTGCTGATACAGTTAAGTTTAGCAACAGTACATAACAGTTTGAAGCAAATTTTGGAACCAGATTTTTTTAAACATAAATATTTTTGCCACTAAAAACAAATAAAAATAAAAACAAAGCAGAACACTGAATGCTATGTTTGAACTTCCAACTATCTCCAGGCAACTGCAGTACATGGTTCTACCCATGTTCTTTCATTCTGCTCTCCTAGCAGTCTTTGGAGGAGTTAGTGTGCTCCTTTTTACAGGTAAGGAAATGCAGGTACAGAGTGGTGAGGTAACCTTTCCAAGATCATACAAGTATTGAATAACTGAGGGAGATTTGACTTTGGTCGCCATCATTGAAAAGACATTGCTCATTTCCTAGTTTCTATCTCAGCATAAGATTGTACATCAACTTGTTCATCATGAATTCACTTCCCAGCTTCTGCAGCTCCACCTGGTGTCAAAGTTCACAAAGTTTTTTCTTCTAACAATCTGTTAGCTTAGCTCTCTTACCTCTTCACTTTTCAATGTCTTCATCTAAAACGAGGACATTTATACACACTTCAGTGGGCCATCCCAAGGATCACATAAGATGACATATGATGAATGCCTGGAGGACTACTGGGCACATATAGACCGCAGTTTTCACATTGCCCCTTTTAACTCTACTTGCCATCCATCAAACAAGGGGAGGCTCTAGTGGCCTTTCTAAGATTTTAGGGTTTTTTTAGTGCTTGCTTCTTCAACATCCTCTTGAAGAAAAATTAGGAAAGATGAGTTCCTGCTGTAATGTGATGTCATAGAAATGTATGAAACAATTTCCTTTCAACAAATTGAAAACTTTCAGATACTTTATTAATTTACCAATTAGTTGTCACTCTTCCAATAATTTAATTCCATAAGAGATCATATATATGGCACATAGCCTATTTACAATACTGATTTTTTAATATCTGTTTAATTTTAAGAATATGTATTCAAAACTAACCAAGTTTAAAATATTTTAACTATGAACTTTAAAAAAAAAATTTAGCCAGAGATATTGTGTTTTCATCACAGAATCTAAAAGCCACAGTTTTATATGTTTACAAATAAACTAAATTAATAGTTTACTAAAATTTTTTAAAGGATTTTGTTTAACACATGAATTTAAGTTTACTATTTAATAAACAAGCCAAGCACATGCTATAAAGAATACTGGAACTCCAGTTTATAGAGAGGATATCAGAGCTCTGCTATTTTGAGCTTTAGGAAGTAATGATACAATCAAATCAATTAAGTCTTGCCTCATACTTAGTGACTTACTAAAAGAAAGAAAGAAAGAAAGAAAGAAAGAAAGAAAGAGTATAAGCATTTGGTCATCACTAACCACCATAGGATAGATATTGTCCCCTTTTATGTACTAAGAAACTGAGGCCCAGAGAGTATAGGTGGCTATCTCAAGATTTTACAACCAGCAGGTAATAGAAATGGGAATTAAATCAAATCTTTTTCTAAATCTCTCCCTTTTTTAGCACATGTACTAAAAGTAAAATAATTTTTAAGACATCCTAAGTAAAACATTAATATTGTCCTTGATATACAATAGTAATACATTAATAATAATTTATTAAATATGTAATTTTGTTAAATAACTTTATATTTAACAATTACTGTTATCAAATTATTAATTTTAATTAAATTATTAGAATACATTATCAAATAGATTACTAGAATAATGACATAAAATATGAAGGAAATTAATGGGACCTGTTCTCTCTTTTTTCAATTCTCACTATTTTATCTTAGGAATTTCAGAAGTTTTTATTTTCTGTTTAAAGTTTCTAGACCTTTTTAAATTAAATAACTTTTATTTCCAATCAACTTTAGCCAGATACTTAAAAAACTTTCCCTAGATTCTCAATCCACAACATTATGCCTATGTATCATAATTAATAACTCTAACCATGATGTTTCATCTCCCAGTGCCTTCCCACCCTTTCTTTAACACTTCTCTGTTTATGGCATCAAAGCTTACTCCCTCCATGCTCCCCTGAGACTGTCTACTTTCTCCTGGTTTATCTGTCTCTCTTGTCCAACCTCAGTCGCAGTGGCTGACTATCAATTTTCTTACCTCCATAGCACTCCATTGTTTGCATCCATACACTTCTGTCAAATTCTCCAAGTAGAGAAATAAAAACCTCTGAGGAAATCATATCTGAGTGATTTGTTGCCACTCACTACATTCATAATGTCTCGCCTTAACAAAGATTCAGCCACTGGCTACCAACAAATTTACTTGACTGTGATCACCCATCTTCATCTCATTTCCTTCTGGCATAACATCTAATGAGTCCTATCAAGACTCTTTTTTTTTAAATATATATTTTATTGATTTTTTACAGAGAGGAAGGGAGAGAGATAGAAAGTCAGAAACATCGATGAGAGAGAGACATCGATCAGCTGCCTCCTGCACGCCCCACAGTGGAGATGTTCCCCCCAAGCAAGGTACATGCCCCTAACAGGAATCGAAACTTGGAACCTTTCAAGCCACAAGCCGATGCTCTATCCACTGAGCCAAACTGGTCTCAGCCCTATCAAGACTCTTAAATCATACCTGCCCCCCAGTCTTTGGGGAACATGAGCACATGTAAGCCTCTCTTATTCTGAAAATAAATTGAATAGTTAGATGATAGATTGGTAGATAGATGATGATAGATAGATGATGATAGATAGATGATGATAGATGATGATAGATAGATGATAGATAGATAGATAGATAGATAGTAGAGTTCAGTAGATTCTCAGTTTCCTTCTGAATTTAATATTTCTCCTCATTTTTGTAACTTAACTTTTGAGTAACTACACTCTAAAAAGTGCAGTCTCCATTATCCATTTCCAACTCACTTTTCAACCCACCTAAAACTGTTCTCTGTCCCCACTTAAACCTTATACCAGGACATTTCCAATAATTTCTATAGTTGCCATTTCAGTCTATACCTCTTAGTACCATTGCTTAATTGACACTGTCAATTATTCTTTATTTGGAAAAACTGCCCTTTTGAGATTTTTAAAATTTTTGAGTAATCTCTTGTTTCTCTCTCTCTCTCTCTCTCTTTCTCTCTCTCTCTCTCTCTCTCTCTCGTCTTTTTGTCCTCTGTCCATTGCAAAACATTTTTTTTAACTCAGGATTCTGTCGTCAGCTCATTAATTTACTCATTTTATGTTTTAAATAAATATTTTATTTTATTTTTAAATGTTTTTATTGATTTTTAGAGAAAGAGGAAGGGAGATGGAGAGAGAGAAACATGGATCAGCTGTCTTCTGCACACCACTGGCACATGCCCTGACAAGGGACCTCTTAGTGACTAGGACAATAATCAACTAGCTGAGCCACACAGGCCAGGACAGTGTACTCATTTCAAATTCCCTCATTGACCTCATTCATTCTAGTGATTTCAACTATTGCTGATGACTCCCAAATACCTACTTGTGCTCACAAAGACACATAGGTATACATAAGTGTGCATGCAAATGTACATAGGTGTATATATATGTATGTGTGTGTGTCTGAATGTGAATGTCAGTACATATACACACACACACACATACACACACACACATAAATATTTTATATAATAAGAGGAATGTGCTAATTATCCATTATGCCCTGAGGGGTAACAACCGGCCACATAACTCCTGGATCACGGATCTGTAGAAGGGTGGGGCAGCGAATTACAAGCAGCCAGCAGAGAGCTACAGGAGCGGGCAGGGCAGCAAACTATGACGGAGGAGTGGGGGGAGCTACAGAAAGGCAGGGTAGCGGACAGAGAGCTACAGGAAGGCAGATTCGTGAGCAGGGCTACTAGTATACATAGATATTCCCAGGCAGCCCAGCCATCTCCCCAAGCTTCAAAATTACGTACTGAACTGGCTACTGGACATCTACCTATGCAGGTATAAATTAATTACTTTTAAAACTAGATGTATTTATCTCCCCAAATTAGTGCTATCCTAAATTAGAAACCTCAAACACACCCTTGACTCTTTCCACTCTACACTGCTAACCAAACATGAAGTCAATCTGACTTAGTGAGATTGAGAAGAGTCACCAGTCCAACCATTGTGTCTAAATGGTCCATCATTTGGAAAATACCCAGGTCATTTCCTTGCCTAAAACCCCAATGGCTCCACAACCTTCACAGAATGAAGGGTAGTCCTCTGCAACTTCTCTCACCTCCTCTCTCTTTTACTCACGGGTTGACCCCGTTTTAGTGGGGCCTGAGGCACCTCTAATTTGGAGAGATCACACTCTCTAAGACAAAGGATACAAAATAGATATAAAAGTAAACATTAATTTTGAAAGAAAAAAGAAGTCACAACAAATGTTAAAACCTGAAAATATAGGTTATTTTCTCTGAAATATACTTAGGCAATGAAGCAAGAGTGGATTATTGTTTTACACAGAAATGATTCCAGATTGCAACCCAACTTCCACTTTCCATCTAAAGCTTCTCCACTACCAGCAACCCCCAGAGCTCATCAGAGATTGACAGCTCAAGGTAGAAAACCCAAGGGCTGAAGCTCACTAGCTTTCAGGCAAATTCTGTTCTACTTGCATGTAAACATCCAATAAGCCAAACCATATTTAATCACACTCCATGTAGTTTTCTGCCTCTTTGCCTTTGCTCAGCCATTGAATGCACTTGTCCATTCTATGCTCTGCTCCATACTGTGCTGCCTTCCTTCTCAGCTTCTACGCTTCCCCCTTGCTTAAATAATGTCTAGTTATTGTTCCACATCCAGTTCAAGAGTTACCTGATTCACTCATGCTCCATGACTCCTTTTCTCAGGACTCTCTCCATTCCCAGTACAGCTCTCCCCTAACATTAGCAAGGCCAAGGGCAAGAGTACAAGTGGAAGCCCACTTGTAATATATCCAAATATTTAAAAGTTATAAATCAAGCTGACAAATTGTGAAATAAATTATATTCTCTTTTTAATTTATATTCTCTTTTAGAATTATCAGACTCCTTGTCGTTCTGAGCCAGAACTTGCTGCACTGGGAGAGCTGACGCCAGCCCCAGGGCCACATCAATTTTTCTTCTTAATCAACTCCCTCCCAGGCTTTCCTCCACACAGCAATAGCTCCAGTCCTATCTAAGCTCCATCAGTTATCCCTGCCTCAGGCTGAGGTGTGCACATACCTGTGGTGCAGTTCAGGGAATGGATTCAGGAAAGAGGACAGTGCACAGAACTGCAGATCCAGGGCATAGTCTGGAAGGCGAGGCAAACTCCATATGATCCACTTGACTCTCTATATTTCCCACCCATGGAAGAAACAAGTCAAAGGAGAGACAAGAGTGGGGCTTTCTAATGCACACAGGCGAGGAAGGAGCCCCTGTTGTCTGGGCCTAAAGGTAATGCTGTGTACATGAGTGATAGGGAGGTTGCCCCATTCAACTGTAAGGTCTTTACAAGCAATGACTGCTTCTTACTGCCAGCAAACCACAAATGCCTGAAAACAAATGAGTGAATAAGAAAAGCATAAATCTGGACCTGGAAAGCCTACGAAATCATAATTCTTGGGGAGCTTCTGTTCCACTAACTAGCACACCAGGCTTTCTGTTGCTCTCAAGATTCTGCCCACTGAAGAGAAGAAGCCTTTTCCATCAAGAGGCGAGGCTTCTTTAAATGCAGGTCACTGTGACGCTAATGAAAAACACAGTGATTTAAAAGATCTAGACAGCAGCCAGGAATATGCTTTTTTTTACAAGTCCATCAATGACACTGATGTACAATGACCAGGGATTTAAAATTACAAACACTGGTTAAGGTGACACTAAGAAGCATCTTCAAAATGAAGTACCATCCTCTCTTAGAAGATAAACACAATTGCCTGGTAGCAGATTCTTCTTCCCTGGTTCAGTGGTCAGAGAGTGACTTGGCCTGATATGGAGTTGGAAGGGAGAAGAGGAGGGGAGGATAAAAACAGTAAAGACAGAGGACACAATAAGCTACACTACTTTAAAAAAAATGAATGCGAGTTACCTACCACACTAGGTGACATGATGGAACCCCTCAATCTGTGGTCAATTCAAGTCAGAAAATTCCTTTCAAAAGGCTCCCAGCTCTAGTCACAGTTGGCCCTGTTTCTCTTCTGGGCAAAGACAAATAGAAACCATGCCGTGAGGAATTTCTGTCACACACAGCTGCAATTTCTGCTATCGCACTTCCAAAAAGCAGAGGAGGGTTAAAAAAAAAAAACATGTTATTGTTATGAAAGGATTTTGTTGCCAGAGAATGCATTAATCAAAGTATCACTGAAAGGACCTTACTACAAGCAGTGTGTAGATGGGCTGAGTTCTGGACGAAGTCTGACTTCTCCTTCATTAAGTTAAGGGAGTGAGTTGCAACAACTGTACTAGACAGTAGAAGCAAAAGGGACAAGGAATCAAAAGCCTTTTTTTTCTTTTTCTTTTCTTTCTTTCTTTTCTTTTTTTTTTTTTGTCATACAATCTTAGAACCTTGGAAACTTGATTAAGTTTCTCTTTGCTGTAATTTTCTCAACTCTAAATGTAATTAATAATAAAAGTTTCTGTTTCACAGGGCTGTTCATTGAGGTTTAACTATGCCGGGCACCATCACCCCACCTTCCACTGTGGATATTTGATCAACGTGGAACCCCTTCACTTTATTTATCTAAAATACAATAGTCATGTGAATAGCACAGCACACAAAACAAATATACACCAAAAGCAACCATTGTCAACTTGACTTTCTAGTAAATAATCAACTAGATTTCCAGGTACTGGACTAAATGTTCCTTACACAACATATACTTATTTTAGTCATGATGTATTTCTTATTCTTATTTTGATAGAGTGCAAAACCATAAATTTCTCATATAAAATTGAATACATTTACCAGAGATTAATATGTCAGGTCTCTTCAATTAATTGACATAAATTATCACATTTAATTGTACTTACCAAAAGCAATAAATAAATGCTTGTTTAAATTGGACATAATTTGTGTTCTTGTAGTTACTTCACAATTTTAGCATTGTTTACTAGGCTCCTATTAAATCTAGAATGATACTATTCTTTTGAATTTAGATTTTGTGTGAAGAATATTAAATCCATTAGTTTGAATAAAAATCTAGTAACTAAATTTTCCTATTCTTTTAGGAAAAATCTCATACCAAAAACTAAAGGGTCAGACATGGAAATCTTCATACAATAGAATTTTCAAAAATTGCCTGAAATTTTCTGACAGCTGTCCTCACACATAAAAACAATGTTTATAATGCCAATGTCACCATTAAAGACAATGAGGATTAATTAATAGCCTCAATGAATTTAGCATCATTGCTCTTGATTGACTTCTTTAAAATTCTTATTTATATCCTTATTCACATGCCATACAGTCTCCTAATTTTCTTCAGACTCCATATCTGGAAGTGCCTTCCTTGTGTATATGTGTCATAAAATGCATCTAAACCTAGAACCTACTGAGGAGGATAAACTAGAATCTAGAGGCAGTCTGGCTCTTAGATTTACCACTAACCCCAAGTGAATCATTGAACCCTATTGGAGAATATTTTAAAATATGTTAAAAATTACAATCATCCATACTTATAAACAAATTATAGTATTTTAAAAATTAATGCCTCTAATTTGGCAAATAAAAAATGATTAAAGCAGTGAGAATTTCTGTTCATCTCTCAAGAAAGACACAAAGTCTCTCCTAATGGGACATGCAGCCTTTGGCTTATGCCTTCTACCCCATTTCTTATATTCCTGAGTGGTTAAATCTTTACTTCAGTGAGAAAAATCTATTTTGTAGCTTTCACCTCCACAGTAGTCAGGCTGGATGATATTTCTCAGAAAAGTTGTATCAAACTGTTGGAAATCATTATATTAAATAATGCTTATGTACCTTCATATTATTTACACAATCAGTACAAATATGAGATATTATCAATTCTTATCTTCTTGAGACAGCCCCTGTGGGCGAAAATAAGAGGAGAAATATTTTCTACTCCAAACTCCTCACAGATTAGAGTCACTGCAGCGGTAAATGTCCCATAATTCCCTCCACTTTGAATAACATAAAAGTGTCAAGAACAAAGACTAAGGCGAGCAGCTCCTTTGATGTGCACAACTGTGTCTGTTAAAGAGCTATACTTTGTGCTCTTTCAAGCAATAGGTTTTTTTTTCCTTTTTTTGTGTGTTCCTGAGGCATCCAAATATATTTCTGTAAACAACATAGAGTACAGTATTTCTGTGAAATTAATCTAGAAATCTTGACTACAGAGTTCTGGAAATGTTGGGTTAGAATATTGTGGTCCATTGGTAACCATGCCACATGGTAAAAGCAGCATTGCTCTCCAGTCCCATTATCCCACTTTCTGTTGTGAGACCCTTATTGCAGTACTTCCTTAGCTCACATCCACATTTCTTCCTCCATGAAATGAGAAGACTGGACTGCAATATATTTAAAACTCTAAAATCCAGTGATTGATTCTTTCTGGGAAACAAAATAATAAATTGATATCTGGATTTTATTAGCTCTACTGGTTAGCCCTCATTTGCTTGAAATCTCATCTTACAACACACAGCCTCTGGTTTCAAGTTTTCACAAGATGTATGTTATGCTTAATGTCAGCCATCCAACTTAAACTTGTAAACTAATCTAGCATTTCTCTGAACAGGTGAGAAACCAAACAGATATTCAAGTAATGTAGAAATTAACTACTTTTGTCTAGACTATAGTGTCATGCTGGTAGCAGAAGAATATGAAAGAATTTTTGTAGTACATAAACAGAATTTATAAAGAAAGGATAAAAATCACATTTAAATAATTCTTAACATTTATTTTACAAAGTGTATATTACTGATATAGAGTTCTCATTTATATAGTTCTGATTTTTAAAATACTGAATATTTCAAAGTATTGAATTATAAATTACTTCTAAATTTTAAAACCAATTCTTTCATTATTCTATTAGCAAACAAAGACAGATGCATGTTATTTTGAGTACCAAATATGTCATGATGGAGATTCAAGAAAAATAGTATCTTTGCCTCTACACAGTTTCTTAAACAAAAACACAAGTTGCGAGAATTAAGTTGAGTAATAACTGCATCCCCTCCCATTTAATATAAATGATCTTTAAATATACACATCAAAAGAATATGCAATTCTAAAAGAAGCTGACAACCCATGATGAAATGATAGCATTGGACATGAAGCTCTAGTTATGGAATTTTAACTTTTACACTTTCATGTACTTCAATATAGCGTTGTATTAATTACATGGATGAAAATAAATAGACTTCATATGGTTGTTTTGTTTAGAATAGTAATATTTTTAAGTTCTAAAATAAAATGTTAAAGCTATTGCTCCTGTTTTGTTCCCATTCATTTATGTGTGGGTTTGGGTGTGTGTGTGTGTTTTTTAAGATTTGGTAATGTGAACCTCACCATAGCCTTTCATTTAACGTTTTGAAAAACTCTGGATTCTTTCTTTATCAGCAAATAAAGATAAGAGTAGCATGCTAAAAATGCCAATTTTGCTTCTTGTCTTGAAAGGTAATAATGTGCTTTCCAAAGCAAATTTTCTTTTCTAAACCCTAAGACACTGTAATATCTACCTTAATAATCTTCTCATCTTGAAAAGCATGATTCTTTGAAAATGTTAATTACTGAACCATTCAGGATATCATTTTGAAATTATGTTAGACCACTTGGAACACTTAAGCAAACTCAAAATGTTGTACAAAGAGAAATCAATATTATTAAAGGGCTATTGACCAAGAAAGATTTCTCAGAAAGACCACTATTCTAGGCATAAGTGCGTACAAAAAGCTCAAATGCTAATTAGGTACTGAAAACAACAAGCTTTATTTGGGTGGAGAAACATGTTATTAGTCATAGGTCCTATGTGCGGAAGAATTTTAAGATACTTGAATCGTTATATTTAAAAATAAAAGCAGCTATCTATAGTAAGTTCATTCTAATAAGTTTTTGGTACATTTAACTGATGCATTCTTGCAGAAAATAACTATGTAATGGAAAGAGATTAAAAATGAGTAACATGTTTATTTTAAAACCAAACCATTTCTATTGATGTAATAGGAATAACAAATCTTAAATTATAGAAGCACTGTATTGTAAATAACATAAGATTTTTGACTTTTCATTTAGGCTTTAGAACCTTAACCACATTGTCTCACTTATTTGTAATCCATCAACCCAGGTGACAAATAGTCTTCTATATTTACCCCCTCAGAATATACAAGAAGCATACTGTATTAGCAGCTGAAACTACAAACGCTACTGTCAATCAAACAATCTGGCAGAGTACCATATTTCTTGTCACCAAGAGGCTTAAAGCAAAGAATCTGTGCCTAATTCTTTTAAACCTTATAGGTCAAAAGGTTTTAAAATTATTTTTGACACCATTTCTTTGCTTTGTCAACAGGCTTGAGTACTTTTTAGCTTGTAAAGGATATCGAAAACGACTTATTCTAATGTCACAAATTTATGGGTTTTAAGACATCACTTTTCACAGTAACATAATTCTGCAGGCAGATTAGATGATTGCTATGCCTCAGAAAAAGATGTTGGTGTGATTTTGAAAACTGTGTTCTAAAAGCTTGGCTTCATAGTCCCTAAACCTGGGCCAAATGGCTATTGGGCTCTTCAGATGGGGTTTGGCTAGAAGAAAGATTACGGTCCTCGGGTAGGTAGTCCTTACTCAGCTAAGTGAATAACAGCTTCTATAGGCATTACCAATTCTCCGTGGCCTATACTAAATCATGAGGAAAACATTTTAGCAGTTCTTTTGAATTAACTCTTCAAAGCCCAAGTCACATGACTTCATGCACCTTCTGATGAAAAATACAATCATCCTCTCCTTGCATAGGGAGCAGTTGAACTTCCATCTTTCCCCCCTTGACCTTTTGCTTTTAGGGATTCAGGCCACTTCAGTGCACTTTCTGGTTTTTTTCTAAAGCCCTTCCGCATCTTTATTCACATTTCAAATATCTCCTCCTTTCAATCCTATGAGCTGGAATACATCAATGGACTATCTCTCAGCCAGGTACACTTCTGTCTGTTTGATTCCTGACACCTTCGTGAGCTTATTTTTCTGCTGAGCATTTTCTTTTGCCCAGAATAGCTCAGAGAGAAGTCTTACATTCTATTAGCATGCCACTCTTAGGGAGCAAGTCTAATCTTCTCACTCTAATATCAATAAGCCATCTGATGTACGCTCTCTGCAACCTCAGTGACTCCACTCTCTTCTTAAAAGTCTGTTTCTTCATGAAGCTCTTTTTGACATATTGAAAGGCAATGACAAGCGCTCCCTGGCCTCACCCTGACTAAACATGAAATGTTTTTCACGGTCTCTCGGTTACCACCCAAGAGTGACACGCAATGCTATTATGTAGGATTTTATTTCGTTTTTCATGGTGTCCATATGTCTTTATATATGTCCTTATACTGTAGGGTGTGTGCTCTTTATGTCAGTCTGTGGGGATGTGGTTGGTGAGTAACTATAGAGTTCTCGAAGTTACACATGATACAGCAATGTTTCCCGTGCGATAACTACACAATTAACATGTGTGTGATGAGGTTGATGAATACTAGAACTATAAGAGTTCTTCAAATTACACCTAACATCCTACCTATTAGGAGGCCTGGGGTACCATCCAGTTAATAAATAAGAAGTAATTCAGAAAATAGTTTTTAATATTCACTCATGTGCATAAACATGAGATAGGGGAATTAAATACATATAATTATACTATAATTAAAATATATAATTACACAAATATATATATCATTAAAAAATAAATATGAACTAAAAAAATTACACAATTAAACTCCATCTCTAGACAGGAGGAATCATCCTATAGATGTCTTCAAAGTCTCTTTCTTGGCCCAAGCTTTCAACACTTAGATAAACAATCACTATTACAGTAGTGATTGCTTTACAATGAATGTTTCATTTAAAAAAATGCCAACTTTAATAAAAATTGAATCTATTGCATAAAGATTCCCAAAATCTTGTATTTTTTATGTGTAGGTGTCAGTAGTATACACTAAGCCATAGCTTAGGTTTGTAGTTATTGTGAATGTGTTATAAAGCAAAGAATTTTGTGCTTTTTGAAATTCACTATATTATATCCAAATGGCATTTTGCAAGCTACACATTTATAAAATTGGACTATAATTGCTATTGTAAATGAATAAGTTATATATTGTTCTGAAATGCTTTACAATTACACTAACTCTCCAATGTGTTTGATTATTTTCTATCTGAGAAGAACATTACAATTACCAATATGTAACTATGATGACATAGCATAGTGAGGGGTGGTAAGTCTTAGCTGAGTTTTCCAATAAGCTATTTTTAATCATTTTGTTTTTATAATTTTATTTCTACAGCCTGAAATCTTAAGTGATTTTTGTTTTCCAGGATTTTGTCTTATTTCCTTCCCTGGTTGGTTTTTTTTTTTATTTTCAAGAAAAAGGGGGAAAAAAGCACTCTAGGCCTAAAAAACTTAAAGTAAGCTCTCTTTCACAATATCTGGTAAAATTCTGATTTCCACACATGCAAATACAATTGACCCTTAAATAACACTTGAATATATGCAGGTTTCTTTGATTTTTTTTCAAGAAATATACTGTACAGTTAGTTCTCCATCCATGGCATTTCATATCCAGAGAGGGATTCCGAAGTATTTTCAATCTGCATTGGAAATGCATGGAGGCAGAAGGCTATTTGTATGCACTGTTATATACCATTTTCCATAAGGAACTTGATCATTCGTGGATTTCATATTTACAGAGGATGGTGGAGGCTGGAACCAACTCCTAGCAGATATAATTAAGTTTCTGGGATTCGGGACCCCCATCTGCTTATATATTTTTTGCATATATTTCATTTTTTTCCATTTTTTATTAATGTGTTACATGTGTACATATCTTCCCATTGCCCCCCCATTCCAATACATGCTCTCACCCCCCCAGTGTCTTGCATCCATTGGTTATGCTTATATGCATGTACACAAATCCTTTGGTTGATCTCTTATCTCCTCCACTAACCTTCCCACTGTAATTTGACAGTCTGTTTCATGCTTTACTGCCTCTGTACTGATCTTTTTGTTCATCAGTTTATAATGTTCTTTATTATCCATAAATGAGTGAGATCATGTGATACTTTTCTTTCATTGATTGGCTTATTTCACTTAGCATAATGCTCTCCAGTTCCATCCAGGCTGCTGCAAATGGTAAGAAATCCTTCTTTTTTATGGCAGCATAGTATTCCATTGTGTAGATGTACCACCGTTTTCTGATCCACTCATCTGCTGACAGGCACCTAGACTGTTTCCAAATCTTACTTATTGTAAATTGGGCTGCTATGAACATAGGAGTGCATAAATCCTTTCTGATTGGTGTTTCTAGTTACTTATGATATATTCCTAGGAGTGGGATTACTGGGTCAAATGGGAGTTCCATCTTTAGTTTTATGAAGAAACTCCATAATATACACCACAGTGGCTGCACCAGTCTGCAATCCTACCAGCAGTGCATGAGGGTCCCGTTTTCTCTGCATCCTCACCAACATTTGTCATTTGTTAATTTGTTGATGATAGCCATTCTAACAGGTGTGAGATGGTATTACATTGTCATTTTGATTTGTATCTCTCAGATAATTAGTGATTTTGAGCATGTTTTCATGTTTCTCTTGGCCTTCCTTCTGTCTTCTTTTGAAAGGATTCTATTTAGGTCCGTTGCCCATTTTTTTTATTGGATCATTTATCTTCCTTTTATTAAGTTGTATAAATTGCCTGTAGATGTTAGAGATTAAACCTTTATTAGTGAAAACATTAGCAAATATGTTCTCCCATACAGTGGGCTTTCTAGTTGTTTTATTGATGGTTTCTTTTTCTGTGAAAAAGCTGTTTACTTTAATGAAGTCCAATTTGTTTATTTTCTCTTTAGCTTCCATTTCCCTTTGAGCAGTATCAGTGAAAAGTTCCTTCGGCATATGTCTGAGATTTTGCTGCTTGTGGTTTCCTCTAGTATTTTTATGGCTTTCCATCTTATGTTTAAGTCCTGTATCCATTTTGAGTTTATTTTTTGTGTATGGTATAAGTTGGTGGTCTAGTTTCATTTTTTGAATATATCTGTCAATTTTCCCAACACTATTGTATGTTCATGCCTCCTTTGACAAATATTAATTGAACATAGTGGTTTGGGTTCTCCATTTTATTCCATTGGTCTATATGTCTGTTCTTGTGCCAGTACCAGGCAGTTTTGAGAACAGAGGCTTTGTAATAATACAGTTGGAAATATGGTATTGAGATCCCACCTACTTTATTCTTCTATCTCAGAGTTGCTGTGGCTATTCAGGGTCTTTTTTTATTCTGGGTGAATTTTTAGAGAGTTCTTTCTAGGTCAGTGAAACATGCCCTTGGTATTTTAATGGGCATTGAATCTATAGATTGCTTTGGGTAGTATGGACATTTTAATGATGTTGATTTTCCCAATTCATGAGCATGGTATGTTCTTCCAGCTGTTTACGTCTTCCTCTATCTCTTTTTGCAATGTCCTGTAGTTTTACTCATATAGGTCTTTTACCTCCATAGTTAAGTTTATTCCTAGGTATCTTAATTTTTTTTCGTGTGATGGTAAATGTGATTTCTTTTTTGTCTCTCTTTCTGTAAGTTTACTATTGGTATATAGAAATGCCATAGATTTCACCATGTTAATTTTCTATACTGCTGCATTGCCAAATTCATTTATTAAGTCTATTAGTTTTTCGATGGAGTCTTTTGGGTTTTTATATACAATATCATGTCATCTGCAAATAAGGAGAGCTTTACTTTTTTTTCCAAATTGGATGCCTTTTATTTCTTCTTCTTGTCTTCTTCTTGGCTAATATTTCCAGTACTATGTCGAACAAGAGAGGTGAGAGTGGGCATCCCTGTCTTTTTCCTGTTCTCAGGGGAAATGGTTTAGTTTTTGCCCATTGAGTATGATGTTATCTGTGGGTTGACCATTTATGGTTTTTATTATGTTGAGGTATGATCCTTCCATTCCCACTTTGTTGAGAGTTTTTATCAAGAAAAGTTATTGGATTTTGTCAAATGCTTTTTCTGCATCAATTGATATGACTATGTGGTTTTTATCTCTCAGTTTGTTTATGTGAGATGTCACCTATTGATTTGCGGATATTGTACCATCCTTGCATTCCTGGGATAAATCCTACTTGGTCATGGTGTATGATCTTTCTGGTGTACTGCTGGGTCTGATTTGCTGGGATTTTGTTGAGGATTTTGGCATCTATGTTCATGAGGGATATTGGTCTGTAATTCTCTTTCATTGTGTTGTCTTTATCTGGTTTTGGTATTAGAGTGATGCTGGCTTCATAGAAGGTGCTTGGAAGTATTCCTTCTTCTTGAAATTTTTGGAATAGTCTGAGGAGGATAGGTTTTAATTCTTCCTTGAATGTTTCATAAAACTCCCCTGTGTAGCCATCTGGTTCCGGGCTTTTGTTTGCTGAAAGCTTTTTGATGACCACTTCAATTGCTTCCATAGTTATTGGCTTATTGAGATGTTTAGATTCTTCCTGATTGTGTTTTGGAAGGTTATATTTTTCTAGGAATATGTCCGTTTCCTCCAGGTTGTCCAGTTTGTTGGAATAGAGTTGTTCATATTTTTTAACAATCCTTTGTATTTTGGTGGGGTCTGTTTTTATTCCCCCTCTTTCATTTCTGATTTTCTTTATTTAGATTCTCTCTCTTTGCTTCTTAGTGAGCCTGAATAGAGGTTCATCAATCTTGTTTATCCTTTCAAAAAACCAGATCTTGGTTTTGTTGATCTTTTATATTGTTTCTTTGGTCTCTCTGACATTTATCTCTGCTCTGATCTTTATTATTTCCTTCCTTCTGCTTACACTGGGCTTTTTCTATACACCAAGAATATTACAATTACCAATATGTAACTACGATGACAGAGCATAGTGTGGGGTGGTAAATCTTAGCTGAGTTTTCCAATTAGCTATTTTGAGTTGAAGGGTTAGGTAATTTATTACCATTGTTTCTTGTTTTTTGCAGTAGGCTTGTAGAGCTATGAACTTCCCTCACAAGACTGCTTTCACTATGTCCCATAGATTTTAAATTGTTGTATTTTCACTGTCTTTGTTGACATGATGTTTTTTATTTCTTCTTTGATCTCTCTGGTTACCCAATCATTGTTTAATAGCATGCTGTTTAGTTTCCATGTGTTTGATTTCTTTGGGTTGTTTTTATTGTAGTTGATTTCCAGTTTTATGCCACTGTGATCTGAGAAGATGCTTGATATGATTTCTATCTTCTTGAATTTGAAGAGACTTTGCCTATGACCCAACATATGGTCTATCTTTGAAAATGACCCATGTGCACTTGATAAGAATGTATATTCTGTGGCTTTGGGGTGAAATGTTCTGAAGATGTCAGTTAATTCCATCTGATCTAGTGAGTCATTTAGAATTGATGTTTCTTTACTGATTTTTTGTTTAGATGGGTATTAAAATCTCCTACTATGATTGTATTGCTGTCAATCTCTCCCTTGATATCCTTTAGGAGTTTTTTAATATACCTGGGTGCTCCTGTATTGGGTGCATATATGTTTACCAGAGTTATTTCTTCCTGTTGGATTGTTCCCATTAGTATTATAAAGTGGCCTTCCTTATCTCTTGTTATGTCCTTCACTTTGAAATCTAATTTGTCAGATATAAGTATTGCAACCCCAGCTTTTTTTTTTTTTCATTTCGATTCACCTGAAAACCGTTTTCCATCCCTTCACCTTCAGTCTGTATGCGTCTTTTTGTAAGATGGGTTTCTTATAGACAGCAGATATATGGGTCATGTTTTCTCATCCAATCTTTTACCCTATGTCTTTTGATTGGAACATTTAATCCATTTACATTTAAAGTTATTATTATAGGTATTTATTTGTTGCCATTTTTATTTTTTACCCCTGTGTTCCTTCTTCTTCCTATTTTTTACAGCAGACACTTTAGCATTTCTGGGATTGCTGGTTTAGTGGTAATAAATTTTCTTAGTCCTTTTTTGTCTGTGAAGCTCCTGATTTCATCTTCAATTTTGATTGATAGCCTTTCTGGGTACAGTATTCTTGGATTCAGACCCTCCCTTTGCATGACTTTGTATATTTTATTCTATTTTCTTCTGGCCTGATGAGTTTCTATTGAGAAATTAATCACTAGTCTGATGGGGGTTCCTTTGTAGGTACTTTCTGTCTCTCTCTGGCCACCTTTAAGATTCTTACTTTGTCATTGGTGTTTACCAATTTAATTATAATGTGCCCTGGCATCTGTCTTTTGGGGTTCATTTTGCTTGGGACTCTGTGAGTTTCTTGGATTGTGTGGGTTTTTTCTTCCCTATATCAGGAAAGTTTTCTATCATTATTTCTTCAAACAGGTTTTCTATTCCTTGCTCAGTTTCCTCTTCTTCTGGAATCCCTATTATGCAGATGTTGTTTTGTTTCAGGTCATCCCCAAGTTCCCTTAGGCTCTCCTTGAGCTTTTTATTTTTTTTCTGGGAGCTGCTCTACTTGGGTATTTTTTCCTATCTTGTCTTCTAGCTCACTGATGTGATCCTCTGCTTCCTCCAGTCTACTTTTGAACTTTCTATTGAGTTCTTTACAGCAGCAATGTCAATTTTCATTTCTTCTTGGTTCTTCTTCATTTTCTTTTGGTTCTTCTTCATTTCCTCTTGGTTCTTACTCATATTGTCGAATTTGTATTCCATTCTTTTCAGCCACCTTATGACCATTTCTCTGAATTCTTTCTCCTGCAGGTTGCTTGCCTCTATTTTGTTTATTTCCTTTTCTAGTGATGTCTGCTTTTCTTTTGTATGCAGGCTGTTTCTTTCTCTGCCCATGGTCTCTCTTCTCTGAGTATCTGGTTATGTAGTTCTCTCTCTCCTTACTTCCTTTTGATTGTCATATTGATATAGAGGTAACTGAGGATTGTCTTCAAGTCCAGTCCACTTTGTCATTCAGCTTTTCATAGGTGGTGCGATAATTCGTGGACCTCCCAAGTCAATTCTCAGCCACACTCCCTGGTTGAAATCATAAAGCTTCATCAGGATAAGTATGACCTCTCTCTTTCTCTCCCTTGTTCTTTCTGATTTTTGCCAGCAGCCAGGCTTTTTCTCTCCCAGCCTCTGCAGGGCTGCTGTTCCCCATTCCCTTATTCAAAGTTTAACTGCAATTTTACTCAACACCCTCTATCACATTACTTGAAATTAAACAAAGCAGAGACTTTACAGAAAAGGTCTATAGACACATTACACATAGAAACAGAAGGCTATTATATTACAAAAATTAATCTGCTTTTAAGAAATTTCCTGAGTAAAAATATTTCACATGTAATGTACAGACTGTTTAGTGATATGCATGTTTGTACTAAAAACTTTTTTCAACCTACATTTAAAATAATTCTGTGAAAGGTTAAGTTGACCCTTATTGCCTTCGGGGGTGTTTCATATGTGGGGGATTTCATGTCCAATGATACTTTGATACACTTTTAATGTGAAGCTTTAGAAGGCCATCCCTTGTACTATTTTGCACCCTAAAAAGAAGACTATTTTGATGAGGTTCTATGGTGCCATTTGCCCTTTTACATGAAAATATCAAATCAAACCAATATTAAACCAGTAGAACCTGATTACCTGATTAAGATTGGACTTTGTTCGAGCCCTGGTGAAGCAACTTTCACCTTTCCTCTGCAACATTCAACCTTCAGGTGGCCTGCTTTAAATAGTGACAGAAGAAAAGAAATAAAAAAGGGTGCAAAAACAAATAAAAAACTACTATGACCACAATATTCAGAGAAAAGGGGAGGAGGGATGAGAGAAAGGGGCAAATGATTCATAGACATGGACTTGGCTTTTAAGATATTATTTATATTACAGATGCAGAATTTCCTTTTATTTTAAATTATAATGTTGCATTTGTATCTTTAATAATAAAGTTACTAAGATTATTGTTAATTTGAAGAAAAAATCCCCATTATGTCTTGGGCATAGAGAAAACTCAATAAAAATGGGGTTTGTCAAAGGAAAATAAGCACATAATTGTGAAATAGTAAGTTAATAAATTAAATAAAATAATTTATCATGTTAAATTAGCCAGAAATTCAAGTCAATATCAAGTCAATTCTCATGAATGTCTTGTTAGAAGTAGAGGTAATTTTCCCTACACAGGAAATGCATGATTCATTTTATTATCTCAATACATTTGTGTGATGAAGTCTCATTACAGAGTCCAAGAAGTCCAATAATCCACTTATAAAACATCCGGAAGAGAAATTTTTTAAAGTAATGTGTTTCTTTAATAATTATTTTTACTTTTCCAGCTTTATTTTATTTCATTGTTATCTAGGTGTAAGCTGACCCAAGGCCAAACACTGAAGTGTCTTCTAAAAACCAGAAATGCCAACTATGACTCTTTCAGGCTTGTTATGGTTGCTATAATGCACACTTTGCTGAATAGGCCATCTCAGCCTATCGCTGACGAATAGTGTTCTGCAGTGAGAGTCAGTTCCCTTGCCATAGATTACACTGTGCTGATTCTGTTTTACTTTTGGTCAAAAGCCAAAGCAATACATCTAGCAACAAGAAAGCAGTACTGCTAATTAAAACAACATATTCAATCCCAACATATGCAAAAGGAAATAAATATTTAAATAAACATGATCTGATAAAGACTGTCATGATTAAAATTATACAAAACAAAAATAAAGGCCTAAGAATAAAGAATTCTCTCTCCTATCTTAACTGGCATGAGAAAATATTCAAATAGAATATTTAAAGATAGATAGGATAATAAATAGGAAATAACAAAGTAGACAACATTTTTAAGTAATTCATCTTATAAAATATTTTATCTTAAAATAGTTCTCACTGACATATTCTATAAAATATCTTTCTGTAAAATTTAAAGAACAATTTCTAATTTTAATTATACTGAATAATGTTTTAGTTAACAAATTATTAGAGCATACATTTATAAAGTCCTATATTAACTTACTCCACAAATATTTATTGTGTACCTACTAAGTGGCAGACACTGTGCTATGTGATATAGTTGAAAGGAGGAATAATGCAGATATTTTCCTTCTTTTAATAGACCTGATAGTTCAATGAAGGCTAGTGGTGCAGTGAGGGAAACAGAAAGACAACAAAGAAAGAAAGAAGACAATTACCACATATGATTGAATAAAGTTAACTATGCTTGAGTCCGATGATGTTTGAAGAAACCTACTTTAGATAGGGGGATCAGGGAAGTCTTCCTAAAGAGGTAACACCAAAACTAAGCCCTGAAAGATGAGAAGACATGATTATGCAAAGGATGGAGAGAGATGCAGTCAGTGGGACTAATAGACACAGAGTTCCTGAAAAAGAACTCAGAGTGGCTTAGGACCTGCAAAAACGTCAAGGGTGATAAATATGAGGAAAACAACATGATGTGATCCTGGAGAAGAAAAAGGAGTTGGATGTATAGACTCTGGAAGGAGATGGGACCAGGATGGTAGTAGTAGGAGGAAAGTACCAGTAGATGATGTTAAGATATATTTTAAAGATAGTATAGGATAGGACTGTACTGTTAAAACTCTAGAGAGTTTGGAGACTAAGAACTGGAAAGTTTAAATGCATGTGGATAATGACGATGCTGGTACAAAATCCTCCATATCCCAAATCAGAAACCTACATGTCTTGTATTATACTAGTTTTTACAGTTTCTCACATCATGTTGATCACAATACCATTCTGAGAATTTAATCAAGGTACACATATGAATATATGTATATTATATATATGTAAGTGAATTGAGTATAAAATTCTAATCTTAATAAATCATAAACTTTTCCTTATGTAAGTACTCAGTGGTAGCTGAATTTTTATAAAAGGTTTTTAGTCACAGGTAATACTTGACAGTACAATTATATGATTCATGTTTCTCAACAAGGACTTGATGATGGGACTGCTAGTTTTCCACCTAAAATTTCTTTTCCCTTTTATCTGTGATGCATAACTGCCCAGATAGATTATATTTCCCAGGCTCTCTTGCAGTTTATAGGCACATGCTAGGTTCTCACCGATGGAATTGAAGAGAAGTGGTCCACTTCTGGAACTGGACGTGGTTGCCCTCCATCCCCTTATTCCTCTTGCCATCAGCCTAAACAGTGAGTTACTGGTGACCCAGTGGAGACCATGCAGATAATGATGGTGCCCTTGGAACTGTCAGGAAAATGACTCTGAGAGCTGAGTCTTCAAATGAACAGAAGGAGCATAGCTTTCCTGCCATGTTGGAACTCTTAGGTGAGAAATGAAATTCCTTGTTATTAAGCCACTATTTTATAGGATATCTAGATTTCAGCAGCCTGGCTTTATCCTAAACAATAAATACTCATAAATATCTATATGTCAATATAACTACATTTCCCATATTGGAAGCAATCCTGAACTTTAATAAGGGGGAATATAAAGAGTCTCAATTGAATAGTTCACTGGCTTTCTATCTAAGTAATATTTTGAGATGTCTTATTAGAAGTAGAGGTAATTTTTATACAGTCATTCCATACTCCAGTCCCCAACACATACTGAAACATTAAGATCCATTGCTTTAAGTTATCAAAAAGCTTCCAGCAAATAAAAGCCCGAGACCAGATGGCTACACAGGAGAGTTTTACCAAACATTCAAGGAAGAATTAAAACCTATCCTCCTCAGACTATTCAAAAACATTCAAGAAAAAGGAACACTTCAAAACACCTTCTATGAAGCCAGCATCACCCTAATACCAAAACCAAATAAAGACAACACAATGAAAGAGAATTATAGGCGAATATCTCTCATGAACATAGATGCCAAAATCCTCAACAAAATTCTAGAAAATCAGATCCAGCAGTACATCAGAAAGATCATACACCATGACCAAGTAGGATTTATCCCAGGAATGCAGGGATGGTACAATATCTGCAAATCAATAAACGTGATACATCACATAAACAAATTGAGAAATAAAAATCACATAGTCATATCAATTGATGCAGAAAAAGCATTTGACAAAATCCAACACCCTTTCTTGATAAAAAATCTCAGCAACGTGGGAATAGAAGGAGCATACCTCAACATCATAAAAGCCATATATGATAAACCCACAGCTAAC
>JAAGEH010002534.1:14318986-14358302 GCA_011751065.1 Lasiurus cinereus | reverse complement strand
AATAAAGAAAAAAATTAAATATATATATATATATATCAACTTAAAAAAAAAGATCCATTGCTTTATGTGGCTTTCCTAGACAAAGGAGGAAATTTTCAAATGGTACAGCATAATCCTCACCACTACCCCACCCACATATTTCCATCACTCACAAATCTGAAGGGACAACTGAGGAATCTATTTATTAAGGCAATGCCCATGAATAAGATCATTGAGTGGTGTAAGTGGGATATGGGCTACATTGGACATAAGTTACTGTGACAAAGGTATCGACTAGCTTTTCAGTTCAGAGACAGAGCCATGATTGTGAGCATATGGGTGGGCTCAGTATAGCAAATAATTACACAGCCTCAAGAGCAGGAACCCACCTTTTTTAACTTCCTGCACACTCAGGATCTTCCCTATTTTCTCCCTTCCTAAGCTTCAACATGGGGCTACATTGTCTCCCACATCTCTATGAGGAAAAATGGCTAATGTTATGGGCACACCTTTATCTCTCTACTTTGTTAAGATGAACATGTGACTCACCTTCAATCCTTCTCATACAACTGGTTCAATATCTGGTTTCAGAATCTGTCTTAAAGGTTGTAGGAGTTCTACAAGCAAACCTGAATGCATGGGTCCCAAGGCAGCAAATCCCAAATTCAGTATTTCAAGAGAATCCAGTATTGTGAGGTAGAGAATACTTAAATATATACTTAAAAGTAGTGAGGTTTTTTAACATTTGATTCTTTATTTATGAGCCCTGGACAGAGACAAGCAAATACCACCCTAAATCTACAACTTCTCTATCATTAGGGAGTAAGATTTATAAAATTTATCCAGATGAAAATGCAGAAAAACTTCTGTAATCCATTACTATATTGATTTCAGCCATTGTACATCCTCAAAATGAATCCACATCATGCTGTTTATTTTGGTTGAAATTTCAATTACAAATAAAATACCTATTTTAAGTAAACTAATATTGATAATTTTACCACAAACTAAAAAGTAGAATTAAACAAAATCAGTTCTCTTTATAGGTCAAATGTATAAAAGTGGGAGATTGAAAAACAGACAGATGAAGATTAAATTTTCATTTTTTCTAATCCTTAGAAAGCTACTCTAAGTTGCAACATGGCTAAATACAACAATGCAGCAGTGGGAAGTGATGTTATGGTATGTCTTCTGTTGCTTCCAGGAAACACATATAAGTTTAAAATAAAAATTTCAAAAAAATTACCAACTTCCCTACCATATGTCACTTATTAAATATATGCTAGGGGAAATGTGGATATTCAGTTTTAGACTTTCAAATATGCTTTGCATTAAAATGTGTTTGATAAATATTTGCTGAATATTGAAGAAATAAACATCTGGTGGTTTTATTCTTAAATTTAATGCTGCATTAAATATTGCTATCGACAGATATATGGTGAGATTCTTCCTTATTAAATCTTACCATTGCCTACTTATATTATTACTTACATTTCCAACAACAATAGGTGTAAGTATTAATTTCTCTTCAAGCTTGCTATGACAAAAATATTTCTTAAAGCAACATAAGAAAAATTTGATTAAAAATTTTAAACTCTTATATGCCAACAGCCACAATAACAAACTTAAAAGTTACCCAAGGAACTAAAGGAAGATATTGGCCTTACTTACAACAAAGAATTAATATTTTACACTTCAGACAAACAATTCAAATAAAGCACAGGTGTAACATAGGAATATGTAATTCATAGAATATATACATATACCAATAAATATTTTTAACCTGTCAATTTCACTAATAGTTTTTAAATACTAATTAAAATCATAATAACTTTTTCACCTATCAGAATGAAAAGAATTAAGAAGTTGCTAGAACCCATTAGTGAAGAGTATAGGAAATTTGATTCTTATGTACATAGTTTTACTGGAAGTATAAAATAGTGCTTTTTTTTTGTAGGACAATGAAAAATTTAAATGTGCAATGATCCACAATCCAGCAATCTTGCTCCTAAAAACCCCTACTGATCTATAACATGGAATGGATATTAAAGAAGGTCATAGAAGCATTTTTTTATATTTTATTGATTTTTTACAGAGAGAAAGGGAGAGAGAGGGATAGAGAGTTAGAAACATCGATGAGAGACATCGATCAGCCGTCTCTTGCACTCCCCCTACTGGGGTTGTGCCCTCAACTGCGATACATGCCCTTGATCGGAATCGAACCTGGGACCCTTCAGACCACAGCCTATGCTCTACCCACTGAGCCAAACCGATTTCGGCCATAGGAGCATTTTTTTAATAGTAAAACAAGTTGGGGAGAGTGCACTTAAAGTTCTAGCATTGAGAAGAGTTAAATAAATGAGAAAACAACAATATAATGGAATAATATTGGAGAGTCACAATGCTTCCTACCAGTAAGTAGATATGGTAACAAAGAGTTGAGTGCAATTCATAAGAAGCAGGAGATCTGTAACCAAAAAAGATTCAAATTCAATTTTTTTCAAACACATGATGTGGCCCAAACCAAACAAATTTCACCTGCAGGTTATTTTCCCCCACAGATGTCCAGATTTTTACATCTAAAATAGAATTAAGTGAACTGACCGGAAAGATAGCCAACAATACAGTTTAAAGGGGAAAAATGTAAGTTGTCGGGCCAATGAACAGCATGATCACCTGCTTGGTAGATATGTACACACAGGAATGTCATTCATAGGAAAAATTTGAAAAGCACAGGCTAACAGTGGGTCACTTCTGTAGAATTAGTGAAGCAGAAGAAGAGGGCAAGAGTGGCTTTCACTTGTGAATTTATTTTGTTTCCTAAATATTGTAATCCTGGGTACTTTTTACTTTTGTGGGTTTAGTATTTTTAGACAAATTTTTAAACAAAATTAGAATTAATCTATAGAAATTCACAAATAGAATTTCAGGAAAAAATAATAAAATTATGTTTTAGGTTAAAGAAATGAATCATATATTCCTTAAATGTTGAAAACTTTGGTTATTTCTAATTTAGGAGATACCTTTTATAATTAGTCAATCACCAACCAAGTTTTTGTAGTAATTGAAACATGAAATTAGCATATATATTTAAACACTGAATTTGTACCATATAAAGATTTCAAATTCAGAAAGGGAGAGAAAGGGGGAATAGTTAATAGGAAAGTTTTGACAAGATTTTTCAATATTTAAGAAAATTTAACTCAATATATTCATCAAAGCCAAAATTTCTTCAGTTAGGTGACCAATTTATAGAGTAGTATACTGTCAAAGAAATCTATTTGAATATACAAATGAGAAACACTATTAAGTTCTGCTTCTACCCACTTTAAATTTGGGTAGAGCATCTTAAGTGAGCATTTGAGTGTTAAAGAAAAAACATCACTGACTAGGCATTTCAAATTTGAAAGTAAATTTTTTTTTATCATATGATAGCTTTTAGCACATTGGAAGTATGTGTTTAGAATTTGTTGTTTATAATTTTTACCTTGTGTGTACATGTATGAACTTTATTTGGTACATCATACTATTCCATCACTTTTTACAGTCAGCTTGAGTTTGAGGAAACTATTACTATAAATAAATAGATAATGTTTTCTCAAGGAGATAAAAGGCAGGATTCATTTTGTTTTTCTAAAAACTCTAGAATTGTTGGTCCAAACCATGTGTTATGCCATTTATTTGATTATGTTCAGCCCTATCAAGGAGACTGCATATATCCTCTATGGTCACCTAAACTGACCTATTTCACCTAACATAGTGTTCTCAAGATTCACCTATATTCACCCAGGCTCAAAAGTAGTACTAGAGACTTTCATGTGACAACTAGGGCACATAAAGAGATAATCTTCTTAAGGGAACCTAAACCAGTAAGCAGCAAAGACTAAGTGTTTTAATGTCATTTAGAAGATTAATTATTCTAACAATTAAGTATTAAAGTATAATAAAAAGCTAATATGCAAATTTTCCCCTCGACCAGAAGTTTGGGAGTTTGGCCACAGGGTAAAGCTAGCCAACTGCCCACAGCCCCTCCCCCTCCGCCCCTGGTAATCCCCCCCACCCTGGTGCACAAATTTGAGCACCAGGCCTCTAGCTGAAACATAAAATGATATGTTCAGTAATTTTATGTAAAACTCTTTATGGAGCCCTAACCAGTTTGGCTCTGTGGATAGAGTGTCAGCCTGTGGACTGAAGGGTCCTGGGTTTGATACCAGTCAAGGGCACATGCCCAGGTTTCAGGCTCGATCCTCAGTAGGGGCTGTGCAGGAGGCAGCCAATCAATGATTCTCTCTCATCATTGATGTTTTCCTATCTATCTCTCCCTCTCCCTTCCTCTCTGAAATCAATAAAAAATATATATTTTAAAAAAACAATGAGTTTGAGAACTCACTTTTTTATATAAAAAAAACTCTTTAAAGAAACTTCTTATTCAGAAAAATAAATCTCAGAAGCTTTATAAATTATAGGAAAAAACTATGCATAGGAGATGTAGGGATGCTAAGATCTACCTCTGGGACAGTCACTGCAGACCCTTTGAGTACAGAAATAGTCTGGCCTCACCCAGAATTTGGTAAATGAAGGTTGATTTACTGACTTCAATAAATAAGTTAACACTACAGAATATTACAGATAGAGACTTTCTTACTTTTTGTTATTTAGAGATTTCTCAAGCATGCTCAAGTGTGAAAAAGGAATAGAGTTATTTTTGCTCTGTAGGTTTGTTTTTTGTGTTTTTTTTTTGACTTAGGTTTTGGTTCCATGATTTCCCCCAAATAAAAGTAAGCTTGCACCCTCCTCTGAAATTTCAATTCTGCATTTCCATTTCATCTCATTCATTATACTATTTGTGTATATTTTAACACACATGATACTCTTCTGTTTAGAACTCTAAGATACCCCACCCCTTACCCTTTAGCCCACAAAGGAGAGGCCCAAGTCCCTGGTTCAAGCTCTGATTTCATCTTAAATATGCTCCTCCATCTCCCCCTTTCCCTGGTTATTCCTCAGAAAATCCAAGCCTTTGCTCTAACTTTGTTATTCTGCAGAATTTATTTATAGAGTTACCCCCAAAAAAGTCTGTTTTTTAAGAAGAGGCACTCTTATAGCAGTAGAACTTGGGCATTTGATGCCACCTCTTTATCAACAGAAGAAGCCAAATCTGTTTGATACCTTCTCTATGGATGTTAGAAGAATTTAACAATTCTCAATAAATTGTGTTGATTCCGTAATACTACTTTAATAAGAGTAGCAAGCACTGCTTTAATTAGCAAACCTAGTTACAGAAGAAAAAAAACAAATCAATTTTATACATCTTAATTTTTGTTTTTAATTGTGGTAAACTACATATAATGTAAAACTCACCATCGTAAGCATTTTTAAGTGTGCACTGCACATTTTTAAGTACATTCACATTTTTGTATAGCCATCACACCATCACCATCGTCCACTTCCACAACTTTTTTCATCTTCCCAAATTGAAACTTTGTACTGAAAAAAATGGTAATTCCTCATTTACTGTCTGTCTCTGTGAATTTGACTACTTTAGATACTTCATGTAAGTAAAATTATACAGTAATTGTCCTTTTGTGATTGACCTATTTCACTTCATATAGTGTGCTCAAGATTCACCCATATTGTAGCACGTGTCAGAATTTTTTTCCTCTTTAAGGCTGAATAATATTTTTATGTGTATATATCACAGTTTGTTATCCTTCAACAGGTAGACAAATGTGTTTTGGCTATTGGGAATAATGCTGTTATGAATGTATAGAAATCTCTTCAAGATCCTGATTTCAGGTAGATAGATAGAAGTGGATTTACTGAATCATGTGGTAATCCTATTTTTACTTTTTTGAGGAACTCCCATACTGTTTTCCACAGAGACCACATCTTTTTTTATTTTATTTTATCTTTTTGGTTAATCCTCACCTGAGGATATTTTTCCCATTGACTTTTAGAGAAAGTGAAAGGGAGGGAGGGGGAGAGATAGAAAAAGAAAGAGGGAGAGAAAGAGAAAGAGAGAGACATCAATGCGAGAGAGACACATCAATAGTTTGTCTCTGGAACCTCTGCCCCAGCTGGGGTTGGGGATCAAACCTGCAACCCTTGTACATAACCTTGATTAGGAATCGAACCTATGACCCTTGGGAGTGTGGGCCAACACTCTAACCACTGAACCACATGAGTCAGGGTGAGACTATACCATTTTGTATTCCCACCAATAGTGCACAGGGTTCCAATTTCTCCACAACCTCACCAACATCTGCTATCGTCTGTTTTTATGATAGTAGCCATCCTAATGGGAATGAGGTAGTGGTAACAAATTTTTATAGCATAGAAATATTTGCAAATTGATAGTTTTTGTTATTATCTAAGTATCCAAGTTGACCATGTTTCAACAAATATCAGAACAGAATTTATATTTTATAAAGACTAGATATTTTAGACCTTAGCCTGGTCCTGAAATAATTAGGGGAAAAAATGTCTGGATAAAAATGCCAAGTAAAAGAAAAATGGAAAGGATGATGAAAAAATAAACTTAGAAATCTTCCAGTGGTTTGAAACTGATGAAAAATTTAGTCAAAATTCTAAAGCTTTAAAATCATCTTTTGATGGGCAACAGGTGAAAATTTAGCAACTTTTTTTCTTTTATATTTTTATCCTCAATGACTTGTGTACTACTCAACTGTAATAATTTGAATGTTGCTGCCATTTTGAGGATTATTTAAATATTTTATAGGTGGTTATTTTCCTTTAAACATGTATTGTCAGAAGGGTGCATACTTGAGAGTAATCATATTACATTCTAGGACCAACTTTTTTCTTTTCCCCAAGAGTAATAATAGTCAATAATTGTATAATGCTACTCAATAGAAAAACAGGATTCCCTTAAGAGAATTTTTTTTCAGTTAACATTGCAGGAACACACTTATTCCAGTGAGAACAGAACACCTGAGCTGACATCCACTCAAGAGAACTAATAACTTGCCAAATCCTACTTATCAGCGTGTATCCTCTTCTCAATTAATTCAAGATTCCCAGTTTGTTTACTTTCATCTCCAAAATAGCAACAACCTCCTTTAATATTTCAGACAGTCTGGCATTTAAGTAACTGGTTGGTGAATGTTCAATTGCACTCAGAAGGCAACAGCCGGTCTCATCATCCGTAATTCATTAGCATATAATGAAAATGCCATGCCAATCAAATTAAAGTTGCATGTGATAAGAGCTCTTTATTATTGATCGAAATTCTTTTTCTCAGAAACTGTTGTAACTGCATTTGGTCGGGATTGGGTCTCTGCCTGCACCCGAGTTGCTTTTTTCCCTTCTCCCTTCTCTCTCTCATGTCACGTTCTTATTCTGTGTCTGAGCAGCAATGAGCACCAGCTCTCCACCAACCTTGCCTTCAGCTGTGTTATGGTTCTGTTTTTTTCCTCTTCATCTCTTTGCATTTATTCATTGCTAGACTACAGCAAAATATTGGAATGAGTAGCACATGCCAACAGAAAGAAGAGACACCCCTTCACAGAATTTGTGTTGTATATGTTTAAATGCTTTCGGCTTTAAAAATCTGCCATACCAAAATTAAAGCTATCGCATATATTCTAACCACGGCATACCATATGGCATGATGCCACTACATGGAGGATAATCACCAAAAATCCATATCCATGTTTTCAGGAAAGCATAAAAATATGATTTATATACATTTTTGTTGTGCTTTTTAAAACAAGGGTTAAGTAACAAAATAAAACATGTCACATTTTGTTTATCCTTTGAGGCCTCACAGCCGAATATGTCTTTAGTCTGCAAACATTTAAAATTTTTAACTTCAACATTTCACCACAGAAGACATCTGAAGGTTATCCTCTTCCCTCCACTCTAATAAATTCTATAACTCAGAGCTTGATCAAAGCCTTTCTCTCCTAACTCTCGCAATGTAAAGAAAGAAAATTTTAAATTGAAGTCATTTAGAATTCCTAAGTAGTTAAAATGTTTTTTCATAGACACAATCAAACCTTCTTTAAAGTTGCAATTAATTCTTAGTTAAGGAAAAAAAATTCCATATGGAATGAAATTCTCTGGAAATCATGTGTTTGCATTCCTGCTGTATGATTATTCTTACCACACCAGAAACTTCTTAATTAATTGCACTCTTCATGGCTACACGAAAACAGATGTAAATAAGTGCTTTTTATAACCATTAACTTTCACAACAGGCTTCCTCACAAGAACTGTAGGGGTGAATTGTTGAAAGGCAGCTGAGGGTATGGATTGCTGAAGGAAGGCTAACACACAGTGGCTCTTCTTCATTTGCATAGGCAGTTCCTTCTAAATCTAACAAGTGGACAGAAAGACATTTCCAAATGCAAAGGCTCAAGAGTTGCCTGTATTTAAAAACAAATTGGATTACTGTGTTGAGTTCTGAATGGTGATTAAATAATTAGTGCTGTGAGTTGGGGGGAAACCCACCCCTGCTCTAGCTTGACTTTATTTTTTAATTTTTTTTAAGTTGACAAGAAAGCAAGACTACTGAGAGTTTGAATCAATGAAAAATGCAACAGAGAGAGAAACTATAGTGGAAGAACTAATAAAAGCAAAACACAGGACAAGGTCTTGTACGGAGTCCAAGAGAAATCAACCTGGCCTCATTGATCTAAAGTATGGAATTGGTTAAGGAAGGACCATGCATGTCATGTCTTCTAGGAACTCCAGCATGGTGGAAAGGAAGGAAACAAGCCCATCTGCACACACTCTAATAGCAGAGTATTAATTTCAAGTAGCTTGTTAACATGTTTTTTGAGGCTTCTTGGGGAAAACAATAGCAAAAATGTTACAACTACACAAATGTGAATCTATCATGCCCAACATTTTAGAATAGACATGGTATGTCTCTTTGCATTAGGTTTTTCATCATAAATTCATTCCTCTTTCCTCTCTCCTCCCCCCTTTATTGAGCTTGGCCTTTGTGGAATTAACAAGTCAAATTATAAGATATTTAAATTGATATATATTATTACATATATTAGTATATATGTTAAAAAGAAACCCCTGTTGAGTAAATTGACACATCTATCCCTTAACATATTCACCTAGTTCTTTTTCTTAAGTGAGAACATTTATGTTCTACTCTTTTAGCAAATGTCAATTACACAATGCAAGGTCATCAACTATGCAGGGAGAGGGGAAAGTAGGTTTGCAGTTGTGAGTACTCCAAACAATTTATTTTTGTATTGTTATTTATTAATTATTGCATTATTTCCCATCAAACAACTGTAAGCCTACTTCTGCTCCACCCTGCAGTCACCATGTTATATATTTGATCCTCAAACTTTCAGTTTTGAAGTTACCGTTAAGTTAGCAACTTACACCTCCTTCTGAGTGAATCGGAAAGGGAGATCTCCCATTAAGCCAGGGAGAGCATCAGAAAGCAAAAAGGAAATCTGCTAGTGAGCTGGTGCAAATCAAATGTGAAGCATGTGCTTTTTTGATAAGTCCAGGTAACTTTTACTCCAGAGATCAGATTCTCTGATGGAACACAAAAGAACACCAAGTTGCAACCTGTACATACCAATGAGAGCTACAAAATGGAGTGTAATCTGTGAGAATTAGGCCCTGTGCTATTTTTAAAAATCCATCCATGATTCTCTCGCAGGCTTTAATTAGTTTGTGCTTTTTCAGAAGAGTGTGCTCTATCATGATCTCACATGAGCTATCTGATTATGGTTTCTGAGGTCTGTTCATTGTTGCAATCAAAAAATAATAATGGCTACCAATTATTAAGTGTCACGTACTTAATACTATGTACTTTACATAACCATCCCTAATTCCCAAAACAATTCTGTAATCTGGGTATTAGCTCCATTTTTCACAAATGAAACCTGGGGCTAAGAAAGGCTAAGTAACATGTCCCATAGTCACAGAGCTGCTGAGTGGAGAGCCAGAATCCAAATTCAGAGCTGCCTGATCACAGAGGCCAAGCTCATTGATGAGACACCTCCATCTACCCTCTAGATAACAAGAGCAAGACCAGGATGTCTCTGGGGGACCATATCCTCTGAACATCTCCCTTCACATCTCCATTTTGCAAGGTCTCTGGTTTTTCCTTAAGACAAAATGAAGGACAGCCTTTTTCCTTATAATCACCTATGAAATAAGTTTAATTTGGCTTTGTAGGGTTTATAACTCTGATTTAAGGAAGGGACCAATGTCCAAATACAGATGTGGAAATAATTATTGACACCTATTATATATGCGGAGATCTTGACCAATCACACAGAGTGAAGGTTCCATCTGTCTCTGTGACTGAAGCCAAACCACCCCATCTTTATGTAGGTCTTCCTACTTTACCATCATAATTCCAGGTTCTAAGACATATTGCTGTGTGTATACACCCCATCCACACACATACACACACACACACACACACACACACTTCTTAAGTTTATCTATCTCTTGGTCCTTTTACTTCCAAATGCATGACACTGGAAGATTTAGCATATTAGTGGTGCTCAATAACTATTTATTATCATTAATTAGCTGAATGCCTCAAGAAAGCCTAATGAAAAGGAAAAAGGGAGTTTGGTTTAAGAAAACATATGATTAGGCCTCCCTGCTGACATCCTCTTTTTGATTACAGAACTTGCTTTTTGGACTCAACTGAGAAATAGCATTCACATAGCTACATTTCCTTAATCCGAACTGATCTTGTGTGTAAAAGAGAAAGGCTGTTAAAAGAAATTAATATAAATTAAAATGAAACTGGAGTTGCCCACATTGTATCAAAATCAAACCAAGTGACTTAATCTTTAAAATGTCCTCCTTGGGTGTTTTCTTCTTCCTTCATTGTTTAGGCAGGAACTTCTCCTCAGACATTTTAGTTCATCATCTCCAACTGACCCAGGAAAGTGAGGGCTGTTAAGAGCTGTGCTGGTGTCCTGGGATTTGTATTAAGAAGATTCCCTTTCACTACTTGATAGCCTCAGAGCTGAGACGGCTGTAACACACCACTCATCACCAACAGTGTCAGGAGTTGTATCAGCATCTTCAAACAGAAAGTCATTTTCAGTTAAAAATAGCCATATTCTAAGCTTACCTATGTTCCCTGCACACTTTTTAAAGTAGAAGTGAAAATATTTCTTAAATCTGTGTTTGACATGCTCAATAATTCCTATGAGGTATAAAACACCCTTGTTTTATTTCAAGAAGCTATCAACTCTCTGGCTGTGGTCAAAACCAGAAAGGTCTTAAAATTTGGCTTGGCTACCATCCCAAAATGTTATTCTAACCCCCGACAGATCTTTCACCAGGAGAATATGAATCAAGCCACATTTACCTTAGTACAGTAGCTATTTGATTTGCTTAAAATTATAGTGTTCCCATATACATAATAAAGTACAGTAGAAGAAAAACACCAATTCTTGGAGTGACTATAATTAATATAAGGAGAGTTTTCTGGTACAAATGTTATATGATGCTGGGGTCTCTTCTAGATCTCATAGTGTCAGGGAAGGTGGGTAGGGAAAGTCAAGATACTTCTGATTTGTTCTTTAAGCAATAAAAATTATATATAGGGCCTCTGAGAATTGACTTGATTTCCAAAGATCTAAAGAACAGAGGAAGAAGTGATGATGGCCTTTTGTTTATAGAAGCAAACTTCCAGTACTAAGTGACTGTCTGGGGGGTAGAACAAAGTATGGTTTTAATTCTGCCCTGAATCAAACTCTGAATAAGTGGTGGAGCTCACTGCTAACACACATTCTTCCCCTCAGACAGTCTGCTGAGTCCAGACCAGAGCACTTGGGCTTTAGATTTGGAAACAAGCTGGTCAAGATGAAATGCATCAAATATTTCATATAAATTAAAAAATGATCATGTTGTATCTAGAAGAAATAGTCTAGGATACATTTTCCTAATTTTTCTTTCCCATTTTCTTGATCTTGCACACCTTATTTCAAAGAAACGTGTGCAAAGACTGCAATTTTGCACAGGAAACCCAAAGGCACTCTCATCTTTATATGATTTGTATATTTTATTAAAGTAAAAAGTAAATTCAAATTTTGAAAACTTCAGATTGATTTGTAAGAAATAGAGTGTTATTTGAAAACTATATGTAAATGCTATTTTAATTACCCCATTGGCGAATCTCAGCAAACAAATCATGCAATCTTCATTACCCAATGACTTTCAGAGTGAGCATTTTGAGTGGATTTGGATCAACTTGTTAATGAGCACTAGAGCGGTGGCTTATTTCACTGGATTTTCACTTTCTGAGACAAGGAATCATGTACTGAATAAATCAAGTGCAAATGGCTTTGCCTTAGCCTCCAACAATCAACACTAGAAAGTGACTGTCTTTAACACAATCAGCAGGCTTCCGCATGGCAGCCTCAGAGCCCGGAATAGAAGAGTCACCTGGCAAGTGACCAGCCTCTCATGTTGTATCTCCTAGGAAGGACAGTCTCTGGTGATCTTTGCTACTGCTCGTGGCTTTTCTTACGGCTTACAATTGGAGGGCAGGCACAACTGTGACACAGACAGGCAGTTTCTATCCTCCTGACATTTATAATTCAAGAAGCCTCAGAGGAACCTTAGCTGGTTTGGCTCAGTGGATAGAACGTCGGCCTGTAGACCAAAGAATCCCAGGTTGGATTTGGGTCAAGGGCACATACCTTGGTGGCAGGCTTCTCCCCAGTCAGGGCCCTGGTTGGGCTCATGCAGGAGGCAACCAATCAATATGTTTCTCTCAAATCAATGTTTCTTTGTCTTTCCCTCTCTTTCACTCTCCCTAAAAATCAAAGGGAAAAATATCCTCAGATAAGGATTAACAGCAGCAACAAAAGAAGCCTAAGGGGAAATATGTGAACTCTCCCTAAAGCACCAAAGAAAGAGGGATGAGACAACTTGCCATACAAGCCCACCACAGTAAAATTCAGTCATGAAACTTAACTTGCTCAAGTTTTTCCTCAAAGTGAGCTCAACTTCAGAATAAGTCATGACTATAATATAAGAACAATAGTATGTGAAGGTGAAAAAGAAAGCCTTGTACCTGCCTGACTTTCATCCATTTGATGTCACTACTACATTGGAGCATGCTTGTTAAAGATAAATGAAGTAAAATGATTGAACTTGCAAAGGGCTCAGTGCCTGGCATATAATAAGCACTCAATAAAAGTTGGCTCTTCGGTCTTAGCTATAAGATAGTCACATGCAGAATGATCTGTATAAGTTAATCAAATGTAGGACATACACATTTTTCAATATATGTAAAATTAAATTATACTACAAATGGACCAAACTGAGAGTCTCCTAGAGCAGCAATTTTCAACTAGTGTGCCATAAGAATTTTTAAAACATGCAATACCTGACTATTAATTCAGGGGTACTAATCTCTTTTCCCTTAGATTGTCAAATTTAAAAAAGACAACAGCAACATAATAATAGCCATCCAGTGTGAATGAGTCAAAATTACAGTATATTTATTTTTTATCAAAAAAATATTTTTAATATGCTGCAGAATTTTTGTAATTAGTTGATGTGTGCCATGAGATGAAAAGGTTGAAAATAGCTATCCTAAATATATGTGAAATCCTGAAAATACCTCTCCAGTATAACAGGGACTTGTTAGGACTTTATAAGAAAGGATTAGGACCAATTGTTTATTTTTCAGAAGATTACTCTGTGTCTATGGGGACCTATAGGGAGATGTGAGGCTGGTTGGCTTGGGCTGGTCCTCCCCAAATTTGGGGATTATTTAATGCAAATCATCTCTGATTTTAAACTGGCTATTCTGGACTATTTCCTTAACTAAAACAAGATAGCCCCCTACCTTCGCTGAGAGATCTCAGAGTCCCTGAAGTCTAGCAGCCTCCACGAAGCCAGCTGCTGTTTGCAGGATTCGGATGATCTGGGACTTCCCAGGTGTCAGAAGCAAACAATAGATCACAGCTGGCATTAATTGGCAGCACCCTGGTTGGCAGTCTCAGCAGAGAGAGGCCAAACACTGAACAGGCCACAGAGAGAGGACTCCCCTCACTCAGCTAATATTAATTGAAATGTCTTCGTGGAATGCTGTTTTGCACATTGCAATGAAAACAGTTTGTTTTTAGGCTTTAAACATCCCTCTGCTGTGTTTGCAATCTGAACACTACAGCATGTGTTAAAACATAAGATCCAGGGAGGCAAACTGACTATAAACAGAGTAGTTTAGGAGTTGGGGGTGGGGAAGCAGGGTCTTTCTTTTGCAATGTTCAAGATCAGGGGAGTGCACAGAAGTGATAACACAGCACAAGCAGGGGAAAAGAAAGAAATATTTAAACTTCAGAGGATTTTTTACTGTGTTTGTTGGTAAGAACCTTACGGAGGGAACATTATCTAAATCCATGAGTTTTCCCTCTGATGCTACCCTCTTAAAAATCTGAGGCCACTATGCTAAATATTACCCTGGTTTTCTAGGGCAATCATCTCAATCCATCTAGTTAAAAGATACCTAGGAATGTGGTCTGTGACCAATAACACAGATTAGCATGCTAATGTTGTAAGGGCAGCATTGTGAAATCTGCTGGAGATATCTCTGGAATCAGACTGAGCACACCAGGCCAGCCCCTGTGTATCACTCGGATTATACACAGACTGTTAAGAATACAGAACAATTGCTCCACATTTCTTTATGCTGGTGTCATCTCCCTTCTGTATCTGGGAACAATACCCATATCTCGTCCTCAGCTACTGATATTTGTCATAAACTCTAATTGACCTTTTGCCAGAGGAGCTTCGGGATGATTCTCTTTTTTATCTTTCACAGTCTTCAGCATTTAATGATTCATCCCGGAAGTATCTGGGTCCCAGCATATGCTCCATGATGAACAAGAAGCAGGCAAATCAGTCCCTGCCCTAGGAATCCGAAGATATGTTTGTCACACCAGTAGACAATCTGGTTGACAATGACAGCTCTCTGCTGCAACCTGAACAGGTCAGGGCTGAAGAGCTAAAAAACAAGCCAAAAATATCTGTGCAGTCAGTTTACTCATCAAAGGCTTTAGAGGGAACATAAATTTGAAAATTTGTTTTGAAGAAAATGTGGAGTTTAGATGAGAAAACATATTTCAGATATTTTTTTAAAGCAGAAGGAAAATAAAACAGATAAATAAGAAAGCCTTAAGAAGGGTCATAAAATATGTCAACTGGAATCAAGTGTACTCCCAGCTCTTTACATCACAGAAAAAATGAGGAAGTTGTGGTTATACTGGTTCATCATCCAGATATCAGAATACCCCAGGTTTTACAGATAGAAACATTAATGTAAAACAGTTAAACAAGTCTCCAAAAATTATGACTCCACCCAGTGTTGATAAGTCATAACAATAGAACTGAACAAAGGCAATAAAAGCCCTCCTTGGAATACGATTCACTCAGTCCTGGTCCTACAAAAGGTATTCAAATGTGTGGAAACATTCTCTAATTCTTTGACATTCAGAAACCATTACTTCTCAGAAGCTACAAACATTTTCAGTCCACCTAAAGGCACTTAAGCCACTCTCTTCATTTCCTCTCTCCTATTTTTCTCCCACTGTCCCCGGCCCACTCATTTTCAAAAGACAGAGGGGCAAACCCTTTCAGAACTTTTTTTTTTTCCTATCTCAAAGCACTCCTACTTCTAACTGGCCATGTGAACATAACCCTTGGACTTGGTTTGCACAGCTCTAATACCTAAGAGTCAGTGTGCTGTGAGAAAAAAATGCTCTATAGCTGAAAACATTTCGCTCAATTTCCATGGATAGACTGTCATACAAAGATTGAAAACCCTAACCTTAAAAAGATAAGTGAGTGCCTTCATTGCATACACTTAACTTGATGTAGGAATGCAATTTATATCTTATGTATTAAAAGTTCCATTGAAATTAAAGTTCCAAGACAGAAGTGAAACTTTGTCCACTCTTAATCCCAGGAAAAACAATGTTATTTAAGGCAACCCATTGTCCAGCCAATCACTCCCCTGTGATAATCTTCCCCACCTACTGAGTATCACAGGGATGAGGGAATTCGAGATGAGTTTATTATTATACTTTCTAACCTTTAAACTGCGAACAAAACAAACACAAGAGTAGGTGTTTAAAAGTTAAGTGTGCTAATACAGATCATACTAATAAATTTCAATGCAAGCTCTGGGGGATCCATTTACTCATAAATGGTTGGTTACTTTCATCACAGTTGTAGCAAGTATCTAGTGATAGAAATAAACTCACATATCACTTTCTATTAATATGCTTAAAATGTACCAATCCAGTTGCTTCCAAATGAGATTCAAAAGCAATGGATTCATTCAATACATGTGGAAAAGGCTTTGAGATCTTTTGAAGAAAGGATAGACATGTGGAGAGTCCACATTTTTTATGTGACTTGTGCTAGATTTAAATACTACAATAGAGAATTACAAGACTTTAATTTTTTATCTTTTCTGTCAACATCCCTACCGACCTACTTACATGAACTCAGGCAAGTTCTTAAGCATTCAGAGAGCATGCTCATAGACAAAAAGATGTGAAAACCAGAGCAAAAATTGGACCTTCAAGTCAATCTGCGATACATGCTTAGGAATATATCAGATGAAGGCAAGCTCTTGCCAAACAAAGATAAGAAACAATATAATTATAGCATTTAAAAGCCTGATACAAGCTCAGAGCTTATTGAGTCCCACCTGCTCATTTCAAGTCCGAATTCTGGGAAGAATACATAAGATGTCCAAGGTCATACAGCCAAGCTGTACAGCATCATGGGAACCTGGGAACAAGGAAACTGAAGCAATGTGCACACATACTCACATACACACATAAATTAAAATGTTTAGAAGAAAGATTTTTTCATGTGTTGATAATGTTTGCACAAAAAAGTTATTGGTGGGAGAATCCAAGATGGCAGCATAGGTAAACACCTACACTGCTGCCTCGCACAACAATTTCAAAACTACAATTAAAAGACAGAACAGACATCATCCAGAACCATAGGAAAGCTGGCTGAGTGGAAATTCTATAACTACAAGAAAAGAGAGGGGCTCACGAAGACCTAAAGGAGCTGCAAAAAGCTGAAGTATGGAGATGTGCATGTGGAGAGAGCTGGTGCTGGCTGGCTTTCTCTGGTGGGAGGGAGACAGAAAGTCCCAACTACATTGAACCCCTTATCCTACAACTGAACCCAAGGTCCAGGCAAGACTCATATGGGGGGAGTTTGGACTGTGAAAAGGGAGAAGTGCACAGAAATATAGGGGAGTCGCAAAAGGGCAGAAGTCTGGTGTTGCGCACAGCACTGTGCGCAGAAGACCGACTGCTGATTGTGCCGCTGGCTTTCACGAGTGGGCGGGAGACAGAGCCTCCTAACTGCTCCACTTCTAACTCCACTAAACCCCAGTTTTAGCCAAAATCCTGGGGACCCAGACTCATATGGTCCCAGAGTGCAGGGTAGCCGGAAAGGCAGTGGTCTAGAGGCACTGTGTGCATGCACAGGGACTGCTCCAGCAATTACCTAGAGTCACATGAGACTGAGGGGCCATGGAGGGCGGGGCTTACTGGAAGGCAAGGAAGTCCATTAAGCCCTAAGACTCCACCCATCCCAAGCTCATCAGAGAGGCTTTTGCAGTTTTGCAAGTCTTGTATCATAAGGCTGAATCCAACACAGAAGTTCTCCCAGCATAGTGAAAATGCCAAGACAAAGGAAGAGATCACAAACAAAAGAAATGGAGGAAAACAAATGCCTGGATATAGAGTTCAAAACCACGGTTATAAGGTTTTTCAAGAATATCCTAGAAAAGATGGATAAATTTAGCGAGACCCAAGAGGAGATGAAAAAGGAAGAACTAGAGATGGAAAAGGAGCAAGTAGAAATTAAACATACACTTACTGAAATAAAAAATATTATACAGAGACCTAACAGCAGACTAGAGGAACGCAAGCATCAACTCAAAAATTTGAAATATAAAGAAGCAGAAAACACTCAACGGGAAAAGCAAGAAGAAAAAAGTATCCAAAAATGTAAAGATAATGTAAGGAGCCGCTGGGACAGCTTCAAGCGTACCAACATCAGAATTGTGGGGATGCCAGAAGAAGAGAGAGAAAAAGATACTGAAAACCTATTTGAAGAAACAATGACTGAAAACTTCCCACATATGGTGAGAGAAATAGACTTATAAATCCAGGAAGCACACAGAACCCCATATAAAAGGAATCCAAAGAGGACTACACCAAAACACATCATATTAAAAAACCAAGAGCAAAAGACAAAGAGAGAATACTAAAAGCAACAAGAGAAAAACAGTTAATTACCTACAAGGGAGCACCCATATGATTGTCAGCTGATTTCTCAACAGAAACTATACAGGCCAGACGGGAGTGGCAAGAAATGTTCAACATGAAATGTTCCCGGCAAATAAAAGCCCGGGACCAGATGGCTACACAGCAGAGTTTTACCAAACATTCAAGGAAGAATTAAAACCTACCCTCCTCAGACTATTCAAAAACATTCAAGAACAAGGAACACTTCCAAACACCTTCTATGAAGCCAGCATCACCCTAATACCAAAACCAGATAAAGACAACACAATGAAAGAGAATTATAGGCGAATATCTCTCATGAACATAGATGCCAAAATCCTCAACAAATTCTAGCAAACTGGATCCAGCAGTACATCAGAAAGATCATACACCATGACCAAGCAGGATTCATCCCAGGAATGCAGGGATGGTACAATATCAGCAAATCAATAAATGTGATACATCACATAAACAAAATGAGAGATAAAAATCACATAATCATATCAATTGATGCAGAAAAAGCATTTGACAAAATCCAACACCCTTTCTTGATAAAAACTCTCAATGAAGAGGGAATAGAAGGAGGATACCTCAACATCATAAAAGCCATATATGATAAACCCACAGCTAACATCATACTCAATGGGCAAAAACTAAAACCATTTCCCCTAAGAACAGGAACAAGACAGGGATGCCCACTCTCACCTCTCCTGTCCGACATAGTACTGGAAGTATTAGCCATTGCAATTAGACAAGAAGAAGAAATAAAAGGCATCCAAATTGGAAAAGAAGAAGTAAAGCTGTCCTTATTTGCAGATGACATGATATTGTACATAAAAAACCCAAAGGACTCCATTCCAAAACTAATTGACTTAATTAATGAATTTGGCAATGTAGCAGGATACAAAATTAATGCTAAGAAGTCTGTGGCATTTCTATACACTAATAGTGAAATTATAGAAAGAGAGACTAAAAAAGCAATCCCATTTACCATCACACCAAAAAAATTAAGATACCTAGGAATAAACCTAACTAAAGAGGTAAAAGACCTTTATGCAGAAAACTACAAGACACTGAAAAAAGAGATAGAGGAAGATGTTAACAGATGGAAGAGCATACCATGCTCATGGATTGGGAGAATCAACATCATTAAAATGTCCATACTACCCAAAGCAATCTACAGATTCAACACACTACCCATTAAAATACCAACGACATATTTCACAGACCTACAAAGAATTCTTCATAGATTCATCTGGAACAAAAAAAGACCATGGATAGCTACAGCAATTCTGAGAAGGAAGAATAAAGTAGGTGGGATCTCAATAACAGACTTCAAGCTATACTACAAAGCAACTGTTCTCAAAACAGCCTGGTACTGGCACAAGAACAGACATATAGATCAATGGAATAGAATAGAGAACCCAGATATCCACCCAAACCACTATGCTCAATTAATATTTGACAAAGGAGGCATGAACATTCAATGGAACCAAGATAGCCTCTTCAATAAATGGTGTTGGGAAAATTGGACAGATACATGCAAAAAATTGAAACTGGACCACCAACTTACACCAAATACAAAAATAAACTCAAAATGGATACAGGACTTAAACATTAGAAGGGAAACCATAAAAATACTAGAGGAATCCATAGGCAGCACAATCTCAGATATATGCCGAAAGAACTTCTTCACTGATACTGCTCCAAAGGCAATGGAAGCTAAAGAAAAAATAAACAAATGGGACTACATCAAAATAAAAAGCTTTCGCACAGCAAAAGAAACCATCAACAAAACAACAAGAAAGATCAATGCATGGGAGAACATATTTGCAAATGCTATCACTGATAAAGGTTTAATCTCCAAAATCTACAACCAACTTATACAACTTAATAAAAGGAAGATGAAGGATCCAATAAAAAAAATGGGCAACGGACCTAAATAGAACCTTTTCAAAAGACGACAGAGGAAGGCCAAGAGACACATGAAAACATGTTCAAAGTCATTAATCATCCGAGAGATGCAAATCAAAACGACAATGCGATACCATCTTACACCTGTCAGAATGGCAATCATCAACAAATCAACAAACGACAAGTGTTGGCGAGGATGCGGAGAAAAAGGAACCTTGTGCACTGTTGGTGGGAATGCAGACTGGTGCAGCCACTGTGGAGAACAGTATGGAGTTTCCTCAAAAAACTAAAAATGGAGCTCCCGTTTGACCCTGTAATCCCACTCTTAGGAATTTATCCTAAGAAATTACAAACACCAATCAGAAAGGATTTATGCACCCCTATGTTCATAGCAGCACAATTTACAATAGCTACAATTTGGAAACAGCCTATGTGCCCGTCAGCAGATGAGTGGATCAGAAAACTGTGGTACATCTACAGAATGGAATTCTATGCTGCCATTAATAAGAAGGAATTCTTACCATTTGCAGCAACCTGGTTGGAACTGGAGAGCCTTATGCTTAATGAAATAAGCCAGTCAATGAAGAGAAGCATCATATGATCGCACTCATTGGGGGATAATAAAGAACATTATAAACTGATGAACAAAAGGATAGATACAGAGCCAGTAAAGCTTCAAACAGACTGAAATTATAGCAGGAAGATTAAAGTTAGGTGTGGTAGATAAGAGATCAATCAAAGGACTGGTATGCATGCATATAAGCATAACCAATGAACATAAAAACTGTGGGGTTGGGGTATGCCTGGGAGGGAGGGGGGCAATGGGGAGATATGTATAAAAAATTAATAAAATATATACATATATATTTAAAAAAAAAAGAAATGTTCAACATGAATAGCAAGGACCTACAACCAAGTATACTCTATCCAGCAAAGCTATGATTCAGAATTGAAGGGCAGATAAAGAGCTTCACAGATAAGAAAAAGCTAAAGGAGTTCATCAACTCCAAACCAGTATTATATGAAATACTGAAAAGTATTCTTTAAGAAGAGGAAGAAGAAAAGGTAAAAAATAAAAAAAATTATGAACAACAAATACATATCTATAAACACATGAATCTAAAAATTAAGTGAATTTAAAATTTGATCAACAGAATAAACTGGTGAATATAATAGAATCAGGGGCAAAGAAAGGGAGTGGACTGATAATTCTCAGAGAAAGGGGTAAAGGAGGTGCAGGGAGAGACTGGAAAAAAATCATACATATAAGGATGAGGTCAATGGGGGGAGGTAAGGGTAGAAGTAGGGGTGGGAGCTGGATTGAGGGGAGCTATGGTGGGAAAAAAAGAGAAACAAATATAATAATCTGAATAATAAAGATTTAATTTAAATAAATAAATAAACATCAACAACAAAGCTATAATATTAAAACAATTGCAAACAATACCAATGCAAAAACCAAGCTACATACATGTTATCATTTTAAAACCTGAATAACTCTGGCAAAACTCTGGCTAACAAAATAATAATAAAACAATGCCAATGCAACACAGCAATAAGAGGGAAATCAAAACTACAGACACGTTAACATTTTTAGCTACTAAATAAAAGATAATTTCTTTTGCTGCCGGTGTATATTTACTCAGAATCCTCAAACTTGGCTGTGTAAAACTTTGCAGAAGACTAGCAGCTAACAAATGCTAGCATGAGCAGGAACATGGTTGAAGTAAGTAGCTTCAACTTCTTGCTTTTCTACTTATCAGCTGGGCTTTGCTCATTAACTTCTTCAGATGACCCCATGTGGGCACCTCAGTCTCTTGCGTAGCTTTCAGTTTTCTTCTTCTTCTACTTTGCTGTCATCAGGGCAGCTCTCAGTCCTTTTGAGTGAAGAGACAGGGAGCTTGTCTGAGTCCATTGTGGTGACAGGCGTAATGCTCTGGCATCCGAACTGGTTGCACTGCTCCTTCTGGAAAGATATAAAACACATACTCTTCCCCACATTATTACTGAATCTGATAAAACTCTTGTCTGATTTATGCTTTCTTCCATCTACTAACTCGATGGAGGCTATTATACAGGAGGAATGATGCCTTTCGGCTGCTGTACGACCTTCTGCATCACAATTCAAAAATTTTAAAGTATAAAGAGCATGACTGAGTTTGTTTTGAGGTGACACATAACATCCTTCTCCTCCTTTTTGTTTTAGCAATTGCATTTTAAGAGTATGATTGGCTCTTGCCTCTATTGAGTGACATGCATTTTGCCAGATTTGATTAGGTTTAACTTCTCAGGGATTTACCCCTAAAGTTGGCAAAGGAAGGTAGATAACACACTGAGGACATTGCTTCCAATAAAACATGGAAATTGTCATTCTCAAATAACATTTTGAAGGCTGAAAAATAAATGAAAAAATTCCTCTGAATTAGTGTTCCCTATAGTAGCTGTTACAATAATTTTGGCCATACTTACCACATAAGCACTATCAGTTTAGGTTGATGGGCTCCGTAGCAAAATCTGTGAAGGCATAAATAAGAGCTTGTATTTCTACTGAAATATAAGGGGTTTGGAGGCTTTTTGCTTTCCTGATGCAGTAGATCTAGCCTTTCCAGAACTGGATCCATCTGTAAAAATGGTTAATGCCTGAGTTATAAAATTTTTTTTAATGTGGCAGCAAATACCATCCCCTGTGCTAAAAATAAGGCAAGACCCCCAAGTCAGGGGTCCTGGTAGAACAAAAAACATCAAACATTTTGACTTCTATGCAGAAGAGTGTGCATACATGGTCTGAAAGTGCATGCACACCGACCTTCTTTGCCCTTGATCCTAAGCAACCTGAAGCGACACATAGCTGCTGACTGCTAGCATGGTAAGGTGTCTTCACCATCTTTATTTCTGGACTGCTTCTCCTCTGTTCTAGGGGGACACTGCCTTTTCTGTGGCTGGAGCAGTCCTATAAGGTCCTCTCTGGAATCCATTGTTGCAGGAATCCCTATGGGCTTTTCTGGAAATATACAAGCATATTCTTGACCAAAGGTTAATAAAGAAATCTTTTCTATAAACTAGACTTGGGATCCTTTTGATATTTTTCCAAATGATTTTCCTTTGGCTTATTTTGACACCATAAGATTTTAAAAATAATTTTTAAAATAAAAAATTTTAAAGCAATGAAGGCTTTATGTAACTTACATACAGGTTACATTGCCTTCCAAAATAACTTTCAATCTACAGAGAATTTTATTTAAAAACCTTTGTCTTTACATCAGCCTACAAGGCTGCTCCTTGAAACTGGCAGACATTGCCAGGCCATGTCCTATGAAACAACTTCTCTTAAGGTTATAGTGACCAATAGTACAGATCAGCTTTAATATTTTAACAACCATCTTAGTTTACCCTGTAAATATTAGTGGAAGAGATTTCAAAACTTTTAAATTTCTTCTTTTAGTTAAATTTATAATTATATTCTTAAAGAGTATCCCCTTTAGCTTATTTGCATACACAGAAGGATTAAGGGAAGCCTTCAGTAACTTTCTTAGAAGACTTATTTAAATTGCTTACAAGGACATTAGCTTATTCAATGGAAGGGGGTTGGCCTTTGCTGTTTCAAGATGGCTGCCCCTGTGGGAGTGGCAAGCCATGAGGCCAACATGGCAGCTGCCAAGCCAGGCAGTCAAAAATGGTGGCTTTATTAGAATTTAATTATTTATAAAAATATTGGCTTCTTATATAACTTAATTTATATAATCCCTTAATTATATTTTAAAAGGCTAATTTATTAAAGTAATTTAAGTAGCTATTTTTATTTAAAAAGGCAAATTTAGTAAACTTATAGGTCTGATTCACAAAGCACAAACGCTGCCCCACAACCAATCTATTTAAAATACAGGCAGCTATGGGCTTTTTGTTACTTTAAATTCTGTCTTAAAACTTTGCTATTGGACTTTTAAAAATATTTTGCCCTCCTTAGAGGCCTAAACCTTCATAACATTATATATATATATTGATTAATTTTTATTTGATAAAGCTTTCCATGTGATTTTAAGGATATTAGATAGGTTCAATCAAAAAATATTTAAGAAAGAACAGACTTTTGAAAACATTTCAGGGCCCATGAAATGCCTGAAAGTTATTCTCAAAGTCTTGAAATAACTTGGAAAGATTATATATATATATATATATATATATATATATATATATATCTCCTATCAAATAAGAGAGTAATATGCAAATTAACCATCAATCCACTCCACCCACAAACCACACCCACCAGCCAATCAGGAGCAAGTATGCAAATTAAACCAGCCAAGGTGGCTGTGGCCATGGAGAGAGTAGGAGGGAGGCTTGGGTTTCTGGGGTGATGGAGAAAGTGAAGCTTTCCACACACCCTGGACATCCCAGGCCTCCACTCCAGGCTACAAATTTCAATTATAGAAGATAAATAAATCCCAACTTAAATGGTGGCAGCCAAGGAGCTAGAGAGAGCAGGAGGAGGCTAGGGTTGCCCCCAGCAATGAAGGAAGCCAATCTTCCTACACAATTTGGCCTGCCTTGGCCTTCACTTAAGCCTATAGTTTCAATTATGGAAGATAAATAAGTCCCAACAGAAATGACTGCCTCCACAGAGTGAGCAGGAGACTTGGCTCCACTCCAAGCTACAAAGTTTCAATTATAGAAGATAAATAAATCCCAGATACCAGGGCTTCCGCTTGGGTCACCAGGGGATATGTCCGGCCTGCAAACCACCACAGGCCCCTTGCCCAGGCCACCCCATGCCCCAAGGGAACCCCCACCCTGATCCAGGACATCCTTCAGGGCAAACCAGCTGGCTCCAACCCATGCATCAGGCCTCTGTCCTGTGTAATAAAAGAGTAATATGCAGATTGACCATCACGTCAACACTCAAGATAGCTGCCCCAATGTGGTCAAAGAAGCTGCCCTCATGTGGACAAAAGATGGCCACCACGAGATGGCCAGCATAGGAGGGCAGTTGGGAGGGAACAGGCCTTCAAGGGAGCGCAGTTAGGGATGACTAGGCTGGCAGAGGAGGGAAGTTGGGTGTGACTGGTCCTGCAGGAAAGAGCAGTTAGGGGGGACCCAGGCCTGCAGGAGAGGGCAGTTAGGGATGACCAGGCCTGAAGGGGAAGGCAGTTAGGGGTGACCAGGTCTGCAGGGCAGGAGTTAGGGGCAAACAGGCTGGCAGGGGAGCAGTTAGGCATCAATCAGGTTGGCAGGGGAGTGTTAGGGGGTGATCAAGCTGGCAGAAGCAATTAGTGGCAATCAGGAAGGCAGTCAGGTGAGCAGTTGGGAGCCAGCAGTCCTGGATTGTGAGAGGGATCCCATATTGGAAAGGATGCAGCTGGGCTCAGAGACACCCCCACACACACACATGCACGAATTTCATGCACCATGCCTCTAGTATATATATGATTTAAAGATTATATACTTAAATTATCTTAAAGAATATCAATTAAACTTAAACTGGTTCACAGAATTAATCCTCCTTTTTAATTAGACCAATAAGTAATATATTTTGAATTCCCAATTATTTCAGAGAAAACACAAAAATTATTTTCTCTAGAATAAATTTCCATACTTTAGGCATCCAGTTACCACAATTATATAATTTCTCCCAATTCAATCTGAACTTCAAACCTTCAGAGCTTCAAATTTTAGGTAGCAAATCAAATACCTAGCACTTCTCAAATCAACAACACTTTATATTTTTAAGGATACATTTCAAATAAAATACAAAGCATATTCAATTAATAGATTAAATTCTATCCTCTAGACTTCATACCAGGCATACTCAGATCAACATAAAAGTATTATGTCATTTCAATATATTTAGATATAAGTTTTTTATCATTTGATATAGTAAACTTTAAAGTTTTTAAATTTTTGCAGATAGGCCTGGCTCAGAAGCTTAACTTCTATTTTTTCTCTTGCCATGCTTAAAGATGGCAGATTTGAGGCCTTTGAAAATGGCTTTCTTGGGGAGTGGGCATCCATTTTGGATTGCAACGTGTCTCCCTTCCCCCACCTCCTTCTTGCTTTGGAGAAAAATACAGTAATGGTCTGACATTTATTGTTTTTTTATTTTCATTATTATTTCAATTTTTATGTATTTTTATTTTTATTTTTTAAGGAAAGAAAAAGATTTTTTAAGATAAAGAATCATTGGCAGTTGCTGAGAAATGCCTTTAATCCTTTCTACTTGGTTTAGTTTGATAAAAGTAGTTTGAGCCTCCAACAAAATGAAACATGAAGTTACTTTTGGCCAAGCGCCAGCATCCAGCCATAAAGGCTGGGCAGCTGCAAGCAAAACCTTTCTTATCCCTCTCCCAGTGATGGCTGTCCAGCTCTGCCTCAAAATCTAGCTCCTGCTCATAATTACAAGATAAATCTTTATCAGGTGGGCTTTTGACTGAGGTAGCAGGAGCAACATGTGGAGGTGGAGAAGGCACAGAGGAGGGAGGTGGTATTCTTATAGATTTGAACCCCTCCACTGTAGACTGTAAGGCTATGGCCACATCCCACTTAGACATTCTTAAACTCTCCTGTGCTGCATCAAGGCCATCACGAATTAAAGTAAGAATAGGAATCTTCTCTGGACCTTCTGCTGAGTATTGGTCATGCAACTGCTTTCTGACTTTTTCCCATGTTTCATCAACAAAACTTAAGAAATCAAGAATCTGACTATACTTAACAGAGCATCCTTCATAGTTTTAAACATCTGAGAATTACCCATATATTACACCCAGCGAATACAATTTACAACAATCCACTCTTTACCTTACTTCTTTAATCTGTGGTGTGCACACTTCTTGGAGTGACCCCCTTGCTTCTTGCCTCTGTACTCAGTGGGACCATGTTAGGCACTAAATAATGCAAAAATATTTCTCTCTTTTCCTCATCCAGCATGACTAGAGAGCTGGTCCAATTCCTGAGTAGAGGAGCTGGGGATTGAAAAATAAAAGAAAGAGAAAAGACACAAAATGGAAGGAAAAAGCTGTGACCACTGCCCTCTTCTGCTAGAGAGACAGTGACCCAGAGCCCATGCAGTGTGTTTATTTTATACCCCCAAATACCAGGAAGTTTCACCAAAAGTCAAGACAAAGGAGATTATTTGCATTCTGGAGTAGGCCCAAGCATTCCTGGTGCTTGACTAGATTTATATATCAAAACCCACTACCTGACACCTGGGCTGAAATGAAGGTCAAGCTGACAACAGCCTTGCCTTTTTGGCAAAGCATGTTCCCAGGGCATGGCTTTACCTGTCGCCTTGGGTTCAGCTGACAATTTCAAGAAATGTGCCTTCCCACGTGCCCTCTACATAATCCAATAACCTCCTGGGTGATCTGGTTGACTCCAGCCTCACCCCATCCCACTCCATTCTTTATACAATAGCAACCACCCTTCTGCAACCAAAATTGTTTCCATTCTCTTTTACTTAAAAATTGTCAGTGTCTCTCGCTGCCTAGAGAAGGAATTCTCAACCTGGATTTCAGGTTTGTGGAGAGGAAAGGGAATAGGAATAGAAAGGATTTCTGCACACCTCCTAAAATTATATCAAAAGGTCAGCATGCAGTGCATTTTCTGGAAAGCATATTAACAGTTTTCATTAGACTTCCTATGGCAGTGATTCTCAAACTTGAGCATAAATCAAAATCTCCTAGAAAGCATGTTGAAACAGATTGCTAAATCCCAGATTAGCGTTGACTTCAGCAGGTCTGGATTTTGGTCTAATCCTGAGAGCACACTTGGAGAGGAGACTTTATAAAAATAGGGAGGCCTCCCTCATTCCCACAGGGCCTATTGGATGTGGCCTGGGATTCTGGATTCTTTTTAATCTCCCTAAGTGATTCTAAGGGCCATAAAGTTTGCAAACCAGTGCTCTGAGGGATCCATAAGCCAAACTAAGTAAAGAATCTAAAGGAAAGGGCAAAACGTGCTTGCACAGAGCCTCCTCATCTGGCCTCCACTCCCTTTTAGGCCCCTACACCACCCACTCCTCAGTGGCCTATTCCTCTCTCTTTCCTTCCATCACTTCACACTTAACCCTCTAAAGAGCTCACCACACCAATAAGAATGCCCTACACACACTGTCAACCTCCCTGCCACTATTCATACACTTCCCTCTGCCAAGAATGCTCTTCCCCAAACAATCTTTCTGGATTCCTTCAAAATTAGCTAAGATGTTACCTGCTTTGACTCTCAGTTCTAAACCCAAGTCCACACAGCAAGGCAAAATTATCACTCACTATGTGATGTTCCCATAGCACATTACACATATCTCTCTTTTGGCATAGTATAAAAGCCCATTGTTTGCACTGCTGTATCTCACTGGGTTGTGATCTACCGCAAGGCTGGGAAGATCTGGAACCTCTTGCAGCCCCTGGCACAGCCCAAGTAGTCAATATAAGGTACTAGTTCTTTCATTCATCTAGCAGGCAAAGGAAAGTTGCCTTGGTCTAAACTCTTCTAAATTTTTTCTGTTTTAAGGTTGTTCTACATTTTAAATGGCAAACAAAAGTGTATACAGTGAAAATTCTTTGAACGAGCAGGAGTCTTCTGAATGGTTATGAAAATCAGAAAGGGCATCTTACCTGCAAGACAAATCTCAACAGTTTTATGTAATTCTCAAAACTGTATATTTAATTTAGCATGTTCAAATACTTGAAGTTTTCACTGGTAAACCTGCAAATAACTACTTAAAACGTGTGTGTGGTGGGAGAAATGACTATAAAAATGTCAACTTGGGGGAGCGCTGATGTTTCTCTGCATCTAATTGCTGCCCTGTGTGTAACGCAATGGCAATTCTCACAGCAAAATACAGAGGATGTGAATCGGACCCAGATGTGTGCCCCCAGTCTCCTCAGCCTGGTTTTCAATAAACATTTTTTTTTACTTCTTTTCCCTGCCCTTCATAATAACATAGATAAATGTCACATTTTACACTCTAATCCTTCAAGAAAGCATATTATACAGGATAAACCAAGTCTATTATTTTGTGGTTTTAAAGAGGATGTATTAGAAATAATATTGATCATAATTTCAATTTTCTACAAAAAGCTAGCAAACCTAATTGCTCTCTTTTTTCTTTCTTTTTTTATTTGTTTCTTATTTATTTATTTATTTATTTATTTATTTTAATGGTTGTCATTTTTGTATCAGAATTTGGGAATGTGGTTCAGCCAAGAAGCAGTTTTAAAGGGTAACCACGGACTAAGTGACTTTGATGGAATATGATACCTTCTGTAGTCACTTTGAGATAATCATAGCTGAAAGCAGCAAGAATACTTAGAATTTTAGAGTGAATCTGCTGTTACTTTTCATTATAAATTGGTTATGAAAATTTTGTCATTTTTCTGACTCTATAAGTGTAATTATCTTAATAATATGAGTTTTTGAAAACTAACTAGATATATTACAGAAGATTTTAAAATATGTAATTCAGTAATCCACTTATTTTTCATTATTAGCTTTTCTATTTTTACAAATAAAATATACAGTTATTACTCAGAATTCCACAAAAGTAACAACACTACACATTCTGCCTTTTCATTTCCTGAATTTCTTAACTGAATTATAAGAGGTAAGCAATTCTCATTTGACCAAGTTGGATACTTTTAAGCTTAAAATTTTTTTCTAGGCATAAATATCTAGAGATACATTTTTCCCTTCCCTTTTGCACTTCTTCGCCTTCTTAAATAATACTGTTTTAACTTATTCACTCCATTTGTTAAAGATAAATGGGACACAGAGAATCAATTTAAAAGTTTTCATGGACACTGTGTGTATTTGTGTGTGCGTATGTGTGTGTGTGTGTGTGTGTGTGTGTGTGTGTGTGTATGTGTGTGTGTATGTGTGTGTGTGTGTGTGTCTGGGTGCATGCGCATGTGTGTTCCTGCTATTTGGGAAAACTTTGTGACCTCTTAAGCATTGTACATTTATAGTACCACAGTCTGATTACAGGTAACTGGTGACATAATTTTGATACTGGTTCCAAATGCTCTTTTTTTTTTTTTGAGAACATGAATCTGTAGTTAGAACGAATCTTCTCTTACTGACAGTTTTCCTGAATTGTGAAGGTTTCTTGGCTGGATCTAAGACCTGTGGTTGAAACATCATCAATTAGACTTTAAAATAAGCACCAGAATTTAGTAGTTTTTCCCCTCCATGTCCCCATCTCTTCCTTACTACCCTAAGGTACAAGAGCAATAAATTTCATTATTTAATTCATCACATTAAATTACCTCACTGAAAACTTGCTGTGATACTGTCCTTAGGCACTCTGTCTACCAAGACACCACATATAGGTAAAAAGTTTTTAAGTGAGGTTCTTTCCTGGTTTTCATATTAAATAAATTTCTTTGTGCAAGGTCCAAAATGGATTCATCTTACCCTGAATTCCTAGCAAGAGTAATTTAATTCTGTAGTGAGGAGTCCATGTACCAGCAAAACTCACAGTCTGTGAGTGGGTAGTCAATAGATATGTACTTTCAAGTTAAAAATAAGTTCTCATCAGGAAGAGTGTTTTGACTATGTTGCTTATCTGTGATAGCTCTGATGATAAAAAAAAATTCTCCTCTGAGGTTCCATTTGAATATTAAATAAAACCCCACAGGAACAATTTAGCAGTTGTAAGTATTCCCTAAACTATCAGTGGAATATTATGCTAATATATTGGCACTGGGAAATCTAATATGAATACTACTTTTAGTGACTGAGATATTTTCAAACAGCCAAAACTTATCAATTTCATAGTACAGAATAGTTATAAATGAAAAATGTTGATGAACTGCAAAATAATTTTAATTATGTTTATTCAGTTTTATGGTCCTCATTTATTCTTACAAAGTATTTTGATAACTTTGTAAGATGTTATGTTACAGTGAAATGTTGCCTCATATGAAATTCATTACTACCAGAATCTACAATCTTCAAAATATGAAAAAAAAGATAAATTGGATTAAGACATCCCTTTAATTGCTTTCTCCCAATAAAAAATTTTAGACTATGAGAGACCATGATATTTTAAAAGTTAGGAAAGTTCCAGAATACTCCAAAATTAAGGGAGAGGGTTGTTTGTATTCAGAGAAAACTAGCTCTAATTTAATAGAAATTTAAACCCAGATGTTAACATTTTTATACACAATATCTTGGCAAAGAGGAAATATATCATGCAAATAGAATATAGAGGGACTTTTCTATTAGGTCTGAAAGAGATTTTCTCTGAACCAGGTGTTAGTTATGAATTTATAATTTTTTGGGAGGCTAGACATGATGGGAACATAATAATGAAGCATACTCAGCAGTATATATAACACCCACCAACTGGTTTGTCCACCAAATTCAGCAAATTTCCTATATGGACAATTTTTATATTTGTAACTATGAAACTCCTAAAATTGCTTTGTTGAACCTGGAAATGCCATAAATTTTATTTTGTATAATCTTTTATTTTAAGTCTTGATAACTAATTTTCTCTATAGTATGAAATCCAATAGCAACATAGAGAAATTGTATTTGGATATATTTATTAACTAATGTGCCTTATCTTCAGTGATTCTATTTTTCTCTTTCTTTATTGATTAAGGTATTACATATGTGTCCTTATCCCCCCATTTTGGCCGGGCCCCCGCCCCCCCTCATGCCCTCACCCCCCTGGTGCCTGTGTGCATTGGTTATGCTTATATGCATGGGTACAAGTCCTTTGGTTGATCTCTCCTCCTTACCCCCACCCTCCCCTACCTTCCCTCTGAAATTTGAATCTCTGTCTCTGGATCTGTTTCTGTTCATCAGTTTATGTTGTCCATTATATTCCACAAATGAGTGACATCATGTGATATTTATCTTTCTCCAGCTGACTTATTTTGCTTAACATAATACTCTCTAGCTCCATCCATGCTGTTACAAATTATAGTAATTCCTTCTTTTTTAAAAGCAGCATAGTATTCCATTGTGTAGATGTACCAGCATTTTTTAATGCACACCTCTGCTGATGGGCACTTAGGCTCTTTCCAAATCTTAGCTATTGTAAATTGGGCTGCTGTGAGCATAGTTGCATATATCCTTTCTGATTGGTGTTTCTAGTTTCTTGGAATATATTCCTAGAAGTGGTATTACTATGTCAAATGGGAGTTCCATTTTTAGTTTTTGAGGAAACTCCATAATGTTCTTGATAGTAGCTGCACCAGTCTGCATTCCTACCAGCAGTGCATGAGGATTCTTTTTTCTCTGCATCCTCACTAGCACTTGTCATTTGTTGATTTTTTGATGACAGCCATTCTGATAGGTGTGAGATGGTACCTCATTGTCATTTTGATTTACATCTCTTGAATGATTAGTGACTTTGAGAATGTTTTCATATGTCTCTTGGCCTTCCTTATGTCTGTTGTCTTTCGAAAATTATCTATATAAGTCCATTGCCCATTTTTTTTTAATTGGGTTATTTATCTTCCTTTTGTTAAGTTGTGTGAGTTCCCTTTATATGTTAGAGATTAAACCTTTATCGGTGATAACATTGGCAAATATGTTCTCCCACACAGTGGGTTTTCTTGTTGTTTTGTAGATGGTTTCTTTTGCTGTGCAGAATGATACTGTACATAGAAAACCCTAAAGACTCCATCAAAAAATTATTACACTTAATAAATGAATTTGGCAATGTAGCAGGATACAAAATTAATGCCAAGAAATCTATGGCATTTTTATACACAATAGTGAGTTTACAGAAGGAGACATTAAAAAAGCAATCCCATTTACCATTGCACCAAAAATATTAAAATACCTAGTTTTAAACTTAACCAATGAGATAAAAAGACCCGTACTTGGAAAACTACAGGGCACAGAAAAAAGAGATAGAGGAACATATAAACAGATGGAAGAACATACCATGTTCATGGATTGTTAGAATCAACATCATTAAAATGTCCATACTACCCAAAGCAATCTACTGATTCATGCACTCCCTATTAAAATACCAACTGCATACTTCACAAACCTAGAACAAACTCTCCAAAAATTCACCTGGAATAAAAAAGACCCCAAATAGCTGTAGCAATCCCAAGAAAGAAGATCAAATAGGAGAAATCTTAATACCAGATATCAAGCTGTATTATGAAACCATTGTTCTCAAAATAGCCTGGTACTGGCACAAGAACAGACATATAGACCAATGGAATAGAATAGAGAATTGATCCAAACCATTATGCTCAATGAATATTTTACAAAGGAGGCAAGAGCATACAATGGAGTCAAGACAGTCTCTTCAATAAATGGTGTTGGGGAAAAAAAAAAACAGGAGAAAAGGATCTGGAATGATACATGCAAAAAAAATGAAATTAAATCACCAATTTACACCATAGACAAAAATTAATTCAAAATGGATAAAGGACTTAAACGTAAGACAAGAAACCATACAAATCTTAGAGGACTCCCCAGGCAGCAAATTCTCAGACAAATGCTGAAGCAATATCTTCACCATATAGCTCCTAGGGCAATGGAAACTAAAGAGAAAATAAACTAATGGGACTACATCAAAATAAAAAGCTTCTGCACAGCAGTGATTCTTTCTTAATCTGTGTCCCTTCCCTACTCAAAGACTTTGAGATATCCTTTGCCTTAGGGTAGGGTTTTTACTTTGTTAAAAAGAACAAAGGAGTCAAATCCTTTGGCTTTGGTGCTTAAAAGATTCCAAGTACAGGACAAAAAGATCTGGAATGATAACTACTTACTGTCAGAACCAGTTTTTCCTACCCACCCATCCCAGACTAGATGGAGAGAGAGAAGGATCCTGCCAGAGGAAACAAGGGTGTTTGACCTGCTCTGGGTATCTGAACAAAAAGAGGGTTGATCAAGCCTTCAAAATGTTTTAGTGCAAGGATATCAAACTTGCCATGCAGTCCACAAGGAATATTTTTGCAGTCCAGCCAATATAATGGTATCTAAGAAACGTTTTAATAAAAATTTTGTAACTTAATTTTTACAATATCCTGTTATACAGGATAATTATTAATAATGAACACAATATTCACTAATGACTGATTACTATTTTCACATTGTAATAATTTCCCTTGCATGCCTTATGCACAGGCACACCATTTCTTTCCACTAATACTAGCAGTGAATGTGTTAACAGCCAAATTGCCAAGTTACTAGTCTTGTACTGATTTGTTTGGTGTGCACAACAGGAAATATTTTGCTTTCAAGGAACAAGAAAAGTTAGGTTTATTTGTGTTATGTTTATTAATTTGTGCAGTTATTCAGTGTCTTAGTGTTCAAGAAAAAACTATTAATTTTTATTAAAATGTTCTATTATTTTATGCTAACGATTATTCATTTATTTCAGCCTTTATATTCAACATGTCTCTATAGAAATAAACCTACGTTTCTATGAAAATTGAAGCTTTTGTTTTTTTCACTGCCCACATAACTTATAACTTAACTTGTTTATTTGGCCCGTGTTAGCCTTTGAGTTTGACATGCTTGTTTTAGTGGATCTGAGAAGGGTGGAGTTGTGTATGTGTAGCCATAGAGCCAGAGAACCTCATGGAGTATTCCTGGGCCTCAGTTTAGCACAAAGGATATCAGAATAAAGATGGTTACACAGAAGTTCTGGACAAAAGGGCTCTGAGATAACTACAGAAAGTTCCCCATGGTCCCACCAAGAAAGGCTCAGGAGAACAGAAATCTTACCTGCTCAAGAAGAGGGGATCAAAAGTAGCTGAGAAAATAGAAGCTGAGGCGATCAGAGAAAATGAAGATCATTCAGGTTTGCAAAAGGATCTAAAGATCATCAACCAGAAACCTGATAAAACCTGAATGTCCCAGTGGATGGCAGCCACCATGACCTGGCACTGTGGAAGCCCCCAGTGAGTAAGTTAAACCTGGATGCAGGTAGAGATCCTAAGTGTATCTCTAGTGGAGTAATCTGGCTCAGATAAAGCACTGTGACCCTATAGTATTAGCCCTGTACTAAAGAAGAAGAAAGAACATTTTTGCCCATGTTTCAATTTAGTTATTTCAGATTTTAAAATCTGACCCAATATACTCTGCTAAAATAATGAGTCACTTCCATGTTATTCAATAAATAATGTGATGACAACTGCCTCATCATATTGAAAAGAAAATGATTTTTATGTCAAAATAAATTCCAGATGGATCAAAGATTTTTGAATTCCGAAATGAAACCATTAAGAGGAAACATGGGGAAATATTTCTTTAATTTTGTAATGTGAAAGGCTTTCCTAAACTTGACACAAAATTGAAAAACTTTTAAGGAAAATGCCATAAAACTATGAACAAAGTTAACAGACCAATGGCAGAAAGAAAGAAAAAAATTTTACATCACATTTTGATAGTAAAAGAGCTAGTTTTCTAATTTATATAATGTTTGTTTAAATTAGCAAGAAAAGGTTTTTTAAAACTAATGGAAAAATGAGCAATTTGTGTAAATAAGCAGCTCATAGATATAGAAACAAAATAGCCAGTAGTCTGCAAAAAATTCTTAATCTGACTCATAATTAAAAGAACTGCAGATTATTATAAATTTTCATCTATCAGATTTACAAAATTTTCGAAGTTTAATACCCAATGTTAATGCAACTATAAAGAGACAGGTTATGAGGGATTCTGACACTTTATTATTATTATTATTATTGATTTCAGAGAGAGGAAGGAAGAGGGAGAAAGGGTTAGAGACTTCAATGTTGAAAGAAAACCATCTATCAGCTGCCTCCTGCACGCCCGCTATGAAGGTTTGAGCCCAAAACCCGGGCATGTGCCCTAACTGGGAATTGATCCATGATCTCCTGATCCATGGGTCAGTGCTCAACCACTGAGCAACACAGGCCAAGCAGAATTTTTACACTTGTGAAGAGAGTTTTAAATAGTATGTTTTTAGTGCAATTTATTAGTAATAATCAAAATCAATAATGCATAAACATTTTTTTACTTGGCAGTCCCATTATTAGTAATTTACTGAAAAAGTAATGTTCCCACTGATTAAAATATTTTTCACAAATTATGTATAATAAGAATGAGTAGTAGAATAATCCAAAAGCTTATTAATAAGGATGGTAAAATACATTGTGATCTCCTCATAGAATAGGATATTATGCAATCCTTTTTTAAAAACTACATTTTTTAAATATATTTTTATTGATTTTAGAGAGTAAGAGAGAGATGGAAACATCAATAATGAGAGAAAATCATTAATCCACTCCTTTTGCACACCCCACACTGGGGATCAAGCCCACAACCCAGGCATGTGCCCTGACCATGAATTGAACTGTGACCTCCTGGTTTATAGGTTGACGCACAAACACTGAACCATGCTCATTGGCTAAAATAGTACATTTTTATGGATGCAAACAGAAGGTCTCTAAGCCATTTGATTAAGCAAAAAAGCAAGTTACATATATTTATAATAAAAATCTCATTCATGAAGACTTTGAAAAAATATATATGTACACATATATACACATATATAATATTTAATATGTGCAATTATATTTTTCTACAAAAAAAAGCATAAGAAAGCTGAATGGTTACCTTTGAAGAGATTACTGGAGACAGAAATGGTGGCCTGGAAAAGGGAAAGTGAGTTTTTTGTTCTCATAACTTTCTGTACGCTTTGTGCATACTTTACTTTTATGTATTTTTATTTTTAAAAATGATCTTTTTTAAAATATCAAAGACATGGAAGTCATGTAGTTTACCTTGGTTTAAAATTAAAAACCACACTTCAGTAAGTAAAATGTGCCTCTGGAGACCAGGACAGCTGCAGCTGCCAGCCAGGAGAGAATTTTGTCAGGCTTAGCTGTATCTAAATTACTGGTTTTGTTATTACAAATAGCTGATTTCATCTTCATATCCCAAATTCCGTGAACCCTAACTTACACTAACTCAAAACCTAAGTACAAATCAGTGGTCTGCAGGTGTTCACAACTCACAATTAGTCCCTAATTAAATCAGTCAGTAAAAAAGTGTCAGCGTACATTTCTAAGTTTTGTTTCTTAGTGTTTTGGCAAAAGGGATATGGAAAATCAAGACAACTGAAGATACATTCCCTGCTTTTAGGCAGGCACATCTATCTTCCCTGTTCTTTTCCCCCAATGTCACGGGACTAACTCCCACCAGCCCTCCAGTCACAGCTTCAATGACACATTCCCACAGAGGGACTCCCCCACAGCTTATCTAAGAGTGCCTCCCACCCATGCCCTCCTTATTCTCTGCCTTGGCTGCCTGTTAATTTACTTCTTAGCTTTTATGATGAATTGCAGTTATTTTTATTTGACTGTGAAATTAGTTTTTATCTATTCTCCTCATTGGAATGTATGCTCCATGAGAGCAGGGCTAAAGCTACCTTGTCTAATGCACAATTAGTATAATTCTAGCACATAAGTAATAATAAATGTGTGTTATAGAAATAAAAAATAGGAGAGGAATCCAAGATGGCGGCATAGGTAAACACCTACACTGCTGCCTCGCACAACAATTTCAAAACTACAACTAAAAGACAGAACGGACATCATCCAGAACCACAGGAAAGCTGGCTGAGCGGAAGTTCTATAAGTAGAGGGAAAGAGAGGGGTTCATGGAGACCCAGAGGAGCTGCAAAAAGCTGAGGTACAGAGACGTTTGCGAGGAGAGAGCGGGTGCCGGAGTGCCTGGCTGGCTTTCTCTGGTGGGAGGGAAACGGAGACTCCCAATGGCATTGAACCCCTTATCCTACGACACTAAACCCCAGATCCAGCCAAAACTCATACGGGGGGAGTTTGGACTGTGAAAAGGGAGAAGTGCAAGGAAATTTAGGGGAGTCGCAAAAGATCAAAGGCCCGGTGTTGCGCACGGCACTGCGCGCAGGACAGACTGCTGATTGTGCCGCTGGCTTTCGCGAGTGGGCGCGAGACAAACCCTCCCAACTGTGCCACTACTGACTTCACTAAACCCCTGTTTCGGACGAAACCCTGGAGACCCATACTCGTGGGGTCCTGGTGCGCAGGGAAGCGTGAAAGGCAGCGGTTAGAGGCACTGCAGGTGTGTGCACAAGGACCACTCCAGCCATTACCCAGTCACATGAGACTCAGGGGCTGTGGAGGGCGGGGCCGACTAGAAGGCAAGGTGGTCCCTTAAGCCCTGAGACTCCACCCCTCCCAAGCTCAACAGAGGCTTCTGCAGCTTTGCACTTCTGGTATCATAAAGCTGAATTCAACACAGAAGTTTCCCCTGCATAGTGAAAATGCCAAGACAAACAAAAGAAATGGAGGGAAAAAAACGACTGGATATAGAGTTCAAAACCACGCTTATAAGGTTTTTCAAAAATATGCTAGAAAAGTTGGATAAATTTAGTGAGACCCGAGAGGAGATGAAAAAGGACCAACTAGAGATGCAAAAGATTCAACTAGAGATGGAAAAGGTCCAACTAAAGATGAAAAAAGACCAACTTGAAATTAAACATACACTGACGGAAATAAAAACTATTATACAGAGTCCTAACAGCAGACTAGAGAAAGGCAAGGATCAAGTCAAAAATTTGAAATATAACGAAGCAGAAAACATTCAACTGGAAAAGCAAGAAGAGAAAAGAATCCAAAAATGTGAAGATAATGTAAGGAGCTTCAAGCGTACCAACATCAGAATTGTGGGGGTGCCAGAAGAAGAGAGAGAGCAAGATACTGAAAACCTATTTAAAGAAATAATGACTGAAAACTTCCCACATCTGGTAAAAGAAATAGACTTACAAGTCCAGGAAGCACACAGAACCCCAAATAAAAGGAATCCAAAGAGGACCACACCAAGACACATCATAATTAAAATACCAAGAGCAAAAGACAAAGAGAGAATATTAAAAGCAGCAAGAGAAAAACAGTTCATTACCTACAAGGGAGCACCCATACGACTGTCAGCTGATTTCTCAACAGAAACGATGCAGGCCAGATGGGAATGGCAAGAAATATTCAACGTGATGAACAGCAAGAACCTACAACCAAGAATAATCTATCCAGCAAAGCTATCATTCAGAATTGAAGGGCAGATAAAGAGCTTCACAGAGAAGAAAAAGCTAAAGGAGTTCATCAACTCCAAACCAGTATTATATGAAATGCTGAAAGATACTCTTT
>JAAGEH010002534.1:14261089-14318886 GCA_011751065.1 Lasiurus cinereus | reverse complement strand
CAAAGCTATCATTCAGAATTGAAGGGCAGATAAAGAGCTTCACAGAGAAGAAAAAGCTAAAGGAGTTCATCAACTCCAAACCAGTATTATATGAAATGCTGAAAGGTACTCTTTTAGAAGAGGAAGAAGAAAAAGGTAAAAGACAAAAAATTATGAACAACAAATACATATCTATCAACAAGTGAATCTAAAAATTAAGTGAATTAAAAATTTGATCAACAGAATAAACTGGTGAATATAATAGAATCAGGAGCACAGAAAGGGAGTAGATTGATAATTCTCAGGAGGACAAAAATCATAAAGCATCAAACAGACTGTGAAATTACAGCAGAAAGATTAAAGTTAGGTGAGGTAGATAAGTGATCAATCAAAGGACTTGTATGCATGCATATAAGCATAACCAATGATCACAGACACTGGGGGGTCGGGGTATGCTTGGGAGGAAGGGGGGCAGTGGGGAGATATGTATAAAAAATTAATAAAAATTAATAAAAAAATTTTAAAAAAAGAAATAAAAAATATTATAGTTGTGTGTGAGAGACTAATATTCCCAATAGCTAGCCTTATTAAGTGTTTATATACAGTGAGTGCAATATTCTAAGTCTATGTTCAATCCATGCCATACTTAAAACAATGATATGAGATAATTCCCATTTTTGCTCTTATTTTATGGATAAGAAAACATATATAAAAAAGGTAAGGTAACTTGACCAAAGTCACAACCAGGAAAAAGTTATATATATAGTGTAGCAGCTCTATATATTAAGTAAATACTTAGATATAATTCATATTTATATATGAAGTATATGATTGAAATTATAATTTTAGCTACAGAAAGAAATGTGTACTCTTTCTCAATAAAACATTGAAAAATGATTTAATGAAAATTAAAATACTCAATTCTATTTCTTTTTGACATGGGAGGAGGAAGTTCATTTCTCATCAATAATGAGAGAGGACTTCCTTCCTCTTTCATCCTGTGGAAAAGTACATCAGTTCTTTCCATACATTCTGCAAGTGGTTTCACAGGCCCCTGTGCATACTTTTGTATAACTACAGAGGACTTCAGTAAAGCCAAAAGCAGCCAATGACCCATTTTATTGTATGCAGAATATAATTGTCACTTCACTATTTATAGCTGGCATATGGTTATATAATATCATCATTATCTACTGCAGGAGCAACAAAAATAATTCTGATGTATAGTGCCTGATGTTTTAAAAGACCACATAAAAACTGATTCCCTTTACTTTATTAATCCATATATATAAAAGCCTAAGTGACCAAACAACCTCATGACTGGTTGATCTGTTGCTATGACATGTACTGACCACCAGGGGACAGATGATCAATGCACAGGATCAGGCTCCCTCCTGTATGAATTGGGCCTGCAGGGATCATGCTCCATGCTGTCTAAATTGGGCCTGTGGGGATCAAGCCAAAACAGGCTATCCGAAATCCCCCGAAGGGTTCTGGATCACAAGAGGGCACAGGCTAGGTGGAGGGACCCCATAGGTGCATGAATTTATGACCGGGCCTCTAGTATTATAATAAAAGAAGATGGTATAGCCCAGCCATTGTGGCTCAGAGGTTGAGTGTTGACCTATAAACCAGGAGATTACTGTTTGATTCCTGATGAGGCACATTAAAAGATTGCAGGCTTGATCCCCAGTAGAGGGCATGCAGGAGACAGCTGATCAATGATTCTCTCTCATCATTGATGTTTCTATCTATCTCTCCCTCACCCTTCCTTTCTGAAAACAATAAAAATGTATTTTTAAAAAATAGTATGGCCAAGGCCGGTTTGGCTCATGGATAGAGTATCGGCCTGGGGACTGAAGGGTCCCAGGTTCGATTCCGGTCAAGGACATGTACATTGGTTGTGGACATATCCCCAGTAGGGGGCATGCAGGAGGCAACTAATCCATGTCTCTCTCTCATCGATGTTTCTGGCTTTCTGTCCCTTTCCCTTCGTCTCTGTGAAAAATCAATAAAATATATTTTTTTTAAAAAATAGTATGGGTAATGTAAGTCATTTCTTATGAAAGCTCAATGAGAATGAATTGAAACAAAAGGATTAACTCAAAAGAAAAAATAATTTATTTGGACAAAAATGTCCTACAATTGAGATTTCAGAAGATGGTGGTTGGCAGGATGGAGGTGAGAGAGAGGAAGTGAGTGATTGAGGGTATGAAAGGAGAGTGTGGGGTGTGTGTGAGTGAGTAAGCGACAGTTAAAGCTCTATAGGAGCAGCAGGTGCTGGCAGACCAGGTTCTCTTAGACAAAGAGAGAGTACCACCACTGTGGGCACTCCCTGGACTGTGGGACTCTGGCACAGAGCCCATGCCATCTTGAAGGGGACAATGGCCTTTTTTAAGAATTCATCAGCACCACCAATTGGATAGGCCTTGGAACTGCCCTATGACCCAGCCCTATGACCCAGCAGTCACTCCAGCCAAAATCCTGCTGCCCGTGGGCCCTGGGACCTCCACCACCAAAGGTACATCCCTTGGCAGCAGTAAGTGCAACTTCCTCGACCCCAGTGGCAAAACTCGGACAAAACATTCACGTGTTTCCAGCTCACCCAAACATCCAGGGCACCCCACTCCATAGGCAACACCTGGGAGCCACTGGGATCCCCATGGGTGTGATTTTGAACAGACAAGGATGTGCAGCCCTGTAGTAAAAATTCTGAACTCCCTCTTCCTGAATAACTGCCCAGGGACACTCCATCTGTGCAACATCAGTGCCAGGGCCCCTCAGAATGCATCAGAGCTCTGCACAGGCAAAAGCACCTCCACAGATATACATTTCCAACAGGCAGGCACCCTGAACCCATCTACCCACAGGACACTTGTGGGAGCCACTGTGAGCTCTCCCTGGGTATGATCAAACAGGGGCGCACTCCCCTCCAACAGTAGAAATTCTGAATTCACTCATCCTAGATACCAGAGGTACCTCAATTACATGGCTGCATTACCAGGGCCCTTCAGAGTGCTTCAGTGTGCCTCTCAGGCAAAGGTACCGCAAGTGCCCCTGTGAGTCACCACTGGGAGTGAGCACCTATCCACCACAGGTGCAGCAACAAAAGCTGAGTCTGGCCACCCCACAACCTCAGAACTCTTGACATCACAGTCATGCCTTTCCAGAGCACATGCCCCCTGAACTTCATCAACACAACAGATGGTTCCTGGGTGCCACTCTGAGTCCCCACTGGGCACATGTGATTTTAATTAAGGGTGCAAGATAGCAAAAATTGGGACACTCCCCTTCATGGCTGCTGACTTCTAGACACCGCAGTTGTGACTCTCAAGTTCACAGGCCTACATCAAGAGAACCCAAATAGCTCAAGCAGGGAGCCACAGTAGATTACCAAGCCCAGGAGAACTGAGAGATTACACCAGTAGCACCACCCCCAAAAGAACCTAGGTAGCAAAGAAATTGGATCTACAATTAAAACATTCCAGGAAAACATGGGAAGACAAAAAAGCAATACCCAAAGGAAAAAAAAAAAGAGGAATCACCAGAAAGGGAGTTAAATGAAGTTGAGGCTAGCAGCTTATCAGAGAAAGAATTTAGAGTAATGGTTATAAGGATGTTTAAACAGCTGGATGACAAATACAAACAACTCAATGAGAATTTCAAGGAGCTGAATCAGAATGTCGCCAACATGAACCCAGAGGAGAAGAAGAATGACATAGCTACCATAAAGAACACAATGGAAGGCTTAAACAGAATAGAAGAGGCTAAAGACCACATCAGTGAATTAGAAGACAAGGTAGGAAAAAACACAGAAACATAGCAGCAACTGGAAAGAAGACTTAAAAAGCAAGAGGAGAGCCTAAGGGAACTTTGGGAGGACACAAAATGACACAATATTCATATAATAGGGGTACCAGAAGGAGAGGAAGAGAAGCAAGAAATAGAAGACCTGTTTGAAGAAATAATGACAGAAAACTTCTTTGATATTGGCAAGAAAAAAAATGAAAGTCCAAGAAGCACAAATGAACCCTAAAAGACCAACACCAAGATACATCATAATTAAATTGGCAAATACCAATGACAAAGTAAGAATCTTAAAGGTTGCCAGAAAGAGACAGAAAGTTACCTACAAAGGTTCTCCTATAATATTAACAAATTTCTCAACAGAAAATATTCCAGGCCAGAAAAGAATGGAATGAAATTTACAAAGTGATGCAAAGTAAGGGACTGAACCCAAGAATACTATAATCAACAAGGCTATGATTTAAAATTGAAGGTGGAATCAGGAGCTTCACACACAAAAAAAGGACATGAGACTTTATCACTACCAAACCAGCAATGCAAGAAATGCTAAAGGGACTGCTCTAAAAAGAAGAAAGAGAAAGGCAAGAAAAATATGACAACAAACATGTACTTGTCAATAATAACATTAAACATAAATGGATTAAATGCACCAATTAAAAGACATAGGGTAGCTGAATGGAAAGAAAACATGACCCATATATTTGCTGTCTGCAAGAGGCATGCCTCATAACAAAGGATTGATACAGACTGAGAGTGAAAGGATGAAAAAACATTTTTCAGGCAAATGGAAATGAGAAAAAAGCTGGGGTTGCAATACTTAATCTGATAAAATAGACCTCAAAGTAAAGACCATAACAAGAAATAAGGAAGGCCACTACATAATACTAAAGGGAAAAATTCAACAAGATATAACTCTGGTAAACATATATATTTACAGGAACACCCAAATACATAAAATAACTTCTGAAAGATACCAAAGTAGAGATTGATAGAAATACAGTCATAGAAGGGGACTTTAATACCACACTGACACCACTGGACAAATCAACTAAACAAAAAATCAGCAAAGAAACAGCAATCCTAAATGACACACTACATCAGATGGACTTAATTGACATCTTTAGAACATTTCACTCCATAGCTACAGAATATACATTCTTCTCCAGTGCACATGGAACATTTTCAAGGATAGACCACATATTAGGCAGTCTCTTCAAATTCAAGAAGAGAGAAATCATATCAATCATCTTCTTATATCACAATGTAATAAAACTGGAAATCAACTACAATAAAAACAACCCAAAGAAATCAAACACATGGAAACTAAATAGCATGCTATTAAATAATAACTGGGTTACCAGAGAGATCAAAGAAGAAATAAAAAAAAACATCCTGGCAACAAGTGACAATGAAAACACAACAACCCAAATTCTATGGGACACAGCCAAAGCAGTCTTCTGCGGGAAGTTCGTAGCTCTACAAACCTACTGCAAAAAAATAAAAACAAGAAAGAATGGTAATAAATTATCTAACCCTACAACTCAAAGAGTTAGAATGAGACCAACAAGAAAAGCAGAAGGACGGAAGTAGTAAAGATCAGAGCAGAGATAACAACATTGAGACCAAAGAAACAATACAAAAGATCAACAAAACCAAGAGTTGGATCTTTGAAAGGAAAAACAAGATTGATAAACCTCTGGCCAGGCTTACTAAGAAGCAAAGAGAGAGGACCCAAATAAACAAAATCAGAAATGAAAGAGGAGAAATAACAACAGACCCCACAGAAATACAAAGGAGTGTTAAAAAATATTATGAACAACTCTATTCCAACAAATTGGACAACCTGGAGGAAATGGACATATTCTTAGAAAAATATAACCTTCAAAACTCAATCAGGAAGAATCTAAAAACCTCAATAGGCCAATAACTATGGAAGAAATTGAAGCAGTCATCAAAAAGCTTCCAGCGAACAAAAGCCCAGGGCCAGGCAACTTCACAGGGGAGGTTTATCAAACATTCAAGAAAGAACTAAAACCTGTCTCCTCAGACTATTTCAAAAAACCCAAGAGAAAGGAACACTTCCAAGCTCCTTCTATGAAGCTAGCATCACCCTAATACCAAAATCAGATAAAGACAACACAATGAAAGAAAATTAAAGGCCAATATCCCTCATGAAAATAGATAACAAAATCCTCAAAAAAAATCCTAGCAAATCAGATCCAGCAGTACATCAGTAAGATCATACACCATGACCAAGTAGGATTTATACTAGGGATGCAAGGAATGAACATTATCTGCAAATCAATAAATGTGATACATCACATAAACAAATTGAGAGATAAAAACCACATAATCATATCATTGATGCAGAAAAAGCATTTGACAAAATCCAACACCCATTTTTGATAAAAAATCTCAACAATATGGGAATAGACAGATCATACCTCAACATAATAAAAGCCATATATGACAAACCAACAGCCAACATCATACTCAATGGGCAAAAACTAAAAACATTTCCCCTAAGAATAAGATCAAGACAGGGATGCCCACTTTTATCACTCCTGTTCAACATAATACCAAAAGTACTAGCCATTGTGATTAGACAAGAAGAAGAAATAAAAGGCATCCAAATTAGAAAAGAAGTAAAACTTCCTCATTCACAGATGACATGATAATGTACATAGAAAACCCTGAAGATTCCATCAAAAAATTATTACACTTAATAAATGAATTTGGCAATGTAGCAGGATACAAAATTAATGCCAAGAAATCTATGGCATTTCTATACACTAATAGTGAAATTACAGAAAGAGAGACGAAAAAAGCAATCCCATTTACCATTGCACCAAAAAAATTAAGATACCTAGGAATAAACCTAACTAAGGAAGTAAAAGACCTATATGCAGAAAACTACAGGACACTGAAAAAAGAGACAGGAAGACATAAACAGATGGAAGAGCATACTATGCTCATGGATTGGGAGAATCAACATCATTAAAATGTCCATACTACCCAAAGCAATCTATAGATTCAATGCACTACCCATTAAAATACCAATGACATATTTCACAGACCTAGAAAGAACTCTTCAAAGATTCATCTGCAACAAAAAAAGACCCCAAATAGCCACAGCAATCCTGAGAAAGAAGAATAAAGTAGGACTTGTATGCATGCACATACCAGATTTCAAGCTATATTACAAAGCCACTGTTCTCAAAACAACCTGGTACTGGCACAAGAAAAGGCATATAGACCAATGGAATAGAATAGAGAACCCAGATATTGACTCAATTAATATTTGACAAAGGAAGCATAAACATACAATGGAGTCAAAACAATCTCTTCAATAAATAGTATTGGGAAAATTAGAAAGATACATGCAAAAAAATGAAACTAGACCACCAACTTACACCATACCCAAAAATAAACTTAAAATAGATACAGTACTTAAACATAAGATGGGAAACCATAAAAATATTAGAGGAATCCACAGGCAGCAAAATCTCAGACATATACCAAAGGAACTTCTTCAGTGATACTGCTCCTAGGGCAATGGAAGCTAAAGAGAAAATAAACAAATGGGACTACAACAAAATAAAAAGCTTTTGCACAGCAAAAGAAACCATCAACAAAACAACAAGAAAGCCCACTGTATTAAAGAGCATATTTGCAAATGTTATCACTGACAAAGGTTTAATCTCCAATATTTACAGGAAACTCATACAACTCAATAAAAGGAAGATAAATGATCCAATTTAAAAAATTGGCAATGGGCCTAAATAGATACTTTTCAAAAGAAGACAAAAGGAAGGCCAAGAGACACAAGAAAACATGCTCAAAGTTACTAATTATCCTATAGATGCAAATCAAAACAACAATGCAGTACCATCTCACATCTGTCAGAATGGCTATCATCTACAAATAAACAAACGATAAGTGCTGGTGAGGATGCAGACTAGTGCACCCACTGTAGAAAACAGTATGGAGTTTCCTCAAAAAAACTAAAAATGGAACTCCCATTTGACCCAGTAATCCCACTTCTAGGAATATATCCCAAAAAGCTAGAAACACCAATCAGGAAGGATATATGCATCCATACATTCATAGCAGTCCAATTTACAATAGCTAAGATTTGGAAACAGCCTAGGTGCCCATCAGCAGATGACTGGATCAGAAAACTGTGGTACATCTACACAATGGAATACTATGCTGCTATAAAAAAGAAAGAATTCTTACCATTTGCAGGCAGCCTGGATGGAACTGGAGAGCATTATGTTAAGTGAAATAAGCCAGTCAATGAAATAAAAATACCATATGATCTCACTCATTTATGGATAATAAAGAACATTATAAACTGATGAACAAAAAGATAGATACAGAGGAAATAAAGTATCAAACAGACTTAAATTTTAGTAGGAAGTTTGGGGAGCGGTGGGAGAAATAAGAGATCAACCAAAGGGCTTGTATGCATGCATATAAGCATAACCAATGGATGCAAAACAGTGGGGGGGGGACCTGGAGGGGGAAATGGAAAAATATGTACGTATATAATACCTTAATCAATAAAAAAATGGAAAAAATTTTTTGAAAAAAAAAGCTTACAATTCATTGCTGTATTCTTGTTCCTAAAATAAGTCTTTCTTTTGTTTTCAATATACATGAGTCAAGATTCTATAAATTGACATGCAGTGTAAAACAGACACACTAATTATAACAGTGCATATGAATTTCTTTCTCTTAGCTACTGGCTTTATTCACTCCAGTCAGGAAAACCATGCTAGCAACCCCCACTTCTAAAAACAATAGTTACTAACAGGACTCTCTGAAATCAGTTCTCCATTAAAGTATGTTTATGGATTTGAAATAAACAAAGAAAACAATTTTAAGAGAGCAAGTAAAGTACTTTTAAAACTTTGTTGTTGTTGTTGTTGTTGTTGTTGTTGTTGTTGTTGTTGTTAATCCTCACCTGGGGCTATTTTTTCCATTGATTTTTAGAGAGAGTGGAAGGGAGCAAAAGAGACAGAAAAAGAGACAGAGTTAGAGAGATACACGATTAATTGCCTCCTGCACATGTCCCCACCTGGGCCAGACTGAGCCTGCAATCCAGGTATGTGCCCTTGATCGGAATCCAAATGGGTGACCCTTCAGTCCTCTAGCCAACACTCTAACCACTAAACAAAACTGGTTAGGATTGTTAAAGTTTTTTAATATTGATGAGTAGAACATCATTACCAAACAATCAAAATCACTTTAGAATAGCAATTTCCAGTCTTTTTTGTCTCAGGGCACACATAATGTAATTACTAAAAATATGCAGCACACCAAAAACATATTTTTTGCCAACCTAACAAAAAAATAGGTATACCGTAATTTTGATTCATTCACACCAGCTGGCTATCATTGTGTTGGCTGTTGTCATTTTTTATTTGACAATCTAAGGAAAAAGAGGTCAGTGTGCCTAACTAAATAATCCATAATTGCATGTTTCAAAAATTATTGGAGCACACCAATTGAAAATTGCTCCATTAGACCAATTGTTCTCAACTGGGGACAATTTTTCTACAGTGGACACTGAGGTATATCTGAAGACAATTTTTTATCATGAATTGGGGGAAGCATGCAGGAGATGCTACTGATATCTACTGGGTAGAGGCTAGAGAGAAGACAAGTTGATAATTGATCCCATGGAGATGTCAAGTAGATGGTTGAATAGACATATATATAGAGCTCATGATGGAAGTCAGGACTAGAGACATGAGTTTAGGAATCATCTGTTTATAGTTAAATTTATAGGACTGAAAGAGATTACCTCAAAGTGAGTGGATATAAGGAAAAATTACATAAACTCTGTGATAGGTTGTATTTTTTTAGTACTTACCATCGACGTGCTCATATACAGTGTGGCTCTGAAATGGATTCTAAGTCCCCTCCTCTCAAATCTGGGTGGGCTTGTGAGTCACAATGAAACTAATGTAGTGGAAGTGACACTGTATGACTAAGAGTAGATCAGAGAAGGAACACTTGCACTTGGATCTGTGAGCAATGACTCAAGTTCAACTACCTTGCAGCTGCCATCATGTGAGAAAGCAGGCTCTCCAGCTGACGATCTGTTTTTATTGGCCAGTAATGTGTAGAAGTCAAGCACTGTTGACAAGGGACAAGGGTGAATCTGAGTCCAGTGTGATGGCCCTTACGCTCTGCATCCAGATCTCAGCACTCTACATAGTGACCAGTCTCAGCATCTGGGAGAAAACCAAAGGAAACTTATTTTGCCTCTAATTATTTAGCTAGTAATTAGGAAAAAAATACTCTTAAAAATGACTGGTGTTCCCATTAGTAAGCCTAATATGGCTTCCCTTTGCTTAGTGATGGTGGGAACATAGTTGAGAGTGTAACTGGCACCAACTTGTCTTTTTGTCTCCACAACATTCTCCACTCTTCAAAAAAGAAAAATACATTTTACCCTGACACATCTATGAGGAAAATACATTCATTGTCAATACTCTGGTTTTTGGTCACCTATCTGTCACCCTCATTACCACCACTTTATAAGTAAATTAAGTGCAAAGGTATATGTATCGGCTTATATACATTTATTTCTATATCACCTAGAGCTATTATAGACAATCAGAACATGCTTTGGTTGCTCAAGAAATCATTATATCTTTTAAAGTGCTTCAGATTATTTGATATTATAATTATTGTAAGCACATTCATATATAATGCTACTAGGATGAGATGAGAAATAAATTTCAAGGACCTAGAAGAGCAGCTTTCTCTGTCTCATTACTGTTCTGCCATATATAATAATAAATTATGACTATCCCACAGAAAAATTCCAAGGAGCACCATAATATGTGTGTTGCCAGATCCTTGAAAGGCAGAATTGTAGATCTTCATATTATTACATATATTATTTTGTTCATTGTTTTAATTTGGGGAAATTAGTTATGAATTATTTCTTTAAAATAGAAGATAAACAATTTTAATACTCTGTAACATTATGTTATTTATAAGATTACTGACTTCCAATTATATGACTGCAATGATGTCCATATACATGGGCATATAGGAAAACAGTATTCAAAGAAAATTTATTTCTCTAGATATGGCTAAATATACATGTTAATTTGCCCAAAAAATAATAATATAAGTTTAAAATTTTTTCAGAGCATGATTTAGTAATACAAAAGCACTTAATGTCACTGAAATACAATTTGATTTTATTGTTCTATTTCGTCATGTGTAAAATCAAAGTATCAGTTTTTTGATCCTCCAAGACAATTTAATGAACAAATTAAAATTTGGAGAACTTAGAGGGAAATAGTTTTTATCTTGTCTTATCAAAATAATTGCTTTCATTTCTCTGTGATACAATTCATATTAATTTAAAAATATTAACTTATTGGCAATATATCGCACACATAGTCATATTTATTTTTATAACCATGGTCTCAGCTACAAAGTAGAAATCATAATTATAAGAACCTAGAAATTCTTATTTTTGTAAAATATGTTGTTTAATTTATTCTTATTGTCAAATATCCCACATTTATAGTTAAATGTTTCAGTGTTTTAAACTCACATTAGGTAAAATAGGTGTTATGTTTCTTTTTCAAGTGATGAAACTGACGTTAAGGTAGGTAAAGAATCTTACCCCAGAATGTGTAACTAGTTGGGGAGGTAACTGACCGTAGGACTCACATATCCCCGTATCTTCATATTTTCTTTTTTTAAAAATATATTTTGAATGATTTCAGAGAGGAAAGGAGAAGAAGAGAGAGATAGAAACACCACTGATGAGAGAGAATCATTGATCAACTGCCTCCTGCACACCCCTGACTGGGAATTGAACTAGCAACCCAAGCATGTGCCCTGACCAGGAATCAAACCATGACCTCCTCATTCATAAGTCTGCACTCAACTACTGAACCACGCCGGATGGCTTTATATTTTCTAATGAAAGTTGTCACTCTGCTGGGCCAGAAGGTAAGTCTTCACTTTAATCAGTTTAGTAATTACCGTCACCATTTAATAAATATAAATAATTTTAAATGACCAAAAATTGAATCTACATACTTTCTGAGAGCTTGAAAAAAAAATCATAACTAGAGAACAATTTTCTACCCAGATACTGCTACAGAATGAGTCTGAACTGACCAGAAAAAAGAAAATGTGCCTGTGAGTTTTATTTCTACAGGGTCTTCAAGTCTCATTTTACAGAGCCTTGTGCTCAATGCAAATAGTATTTAACATCTAGATTAACAACAGTAAAAACTTTTTCACATTTTTCAAAGGATGAAACTTGTGAAACCCTAAGAAAAAGCTAAGTATAGCCTTGTGATTTAGTCCCGCGTGATAGAGTCATCAGCTCACTGAAAATAGTGTCCGGGTCACACAAATGATCCAGCTGAACAGTTAATGAGTGGTTATCATAGGCTCAGTGTCAATCGGGTGGGAAATGAACAGAAAATCCCAAACGTAAATTTGTTTAACATTTGCCATCAGTGACCCAGAGAGATAGAGAGCTTATTTAAGTTTGCATCTGGATAAGAGAAAATGTCCTTTCTGGTGGTAAAAATTTCAAAAATGAAAAGAAGGAATACAACAGAATCATAATTTAAATACTTTCATTAATTGCAAAGAACTGGTCAGAGAAAGAATCAAGATCAATGGAACTAAGAAGTAGTATAGTGTCTTCGAGAAAATTAGAAGATAAGAATACAGAATGAAAAAAATACTTGCAATTGCTTGACCTTTTGCTGTCTGTTTCTGTAACCCCCAAGTTCACTGTGAGCACATACAACCACACACACACAAACATCCACACACACACACACACACACACACACACACACACACACACATTATACCAAACAGAATAGGATTCCAGATAGAAAAACTGTAGTGTATATACAGTATGTTACGTAGAAACTTTCTTTTAGTGAGACTCAGAAGCTTCTAATGAAAGAATACATATCCTTAAGTGTTGTCTTGTCACACATGTTTACCTGTATGCTTTATAAAGTCATACAGATTCCTGGATAAAATGAAAGTATGAGAGGTGCAGAAGACATTGTGTGTGTTTTGTTTTCTTTTTTTTTCTTTTTAAAGACAAGTTGAAAATACTAAGTAATTAAGCCAAGATTATGCAAAGAATAAGGTGCAAAAAAAAGTGTCAAAAATAAAATAAAAAATATGTTTAATGCTATATTTATTCTTTTCAACCAGACAATTCTGCCTTCCCTATTCAGCCTCATTCAAAGATGGAACTTTGAAAATAAAGCACAATGTTTAAAAATAACAAACCTCACACCATGAAATAGATTAGATGATGGAAAAAAACTAATCACATCATGCTGAAAATTTTTGTTTCAAAATTTGCAAATGCTAAAATGAAGAGTATTTCATTGATTGGCATAATTTCTTTCTCTTTTACGCAAAGATTTTAGATGAAATAGTCTTATAAACTGGATGTGGAATAAATTTAGACCATAGCAATACCTTGCAGTTCAGATAGAAAGGGCAAACAATAACTTCGTATATTTTTAAAAAATCAATCTTTGCTTATGGGTGGGATTTTGCTATTTGAAGTGGGAGGGCAAAAGGACAATAGGATTTTTTTTTAAATCTCTATCTGTCATGAATTGAGACAAATGTAACTACTCTGTAAAACAGCATTCTCTTTGCTTCCCCCTTCAATACCAAGATAAAACTGTAAAACATGTTTTAAGAAAACAATACATAATTGATTATATCATTGTATTTAATAATTTGGGAGGAAATGTTTATATTTGTACATTGTTTTCATGGACCAGACTACGTAAATATGTGTTCACTTCTTTTGGAGATACCGTATATAATCTATGATAAAATACTTCTCTAAATGTTGACCTTTCAACTTTGCTCATTTCAAAACAGACTGTCTATAATGCTCTGTGCATGTGAGTGTGTGTCTGTGCATGTGTGTGAAGACAAATATGTGTTTGAAACACTCTTTGTAAGAATTCTGTTCTCTTTCATCTAATTAGTCAATCCCTGACTCCACATTTTTGGTTAGAAGTTCATAATTTAGTCTCTTGTTTTTATTTTTTTCTCCCAGAATTTAATATTAAAGAGTTTGGCTTTTGTAGGAATTTCACTTGTGTTTTAATATTTTTCTATATAGTTTCTTAGGAGAAATTAAGTGATTCAGGACAACTGAGAGTAATAAAAATTTTATTAATTTTCACTGATAATTCATGACAAATTATAAAGAAAGGAAGCAATGAAAATTTGGAAACACGGAGATTGTCCTAAAAATTTTTGGATTTCTTTATTGGAGGATTTTCAAAAGACATGTTCTGAAATATTTTTAAGAAAGCATGAAATTCCATGTCATGTCACATTAATTAATAGATATTGCCACATATACTAAAAATATAGCCCATTCATTCTTGCAAAACCAACTTTCCCTGAAGGTGAAATATATTGCACATCCTTGATTATCCCAAGTTTTTAATCCATTTCTAGCTCTGAAAATAACAACAATTTATGGTCAAAAGTTATGTCAAATTAAGAAAATAAAAGTGTACTTTTTATTTTTCTCTCTGGTTTCAAAATGAAAGCCCATTCCATCCGACATAGTTTTCTAGCACTGCTGTAACGTAATGGTCACAACTGATGGCTTAAACAGCAGTATTGTCTCACAGTTCTGGACACTGGAAGCCTGAGATCAAGGTATCAACAGGATTGCTTCCTTCTGAAAGCTGTGAGGAAAGGACCTGTTCCCAGCCTCTCTCCTTGGCTTGTAGATGGCCAACCTATCTCTGTGCCTCTTCCCATGGCCTTTTGTCCTGTTTGAGTGTTTGTCTCCAAATTTCCCCTTTTAATAAGAATACCACCACTCAGATTGGGTTAAGACCACCCTAAGAACCTCATTTTAACCGGATTACACATATAAAGACCCTCTCTTCTTATAAGTCACATTGAGGTACTGAGAGTTATGACTTCAACATATGAATTTGGGGAAGGGACATACAACTTAAAGCATAACACCATTGTAAAACTTTTCTTTGTGTAGAAAATTTTCATGTAAATAAAATATCTGAATAAAGAGGAAAAATTCAGACCATATATCTGTGGGTGCCACCCACTTGGGTTAGATGAAAGCACTGGGTCTATGCTTAGTCAAGTCCAATATCCAATGAGATTCATTCAAGTTTTCCTAGAAGTTAGAAATTAATGATAAAAAAAACTGTATCAATTAAAACTCCATTGCAAGGGACAATGTTTTGCTTAAACAAACAAACAAAAAATTTAGTCATTCCCATAACTAGAAAGTCTAGAGACAAGACTGGAGGTGTGTGTGTTTGAATTCAGTGGCATCAAGATAAAATTTTCCACTCTACCTGGTTTGGCTCAGTGGATAGAGCATCAGCCTGCATACTGAAAGATCCCAGGTTCAATTCCGATCAAGGACATGTACCTTTGGTGCAGGGCCATCCCCAATAGCAGGTGTGCAGGAAGCAGCTGATTGATGTTTCTCGCTCATTGATGTTTCTAACTCTCTATCCCTCTTCCTTCCTCTCTGTAAAAAAAAAAAAATCAAAAAATATATATATTTTTAAAAGATAAAAGTTTCCTACTTTTTTTTATATTACTCAGATCTGCCATTATCTTATTGGCTTCATCCTCTCAGATTTAAGTCCAGTAGGAAGAAACTTTCCAACAATCATCTTTGTGTCTTCCTGTGTCAGATTGGGTCATGTGCTCATGCTGATCCTAATAGCCAGGGAATGAGGTAGCTTTAATTCAAGGCTGAAGTCACAACCACTCCTCTAGAATCAGTGCAGGAGAAACTTCCTACTGAGTAGAGAAACAATGTAAGAGAAACTGATCACTAAATAAACATCAAAAGGTATTACTGGAAGTGGGGGAAGTGGGGTAAATACATATGGGATGCCAAAATCAACAAATATTCACTACAGAGGCCCAAGTGACAAACCCAGAAGTAAGTGGGTCAACTTGGAGTAGTATCTTCTTACTTACACAAGACCTCCAATGAGTCAATAAATATTAAAAATGAGATTTAAGAACCTATCAGAATTCTCATATGATGCTGAATTTATCTGTAAAATGAACATCATCTAATCCTCTGATTTTGCATGCAAAAACTCATTGTCAACTACACTTCTGCAGAAGATGCCCAATAACTGAAAATAATGGCTCTGATTTATTGAGCTTGAATAACCCAAGTGGCTCAAGAATGCAGAGAAGTATAGGCAACAGCCAAAAGAGAACAAGCTTAAGTGAAACTTTCCAAGTTGCCTTTTTTCCATCTCTCAAGCAATAAAGAATATTCAATACTATATTCACTAAGGAGAAACCAATATTTTATTTTCCAATAGACTAAGAAAAAGGAAACTTTAAAAATAAATTTGGAAGACCTAAATTACTACATCTGTCCATTTCCTCTCAGTTCATTAAGACATTGTCCCAATTAGTGGAAATATTTCTGGTCCACACTCATTTAATGATGCAAACTATGAAAAAATTATTGATTGCAGGTTTTTTATTTCAACTCTTATTGTTCATATATTTATTGAATCAAATTTAGGACCTAGGATCTGAAACATAATCAAGATAATATATGTGTGAAGTAGCTTTTTGGTTAGAGATTAACTATTTTTGTTCTAGGAGATTTTATGTCAGTGTTCCTTGGTATTACATAATTTTTCACTTTAAAATCAAACTAGTTAAATCCTCTAGACTCCTCTAGATCATTTCTCCACCCTTCAGTTTGTCTATCTTGCGCTTTGTTTTTGTTTTGTTTTGTTTTTGTTTACAAAAGAGGAAAGGCTGTGAGCCTAAGAAGCTTAATCAACTTCATCCTTTTTAAGCCAAGAAGTGTAATCTGCATTACATATAAATTTACATCATAATTTTTTTTTTGTAAAGGGGAAGGGTCTAGCTTTGTATACTTTTCTTTCTCACTTCTCTTTATCTTTCAAAAAAATTAGAAGAAAAGTAGAGAGGATCAGGCCAGACAAAAAACATTTTGGACCTTATTTATATGGAATGGGTACTAATTATCAACTTCCCCGCAATTCATAACAAAGTACCAGCTGAAAGTGGTTAGGAAGTGTCGGAAATATTAAATGTGTTACTAATTATTTCTGTACCTCATCAACAACTCAGCATTTTTATTTTTGGTAATCATGACTCACCCTCTTCACCCATTTATCATTTCGATTGTTTTTTATTATAGGTATTGACATGGTTTCATGAGAAAAATGACCCTAAAAAGATACTAGGTCCTGGATGTCATGTAGAGACCCACCCTCCATCCATTTCACTCCAAAATCATATCCTGCCTGTTCTTCATCTATTCTTTGATTTCAGTGGGACAACTGAAGAGTGAATACTATGTTGCTGAAAATTGCAGTCTGGCTCTGAAAAGGATTTTTATAATGCATATTCTAAGAACTATACTCTGAAACATTTTAAACATTGCATAAATGTCAGCAGTAGATATGCATTATCATATGTATAGGTTTTAACCCTAACATTTTTAATAGTCATGAGGTCAAGACTTCTTTATCATATTCCTAAAAGCCTTAGTCTAAAAATAAATAAATAAAAATACCTAAACCATAGGGTTCATTCAATAAATACTTATTAATTAAACAAATAAAGAAGCTGTCTCCAGATGTCATCCCATAGTGCCAGAAATGGTAGGTCACAGGAGTAACATGAACTTGTCTGTCTCTGTCTTCTAGAGCATGAGAGTTGTGAAGATTATATGAGATGAGGAGTTCCAGTGAGTGGAGAAAGTAAACACTGTGCCCACACCCTCCCATGACCACATCAAAATTACAGCTACGGAAAATCAACCTGAAGCACTATCTGAAGACTAGTTGAATGAAAATCCTATAACTAAGGATATAAAAAAAGAAGCTGCAATATTGGTTCAGAGATTCAAAACTAACTAATCCCACACCAACGTGTGGCAGTTGAAAACTGGGAGGCATATGACTACAGAGGACCTCCTGAGGAATGAGAAGTTCCAGCCCTCTACTGGGGCTGCCCAACTCAGGGGTCCAGTTTTAAGAGAGAAATCTCCACAAAATATGGCTGTGAAAATCAGCATGTATTCCCACCAGGTGAGAAGGTGAGCTGCTAGAAACTTAGGTATCCTCTTAAAGGGCCTACTCATAGATACACTCACTCACTCACCCTAAATTCCAGCAAAGGGACAATGGGTCAGAAAGCACTAGAGACATATGGGGATAACTAACTTTGTGGCTTCTGGGAGAGGGTTATAAAGACAGCTGCCATTTTCCCTGGATTGAGTCCTCTCACACACAGCCTACAGGCACAGGCAGGCACCAAATCTGATTCTGCATTAACCTGGTGAACATTACTCACCCTGGTGACTCCCTAAAACCCTGCCTCACCCAACTCACATACCACCCTTCGCTCTTTCGGGAGCTGTGCCTCACAGGCAGCTAGCCTTAGCCCACACTAAAGACTTTCCCAAGCAGATGGCAGCTGGCCTCAGTGTGCCCTGAGCCTATTGTTGAGCAGCCCAAAAACCAGCACTGCTGGCAGCCGACCTGGGGTTCCAGCATGTCCTCTCTCACACACCTCTGGGCCCAACACAGGCAGCTACCAATTGTGAATAGTTTTGTTGCTCCTATCAGGTAGCCCCAAACCTGGCACAGGCAATAGCTGACATTGGCCTGCAATGGAGCTCCTCCAAAAGGTCCAGGAACCAACAGGCTCAGTGGTCTGCTTCAGACTACAACAGAGCACCACAAATGACACATCCAAGGAGTTGTCACAACAGGGTCCAGAGCCCCCACTAGGACAAATGCCACTCCATGGGGTCAGTTCTCACACAGTAGCTCACATGCTGTGGTCATGGCCAGTCCTTATAGCTAATCAGCCTTAGGGTCAACCCCACCCACTCACATGCCAATGGTAATCAAGCATAAACTGCCTACATGGAAGACACTCCTGGAGCACCCAATCAAGTGACAAGGGAAACTGTAACACTGGACCCCTCTGGACACCTACTACACACGGCCAAATGATCCTAATCATAGTATTACCAGAAATAGGATCTCTTCTAACTTTTAAACTTGAATTTATTTATTGCCTTCCCTTAAACATTCATCCAAGTACAAAGTCTGATAACTTTGCTCTACCATTTTCTCCCCTAGCCACAAGCTATTCAGTAGCGCATACCTAGATTATTGCCACAAGCTTCTCACTAGTTTTTTTTTAATCCATTTTATAGCTAAAGAATAAAGGTTTTTCCTTAAATATTAGTTGCATATGGCTTGCATACAGATAACCAAATTTGAGGAATCAAGTTATTTGCTATCTCCAATTCCCCAAATCCATTGTGGAATATAATCATTTTCAAATATTAAAATTCCCTTACAGGCATTCTCATGTCTTTAATATTTTGCATTTTGTGTTTATCCATAGTATTCTTCATCTAAATTTATCAAATTTGATATAACCTAATTCATCAATATTTGCCTTAAACTTTGTTCCTTTGGAGTTTTATTTAAATAATTATTACTCATCTCTAGATCACAAGTATTCTCCTATGCTTTCATCTGTTAACTACATATATAGTTTTACCTTCCACATCTAGAGTTTACTTTTGAATACTTTGTTAGTAAGCAATCCAGTTTACTTTTTTGCCTATGGTAAGATTTCCCAACAACTTCTAAATAATTAACCCATTCCCCACCTTAACTTGAGGTGTCTTTTTTATTGTAAATTAAGTATGTGCAAATACATTCCAATCAAAATACAAGTTGTATTTTCTATGTAGCAGGAAGACTCATTGTTTACAAGTAAGTCAATTGTAAGAAAAATAAAGAGTGTGTGTGTAGGGAGGGCGGGGGGCTGGTGATTCTTGCTTGTTTTATAAGATATTGAGAAATTGGCCCAGGAACAAACAAACAAACAAAAAATGAACAGGATGGAACAGCAAGCACAACTGGTATTTTGATTGAAAGGTTATTTATAGATTAATGTAAATGTATAGGTTAATTTAGGGGATATGCAGCCTTTTCACAATATTAAGTTATCAACCAGAAACAAACAATGTCTGTTTATAAAGATCATTATTTATGTTCTTTATTACAGTCTTAAATTTTTCCACATAATTGTGTGTTCTTTTTAATATGGTAATTACAAATTTTGCTGAATTTATTGGGATGACATGGTTCACAAAACCATATAAATTTCAAGTGTACAACTCAACAAAACAGCATCTAAACACTGCATTGTGTGCCCATCACCCAAAGCCAACACTCTTTCCATCCCATTTAACACTTTTTTACCCAGGTCCACCTACTCCTACCCCCATTTCCCTCAGGCTATCACTACATTGCTGTCTGTGTGTATCTATGTGTCATATATATATATATTTCTTTTTCTTTCTGCTAATCCCTTCATCTTCTTTCATCCAGTCCCCCGTCTTCTCCTATGACAGCTGTTATCTTTTCCATGTATCCACGCCTCTGTTTCTATTGTGTTCATTAGATTCAATGTGTTCTTGATTAAGCTAATTTTGGATTTCTTACAGGTCTTGTTGCTACTGTGAGTATTTTCTAGTTGATTACATGTTGTCTCTCCAACATCATCTCATTCAGTGTTCTAATAGGTTCCTTAATTCCAATACAATTGATTTAAATACAGAATAGCTCAGCATAGAAATATGACAGATTAACAGATAAATTGCATTTGGATAAATAAACTGGGAGATTTGGGTTTTAATTTCATGAAATATATGAGCATGTCTGTAGTCTAAGGAGATATAGCCATGGGGGAGAGAGAGCATAAAGACATCAAAGTAGCATGTTGGAGTATGGGGAGAAGAGAATGAAGGATTGACAGTAAAAAGGAAATGAAGTAAATTCTTGGGAATAGGAGAAGCAATCTCTCATGGCTTCAGTTTACAGACATTTACTGAATGTTCTGTACTCAACTCTGAAGAAGTGGGGATTAAGAAGACAGTTGTTATAGCTCTAGCTGATTTGGTTCAGAGGATAGAGCATCAGCCTACAGACTGAAGGGTTCTGGGTTCGATTCTGATCAAGGGCACATGCCCAGGTCACAGGCTTAATCCCCAGCAGTGGGGAATGCAGGACGCAGCTGATCAATGATTCTCTCTCATCATTGGTGTTTCTATCTCTCTCCCTCTCCCTTTCTCTCTGAAATCAATAAAAATCTTTGGAGAAAGAAAAAAAAGAAGACAGTTGCAGTCTGCCCTCATGGAACCTGGAAGATAATAAGAGATCAAGAAATTGAGCAAGTAAATATAAGAAAGTAAGCAGAGGTGCAATCTTAGAAAGAAGTAGCAACATGTCTTCCTCTCAGATGAGAAGGAGAAAGAAGGAAGAGTAATATGTAATGAGATTCTGACGTGCTGGGTGGCAGGGGTTTAGGGACATTATGGATCACGGCTTTTCATCATCCCAAGAACTAAAGTACATCTGCTGTGGATAAAGGGAATCAAGTTTTAATGGATGCCATAAGGAAGACAAATTTTAAATTACCATTCTACAGACAAAATATGGGTGTGTCCCGGTGTCAAAGGACCAGTAGAAGCAGGAGAGTATGGTTCTAGGATTACCTGTTTCCATTATCTTGGATGCTTCTTAATTATGCTTCCTGCACAGGTCCTATCTGAGACCAACTAAAGCAGAATCCCCCATGGTGGGCAAAGGAGATACATTTTTATCAAGCTATAGAGGAAATTCCTACATAGTACGGTTTAACACAATTGTATCATTGCTATGCCTCAAAATATTGAATTAAACGTTTGTTGTTCTGATTATTAATCCTCACCTGAAGATATTTTTCCATTAATTTTTTTAGAGAAAGTGGAAGAGAGTGGGAGAGACATAGAGAGAAACATTGATGTAAGAGAGACACATGAATTGATTGCCTCCTGCATGTGCCCCAATCAAGGCTGGGGATCAAGCCTGAAACCAAGGTATGTGCCCTTGACTGGGATCTAACTCTGGACCCTTCAGTCTGAGGGCCAATGTTCTAACCACTGAGCCAAACCAGCTAGGGCAAACATTGATTCTTAAAGGTTATATTTTCCTTCCTTCATCCTAACTTTTTTTTAAGATTGTATTTATTATATGCTCTCATTAGATTATTGCAAGTTAGAAGGAATAAGAAGTTAATTCTCTTACCAGTGACTGTGAATGGTTTCATATTTACAAAAGTACCTTTTGGTTTTTCAAGGAAAAAAAATACAGTGGTACCTTGAGATACAAGTTTAATTCGTCCCATAACCTTGAGGCGTGGGAAACTATGAGATGCTAGAGTCGCGGTAAACTGGTGGGTCATGTGCAGCCAGCTGATCCGCACGATTACTCCTATCTCAAATGTTGCTCATATTTCAAAGCAAAAATTGCTCGCTGGAAGGCTCGTCTGTCAAAAATCTCGTATGTTAGGGCACTCGTATCTCGAGGTACCACTGTACCTATTTTAGAAAGCTTACAAATTGTATTCTAAAAATGAAGACTGGCAACTCTACCAAATAGTATATTGTTAAGTGTTAACAAATTTATAGTTTTCACATTCTAAATCTTTCTGCACTCACATTATCTCAGCATCTACCTTTAAATGAGGCCTGAGAAATTGAATTTGGACTATACTAAAAAGCAACTGGCAGTTGAAGGATAAGTAAATGTGGGAAACAATCAAGAAAGGAAAGTTTGACAAGGAGTCCCTAAATAAAATCCTTCCTTGAATGTCACAGACAGCATTAAATGCCAAACAAAATAGAGAATATAGTAAAGATATATAGGGAATATTCTCTTAGAAAATTACCCAGTGAATAATATCTACCTTTTCCTAAAAATAACATTTGTTACAAAAAGTAAATTGTCTGAGTATGTGCATATACATTCACACACACACACACTAGAGGCCCGGTGCATGAAATTGATGCATGATGGGGGAGAGGGGTGTCCTTCAGCCCAGCCTGCTCCCTCCACAATCTGGGACCCCTTGAGGGATGTCCCACTGCCCGTTTAGGCCCGATCCAAGTAGGATCGGGCCTAAACGGGCAGTTAGAATCCCTTTCACAATCCAGGAATGCTGGCTCCCAGTGCCGGAGTACCTGGCTGGCTTTCTCTGGCGGGAGGGAAACGGAGACTCCCAACGGCATTGAACCCCTTATCTTAAGACACTAAACCCCAGATCCAGCCAAAACTCATACGGGGGAGTCTGGACTGTGAAAAAGGAGAGGTGCACGGAAATTTAGGGGAGTCACAAAAGATCAGAGAACTGGTGGCGGCACGCACGGCACTGCGCAGAGGACAGATTGCTGATTGTGCCGCTGGCTATCGCGAGTGGGCGGAAGACAGACCCTCCCAACTGTGCCACTTCTGACTCCACTAAGCCCCTGTTTGGGGCGAAACCCTGGAGACCTAGACTCGTGTGGTCCTGGTGCACAGGGGAGCTGGAAAGGCAGCAGTCTAGAGGCACTGCGGGCACGCGTGCACAAGGACCGCTCCAGCGATTACTCAGTCACATGAGACTCAGGGGCTGTGGAGGGCAGGGTCGACTGGAAGGCAAGGTGGTCCCTTAAGCCCTGAGACTCCACCCATCCCAAGCTGAACAGAGGCTTCTTCGGTTTTGCAAGTCTGGTATCATAAGGCTGAATTCAACACAGAAGTTTCCCCGGCATAGTGAAAATGCCAAGACAAGGGAAGGGATCACAAACAAAAGAAATGGAGGAAAAAAAACGACTGGATATAGAGTTCAAAACCACACTTATAAGGTTTTTCAAGAATATGCTAGAGAAGTTGGATAAAGTTAGTAAGAGCCAAGAGGAGATGAAAAAGGACCAACTAGAGATGCAAAAGATCCAACTAGAGATGGGAAAAGGTCCAACTTCCAACTAGAGATGAAAAAGGACCAACTAGAAATTAAACATACACTGGCTGAAATAAAAAATATTATACAGAGTCCTAACAGCAGACTAAAGGAAGGCAAGAATCAAGTCAAAAATTTGAAATATAAAGAAGCAAAAACACTCAACTGGAAAAGCAAGAAGAGAAAAGAATCCAAAAATGTGAAGATAATCTAAGGAGCCTCTGGGACAGCTTCAAGCGTATCAACATCAGAATTGTGGAGGTGCCAGAAGAAGAGAGAGAGCAAGATACTGAAAACCTATTTAAAGAAATAATTACTGAAAACCTCCCACATCTGGTGAATGAAATAGACTTACAAGTCCAGGAAGCACACAGAACCTCAAATAAAAGGAATCCAAAGAGGACCACACCAAGACACATCATATTAAAATACCAAGAGCAAAAGACAAAGAGAGAATATTAAAAGCAGCAAGAGAAAAACAGTTCATTACCTACAAGGAACGATGCAGGCCAGACGGGAGTGGCAAGAAATATTCAACGTGATGAATAGCAACAACCTACAACCAAGAATAATCTATCCAGCAAAGCTATCATTCAGAATTGAAGGGCAGATAAAGAGCTTCACAGATAAGAAAAAGCTAAAGGAGTTCATCAACTCCAAACCAGTATTATATGAAATGCTGAAAGGCACTCTTTTAGAAGAGGAAGAAGAAAAAGGTAAAAGCCAAAAAATTATGAACAACAAATACATATCTATCAACAAGTGAATCTAAAAATTAAGTGAATTAAAAATTTGATCAACAGAATAAACTGGTGAATATAATAGAATCAGGAGCACAGAAAGGGAGTGGACTGATAATTCTCAGGGGGAAAGGGGGGAGGGGTGTACAGGGAGAGACTGGACAAAAATCATACACCTATGGATGAGATCAATGGAAGGGAGGGAAGGGCAAAGGGAAGGGTGGGAGCTGGGTGGAGGGGTGCTATGGAGGGAAAAAAAGAGAAAAAAATGTAATAACCTGAATAATAAAGATTTAATTTAAAAAAAATAAAAAGAAAGAAAAAAAATGTTCATGTTGAAATTGACTATAAGAAACTACTTATAAATTATGCCTAGGGAGACCAGAGTCCATTATACATTTAGCATATTAAAACATCTATTGATTAATTAAAACATATTTCTTGACAAATCAAAATAATATGTAAATGTCTTATGCCAGTTATTAAAAATGAATGATATAGCTTTAAATTATAATACTAGAATACAGTTTTCTATTGTTCTGCTCCATAAAAATACTTTTTGCAGTATGTCTTAAGGACAACTGTGAAAGAACATTTCTTTATTTTTATTTTTAATTTAATTTTATTCTTTTCCATCACCAATTTTTCTCCCTATACCTCTTCCACTTCCACCTACCCCTCACCGCCCCGCCCCTGCAATCATCTCATGTTGTCCATGTCCATAAGTGAGAGAACATTTCTTTTAGTGGGTGTTGTTTTTAAAAATTCTAGATTGCATAGTGATGATATACTTTAAATATGTGGAATACGCTAGGGAAATTATAATTGTGATTAAAGTTTAAAGTGCAGTACTACAGCGAAAGAAAATATTTTGGTGAAACAATTTAATGAAACAAGATATTCTAGACATTTTCCTTTTTCTTAAAAAAAATTTAATCCTAAAGTTTCTCAAAGATAGATCACAGCCACAAAGAATTTTCCTCTCAAGCTGACTCTCTATAGATCACTTCAAAAATAAAAAAACATAACAGGTTTTAAAAAAAAAAAAGACATAGCAGGTTTAGTCGTTTTATGTAATCATTTCCATAAAATGAGTGACTGTTTCACATTAAATGAGTCTCCCAGTCAATTCATTCAAGCCACAGTCAAACGGTAAAGACCATATAGTTGCAAAATTAGCGATAACAGTTTATACTTAATGTTCCTCATTACATGTCAGGCATTGTCCTAATTAATCCTTTATTCTGCACACAGCAGTAAAAGTGATTCTAATACAGCCCCACTGGGATCCTGCTTCCGCTCTGTTCAGAGCCCTACAATCACCTCCCACCTCACGCAGCCTAACAGCCAGCAACCTTACTCTGGCCTACAAGGCCCTGCATGATCTGTACACAAGTTTTCTCCCTTTTTTCAAGTCCTCCTACTCACAGGGAGCACAGGGGCCTCCGGACCATTCTTCCAGTGTGCCAGTCACAATCTGCCTTAGGCACTTCACAACTGTCCCCTTAGCCTAGGAACACTCACACCCAGATATCTGCATGGGTCATCACCTCACCTCCTGCAGATCTTTATTCCTAAATCACTTTCTCAGGAACACCTTCCCTGCCTGCCTTATCTAAATTGGCATAACTACCCTCAGCACTTCCAATTACCCCTGCCTGCTTCTTTCTCCTTAGCATTTTTTGCCAGCATAGTTTGTTTTTCTTGTTTATTTTCTGTCTCCCCACTTGAATATAAGTTCCACAAGGAAAGAGATTTTGTCTGTTTCCTTCACTACCATGGCCCCAGTGGAAAGTATACAGCATATAATAGGCGCTCAATAAATGTTTATTGAACCAATGAAAGAAGAAATGAAATGTCATCACTTATTTCTGAAGCAAAAGGCTTGTGTAGTCATGGAGAAACTTAAACTATGGTAGCATTAAACATTAATAAAACAGTTTTGACAGAGATCTCCTGCTTTATCTATTACTCTTCACCAAAGGGAAACCTGGGCGGGGGAAAAGGGGTGGGTGAAGGAAGTGATATCTTTTCTAGCCCTCAATTCCTGACCCATTTTAGGTACTTAATAAATATTACTCGTATACTCTTTGGCCCAGTCTTTTAAATCCTCTGGCTTTGTGGCAAAGCTACATCCTGCTCTTCACTAATCCATAACATTTTAGCATCCAGTCATTCTCAAAACTTGATTTGTATTCTCTGGTCAGACCAAATCTAGACTGGAATATTCCCTGACATAAAAGCTATGAAGCTGGAAAGTACAAGAACTATGACTGCGAGCATCAATCAACACAAAGATCAACCTCATTCTTGTGGCTCTAAGTCCTGGCAGTGGCCCAGGGTGGCACTGTTCCTTAAGAGCATCATGAATGCAGAGTGCTGGCTGTGGCAGCCCGCCCTCCATGAGGTCTCCGGTCCTGCGGTCTTCCATCAGACCCCACCTGCCACCATGATGTCCTGTTCTGCCTGTGCGTGCCCGCGCGGACTCTGCTCACCTTCACAGCCACCTGTTTAGGTTCAGCTGCCGGCCGTGACCAGTGATGGCCATGACTACAGTATTCCACTTCCCAGCTTGCCAATGATGATGGAAAGTTTGGGGATATCAAGGAGTGAACTCTGAATAAGTACATATTAAATATTCTTTATAGAGTGTCCAGGATAGTGTGCTGCCAACGTTGTCACCACGCTGGTTGCGCATGGCACGGTGGAAAGTTCACGGGCTTTGGGATTGGACAGACCTGGGTTCAAATTCCAACTCTAGAGTTTTTAAAAATAGCACATATTTACTAAAAACTTACGACATACCAAGTATTTTAAACTAAGCGCTTTACATACATAAAATCATTTGATATAATGATATGACATGAGTATTATTATTCCCATTTTTACAGATAAGAAAATTGAGACTTAGTAATGTGCTCCAAGCTGCATAGCCAAAAAAAGGCAAAGCAGATACTTGAACCCTAATTTTTCAAATACGAACTCTTAGCCACTAGTTTATACTAACTTTGTGAGTTGGAGAAAAGAAATTAACTTTATTAGCTCTTGAGGCTTTAAATTTAAAACCATAAATAGCCAAGAACACAATACTTCTCAGTAAATGTGAAAAAAAACCTGTATTAAATTTGATGATATTTGAAGAATTCTGGTTAATTATGCTGTGTTGATAGATTTTTTTTTACGTGTTTAAGGAAGGCATTACTTTTAGAGATATATAAGAAAAACACTTGAAGGTGGAATAATATTGTGTCTGAATGTGCTGCAAAATAATCCAATGGCGCCGAGTGGGATATAGACGAAACAAGATTATCATATATTTATTGACATTAAGTAATGAGTACACTGGGGATTTTACCATTCATTCTACATTTTTTAGACCTGGAAATAACAAATGTAATACATATTAAGATAATGTGTGTGTGTGTGTATACAGAAAAAAAAAGGCTTACCTTTATAGAGTCTCTATAAATGGGAAATAAACCATTTTGTTCTTCTGAACAAAACTAATCTTTAAATATATAGTCTTTTCAATGAAAAGTTGTTACAATATAAAACAATGATTTATCTGGTGTCACACTTAAAAAGTAAAATTCAAGCAATACCACTAGCTGTGTTGAAATTGCCCTCAAAACCACAACTGTGTCCTCCAGCGTGCATCCCAGATTTATAAGGTGACTGAATGAAGTCAGTGTTCTCTACTTCACACAAGAAGCACTGAACTCTGATCAACTGCAATAGGCAGAAGATTAGAGTTTTCTGGCCAATAATTTGTTTTAAGGGAATAAAATACTTGGGAATATTTTCCTCAAAACATCTTTTAGGATCCTGAATTGGAAAAACATCAGAAAAGTACTAGATGAGTAATGCCAGTGAGAAAGCAAGTTTAATCTATGCACTTCAGATTTCCTTATAAAAACCTACTAGTAAAAGCACAAAATATGGGTTCAGTATTGTTGGATTTTTCTTCTAAGGAGTTAAATAATATTAGAGGCCTAAAATTTGTAGGCAAGCTCGCTTGGTGATTCACTAGGTATGTGACTTATCTTCAATTCGAATATGAAAATAGAGGCTGTAATTTAGTGATGGCAAAATAAAATAAAATAAACCCTATTTTGAGAAAAATAAAAAAGAATGTAAAGTTGTACATGGAAAAGCAGGCACCAGGTAGGAATTTCAGAGTTGCCAGATCTGTAGATTTACAGTATAAGCTTTAGGCCTAGCGGCAAGAATAGAAATATCCAGTCTGTTCCCTTCAACATTCTGTCAGAGATATCATTTTCATTCTCTTCAGTCAGCATCTTTTAAAAGAGATGAAACATTCTTAAAAAGAAATTCATATCTCAAAAAAATATTATGAAGTTACAATATTATGAAGTTAAAACTAACGGCTAAGAGAAAAAAAATGTATAGTCTAGAGTAGCTGTATTACTTATTCTTTACTCTCCCACCACAATAATCACCCACCAAATGAGAAAACAGAAACTATAGTACAACAGAAGTGCTGACTGACAAACAGAAGCTCCGATTTTCAGTCCCTGTTTGGTCTCACATCTGTGTAAGTCAGTTAGCCAGTCTCAGTTTCAGTTTCCTCATCCACAAAATGTAGTAATACTTCAGAGTTGGGAATATTAGGAATAAATCAAGCATACAGTTAAAGGCCTAAATCAAAAGGTAATCTAGAATTATTCTTCATATCTAAGTTCAGTGGAAAACAATACCAAAATGTGAGCTAAAGACAAGCGTATTTTATTTAGCAATGGGACCGTGTGCTATCCCAAATGGAGGCATGCATATACGAAATGTTCAGCGGCAAAGAAGATCTTTCTGAAGATCCTTATCACATGAAACAAAAGTTTCCTCATTAACTTTGGGCAAAACTTGTTTTAATATTTGTACCACCTAGTCCTGCAGATTTTCCTCTGCATTTCTACTAACTCAAATTCTGATTTTCATGTGGGGATCTTCATGCATTGATCATCTTTTCTTTGCTCAATAAACCAAACAACAGTCACATCTTCATGCTTTAAGAATTACATAGATTTGCTTTTAAAAATTACATTCAAAAGAAAGCTTACTTCCTAGCATTGGTTTTCAGGTTAGTTTAGTAATTTTCTTCCAGCCAAAGTTAAAGCCAGGTCCACGTTTTCTACTCTATCACATGTTTTTCTTGTCATCAGTAATTTAGTCTCGGGGCGGAGGGCGGAAATGATAGACACTAGGAAGAAAAAAAGAGACAGAGGAAAAACAATTAGAGTGTAAGAATGAAACACAAATTTAAAAGATAGAAATAGAATGATATAAGCAAAAATAAATGATTTTTAAGATGACTTTTTTTTTATTCTTAAGCAAAAATCCTGTGTTAAGTTAAATTTGAAAACCCATTCTGTCAGTTTCATTACTATAATGCAAACATCTAATAAAAGTACAATATACACATTTGGAAGAAAAAAACTCATTACAAGTGAAAAATTTGGGACTTTAAACTATTTAGTATTTTAATTATTTCTTATTTTTTAATCCTACAACATAGCTAATATTTTATTAGGTTATATTTTCTTAAAATATAATTTAATAACCACATGCATGAATTTGTACACAGATGCTTTAAATGTGCAAATAGCACAGCTCCAGAATGTTTTTAAACCACTTTTCTATCTGCCCATTGGGTGACAGAATAAAACAATAAATCTTTATAGTCTAGATGAAAATTGAAAAACGGCACATTATTGATGTCTTCATTCAATACACCCCCTCCCACTCAGGAAAGATGCTTTCAGAAATGTGTTTGGCAAACTTGATGTTCTTGTAGATCAAGATGCTTCAGAAGCATGACTTCTCTGAGGAAACACTAGATCTTGTAACAGAAATATCTTTAAATCTTTTAGATAGCCAGTCCACGGGGAAAGGTTTAAGAAAGGATCAAAGCTTGTCCTTTCAGCTTGAATTATTCCATTACAGCTGAATGTGACATAATTACAAAAGATGTTGGATGTGGAATCTCATCAGGATTATCTGACACTCATCTTTGTTTGAAAAAGTCTCCCCAGCTGTTGCTCTGATCGCCCAAATGTGACAGGAGTACAGAGTACAAAAGTACTTGTAGTGACCACTGCTTGGGTTGATCTTAGCTTCTTTAGGCCATTTTGTGACTTTCTGCAAATATCAAGAGTATGGAAAAACAGAATACATTGTTCCTAATGTAGTTCCATTTTCATCTCTGAAGCAGCTTAGAAAACAGAGAAAGGCAACACCCGGGAGGGGCCTTACATTTTGGCACATTTGTGTTTGATGCAGCCAAACTCATTTAGACGCACACACTTCAATCAGAAATGATCATTTGCACTTCTATGCAAGTCTGTGTATGCTCTTATTTGTTTATACAATCTCATCTTGATTTATCACTCTCCTATCTCGATGCCTGTTAATGGCTTCGCTGGTAGGAATTTTTCTTATTGGGGATGAATCAGAAAGAGCATTATGACCCTGAAAATGAAATAAACTGAATAAATATTTAATCTCTTACTAATTTTTATTGGTCATCAGTAAATCACATTTAAAATTGTAAAAGGTGTGCTTTTTTTACAAGCACTTGCCAACATTTCTTTTTTAAATATCCCCAGAGAAGTTCCATTGTAAAATATAACATCAAACATAAAATGTTGAATAATTACTCATTCCAAAGGATTTGGGAGAAGCAAAAAAAAAATAAAATAAAATACTTTTCTTTCCTTCCTGGTCGTGGATTACATTTTCTTCATACATTATTAATGAAGTTAAACTACTAGTAACATGCCAAATGTGCTGCACAGGAGATTTGTGCCTAATCCAGCACAAAACAGGCCCAGTCACATAATGATAGAAAAAAGAACAAATGTCAACAGTTTCACACTGGGACTAGATTAAGCAGACCGTACTTACTGATTTCTTACACAGGGATTACCTCACTTTTAGTGCTATGAGAAGGAAGGCCACACTTCTCTTATATTAACACAGAATTGCACCTGAGGGGGGAAAAAGGGAAAGAAGATGCTTCGTCCCACTCCCCTGCAGACCCATGGCCATGGAACCTTGATTTATTAAATATTGCAGACTTAAGCCATTGTTTGGATAATGGGCTGCATAAAAATGTCTAATAGTGATATACACGTATTAATACCTTAGAGATCAAATATAATATTGCTTTTCATTGAACTCTGATTAGATCGAGCTTAAAATAACTGGTGTTTATTGTTTACCCTTCTACTTGCTAGGTTTAGAAAGCCCAATGGCTTAGACCGAGGCTGGATTCTTTTACAGGCAATATTAATGTTGAAAGAGTTTAAGGGTTTTTTCCCTTTAATCTCTGGAGGCTAAGGCTGGCAGCCCTTACGTAAGCAAGTTCCCACTGACTTCAGTGAGAGTTTAGCAGTTGCATAAATATCACTGGAGCTGGCTTCCATGCTTCATTATTAGCCTTGTTCAAAGGGTACTTACGTATTCAGCGAAAGTGTGGTTTTCAGACGTGTGATGTTCCATGTAGCCAGGATCATCTCTATTATTCAGGTCAAGGATACAAACTATTAAATTAGGCTTTATAAAAAAAAATAGATAAATTTATTTATTTACATCTCAATATACAGACATCCCTGTGACCTCAAAAATTGCAAATGCCATCCAGTCTACAACTGATCTTATTATATTAATGACAACAAAATATTCTAATGTTTTTGTACTAAATAACTTCCCAAATATGCCTTTTAAAAAACTTGATTCTTGCCAAATATTTTGAGAAACTTTAAGAGAAATTTTATCTTAAAAGGAATTTATCCTCAGATGTACTTCCATTTGGCTCATAATCTATTTGTTAATTTACCTTTGCTCTTATTCTAACTATTTTCTATAGAGGCTAAGAAACCAATCATTCAGTCAGTGGATGAAACATTTAATCATTTAGGGATACTTGCTCATAGTGTATCAAACAACAGTTTGCCATCTTGTTTATAGGCATTTCTGAAACAAATCTTTAGAAGATTCTGACAATAAATTTAAAAAGTGACCAAATAACCTATCATTCCTATATTAAAATGTGAAATGACTTTTTTAGCTGACTATACCATTGTGCTAATCAGATCAAAATTGATCTTCACTTCAATTTCTATGTAGTCATATTAACTCTAATCTGTTTTATTAACAATGTCACAACTTAAATACTATATCACTTGAGTAGCAAATAGATGTAGTTCATGAAAAAGAGACCCAAGAATACAAAATAGATAATAAGCCACCTATCATTCTATTAAAAAAGCAACTTTCAAATTTTATGTGAAGACTTATGTATAGAGTAAAATTTGTGCCATTATATGTGATATTGGGTTCATCTATATGAAGATTAAAGAGGGACTCAGAGTCTCCATGTGCAAAGGGTTAATGCTAAGTGGGATTGACCAGTCCTTTTCACAAATGGACATCAATAAGAGCAAAATTCAAAATATAAATATTAACAAGACATAAATATATAGAGACAGACATCCCTTAGTATACTACATTCCTTTATAGTTCATAGGTAGACTTTACATCTTTTCTATCACTCAAGGCAAGATTTTCATTATAGCCTGGCCACATACTTCCCATATTATTGATGTCTTCAACTGGTGAGTGCTTAGGAAATATAAATTCCTTTTAACATTAGCTTAAATCAAATATAATTAAATGTAAATGTGTTGTCAAATTATGTAGATTAAGACAAGATGACTTTAAAGATGGAATGTAGTATTTTTTCTAAAAGTGGTGTTTACATATTGATGATTCATAATTAACATTTTTTGGTACACATATTTAAGTTTATATGGTACACATATTAACATTTTTATTTTATTAACTGTGCCTTTATTTTGTTTTAAATAGAAATATGCAAAAACATAAAATCCTTGATTTCTCAATTATTAAGATAAAGTTAAAAATACACACACACATTAACACAAATGATAAAAAAATATATATTCCAAAAGTCTTGAAGCCAGCATGTGCATGGAAGATGCATACATGTTCTAAAAACAAAAGACCTAAAATAAAACTATGATATTGAAAAATATATATTTAAAAGTTGCATTGAGCCATGGCCAGTGTGAGTCATTGATTAGAATATTGGCCTGTGCATGGCCTAGGCAGGTTCAATTCTCAGTCAAGGGCATTTACCTACGTTGCAGGTTCAATACCCAGCCCTGGTCAGAGCCTATGCAGGAAGGAAGCAACCAATCAACCAATCACTGTGTCTTTATCACATTGTAGTCTCTCTCTCTCTCTCTCTTCTTTATCTCTCTCTCTCTCTCTCTCTCTCTCTCTCTCTCTCTCTTCCCTCCTTCGGTCCTTTCCACTCTCTCTAAAAATCAATCAAAAAAAAATTCTTGGTTAAGCATTAATAAAAAAATAAATAAGTTGTATTAATATTTTTAAAAAGGGAAGGATGACCCTAACTGGTTTGGCTCAGTGGATAGAGCATGGGCCTGTGGACTGAATGGTCTCAGGTTAAATTCTGGTCAAGGGCAAGTACCTTGGTTGCAGGCACATCCACAGTGAGGGCTGTGCAGGAGGCAGCTGATCGACGTTTCTCATCAACGTTTCTAACTCTCCATCCTTCTCTCTTCCTTTCTGCAAAAAATCAATAAAATATATTTAAAATAAAAAGGAAAGGATGATCCTAGGAACATCAGTTAATACAATTCATTTTCACTTATTATTTTGCATCTGAAGCAACTTCTGGCAGATCTTTTTACCTTTATGGTATCAAATCAATTCACCTCAGATGAGTATAAAACTCAAAGAAATGAGTGGCTTAAGAAAAAAGAATTTTGACCATATTCTTTTTCTAAAGAACAATTATTATGGACTCACCCCATGAGAACTTTTAAATTCCAAAGGTTTACCTGTCGGCTGTAGTTCTGGTCTACACACAGGCATAGATAAGAAACCCTCCACCTGGTAGGCTCTGCCTCATTGAACCCCAGGTAACTGGACTAGAGGAGCACCCAGCTTCTCTGCTACAAAAGGAGCTATCAAAGTGACCAAAGCCAAAGCCTGGTTTAATTACTTTACATCATGCTATTAGCTTAACATTTCAGGCAGAAGGGAGATAAAAACATAATGCCCTGATGCAGATACAGTCTGGCCTGTTCAAGAAATTCAAGGGAACAGAGTCATATAAAGCAGTTGTGAGGGAAGGGTATCCCAGGATGGTGCTCCACAGTGGGCAGAAACAGGTTATATAAGGCCATGAAGGCCATTGTAATGCATTTGAGTTTTAATCTAAGTACAATAAGAAGTCACAGAAGAGGTTTGGGAGGGGAACTAAGTGATCCCATCTTCATATGTAAAAATATTTCTAAGAGAATAACTGAGGAAAAGGGAAAGCAAGAGGGGAAGAGACAGATTGGTCAGAGGCTGTTAAATTAGTTCAACAGTTAGTGATAGTGGCCTGGACTAGAATGGTAGCAATGGAGATGGAAAGAACTGGATAACAAGTAAGATAAGAAAAGTCTGATTTCTGAACTTCTGGTGGGTTTAACAGGGATCATCAAGAGTTGGAAGGAACATAGATTGGGAGGCATGGGAATCAAAAATTTAATTTGGAATATGTGAAGTTAACATACAATGACATATACTAATGGAGACATCAAGTAGGCAGGTAATTGGTTATAAAGTCTAGAGCTCAGAAGACAGGTCTGAGCTAAAGTCATCAATTTTTAGAATATTTCAAACTATGAGATTGAGTGGGGTAACCTAGGAAGAGTGTATAGGCAAATAAGAAAAAAGGACCCAGGACAAAGCAACATGTAAAGAACAGATAGAGGAGCAAGAGCCAGCAAGCACAGAAAGACATGACCATGAAGAAAATAAGGAGAGATGAGGGAAAGAAACCAAGATGGTGGCATAGGTGAATACCTAAACTGCTGCCTAGCACAACAATCTCAAAACTTCAGCTAAAAGACAAAATGGACATCATCCAGAACCAGAGGAAAACGGGATGAGTGGAAATTCTACAACTAGAAGGAAAGAGGGGCTCATGAAGACTCAGAGGAGCTGCAAAAAGCTGAGATATGAAGACATGTGCGTGGAGAGAACAGGCGGCAGAGTGCCTGGCTGGCTTCCTCTAATGGGAGAGAGATGGAAACTCCCAACTGCACTGAACCCCAGTTCCAACTGCACAGAACCCCAGTTCCAGGCGAGACTCAAAGAGGGGGAGTCTGGATTGTTGTGAAAAGGGAGGAGTGCAAGGAAACTTAGGGGAGCCTTGAAAGGCAAGAGGTCTGGAGGTGCACACAAGTGCATGTAGGGAGGACTGACTGCTGATTGTGCCGCTGGCTTTCTCTAGCGGTAGGGAGACAGAACCTCCCAACTGCGCTGAAATCCAGTTTCGGGCAAGACCTTGGGGACCCAGACTCATACAGGTCCCCAGAGTGCACAGAAACTCAGGAGAGCCATGAAAGGCAGAGGGCTGGAGACGTGCAAGCGCAGTGCACACAGAGAGGGCTGCAGCAATTACCGAGGGACACTGAGACCTGGGAATCACAGAAGGCAGGGCTGACTGCTCAGTCCTGAGACTCTGCCCCATCCAAGCTCAACATAGAAACTTTTGCAATTTTGCCAGTCTTGTATCATAGGCTGACTCCAGCACAGAATTTCTTCGGGATGATCCTCAAAACCAATTGTAGTGATATCAACAATAATCAAGAATTAACTACAACAAGGCTGTACACACAGTCCACAAAGGAGTGCACGAAGAGAGTCCACCTCTCCACAGATAACTGGGGAGGTGGAGCTACTGGGTCATATAGGACACCTCGCACACAAAGCTACTCTACCAACTCAAGGAAGCAGCAAAAATGTACAGACAATGGAACAGATCACAAACGAAAGAAATGGAGGAAAACAAATGACTGGATATAGAGTTCAAAACCACGGATATAAGGTTTTTCAAGAATTTCATAGAAAAGATGGATAAATTTAGCAAGACCCAAGAGGAGATGTAAAAGGACCAACTGGAAATTAAACATACACTGAATGAAATAAAAAATATTATACAGAGACCTAACAACAGACTAAGGGAACACAAGAATCAAGTCAAACATTTGAAATACAAAGAAGCAGAAAACACTCAACTGGAAAAGCAAAAAGCAAAAAGAATCCAAGAATGTGAAGATAGTGTAAGGACCCTCTGGGACAACTTCAAGCATACCAATATCTGAATTATGGGGGTGCCAGAAGAGAGAGAGCAAAATATTGAAAACCTATTTGAAACAATAATGACTGAAAACTTCCCCCACCTGCTGAAAGAAATAGACTTACAAGTCCAGGAAGTGCAGAGAACCCCAAACAAGAGGAATCCAAAGAGAATCACCCCAAGACACATCATAATTAAAATACCAAAAGCAAAAGACAAAAAGAGAATCTTAAAAGCAGCAAGAGAAAACAGTTAATTACCTACAAGGGAGTACCCATATGATTGTCAGCTGATTGCTCAACAGAAACTGTGCAGACCAGATAGGAGTGGCAAGAAATATTCAAAGTGATGAATATCAAGAACTACAACCAACATTACTCTACCCAGCAAAGCTATCATTCAGAATAAGGTCAGATAAAGAGCTTCACAGATAAGAAAAAGCTAAAAAAATTCATCACCACCAAACCAATATTATATGAAATGCTGAAAGGTACTCTTTAAAAGGAGGAAGAAGAAAAAGGTAAAGATAAAAATTATGAATAATAAATACATATCCATTAATAAGTGAATCTAAAAATCAAGTGTATAAAAAATCTGATGAACAGAATAAACGTGAATATAATAGAATCAGGGATATTAAATAGTTGTTTATTAATGGGCGTAGAAAGGAAGTAGACTGACAATTCTCAGGGGGAAAGGGGTGAGGGGGTGCAAGGATAGACTGGACAAAAATTGTATAGCTATGGATGAGGATAATGTGGAGGGGGGAGGTAAAGGCAGAGGGAAGGATGGGAGCCATGTGGAGGGGAGTTATGGGGAAAAAAAGAGGAACAATTGTAATAATCTGAACAATAAATATTTATTAAATTAAAAAAAGGAGAGATGAGATCATAGGAGCAGGAAAGGAGTTTCAACAAAGAGGAAATGGTCAGCAATGACAAATGCTACAGAAGGAATAAGATGGAGGAGAAAGGTTGGGGGCACAGAGTCAGTGGATCCTCGGCAAGGGCAGTTTCATATGAATGGCAATAGGTAATGCCAGATTGGAGCAGGTAGAAAAATAAAAGGAAGGTGAGGAAGTGGACACATTGTATAGATAGGATTTATTTTTAAGTTTATTTACGAACTGAAGCTGAGAAGGAAAATGTGGAATCAAGAGAGATTTCTGTTTGTTTGCTTTTGTGTTTTAGGATGAATTGTTTATTTGGATTGGAGGTATTGGTCCTGCCCTGCTACTCCCAATGCATTCATTTCTGCTTTCCAAATCTAGTTTACACTCACAAGCACCTGGTTCATCAATGAGCAGATAGTTCTTCCAAGAAGAAACAGACTCATTAATAAACATCTATTTAATCTCCCCACTTAGAATTATCATTTTCAAGGAGATTATTTGGTTAATTGAAAGGAATTTCAATCCAGGGTATTTGATAAAGCCTCTTCCTTCAAATTGAAAAATAGTTTACCTATACTAAAAAAAACTTTTTTCATCAAAATAAAGTGTCTTGCCACCATATTTTAGGTTAGAAATAGACCAAGAAGTTAAAAAATGTTGATAAAATCTTTGTTTTAGTCAAATGCTCCATATTAGTTTGCTAGAGCTGCTGTTATGAGATATTACAAACTGGGCAGCTTGAGAAATCAATCATCTCACCATCTGGAGGCTAGGAATCTGAGGTCAAGAAATCAACAGGGTTGGTTCCTCCTAAAAGCTGTGAGGAAGAATCTGCTCAATGCCTGTCTCTCAGCTTCTAGTGGTTTGTTGGCAATCTCTGGGGTCCCTGGGCTTGTGGACACATCACCTGGTCTCTGCTTTCATGTTCACATGATGTCCTCCCTGTGTGCGTGTTTGTGTGCGTGTCCAATTACCCCTTCTTTAAGGACACCAGTTTTATTGGATTAGAGCCCACCCTAATAACCTCATTTTAACTTAATTACCTTTTAAAAGATCCAATTTTACAAATAGGGTTCCATTCGGGGGTACTGAGCATCAGGACTTCAATATATCTTTTTAAGACATAATTTAACGCACAAAATGCAGTAAATCAAAAATAGTCTTTCCTTTTCTTAGTAAAGGGGAGGAAATCACTTCTTGTGAGAGACAGCTTTAGACTCATGGTATTCATATTTTGATCCTGCAGTTCTTACTTGTGTATGTCTAAGACCTACCAGATGTACACCATGGGAAGCAAAACCTTACACATGTCCTACCTTATATGAGTGGCTTGAAATTCAGAATGTCTAGTCATAATCTTAATTTTGCAAGTGATAATTTATAATAGCTGTCATAAAACATGAATAGTTTTTTAACATACAAGGTATTTTATTTTCATAATACATATAGTTGTATGGAATTCTGCATTGAATTTTTCAGATAGATATAACAAGAATGAACCTTTTTCTTATGTTACAATCCTGACAAGGAATTCTTATTAGGTAAAGAAGTTATTTTTTTGCTCAGCTGGCATGACTCAGTGGTCAATCTATGAACCAGGAGGTCATAGTTCGATTCTCAGTCAAGGCACATGCCCAGGTTGTGGGCTCAATCCACAGGGTGGGGCATGCAAAAGGCAGCTGATTAATAATTTTCTCTCATCATTGATGTTTCTATCTCTCTCTTTCCCTTTCTCTTTCTCTCTGCAATCAATAAAAATATTTCTTTTTTAAAAGAGGAGGAACAATTAAGATGGCAGCGTAGGTAAACACCTAAACTGCTGCATCACACAACAATTTCAAAACAACAACTAAAAGACAAAACAGACAACATCCAGAACCACAGGAAGGCTGGCTGAGTGGAAATTCTACAATTAGAAGGAAAGAGAAAAGCACAATGAGACTCACAGGAGCTTCAGGAGGCAGAGGTACTGAGATATACATGCAGAGAGGACTGGCAACTGAGTGCCTGGCTGTCTTTCTCAAGCGGGAGAGAGATAAAAGCTCCCAACTGCACTGAACTGCAGTTCTGAGTGAGACTCTGGGGATCCAGAATCATACGGGTAAAACTATATTGTCAGAGAAAAGAAAAGCACACTGAGACTCAGAGAAACTATGGAAGGCAGAGGTACCGAGGCATGATGTGGAGACGGTAGACATCTGAGTATGCAGCTGGCTTTCTCAAGCAGAAGGGAGACAAAAGCTCCTGACAGCACTGAACTCCAGTTCTGGGTGAGACTCTGGGGATCCAGACTCATTCTGGGAGAAAATGGACTCTCTGGCAGTGCGCAGAACTCAAGGGCGGCCTTCTCTCAGAGGTGCTTGCAGTGATTACTGTGGGACACTGAGACACAGGGGCCTATTACAGTAGGGCTGATAGGAAACCAATGCTGTCTGCTCACCCTGAGACTCCACACCATCGAAGCTGAGCTCAGAAGCTTTTGCAAGTCTTCTCCCATAAGGGTGTCTCCAGCACAGAAGTTCTCCCATCATAGACACAGCTGATTCTTACAGCCAATTGGCCTAAGGGTCAATTCCTCTCAATGATACCAACAACAATCAAGGCTTAATTACAACAGGACTGTGCACACAGCCCACAAAGGGGTGCACCAAGAGTGTCCACCTCAGCTAACTGGAGAGGCTGAGCCACTGGGCCATATAGGACACCTAGCACACAAAGCCACTATATCAACTCAGGGAAGCAGCCAAACTGTGGAGACAAAGAAATAGATCACACATGAAAGAAATGGAGGAAAGCAAATGTCTGGATATACTGTTCAAAACACGGTTATAAGGACTTTCAAGAATTTTCTAGAAAAGGCTGATAAATTTAGTGAGACCCTCAAGGATATGAAAAAGGAGGAACTAGAAATTAAGCATATACTGACTAAAATAAAAAATATTATACAGAGATCCAACAGCAGACTAGAGAATTGTAAGAATCAAGTCAAAGATCTGAAATACAAAGAAGCTAAAAACACCCAACTGGAAAAGAAAAAAGAATCCAAAAATATGAAGATAATGTAAGGGTCTTCTGGAACAACTTCAAGCATACCAACATCAGAATTATGGGGATGCCAGAAAAGAGAGAGAGCAAGATACTGAAAATCTATTTGAAGAAATAATGACAGAAAAAGTCCCCCACCTGGTTTAAGAAATAGACTTACAAGTCCAGGAAGTGCAGAGAACCCCAAACAAAAGGAATCCAAAGAGGATCACACCAAGACACATCATAATTTTTTTTAAATACAAGGAATTTTATTTTATTTTTTGCTGAGATACTATGAGGCAAAACAAAATTGACACCATACAAAATAACTGTATAAAATGTCATTCACATATTTTATCAGATTTACAGCATTCTGTGCATGTTAAGGGTTATGTAAGGAGGTGAAAAAACACTATGCCAAACTTTTAGTATTAGTTTATATACACACAGTAAGAAACAAAACAAATAACTGTAAGGGTTCCCATGAACTTATTACAAAAATACTGCAAACTACTGAACCTAAGAAGCTGTAAGACAAACCCCAAAGGACCCAGCTAAGCTTAGACAAGACTGACGGAGGTGCTGAGCTTTCTCCACACCTTGTCTTTTAGCTTTTAACCAAGACCACGCCCCACCCGTCTGGTTCAGAGTGAGAGCAGGGGAACAGAGATGCAGAGCCTGGCTCTCCGGAGAGGCCACTGCCCGGGGCCAGCAGCTCCTCTAGGGTCATGCTACTCACTCAGTGGCGACCATGTGAGTTCTGTGTTGAAAACGTGTGAGATGCCACGATGGTTAAGTCTGCCCTTAGCAATGAGTTACCCAACCTCTGCATGGCACAGAGACCGAATCCAGGACGCAGTGCGAAAGGGAAGGACTGGGAACGCCACTGCCCGCCGACACTCTCTCAAAGTATGATTCTACTTATGGGCAACCTTTGAACCCGATGATGAAGTTAAAAAAAAAAAAGCCATGGTGTCCCTACAAAGGTCATTCTAAGGCTTCTTTCAACAGTCTCTTAGGGTCCGAAAAGCATAAATCTAAACAAAACAATAAGAGCAAAACAAAATGCTACACCTAAAAGCTAAATAAATAAAATGCAGCACCTTCAGGTTCTTTTTCTTGAAGTACCTATATAAATAAATTCAACCACCTGCCCCAGGTACTCCTGTTAGTAAAACAACACTTCCTGGTCAGCCAATTGCAGGGCAGCTATTATTATTGAGAAAGTGCAACAGGGCCCATCCTTCCGAGCAGCATAAAGGGTGTCTCCCTCCACCACACAGCCCCAGGAGCGGCCGACACGAGCTTCATGAGAAAGACATTCACCCAGAATTGCCCCGTTTTTGAGATCCTGCAGCAGAAAGCCACCCAAGTCCATCAATTTTCAGAGTTTTGCCACTAAGGAATGTTGGTTCTCTTGTCCAATTCAGAGATCTCTTTAAAATAGTAAAACTATTGGTATAAAATCAAATTCTTAAGACTCCAAAATACTGCGTTACCTCCAAAGGATTAAGTTAAAAAAATATCACCAGAGTAGGAAAAGTCTAGAATGGTGAACTGCCCAATACAAAAGTGTCGAAAGTGGTCCATCCCCTTTGACCCCTCACCTCCCTGGGAACCCCTGGGCTGTGGGCTGCTGCTGAAGGCCTCCCCTGCCCCACAGCTTCCTGACGACACCCCTGCCCAAGGTTACCAACACCTCTGCCTGCAGTTTGGGAGAGATGAAATCCACAGCAGTTCCTTGCTGCTCAGTAAATCAACTTACACACCAGAGGGAGAAGGGCCAGACGGCGAAAAAGCAACAACAAGAGGACGCAGGCTGGTTTTGGCCGCCCCGTCGCTGGCACAGAAAATGAAGTGACAGCTATACCTATGTGCATAGAAGAGTTTGGAAATCTGTTTGTAAAATGTGAAATTTTCTCTTGGACATAATTTTTTTTTCTTTTTTCATAAGAAGACAGTTGGGATTCCCCGTGTATGTGAGTGGTTGGCTGGGTATCTCTCCAAGGCCAAGGACAACCGGCTTCTCTCCCACCTGGAGGACAGGTGCTTAATTTCAAACGGATCTTGTTTTCAACACATCAGGATTCAACACAAAAGGCACAAAATAAATAAAAATATTATTAAATAAACAGAAACTGTGATTTCAAGCTTCATAAGACACATGATAATTAAAATGCCAAGAGCAAAAGACAAAGAGAGAATATTAAAAGCAGCGAGAGAAAAAACAGTTACCTACAAGGGAGTACCCATTCAATTGTCAGCTGATTTCTCAACAGAAACGATGCAGGCCAGACAGGAGTGGCAAGAAATATTCAAAGTGATGAATAGCAAGAACCTACAACAAAGATTACTCTACCTAGCAAAGCTATCATTCAGGATTCAAGGGTAGATAAAAAGCTTCACAGACAAGAAAAAGCTAAAGGAGTTCAACACCAAACCAGTATTGTATGAAATGCTGAAAAGGATGTGGCGGGTGCGGGAGGAGACTGGACAAAAATCGTACACCTATGGATGAGGACAGTGAGGGAGAGGGGTAAGGGTAGAGGGAGAGGTGGGAACTAGGTGGAGGGGTGTTATGGGGGGGGGAAGAGGACAAATTGTAATAATCTAGACAATAAAGATTTATTAAATTAAAAAAGTAAAAGAGGGGGAAAAAAGACATAAAGGAAAGGAAGAATTGGGACTGAGGAGAGATAAAAAGGGAGAAGCCAAGCACTTTGATATATACCTAGACTCTGTGCCAAGAACTGGTCATGTGAGGTGCTCCCGGAGGCAAAAATTACAAAGACACATTTGAGATCTGAATTTATTGTTGATTATTTCCCAGGCTGTATGTTCCCTCTTTTCATAACTTCAGGCCTTAATAAAAGTCTACATATGCAAACTTGGGTTGATGGAACTTTGAGGGAGCACAAGAATTGAAGTATACAGCATGGGACAACAGAGTGTTGAGAAAAAGTGACAGTAGCATGGGAGATACGATGCAGATTGGGAAATTGAGCGTTTTGTAGAAATAGATGATTCACTACAGTTTACCAGTCATAGTGTTGACTTCCCCAGAAAGCCTTGAACATATTGTAGGGAATGATGGGATTCCTTTCATTCATGAGATAGGGTCAATGACTATTGATTATTTTATTTAAATGTAAAAGCAAGCTGGAAGATCATGGAAACATCTAGGCAGTTGATACTTGACTTACCTAAGTATAACAGTCTCCAGTTTCTGGTACCTAATAGGACCTGAATACAACTTTGTTATCTTGTTTTTTTTTTGTTTTGTTTTGTTTTAATAATCCTGCAGAAATACAGAATGGAAAAAACCTCTCTGATAAGTAGTTTAAGTGAAAAAAGATTAAGAGATTTTAGTTGGTGAAAAGATCAATATTCATCAACAATGTTCTCCAAGAATATAATGAAACCTTGAGCCACATTAATAGAATTAGAATTTCCAGAAACAGGGAAATGGTATTGTCACTGGATCTTCCTGAATCTGATAATATCCATGTTCAGTTCTGGACACTTAAGACATTGGCAAAAGGAAATAAATACAGATGGTGGCAATAGAATGGTAGTGAATCTGAGTCACATCAAATATGCAGGAAGTGAAGAAATTTCATATGTTAACCTAAAAAAAAAAGTTATCTTCAAGGAGACAGCATTTGTTCAAATATTTATAGAGTTATACAGAAGAGTGTGGTAGGTAGAATAATGCCTTCCCTTTCCCCAATAGTCTAAAACCTAACCCCTTAAACCTATAAATAAGTTACTTCACATAACAAAAAGGACTTTGCAGATTTCATTAAGGATCTTGGGTGAGGAGATTATTCTGGATTATCCAGGTGACTCCAGCATATTCACAAGGGTTCTTAAAAGAAGGATGAGGGTCCTAACTGGTTGGGCTCAGTGGATAGAGCATTGGCCTGCGGACTAAAAGGTCCCAGGTTCGATTCAGGTCAAGGGCATGTACTGTGGTTGTGGGTACATTCCCAGTAGGAGGTGTGAAGGAAGCAACTGATATATGTTTCTCTTTCATCGATGTTTCTAACTCTCTATCCCTCTCCCTTCCTCTCTGGAAAAAATCAATAAAATATATATTTTAAAAAAAAGAAGGATGAGAAGAGCAAAAGATCAAAGTGATGTGGTGCCATCAGCCAAGGCATGTGGGTGGCCTCTAAAAGCTAAAAAAGGCAAGGAAACGGATTCTGTCCTAGGGCCTCCAGAAAGATCACAACTCTGCTGATACATTTATTTCTGACCTCCAGAGCTAACAGTGAAATGATAATTTTGTGTGGTTTAAAACACTGAATCTGTGGTAAATTTTTACAGCAGCAATATGCAACTAATACAAGTAAGTAGCCTAAATAATGCTAAATAACAGGAAGAAGGTAAGTGAATGGGAGTTAATGGAATTACATTTCTGTTTAATGCAAATTTCCAGTCCAACTGCACCAGACGTAGGACAGACTGGCCCGCACAGGGCCTCACAGAGGAGCTCAGCTGCCAACACGGGGGCCAGAAGGACATGCCCACTCCAGCCACGGTCTCCTTCCATATTCCTGCCCAAAGACATACTATATTAAAGACTACAGAATGATTTTTAAAGGTTTAGGAATGAGAGAGTAAGAAATAAAAAAGAGTAAGTGAGAAATATAAACATACTTTTGGAATATTGAAAGCAAATGGGAAAAGGGCCATTAGTATATTAACTGATTCATATGACTATGGGGTATTTTTACAGAGCTAATGAACAACAAAAAAATCTCTGTATTAGAGAAAATCTCTTAGTGTATACATAGAAAACTAAACAAACTAAACACAAGGGAGGGGGGAAGGATGATGGCGGCTAGCAGGACTGAGGTGAAGGAGAGGAAGTGAGTGAGGGGACAAAAAGAGAGTGTGTGGGTGTGTGTGGTGGGTGTGTGATTGAGTGAGGGACAGATGAATCTTGCAGGAGCAGTGGGGCTGGAAGTCCAGGCTCTCTTAGACGGGGAGAGACTGCCACCCTGGCTTTCACTCCCCAGACTGTGGAACCCGGGCCTGGAGCCCACACCATCTTGAAGAAAAACAGGGCCTTTCTTTGGGAACTCACCAACACCGCCAGCTAGACAGGCAGTAGAGATGCCCTGCTACCCAACAGCCACACCAGCCAGAGTCCTGCAGACCAGTGGACCCTGCATTCCCGCGGACCCTGGAACCTTCGCCTCCAAAGCAAAAAATAATTTCCATTTATAATACTAATAGCAAGACACCCATGAAAAACACACATGGTGTCAAAATAAGCCAAAGGAAAAGCGAGTAGGCAAAAATAAAAAGGACCCCAAGTCAATTTTATAGAAAAGATTTCTTTATTACCTCTTGGTCGAGAACATGTTTATATATTTTCAGAAAACAACTCCAAGACCAAGTGGACTCCTGGAACAGAGAGGAACGGACAGGTCTGCACCACCACGAAGGCAAGAGGAGAAACAGTCCACAGATGGAAGACGACGACAATGCCTTGCCATGTGAGCTGCTAGCAACTGACCATCGCTACAGGATGCCCAGAGAGGGTAGGACCGGCATCATTTGTCCAGTATCCAGATACCATTGATGACATGTACACATTAGGAACTGTCTGACATTGAAACTGGGTCTCAAAGCTATCGGACATTGAAATTGGGACTCAATCATTTTTTTTTCTTTTGCTCTGGTGGGTTTATTTCTAGCCTACAGGGGAAAGATGTTTTTAAAGACAAGAATTAGGGGGTGTGGGGAGGGGGGAAACAGACTCAGAGGCAAAGAAGCAATAAACAGACTGTCGTGCTATAGTGGGAAGGCAGGGGAGGTTGGGGAGGAGGGGCCTATAGGAGATCAATCGAAGGACTTGTATGCATGTGTGTGGGAATAGCCAGTGGATACGGGCAATGGGGGAAGGCCAGGGGGGAGGGGGATGGATGAGGGCATGTATGGGGGGATGGGAAGGGCAATAAGGGGAAAAAATAATAAATAAATAAATAATTTTTAAAAAAAAACTAAACACAAGATCTTTTTTATTCCACGAAATAACAATTTGAGGGGGATAATGTTATTTATTAAAGGATATATAATCAAAGTAGACATTAGTTCACTTTAGTGAACAATATCTGCAAAGTCATAATAATGACAACACTGGATTTTGAAATCCAAGATGGCGGCATAGGTAAACACCTACACTGCTGCCTCGCACAACAATTTCAAAACTACAACTAAAAGACAGAACGGACATCATCCAGAACCACAGGAAAGCTGGCTGAGTGGACGTTCTACAACTAGAGGGAAAGAGAGGGGCTCACGGAGACCCAGAGGAGCTGCAAAAAGCTGAGGTACGGAGACGTGTGCGCTGAGAGAGCGGGTGCCGGAGTGCCTGGCTGGCTTTCTCTGGCGGGAGGGAAATGGAGACTCCCAACGGCATTGAACCCCTTATCTTACGACACTAAACCCCAGATCTAGCCGAAACTCATACGGGGGGAGTTTGGACTGTGAAAAGGGAGAAGTGCACGGAAATTTAGGGGAGTTGCAAAGGATCGGAGGTCCGGTCACGCACGGCACCACGCGGAGAACGGATTGTGCCACTGGCTTTCGTGAGTGGGCGGGAGACGGACCCTCCCAACTGTGCCACTTCTGAGTCCACTGGGCCCCTGTTTTGGGCGAAACCCTGGGGACCTAGACTCGTGTGGTCATTGTTCGCAGGGGCCGGAAAGGCAGCGGTAGAGGCGCTGCGGGTGCACTAGCGCACAAGGACCGCTCCAGCCATTACCCAGTCACGTGAGACTCAGGGGCCGTGGAGGGCGGGGCCGACTGGAAGGCAAGGCTGTCCCTTAAGCCCTGAGACTCCACCCTCCCAAGCTCAACAGAGGCTTCTTCGGCTGAATCCAGCACAGAAATTTCCCCAGCACAGTGAAAATGCCGAGACAAGGGAAGGGATTACAAGCAAAAAAAATGGAGGAAAAAAAACGACTGGATATAGAGTTCAAAACCACGCTTATAAGGTTTTGCAAGAATATGCTAGAAAAGATGGATAAATTTAGTGATACACTGACTGAAATAAAAACTATTATGCAGAGTACTAACAGCAGACTAGAGAAAGGCAAGGATCAAGTCAAAAATTTGAAATATAAAGAAGCAGAAAACATTCAACTGGAAAAGCAAGAAGAGAAAAGAATCCAAAAATGTGAAGATAATGTAAGGAGCCTCTGGGACAGCTTCAAGCGTACCAACATCAGAATTGTGGGGGTGCCAGAAGAAGAGAGAGAGCAAGATACTGAAAACCTGTTTAAAGAAATAATGACTGAAAACTTCCCACCTCTGGTAAAAGAAATAGACTTACAAGTCGAGGAAGCACACAGAACCCCAAAGAAAAGGAACCCAAAGAGGACTACACCAAGACACATCATAATTAAAATGCCAAGAGCAAAAGAGAAAGAGAGAATATTAAAAGCAGCAAGAGAAAAACAGTTTATTACCTACAAGGGAGCACCCATACGACTGTCAGCTGATTTCTCAACAGAAACGATGCAGGCCAGACGGGAGTGGCAAGAAATATTCAACGTGATGAACAACAAGAACCTACAACCAAGAATAATCTATCCAGCAAAGCTATCATTCAGAATTGAAGGGCAGATAAAGACCTTCACAGAGAAGAAAAAGCTAAAGGAGTTCATCAACTCCAAACCAGTATTATATGAAATGCTGAAAGGTACCCTTTTAGAAGAGGAAGAAGAAAAACGTAAAAGACAAAAAATTATGAACAACAAATACACATCTGTCAACAAGTGAATCTATAAATTAAGTGAATTAAAAATCTGATCAACAGAATAAACTGGTGAATATAATAGAATCAGGAGCACAGAAAGGGAGTAGACTGATAATTCTCAGGAGGACAAAAATCATAAAGCATCAAACAGACTGTGAAATTATAGCAGAAAGATTAAAGTTAGGTGAGGTAAATAAGTGATCAATCAAAGGACTTGTATGCATGCTTATAAACATAACCAATGATCACAGACACTGGGGGGTCGGGGTACGCCTGGGAGGGAGGGGGGGCAATGGGGAGATATGTATAAAAAATTAATAAAAATTAATAAAAAATAAAATAAATAAAATAAAATAAAAAATAATGACAACACTGAATAGTGATTTAACCACAAGTAGGCTGGATATTGGGAAGGAAAATGTGGGAGTCATTGAAAAGATAAGTCCTCATGTACCATAAATGACAGTCAATAAATGATGTCTAAGTGGATACACCAAGGCATAGTTACCATTTCGAAATATTGAGAAAAATATCAGGAGGAGAACTGAGATTATTTTGAGAATCTGTAGGACCAAAATACTGATGTGAATCAATCTATACCTTCTTGTGGTTTACCAAGAAATGGGTTGTTTTCTTGAACCAAGGAAACAAAACAATAGGAATACACAGAGCAGCCACAGTAACGCACATGTCTCTGAGGAGAAATAAGAAAAGAACAGAAGAGCAGCGTCATGCATATATACACGCATGATACACACAGAGGAGAGAAAGGGAGTAGTAAAGAGAGAAAAAAAGATGAAACTATCTGCTGAAAGTACAGGAAGAGAAACATGAGGAAAAAATTTACCAATAGGCCAGTTATAGAGGAAAATTTTACCTTTACCTGTATTTTGATTCTTAGGGTTTTTATTTTAATATAAAATTTCATGTGGGTTTTTTTTTTTGTATTAAAGTTTACAGAAGAATTTCTTATTTTGCATTGGTGGAACATTATCAATTCCCAACTATTATAATAGATCTACTAAAGATTTATACCAATACAACTTCATTACTCTTGTTTTCATTTAAAATGTAATATGATTAAGGTTGGGTGTTTCCTTTTCTCAGATGTTCTGTGTTTTATATACTGTAAACTCTAAGGAAATACTGGTTTGGGATAAAATACTAAGCTAATTTTTGAAACATAACAGTTTCACAGAGGTTGAGATATATGGGATCAATATCTACTGCTGATCATTAATCACTTTCTTTATAACTCAACTTTGGAGTAAAATGCATCAGTGCCCAAATCAAGAGATTTGAATGCCATTTCTAATTTTCATAAGCAAAATGCTGTAAAATAGAGAGTATCTTTGGGTACAAAAAACTAGATTTTCATAGGTTTTAAGTTATACCCAAAACAAACACTGTAACGCATTTGGGACAAAGGGATCTTTTGTTATCAAACCTCACCTTTTCTAGTCCATCAATAATACAGAGAGATGGAAACCTTGCATGTACGTTCAGTATAAGGATAGATATTTAAAACCGAAGCACATCTCTATGTTGCTTTTCATTATGGTTAAATCATCCATTTCTTATTTTAAATCCCTTATTTAGATCTCTCTGAATGATTGCTTTTCTATTTTAGTTTTCTAAAAGCAGTTGAAATTAGGAGCTTTATATTCTATTCTGGACTTTGCTTGTCTAAAGGTCAGGAAACCCTGCTTCATTCATCCTGATATTTCTCAAATCTCGACAAAGCACCTGGAACCAAGTAGCTTTTCAATATGTGATTGTGGAAATGAATTGGACTAACATATATTTTAAAAAGTAGTAAAATACTCAAAACTGAAAAGTAGTCATTTTGCTGATGTGGCCATTGGGAAAAAGAAGGGAAAAGGTTGCATCACTGACAAACACACCTGCCAGGATAAACTTACTACAGATATAGAAGAGAAGCAGATTTAACCTCTTCTGCCTTTCATGCCTTGATTGTGTGAGAAAACTTTTTAATCACAGAAAATTCATTCAATTGACTAAAGTAAAAAATTGCAAACTCATTTTATCTTATGAATAAGTAAATTGAATAATAATCATTTATGAAATAAAATTTAAGAGGAAATTTTAAATAAAAATCAAGAACAGATTAAATTTCCAAACTAGTCTCTAAAATAAGTTGTCCCAAGGAATAAACAACTCAAAAAAATAGCAGGTGACTATATGATTGCAGAAGGAAGCGCACACTAAGTAAAATTATTTAATTAATAATTAAATATTTTATTGCCTTCTTCTGATCATACCAGGCCATACTGACCCAAAAAAATAATTGTGTCAGATATTAGATATTGTATTTCTGACCCATTAAAACTATTAGCCAGAATATATATCTATACTAGGTTTATAACAACACTGACAATAATTAAAATGACTTTAACTGAATAGGCATTTATAAATTTTAAAACTGCCACCTAGTTTACTGACTAGGATTTACTATTTTGACACTTCAAATTACAAAAGTGTATTAACCTTTGTTAAATTGGAAATTGCACATGCAGTAAGAAGACCACCCATACCAGCACTGGGAATTGATGTGTTCCTGATCTGTTTTACATGTGTTTGATGAAGGATGCAATGCAGCTGTTGTACTGATTTCACTCTTGGATGACTTCCCCTTGGGCAGCCCAGTGGCTGCTTCCCACTGGTTATTCATGTGCTTTATTGATTGACATCCTGAACCAAGTTATTAGATCTTTCTTGAACACACGACTTCCCAGTGGAGAAAAAAATAACTTTTACAGAATACAAGTAATGTGCCTGAAAAATAATATAAATGCTTCACAGATGACAATATAAGCTTACTAATGAAGATAACCCATACCTTTACCAGCAGACTTGTTACTGAAGACACCCATATAAAATCAGGAATGCAAGCTCGGTGTTAATATTGGCTGTAACTTCTCTTTGATATTTCACGTAACAACAACAATAAATATTCACTCAATTCAGCCTGACATAATTATATATGTCCCCTTTCTTTTCTCTTTGCAATTTGTATCTATTTCTGAGAAATGTTTTTAAATGTCTCTGTAACTGTTCTTGTAAGAAAAAAGCTAGATTTCCCCCCAACATTTGTCCTCTTTGTCAAGAAAATATTTCATAGCCACTCTTTTTGGTACATATATCTGGGTAACTTTATTTTCATCCAATGGACAAGTGCCATACAACATTTTGGGGACCTTCCTTAAATGATAGCTAATGCACACTCTTTAACTCTTTTGTTTTCTTTCTTACAGCTAGCTAGAATATGAATATGATGGCTAAAGCTGGAGCAGCTATCTTCAGCCATTAAGTGACCTTGGTAATGGAACTACATACAAAGAAGCAACAAGATAAAAGGAGCTCCATTCCTGAGCACTTTGTGAAATAGGCTTACCACATCAACATTAAACTGCTTACTTATAAAACCTTTCTTATCCAATAAATAAATGTTAATTCTATTTAAGACACTATATTTTGACTTTCTGTTACACTCAGTAAAATTTAATCCTAAATAATAATATTTAATGACATTCAAAAAATAAGGAAATAAATGACTTAACCATGGAACTTAAAAACCCTTTCTTTGAAAAAATCCATATGTCTGCAAATCTCTGCATTTAGAAAATAATAGTGTAGAGTAGAAAATATAATACCACTATTTTTGAAAGAGAAGAAATTGGTGCATAGGAAAGCTAAGAGTCAGAAACGTTAGGTAACACACACAAGGTCACATGGCCAGTAAGTGGTAGAGCAAGAATAAATAAGACTAGGCCCAAAATAATGAAAGCACCAGGACAAATGGCCCATGAAACCACATCTGCCATAATTCTCATTTCAGTGAGTAAAATTGAAACCTAAATCCTTTGGGCTAAGCCTTGTGTTCTTTGTACCACAGCATGCTACTTCCTAGTACAAATTTGCAGAGTAAGTTGATGAAGCAAATATTATTCTTATAGAAAGAGTATTCTTTATATATGCTTTATTCCAATAAAGAGTACCGTTATTACATTTATGATGTGGTTCAATTTATAAAAATAAATGTTGATATACAACTTTTCCTTTTATAGGTTGGTGAGACTCGTTTTATATAGGATTGCATCTGAAGAATGGGATCCCTCTGTAGCCAGCCAGGAGTTAACTACACAATTAACTACCAAATTCATGACACAAAGATAATTTTTTTAAAAAAAGAATAAAATGCTTAGATTTTCTAAGTCACAATCAAGTTCACTTCATATGTCCACACTAAATTTATGGTTCTCACATTTAACAACTAACACTTTTTTACTTAGTGTTTATAATTTCACACATTTTACCAGTTAAATGTTCTCTCTACTACTCCTGAGTGTATGCATTCTTTCCATGTTACTGATGTTACTGTGGGATTCCCAAGAAAGCATTTTAGTGATTAAGTGAGATATTTGAGTGAAGACAGGGCAGCCTGGCTGGTGTGGCTCAGTAGGTTGATTGCAAACCCATGAACCAGGAGGTGGCTCGTTCATTTCCTAGTCAGGGCACATGCCTGTGTTATGAGCTCAATTCCCAATAGAAGGTGTGCAAGAGGCAGCTGATTGATGCTTCTATTCCTCTATTCCCTCTCCCTTCCTCTCTCTCTAAAATCAATAAAAGCCCTAACCAGTTTGGATCAGTGGATAGAGCATTGGCTGAAGGGTCCCAGGTTTGATTCCAGTAAAAGGCATGTACTTTGGTTGCAGGCACATCCCCAGTAGGGGGTGTTTAGGAGGCAGCTGATTGATGTTTCTCTTTCATCATAGAGATGTTTCTAACTCTCTATCCCTCTCCCTTCCTCGCTGTAAACAAAATAAATAAAATATATATTTTAAAAAATAGGAGAAACCAAGATGGCGACATAGGTAAACACCTGAAATAGTTGCCTCACACAACCACTTCAAAACTACAACTAAAAGACAAAAAGGACATCATCCAGAACCACAGGACGGCTGGCTGAGTGGAAATTCTATAACTAGAAGGAAAGAAAAAAGCACAGAGACTCAGAGGAGGTGCAAAAATAAAGTGCAGAGGTACAGAGGCGTGCGCATGGAAAAGGCTGGCAACTGAGTATGTGGATGTCTTTCTCAATCAGGATGGAGATAAAAGCTCCCAACGGCTCTTAACTCCAGTTCTGGGTGAGACTCTGGGGACCCAAACTTATACAGGGAGAAACTGTACTGTCTGGCATTCAGCAAAACTCGAGGGCGGTTCTCTCGAGGGAAGTACTTGCAGAGATTACTGCGGACACTGAAACCCGGGCTCTTAGGGCAGGGTTAAGGATCAGCCATAGCTGTTTGCTCCACCCTGAAGATTCCCTGAGACTCTGTCCCACACAAGCTGTGTGCAGAGGCCTTTGCATATGAATGGCCTGGCCCTTTGCATTCTAAAATTACCTAACAAACTGCAGCTGGGTCAGAGATACCCAGAACATACAAAAGAAAGCCCAAGGCCCCATAGCAACTTGCATTGCTTCACAGCTGGGCCTCATCTGGGCACTTCCAAACCTCAAAAAAATAAGAGGAATCTGCAGATCTCTCCATAGCTTCTGCTGGGTGGCCTCAGGTAGAGGCTAAATTAGCACTTTCTTGGAGATCCAAGAACCAGTGTACTCAATGGTAAGAGTGGGACTATGCAGATTATAATTCCTCAGATCAATAAGGGACACACTCAGAGGGCAGACTCAGTGAGCACCAAAGCCCCACTGAAGCAAGTCTTTCCCCATAAGGGTGTCTCCAGCACAGAAGTTCTCCCATCATAGACACAGCTGATTCTCATAGCCAATTGACCTAGAGGTCAATTCCTCCCAGTGATACCAATGATAATCAAGGCTTAATTACAACAAGACTGTGCACACAGCCCACAAAGGAGTGAACCAAGAGTGTCCACCTCAGCTAACTGGGGAGGCTGAGCCACTGGGCCCTATAGGACACCTAGCACACAAAGCCACTCTATCAATGCAGGGAAGCAGCCAAAATGCGGAGACAAAGAGAAAGGTGTCAAATGTCAGAAATGGAGGAAAGCAAACTACTTAATATAAAATTCAAAACCTTGGTTATAAGGTTTTTCAAGAATTTCCTAGAAACCATCAATAAATTTAGTAGACCCTTGAGGATATGAAAAAGGACCAACTAGAAATTAAGCATACACTGACTGAAATAAAGAATAATATACAGAGATCCAACAGCAGACTAAACGATCACAAGAATCAAGTCAAAGATTTGATATACAAAGAAACTAAAAACACCCAACTGGAAAAGCAAAAAGAAAAAAGTGTAAGGAGCCTCTGGGACAACTTCAAGCATACCAATATTCAAATTATAGGGTTGCCAGAAAAAGAGAGAGAGCAAGATACTGAAAACCTATTTGAAGAAATAATGACTGAAAACTTCCCCCACCTGCTGAAAGAAATAGACAAGTCCAGGAAGTACACAGAACCCCAAACAAAAGGAATCCAAAGGGGGCCACACCAAGACACATCATAATTAAAATTCCAAGAGCAAAAGACAAAGAGAGAATATTAAAGCAGCAAGAAAAAAATAGTTAGTTAGCTACAAGGGAGCATCCATATGATTGTCAGCTGAATTCTCAATGGAAACCATGCAGGCCAGATGGGAGTGACAAGAAATATTCCAAGTGATGAATAGCAAGAATCTACAACCAAGATGACTTTACCCAGCAACCTATCATTCAGAATTGAAGGTTAGATAAAGAGCTTCACAGGTAAGAAAAGGCTAAAGGAGTTCATCAACACCAAACCAATATTATATGAAATGCTGAAAGGTATTCTTTAACAAGAGGATGAAGAAGAAAAAGGTAAAGATAAAAATTATGAACAACAAATACATATCTATCAACAAAGGAATCTAAAAATTAAGTGAATTAAAAATCTGATGAACAGAATAAACTGATGAATATAATAAAATGGGAGGCATAAAAAGGGAGTGGACTGACAATTTTTTGAGGGAAAGGGGTGTGGGGGTGCAGGAAAAGACTGGACAAAAATTGTACACCTATGAATGAGGATCAAGGGGCAGGGGGTGAGGGCAGAGGATGGGGTGAGAACCAGGTGGAGGGGAGCTGTCGGGGGCGGGGAAGAGGAAGAAATGTAATAATCTGAGCAATAAAGATTTATTAAATAAAAATAAAATCAATAAAAGTAAAATCAATAAAAATGAAGACAGGGCATAAGAGTTAGTAACTTCTCACTCCCCACCCTGCTACCACCCCTGCCACTGATAAAATATACTTTTTAAAACTGATATGTATATTTATCTTAAATCTCTATTCACACTCTCATCATCTTATTCTTAAATCCTCCTATCTCAGTTCTGTACACTGACAATTAATTTGAAACATTTCAAATTGATGAAGTGTAATAAAACAGAACACAGGCTTCTCTTTCTCCAGAGAACATAAGACTGATAATCGGTTGACAAATGAGAAAAATAAAAAAAATTAATCCCACAAACATTGTCACTTTTTATATTAGCATTTAAATAATAGTACATAGATTTGTTGCTTTTTTTTGTTTGGTTGGTTTTGTTTTGGGGCAGGAGTGGGACAGGGTGTTGCAGCCTTTGGCTTATTTTACTAGTAACTAATATTTATCCTAAAAACAAATAAATAAATGCAATCATTTTTTACCAAGTGACTTGACCATATCCTATTTTGTATAATAGATGTCTCTGCATTTGTTTTAACAAAATTGTAGTATCATGTCAAAGCCTAATATGTCGAGAATGCAATAGTGTGTGAGTAAGAAAACAAAGGGAGAGTGTGTGGTCTCAGGAAGGAGTGTTTGTTGGTGAGCTGAGGGACAGATATATTCCAGGAGAATTATGAACAACAAATACATATCTATCAACAAAGGAATCTAAAAATTATGTGAATTAAAAATCTGATGAACAGAATAAACTGGTGGGGAACTGCTGGTCAGGGCTCCCCTGATCAGGCAGCCCCCACTGCTGCTGAATTCCCTCCCAGAGTGACCAGCTCGGATGCGGAGACCACACCATCTTGAAGGAGAAAGTGGATGTTATCGGATACCTGAAAATATATAACTATGACACCCACCAAACAGCTCTGAACCCGATAAGTGGTACAAACACGTGGATTCAGAGGAGCTCTACACTCCAGCACGGAAAGGTCAGGTTTCGCCTGGGATGAGGTGAGGTCTCTGATTCTGGCAGGAGAGAGAAACACGCACACTGCAGGAGCTGAGGACCAGGGGAAGTCTGTGCCTAGAAAAATTTGTAGCTGTTGGGGCTGGCATGATCCGTGAATGTGGAAGGGGGTCCTCAGAGCTACTAATAGAAGGGAACTCTAAAAAGCAACCGATTTTGATCTGATGCAAAAGGACATCCTAAAAATTTTAAAAGTGTGCCAACTGCTTAGACCCAAGGGGAAAATATAGACTGCACAGACTTGCACACAGCCCTGGAATTCACACACTTATGCTGGCTCTTTTTTTCTTTTCTTTTTCTTTTTTCTTTTTTCTTTTTCCTCTTTAAATCTTTGCTTCTGATTACTAAGCCCAATACATAGGATCACCCAATTGGGGACACCCTAGGAGACTGCAGGGGAAAGTTATTTTTCTGGAAACTGGGGATCAGAGTGGGGAATAACCATCAGAGAACCAGCTCTGGGGCAACCCACTCCCACAAACTGGTATTGAGTGCCACAGGGAAAGCAGGATCTCAGCACTGGCTAGAGAGGACCTATAGACCTGGAGGTCAATCCAGAAACACTGCCACCCAGGGGTTGAATCACAAATTGACCCTTGTGTAAATACAAAGAAAGGAATATAAAAAATGAAGATACACTTCCTGCTTAAAAATCAGGACTGGCTTACAACACTGAGGAGCAGTGGAACACAGGGAACTGCAATACTGCCCTGACTAGGAAACAAGCGTGCCAAACAGAAGAGTAGAAGAAGTGAATGATCTTCACTACTGCACATTTTTATTTTTATTTTTGTATTTTTTTATCTTTTCTTTAAGAAACATTTTTTTTTCTTTTTCCTTCACTTGATTTTACCTTTTAATTACTACATTTTTATTTTCAATCAGTATAATTACTACTACTATTTTACCTGTTTTTTTTAATTTTTATTAATTTTTATACATATCTGCCCTTTCACACCCCTCCCTCCCAGGCATACCCCAACCCCCCAGTGTCTATGTTCATTGGTTATGCTTATATGCATGCATACAAGGCCTTTGATTGATCTCTTATCTACCTCACCTAACTTTAATCTTCCTGCTGTAATTTTACAGTCTGTTTGAAGCTTTACTGTCTCTGTATCTATCCTTTTGTTCATCAGTTTATAACGTTCTTTATTATCCAACAATGACTGAGATCATGTGATGCATCTCCTTCATTGACTGGCTTATTGCACTAAGCATAAGGCTCTCCAGTTCCAACCAGGTTGCTGAAAATGGT
>JAAGEH010002534.1:14186302-14261079 GCA_011751065.1 Lasiurus cinereus | reverse complement strand
GTTCTATTTAGGTCCGTTGCCCATTTTTTTATTGGATCGTTCATCTTCCTTTCATAAAGTTGTATAAATTGGCTGTAGATTTTGGAGATTAAACCTTTATCAGTGATAACATTTGCAAATATGTTCTCCCATACAGTGATCTTTCTTGTTGTTTTGTTGATGGTTTCCTTTGCTGTGCAAAACTTTTTATTTTGATGTAGTCCCATTTGTTTATTTTTTCTTTAGCTTCCATTGTCTTTGGAGCAGTATCAGTGAAGAAGTTCTTTCGGCATATATCTGAGATTGTGCTACCTGTGGATTCCTCTAGTATTTTTATGGGTTCCCTTCTAATGTTTAAGTCCTGTATCCATTTTGAGTTTATTTTTTATTTGGTGTAAGTTGGTGGTCCAGTTTAATTTTTTGCATGTATCTGTCCAATTTTCCCAACACCATTTATTGAAGAGGCTATCTTGGCTCCATTGAATGTTCATGCCTCCTTTGTCAAATATCAGTTGAGCATAGTGGTTTGGGTGGATATCTGGGTTCTCTATTCTATTCTATTGTTCTATATGTCTATTCTTGTGCCAGTATCAGGCTGTTTTGAGAGCAGTTGCTTTGTAGTATAGCTTGAAATCTGGTATTGAGATCCCACCTACTTTATTCTTCCTTCACAGAATTGCTGTAGCTATCCGTGGTCTTTTTTTGTTCCAGATGAATCTATGAAGAATTTTTGTAGGTCTGTGCAATATATTGTTGATATTTTAATGGGTAGTGCGTTGAATCTGTAGATTGCTTTGGATAGTATGGACATTTTAATGATGTTGATTCTCCCAATCCATGAGCATGGTATGCTCTTCCATCTGTTAACATCTTCTTCTATCTCTTTTTTCAGTGTCCTGTAGTTTTCTACATAAAGGTCTTTTACCTCTTTAGTTAGGTTTATTCCTAGGTATCTTAATTTTTTTGGTGGGATGGTAAATGGGATTGCTTTTTTAGTTTCTCTTTCTATAATTTCACTATTAGTGTATAGAAATGCCACAGACTTCTTAGCATTAATTTTGTATCCTGCTACATTGCCGAATTTATAATTAAGTGAATTAGTTTTGGAATGGAGTCCTTTGGGTTTTTTATGTACAATATCATGTCATCTGCAAATAAGGACAGCTTTACTTCTTCTTTTCCAATTTGGATGCCTTTTATTTCTTCTTCTTGTCTAATTGCAATGGCTAATACTTCCAGTACTATGTCGAACAGGAGAGGTGAGAGTGGGCATCCCTGTCTTGTTCCTGTTCTTAGGGGAAATGGTTTTAGTTTTTGCCCATTGAGTATGATGTTAGCTGTGGGTTTATCATATATGACTTTTATGATGTTGAGGTATGATCCTTCTATTCCCACTTTGCTGAGAGTTTTTATCAAGAAAGGGTGTTGGATTTTGTCAAATGCTTTTTCTGCATCAATTGATATGACTATGTGATTTTTCTCTCTCAATTTGTTTATGTGATGTATCACATTTATTGATTGCGGATATTGTACCATCCCTGCATTCCTGGGATGAATCCTGCTGGTCATGGTGTATGATCTTCCTGATGTACTGCTGGATCTGGTTTCCTAGAATTTTGTTGAGGATTTTGGCATCTATGTTCATGAGAGATATTGGCCTATAATTCTCTTTCATTGTGTTGTCTTTATCTGGTTTTGGTATTAGGGTGATGCTGGCTTCATAGAAGGTGTTTGGAAGTGTTCCTTCTTCTTGAATGTTTTTGAATAGTCTGAGGAGTATAGGTTTATTTTTCCTTTAATGTTTGGTAAAACTCTCCTGTGTAGCCATCTGGTCCTGGGCTTTTATTTACTGAAAGCTTCTTGATTACTGCTTCAATTTCTTCCATAGTTATTGGACTATTGAGTTGTTTGGTTTCCTCCTCATTGAGTTTTGGGAGGTTACATTTTTCTAATAAAATGTCCATTTCTTGCAGGTTGTCCAATTTGTTGGAATAGAGTTGTTCATAGTATTTTTTAACAATCCTTTGTGTTTCCACAGGGTCTGTTGTTATTTCTCCTCTTTCATTTCTGATTTTGTTTATTTGGGTCTTCTCTCTTTGCTTCTTGGTGACTCTGGCTAGGGGTCCATCAATCTTGTTTATCCTTTCAAAGAATCAGCTCTTCGTTTTGTTGATCTTTTGAATTGTTTCTTTGGTCTCCAAGTTGTTTATCTTCGCTCTGATCTTCACTATTTCCTTCCTTCTGAGTACACTGGGCTTTTCTTGTTGCTCTCGTTCTAGCTCTTTGAGTTGTAGGGTTAGGTAATTTATTACAATTGTTTCCTGTTTTTTGCAGTAGGCTTGTAGGGCTATGAACTTCCCTCTCAAGACTGCTTTCACTGTGTCCCATAAATTTTTGTATTGTTGTGTTGTCATTGTCATTTGTTGCCATGATGTTTTTTATTTCTTCCTTGATCTCTCTGGTTACCCAGTCATTGTTTAATAGCATGCTGTTTAGTCTCCATGTGTTTGATTTCTTTCTATTGTTTTTATTATAGTTGATTTCCAGTCTTATGCCACTGTGGTCTGAGGAAATGATTGATATGATTTCTATCTTCTTGAATTTGAAGAGACTTTTCTTATGACCCAACATATGATCTATCTTTGAAAATGACCCATGTGCACTGGAGAAGAATGTATATTCTGTGGCTTTGGGGTGAAATGTTCTGAAGATGTCAATTTATTCCATCAGGTGTAGTGAATCATTTAGGATTGATGTTTCTTTGCTGATTTTTTGTTTAGAGGATTTGTCCAATGGTGACAGTGGGGTATTAAAGTCTCCTACTATGATTGTATTGCTGTCAATCTCTCCCTTAATATCCTCCAAGAGTTTTTTTATGTATTTAGGTGCTCCTATATTGGGTGTATATATGTTTACCAGAGTTATTTCTTCTTGTTGGATTGTTCCCTTTAGTATTATGAAGTGGCCTTCTTTATCTCTTGTTATGTCCTTCACTTTGAGATCTAATTTGTCAGATATAAGTATTGCAACCCCAGCTTTTTTTTCATTTCCATTTGCCTGAAATACCATGTTCCATTCCTTCACCCTCAATCTGTGTGCATCTCTTTTCCTAAGGTGGGTTTCTTGCAGACAGCAAATATATGGATCATGTTTTCTTATCCAATCGGTTACCCTATGTCTTTTGATTGGAGCCTTTAATCCGTTTACATTTAAAGTTATTATTTATAAGTACTTATCTGTTGCCATTTTTAGTCCTTACCCCCGAGTTCCTTCTTCCCTTCCTCTTTCTTTTTATTACAGCAGACCTTTTCACACTTCTTTCATTGCTGGTTTGGTGGTAATATATTCCCTTAGTCCTGTTTTGTCTGTGAAGCTTTTGATTTCACCTTCAATTTTGATTGAGAGTCTTGCAGGGTACAGTATTCTTGGATTCAGACCCTTCCTTTGCATGACTTTGTATATTTCATTCCATTCCCTTTTGGCCTGACAAGTTTCTGTTGAGAAGTCAGTAGCTAGTCTTATGGGGGTTCCTTTCTAGGTAACTTTCTGTTTCTCTCTGGCTGCTTTTAAGATTTTTACTTTGTCGTCTGTGTTTGCCAATTTAATTATAATGTGCCTCAGTGTCGGTTTGTTGGGGTTCATTTTGCTTGGGACTCTGTGAGCTTCTTGGATTTGTGTGGGTTTTTTCTTTTCTATATTGGGGAAATTTTCTGTCATTATTTCTTCAAACACTTTCTCTAATCCTTGTTCAGTTTCTACTCTTTCTGGAACCCCAATTTTGTGGATGTTGTTTTGTTTCATGTTATCCCAAAGTTGCCTTAGACTCTCCTCTTGCTTTTTAACTTTTTTTCTAGAAGCTGCTGTACTTGGGTATTTTTTCCTACCGTGTCTTCTAGCTCACTGATGCGGTCCTCTGCTTCTTCTAGTCTACTTTTGATGCTTTCTATTGAGTTCTTTATAGCAGTTATGTCATTTTTCATTTCTTCTTGATTATTCTGCACCTCCTCTAGGTTCTTCTGCATTTCTTCTTGCTGCTTCTTCATCTCCTCTTGCATCTTCTTCATTTCCTCTTGGCTCTTACTCATATTGTCAAATTTGTCTTTCATTCTTTTCAACCACCTTATGAACATTTCTCTGAACTCTTTCTCTGGTAGGCTTATTTCTGGTTCTATTTCATTTACTTCCTTTTCTGGTGAAACCTGCCTTTCTGTCTTATGCGGGCTGTTTCTTTTTCTGCCCATGGTCTTTCTTCTACGGGTGTCTGGTTATGTAGTTCTCTCTCCTACGTTTATTGAAAGGCACAAACTACAACATGACCAGGTACAGCACACAAAGCACTTTCCGTGTGCTCTGTGGATCTCTGATTCCGCCAAGTGTCTGCGCCGATTGGAGAGCAGAGTTCTGGGTCCCCGGGTCCCTGGCTGCTCAATGGGTAGCCAGCCAAAGGCTTCAGACGGCCGCAGACATCTACCTCCCACTGCAAGATGGCTCAGGCTCCACGTTCGCGCTGGTGGCTCTGGTCAACAAAAACCCCGTGGCAGTGGGGCTGCCTGGCCGGGGGAGACCCTTCCAGCAGTTCTCTGCCTTCTCCTGGAGGATAACTGACTCTTAGCTTGCCAACACTCACAATGCGACTCTCAGCCGCTCTCTCTCCCTCTGCCCAGTGACAAAGCTCCAGAAGCATCTGTCTACTCCGCCACCATTTTCTCCTCTCCCTACACATCTAATTTTTAATCCCTTGCTCCAAGTCCATAGAAACCACTCTATTCTCTGTCTTCATTATCTAAAAAAATATTTTTTTCTCTCTGTCCTTTTGTTGTTGTTTGCTTGGATGTTTATTATATCGATTTTTTATGCTTGTTTGTGAGATTGTTTTGCTTATTCTTTTTCTTTGTTTGTTTGGTTTTTGTTTATTTTTTGCTTCTGTTTTACCTGGCCTCACTTGATATTATTTATTGTTTGTAGTTTGTATTCATCTCCAGGTACTTGTTGCTGGCATTTGTTGAGATTAATGGCTGTTCTATTGGAGTTTTCTCCCCATAAATATATAGTTTATTCCCCCTCTTCTTTCTTATTCTCTTTTTTCCCCTCTTACTATTATTTTTCTTTTCCCAATTTCATTTTTCACCCCTTTCTTTTTTTTCTCACTTTCTTCTTTCTCTCCTATCCTCTAATTTGTCTTTGTCTGGTGATCACCTTTATTTGGGGTTACCAATATCATGAATACATTTCTGTTCAGTGTCTTGTGCATTGTACTTGGTTGTGTTGTGTTTTATGACTTTAAATCAATGTAGGAGAGAAAGAACTACATAACCAGATACCCAGAGAAGGAAGACCATGGAGAGACAAAGAAACAGCCTGCATATAAAAGAATAGGAAGCATTACCAGAAAAGGAAGTAAATGAAATGGAGGCAAACAACCTGCCAGAGAAATAATGCAGAGAAATTGCCATAGGGTGGCTGAAAAGAATGGAAGACAAATTCAACAATATGAGTAAGAACCCAGAGGAAATGAAGAAGAACCATGGGGAAATGAAAAATGAAACCACTGCTGTAAAGAACTCAGTAGAAAGCATCAAGAGTAGGATAAAAGAAGAAGAGGATCAAATCAGTGAGCTAGAAGATAAAGTAGGAAAAAATACCAAAGTAGAGCAGTTCCTAAAAAGAAAAATTAAAAAGCAGAAGGGGAGCCTAAGGGAACTTTGAGACAACATGAAACAAAATAACATTCACATAATAGGGGTTCCAGAAAGAATTAAAACTGAGCAAGGAATAGAAAACCTGTTTGAAGAAATAATGACAGAAAACTTTTCTAATATAGGAAAGAAAAAACCCACACAAATCTAAGAAGCTCACAGAGTCCCAAAAAAATGAATCCCAAAAGACCAATGCCAGGGCACATAATTAAATTGGCAAATACCAACAACAAAGTAAGAATCTTAAAAGCAGACAGAGAGAGACAGAAAGTTACCTACAAAGAAACCCCCATCAGACTAGCAAGAGATTTCTCAACAGAAATTCATCAGGCCAGAAGGGAACGGAATGAAATATACAAATTCATGCAAAGGAAGGGTCTGAATCCAAGAATACTGTACCCAGCAAGGCTATCTATCAAAATTGAAGATCAAATCAGGAGCTTCACAGACAAAAAAGGACTAAGGGAATTTTATTACCACCAAACCAGCAAAGCAAGAAATGCTAAAGGGTCTGCTTTAAAAACAGAAATAGAAAGTGAAGAAGGAAGACAGGGATAAAATGGTAACATATAAGGACCTATCAATAGTAACTTTAAATGTAAATGGGTTAAATGCCCCAATCAAAAGACATAGGGTAGCAGACTGGATAAGAAAACACAACCTATATATCTGGTATCTACAAGAAACCCACCTCAGAAAAAAAAGACGCACACAGACTGAGAGAGAAGGGAAATGAAAATGAAAAAAGAGCTGGGATAGCAATTCTTATATCTGACAAATTAGATCACAAAGTGAAGGACATGACAAAAGATAAGGAAGGCCACTTCATAATACTAAAGGGAGTAATACAACAAGAAGATATAACTCTGGTAAACAAATACACACCCAATACAGGAGCATCCAAATACATGAAAAACTCCTGGAGGATATCAAGGGAGAGATTGACAGCAATATAATCATAGTAGGAGACTTTAATACCCCACTATCAGCATTGGACAAATCCTCTAAACAAAAAATCAGCAAAGAAACATCAATCCTAAATGACTCACTAGACCTGATGGAATAAATTGACATCTTTAGAGCATTTCACCCCAAAGCCACAGAATATACATTCTTCTTAAGTGCACATAGGTCATTTTCAAAGATAGATCATATATTGGGTCGTAGGCAAATTCTCTTCAAATTCAAGTAGATAGAAATCATCTCAAGCAACTTCTCAGATCACAGTGGCATAAAACTAGAAGTCAATTACCATAAAAACAGTACAATAAAAAATCAAACACATAGAGACTAAACAGCATGCTATTAAACAATGACTGGGTTACCAGAGAGATTAAAGAAAAAAATAAAAAAAATCATGGCAACAAATGACAATGAGAACACAACAATCCAAAATCTATGGGACCCAGCAAAAGCAGTCTTGAAAAGGAAGTTCATAGCTCTAAAAGGCTATTAAAAAAAAAAAAAAAAAAACAAGAAACAATGGTAACAAATTACCTAACTCTACAACTCACAGTGAGATAGAGAGCAACAAAAAAATCCGAGTGTAAGCAGAAGGAAGGAAATAATAAAAATCAGAGCAGAGATAAATGACATAGAGACAAAAAAAAACAATACAAAAAAATCAACAAAATCAAGAGTTGGTTCTTTGAAAGGATAAACAAGAATGATGAACCTCTAGCCAGGCTCACCAAGAAACAGAGAGAGAGGACTCAAATAAAATCAGAAATGAAAGAAGTGAAATAACAATAGTCATATCAATTGATGCAGAAAAAGCATTTGACAAAATCCAATACCCTTTCTTAATAAAAAACCCTCAATAAGGTGGGAATAGAAGTATCATACCTCAACATCATAAAAGCTATGTATGATAAACCCATAGCTAACATCATACTCAATGGGCAAAAACTAAAGCCATTTCCCCTAAAAACAGGAACAAGACAGGGATGCCCAGTCTCACCACTCCTGTTCGACATAGTACTGAGAATATTAGCCACTACAATTACACAAGAAGGAATAAAAGGCATCCAAATTGGAAAAGAAGTAACATTGTCCTTATTTGCAGATGACATGATACTATACATAAAAAATCCAAAGACTCCATCAAAAAACTAATAGATTTAATACATGAATTTGGCAATGTAGCAGGATACAAAATTAATGCCAAGAAATATATGGCATTTCTATATACAAATAGTGAACTTCCAGAAAGAGAGACTAAAAAAGCAATCCCATTTACCATCACACCAAAAAATTAAGATACCTAGGAATAAATTTAAGTAAGGAGGTAAAAGACTTATACACGGAAAACTAAAGGACAATGAAAAAAGAGATAGAGGAAGATATAAACAGATGGAAGAACATACCATTCTCAGATTGGTAGAATCAACATCACTAAAATGTCCATACTACCCAAAGGAATCTAAAGATTCAATGCACTCCACATTAAAATACCAACTGCATATTCCACAGACCTAGAAAGAAGTCTCCAAATATCTCTCTGGAACAAAAAAATGACCTTGAAGAGCTACAGAAATCCTGAGAAAGAAGAACGAAGCAGGTGGGATCTCAATATCAGATTTCAAGCTGTATTACAAAGCCACTGTTCTCAAAACAGCCTGGTACTGGCACAAGAACAGACATATAGACCAATGGAACAGAATAGAAAATCCAGATATCGACCCAAACCACTATGCTCAATTAATATTTGATAAAGGAGGCATTAACATACAATGGAGACAAGACAGTCTTTTCAATAAATGGTGTTGAAATAATTGAAGAGATACATGCAAAAAAATGAAACCACTAACTTATACCATACACAAAAGTAAACTCAAAATGGATACAGGACTTAAACATAAGATGGGAAACCATAAAAATACTAGAGTAATCCACAGGCATAGAAATCTCAGACATATGCCAAAGCAATTTCTTCACTGATACCACTCCTAGGGCAATGGAAACTAAAGAGAAAATAAACAAATGGGACTACATCAAAATAAAAAGCTTTTGCACACACACACAAAAAAATCAACAAGATAGCCCACTGTAGGGGGAACATATTTGCAAATGTCACCACTGATAAAGGTTTAATCTCCAATATCATCAGGCAACTTATACAACTTAATAAAAGGAAGATAAATGATCCAGTAAAAAACTAGGTAATGAACCTAAATAGAATCTTTTTGAAAGAAGACAGAAGGAAGACCAAGAGACACATGAAAACATGCTCAAAGTCATTAATTATCTAAGTAATGCAAATCAAAACAACAATGCGATACCATCTCACACCTGTCAGAATGGCAATCATCAACAAATCAACAAGTGACAAATATTGGCGAGAATGTGGAGAAAAAGGAATCCTCATGCACTGCTGGTGGGAATGCAGACTGGTGCAGCCACTGTGGAGAACAGTATGGAGTCTCCTCAAAACACTAAAAATAGAACTCCCATTTGACCCAGTAATCCCACTTCTAGGAATATATCCCAAGGAACTAGAAACACCAATCAGAAAGGATATATACATCTCTATGTTCATAGCAGCACAATTCACCATAGCTAAGATTTAGAAACAGCCTAGGTGCCCATCAGCAGATGAGTGTATTAGAAAATTATGGTACATCTACACAATGGAATACTACACTGCTATAAAAAACAAGGAATTCTTACCATTTGCAGCCCCATGAATGGACCTGGCAAGCTTTATGTTAAGTGAAATAAGCTAAGCAACAAAAGAAAAATATCGCATGATCTCACTCATTTATGGAAAATAAAGAACATTATAACCTGATAAACAAAAAGTTAGATACTGAGGCAATAAAACACCAAACAGACTGTAAAATTACAGTGGGAAAGCAGAGGTGTGTTGGGACTGGGGAGGAAGAGATCAACCAAAGGACTTCAATGCATACATATAAGCACAACAAATGGACACAAGATGCTGGAGGGGTGGGATGAAGGCATGTGTCAGGGATAGGAGAGGCTGGGAGAAGGTCAGAGGGGTGGGGGGGTGATATATGTACTACTACATATAATACTTTAAACAATAAAAAAATATTAAATAAAGGAAGAAAGAAAGAAGTAGCTCCAGTGGAAAGAGAAAGAAAAAAAGCCTAATATGTCAAAAAGATAAAAGTCACTTCAGGAATAACTACAAGTTGAGTCTGACATGGTTAGAATTTTATACAAACTCAGTTTTCCAAATGACCTAGCTGAAGCACTGAAGTGGCTTGAATGAGGCCTGCACTACATACAGAGCAATAGGAAGTAGCTGATCAGTCATATACTTGGACTAGCAGTCCCTTGAAAATACAGCTGAAAAGTGGAGTTCTGATTATAGGCATTTTTGATGAAACATCTTAGTCTATATTCCCTAAAATGTCATTTTAATAAAATATTTGAACCACATTACTTTGGAAGTCATGGTGATTAGACATGTATGTTGAAAATTGTTGTTTTTTATCATGTGTCTACTATTATCAAGCACTGTGCAAGATGCTTGAGAAACAATAATAAACAGAAAAGGCATTGCTCATATGAAGTATAAATTCCAGTGGGGGATTATGATAATAGATAAGAAAATGAATAAATAAATGAATAAAGATTTATGAACTGTAATATAAAAATAAATGGTTTTAAATAGGAGAATGGCATGACCCTATTTGCTTTCTTAGAAAATACTCTGACTTCTTGAAGAATGTAATGGAAATGAGCAAAAATAAAATGAGATCAACCCTGGCCAGTGTGGTTCAATTGGTTGAGTATGGTCTCTCACACCAAAAGATTGCCAGTTTGATACTGGTCAGAGCACATGTTCAGGTTGTAGGTTCAGGCATGGTCAAAGTACATACCAGAGGCAATTGATTGATGTTTCTCTCTCACATGGATGTTTCTCTCTCTCCCTCTCCCTTCCTCTAACTCTAAAATCAATTTTATACAAGTTTAATAGTCCAGGCAACAAATTAGAAAGACCTGTTCCCAGGTGATCTTATAAGATAGGAAAATGAGTTGACAACTTTACATTATATATTTACAGGATGAGGAGAACTTTCTGAAATATTGTTTGGGAATAATAAAAGGACAACTTATCAGGAATGCAACCCAAGACTCTAGCTTATGACTCTATAGTTACCAGTATCATTCACTGATAAAGGGACCAAGAAGAAAGCACAGCTGAGGCCGGTTTGGCTCAACAGATAGAGCGTCAGCCTGCGGACTGAGGGGTCCCAGGTTTGATTCCGGTCAAGGGCATGTATCCTGGTTGCAGGCACATCCCCAGTAGGGGATATGCAGGAGGCAGCTGATCGATGTCTCTTTCTCATCGATGTTTCTAACTCTCTATCCCTCTCCCTTCCTCTCTGTAAAAAATCAATAAAATATATTTTTTTAAAAAAGAAAGAAAGCATAGGTTACTGGGGAAATGTAGCAAATATCACTCTGGATAGCTTAGATAGAAATTTACTATGGAACATCAGAATAAAGATAGTGGCTAAGTATTTAAATATAAGAGCCTTGACTTCAGAAGCAAATCTTTGGTTAAGATGGACTACATAAAAAGTCATCAGCATATAATGGAAATGAAGCTTTAGGAGCAGATTCAATTGATTAAAGAAAAACATGCGGGAGAAACCAAGATGGCGGCATAGGTAAACACCTAAACTGGTGCCTTGCACAACAATTTCAAAACTACAACTAAAAGACAAAACAGATACCATCCAGAACCACAGGAACGCTGGCTGAGTAGAAATTCTACAACTGGAAGGAAAGAGAAAAGCACACTGAGACTCAGAGGATCGTCAAGAGGCAGAGATACTGACATGCACATAAAAAGGGCTGGCAACTGAAAGCACGGCTGGCTTTCTCAAGCGGGAGGGAGACATAAGCTCCTGACAGCTCTGAACTTCAGTTTCAGACGAGATTCTGGGGACCCAGATTCATTTGGGGAGAAACTGGACTGTTTGGCAGTGGGCAAAACTCGAGGCCAGCTTTCTCTAAGATGTGTTTGCAGCAATTAGCATGGGACACTGAGACACAGGGGCCTATTACAGTAGGGCTGTTGGGAAACCAATGCTGTCTACTCCTCCCTGAGACTCCAACATTCAAGCTGAGCACAGAGGCTTTTGCAAGTCTCCTCCTAGAAGGGTGTCTCCAGCACAGATGTTCTCCCATCATAGACACAGCTGATTCTCACAGCCAATTGGCCTGGAGGTCAATTCCTCCCAGTGATACCAACAATAATCAAGGCTTAACTACAAGAAGACTGTGCACACAGGCCACAAAAAAATACACCAAGGATGTCCACCTCAGCTAACTGGAGAGGCTGAGCCACTGGGCCCTATACGACACCTAGCACACAAAGCCACTCTATCAACACAGAGAAGCAGCAAAAATGTGGAGACAAAGAAACAGATCACAAATTAAAGAAATAGAGGAAAGCAAACAACTTGATATAGAGTTCAAAACCATGGTTATAAGGTCTTTCAAGAATTTTCTAGAAAAGGCTGATAAATTTAGCAAAACCCTCCAGAATATGAAAAAGGGCCAACTAGAAATTAAGCATACACTGACTGAAATAAAAAATAATATACAGAGATCCAACAGCAGACTAGAGGATTGTAAGAATCAAGTTAAAGATTTAAAATACAAATAAGCAAAAACTACTCAAATGGAAAAGCAAAAAGAAAAAAGAATCCAAAAATATGAAGATAGTGTAAGGAGCCTCTGGGACAACTTCAAGTGAATTCTGGGAGTATCAGAAGAAGAGAGAAAACAAGATACTGAAAACCTATTTGAAGAAATAATGACTGAAAACTTCCCATATCTGGTGGAAGAAATAGAGCTCAAGTCCAGGAAGCACAGAGAACCCCAAACAGAAGATATCCAGAGGATCACATCAAGACCCATCATAATTAAAATGCCAAGAGCAAAAGACAAAGAGAGAATATTAAAAGCAGCAAGAGAAAAAACAGTTAATTACCTACAAGGGAGCACCCATACGATTGTCAGCTGATTTCTCAACGGAAACTATGCAGGCCAGACAGGAGTGGCAAGAAATATTCAAAGTGATGAATAGAAAGAACCTACAACCAAGAATACTCTACCTAACAAAGCTATCAGATAAGAAAAAGCTAAGGAGTTCATTCACACAAAACCAATATTATATGAAATGCTGAAAGGTACTCTTTAAGAAGAGGAAGAAGAAAAATGTAAAAGCCAAAAAATTATGAACAACAAATACATATCTATCAACAAGTGAATCTAAAAATTAAGTGAATTAAAAATCTGATGAACAGAATAAACTGGTGAATATAATAGAATCAGGAGCATAGAAAGGGAATGGACTGACAATTCTCAGGGGGAAAGGGGTGAGGGGGGTGCAGGGAGAGACTGAACAAAAATAATACACCTATGGATGAGGACAATGCAGGGGGAGGTTAAGGGTAGAGGGAGGGGTGAGAGCCAGGTGGAAAGGAGCTATGGGGGAGAAAAAAAGGAACAATTGTAATAATCTGAACAATAAAGATTTATTAAATTTTAAATAAAAAGAAATATTCAAAGTGATGAATAGCAAGAACCTACAACCAAGATTACTCTACCCAGCAAAGTTATTACTCAGAATTGAAGGGCAAATAAAGAGCTTCACAGATAAGAAAAACCTAAAGGAGTTCATCACTACCAAACCAGTATTATATGAAATGCTGACAGGTACTCTTTAAGAAGAGGAAGAAGAAGAAAAAGGTAAAGATAAAAATTATGAACAACAAATACATATCTATCAACAAGTGAATCTAAAAATCAAGTGAAGTAAAAATTTGATGAACAGAATAAATTGGTGAATATAATAGAATCAGGGGCATCGAAAGGGAGTTGACTGACAATTCTCGAGCTGAAAGGGGTAAGGGGGTACAGAAAGAGACTGGACAAAATCGTGCATCTATAGATGAGGACAGTGGGAGGGAAGGGGGGCTAAGTGCAGAGGGTGGGATGGGAACTGGGTGGAGGGGAGCAATGGGCAGGGAAAGAGGAACAACTGTAATAGTATGAACAACAAAGATTTATTAAATTTTAAAAAAAGAAAAACATGCAAATGAAAAGATAATTGATGCTCAGAAAAAACACAGTTTAAAGAATGTACCAAGAAACAGTGCTGTTATCATCATAGGGATGCATGTATTCTTTCTGATTAATGTTTCAGGATGCTTAGGATATATTCCTCCAAGTGGGATCACTGGGTCAAATGGCAGTTCCATTTTTAATTTTTTTAGAAAACTCCATCCTGTTTGCCATAGTGGCTGCACCAGTCTGCATTCCCACTAAGCAGTGTACTAGATGAGTGGATAAAAAGATGTGGTACATTTACACAATGGAATGCTATGCAACTATAAAAAAAAGAAGGATTTGTTATCCTTTGAGACAGCATGAAAGGACCTGGAGAGCATTATTTTAAGCAAAATAAGCCACTCAGATAAAGACGAGTATCACTTGATCTTACTCATATGTGACATCTAACGTAAAAAATAAACTGACAAACAAAATAGATCCAGAGACATGAATCTCAGAGGAAAGTGGGGAGGAGATGGGAGGTGATCAACCAAAGAACTTACATGCATATATGCATGACCCATGGACACAGACAGCTGCATGGTAAAGACGTGGGAAAGATGAGGAAGGGTTACGGGGGTGGGCAGAACATCTGTAATACTTTCAACAATAAAGATAATTTTTAAAAAATAAAAGAATGTACCAAGAAAAAAATAAATCTGTAAGAGACTGAGAAGCTGTAGCTGGAGGATCCAAAAAAAACTATCAGATTTCTAGATTAAGAATCTAGAGGACAAAAAAAAAAGAATCTAGAGGATAATGATACTATTGTTAAGATGTGAAAGACTGAAGAGGATTGTTGTGGGGAATGGGGGTTGAAAATCAATAAAATGTATTAGCCATGTTAATATTAAAATGCCTGTAATTTCTTCAAATGAAAGTATCAAGAAGGCAGCTTGAATATTTGAGTCTATAGCTCAGAGGAAAAGTCTGGGGAGAAGATACTAAAGTGAAAAATTCTAGCATAAAATTTGGTATCGAAAGTCCTAAAATTGGGTAAGACCACTTTGGGACAAAATATAAAAAGGAATGTAGGCTGAGAGATTGAGTCAAGAGAAGAACAAGTAAGGGCAATATAGACTAAATTGCTAAAGAGACAAGAAGAATGTGATATCATGGAAGTTAACATAGAAAATATTTCCCCAAAAATAATAATGAGTAACATGAGAATAGAAATGTATACAATGAATATACATTTTCAGGGAAGTGGTAGAAATGCACACCATATTAGAGTGGTTTGAAAACTGAGTAGAATGTGAGAAAGGGTGACAGCAAATTTAGACTACTACTTTTTTAAGTAATCGTAATATAAAAAATAAAGGAAGAACTGAGTGTTTAAAATAAAAACAGGAAGAAATGAGCTTCTAAGCAAAATTGGAGAGATTGGCCTTGGATGGAAGAAACAAATCTCCTTCCATCTTTTCTCTAAGAAAGAAAGAGATGCAAATTATTTATAGATTTAGCAGTGAGAGTTTCTAATGACTATAAATTTTTCAGTAACATATGGGATGGGGTGATCTGCTGAGAACTAGGTAGGGAAGAAGCAGAAGGATAATGAGAGCTCTGCGGAGCAAGTAGACATAAAATAGTCATCTTGTAAAGTGGAAATGAAAGTTAGTAGTATTGCCTGGCTGGTATTGCTAAGTGGTTTAGTGTCAACCTATGAACCAGGAGGTCACTGTTCATTCCTGATCAGGCACATTCCCAGTCAGGCACATGCCCGGAATATGGGGTTGGCCCCCTGTGAGGGTTGTGCAGGAGACAGCTAATCAATACTTCTCTCTCATCATTGATGTTTCTATCTCTCTCTTGCTCTCTGAAATAAATAAAAATACATTTAAAAAAAAAAAGATAATGCATAGCCCAGACCGGTTTGGCTCAATGGATAGAGCGTCGGCTTGCAGACTGAAAGGTCCCACATTCGATTCCAGTTGGGGGCATGTACCTTGCTTGCGGGCACATCTCCACTGTGGGGCGTGCAGGAGGCAAGCTGATCGATTTATCTCTCTCATCGATGTTTCTGACTTTCTATCTCTCTCCCTTCCTCTCTGTAAAAAAATCAATAAAATATATTTTTTTAAAAAGATAATGCATTAAAAAAGTCCCCATCCCATGGGAAGAGAAGCCCACCCAATCCATACTTGGAAGAATGTGAAAGGAGAAGAAGAAAAGGTAGATCAGGTCTTTGTCTTTTTTCCCTCTTAGCATTGGATCTCAAAGGTGAGGAATAGAAACATTCTGAAAGGTAGAGAGACACTCCTGAACATTGAAGCTAGCAGCCTGCTTCTCCAGACTGAGCCTGGAAGAAACACAATCCACTAGCAGAAGTCCCTCCTTTGTCTCAGCACCATGTCCATTATGCATTGAACCAATCGCATACATATCACTATTGGTTTCTTAAAGTTTATTTGGGATGTATGGCTACAAAGGGGCTGAGAGGACGAGTTGAAGAGACTTAGCACAAGAAAAAAGAGACCACAAAGCGTGAGATCTGTGCAACGAGATCTTTTACTAAGACTACAGATTTCAGAAACTGATGCATGCACAAAACCTCTAAAAGGCCACAGGGGAACAGACATAACTTAGTGGATTGCAGTGCACAGAGCAAAGGTCAATATAGATAAGATACCCCTTGTTCCCAGCAAAGGCAGCAGAGGTCTAAAGTTTGTTAAATGTGCCTGAGGCCTCCATGCCCTTTATCATAAAATCAAGTAAACTGTTGCATATAGTATACAAATACCATCATTAAGAGAACCTGGAGAGAGTCAAGGGATTTAAAAGAAAAAGCATCCAAAAGTTGCCCAGTGTTGAGATCTGAAATTGAAATTCTATTAATTAAATTTATTCTAAGTTTTAACTACCCTACTATCTAATCTCCCCAATTTTTGGCTCTACTACTGAGTAGGTAAGACATGGGAGGGGAGATCATATAGTTATAGAAAATAAATAAGCCGAATAGGAGTAGTCAGAGAGGAGTCAATCAGGGGAAAAGGAGACATGCATAATACTTTAAACACTAAAAAAAGAAAGAAAGAACTCTCATCTTTACAAAAAAAAAAAAAAAGAAAGAAAGAAGCCACATTTTTCTTTAAATCAGAGCTAAAGTATGTAAAATTTTTACCCAAGTACAGGGGAAGGAAAAAATTCAAAGAATTTCTAGGTTTCCTTTGAGTCCATTTGTAGACTGAGATCAATAATTTAAAATTGTATAAGTCAGCTTCAAATTTTTTGCTTAAAAACTTTAAATCAAATTTAATTTTTTTAATGTTTCTCCCCAGTGTTCAAGGAAAGGTGATGGTTAATCAGGTTTGAGCTTGTGCCAGTCAAATGTGAAAAAGGGAGGGAGAGGCAAGGGAGTTTAGGGCTTTAGCAAGGGAGCGATAATAATGATGGACCATGACATTATGCTGGACAAGAAAGGAAATGAAGATGGCGTGGAGATGGGGGGAGGACTGATGAATAGGGCATGTAGGGTCAATGGACAGGAGGTCTCCATGACATTGAAGAATTGTTGCAGTGGGTATTGTTGCAGTGGGTCTATTCAAACAATTGAGCTGGAAAAATAAGAGATGGGCATCAAAGAATGGGATCCTTAAATTTTTCTCTTTTTTTGACATTCAGTATTATTTTATATTAGTTTCAGATGTATAGCATAGTGGTTAGACATTTATATAATTTATGAAGTGATTCCTCCCAATAAGTCTAGTACTGACCTGGCACCATATATAGTTATTACAATATTATTGACTATCTCCCATTATGCTGTACTTAAAGATTTAAAAAATGGTATTGATATTTTTCACAAAATTTTATGTGTGTACAACTTATAAAGTACATTCACATACATAATTGTGTTTATTAAACTATCCTTCATGACAGAGAAAGGAAAATTTAATAAAGTGACTAAAATCCAGAAAATTACACTCACTATTTAAGAGCAAAATGTATATTCAAGTACAAAAAGAAAATTTAGAAATAACCATATAAGTACAAACACTTAAATACTAATTAAAATCCACCATTAATATTCACTGATATAGGTCTCCTAAGAAACTAAGCCACAATTTTATCAGATCACTTAGTTGGATAATTAGCTGATTAATTAGTGGAAAATATGCAACTAGGTTGTTTATATTTTTTAACTCTTTTTTTCATATCTACAATTTAAATATCTGCGTTGCAATTAAACCAAATTTAACTTTTTTAATCCAAGTTACTAGATGTAAGGACATGAAATTTAATCATTTCAAGTTCCTTTTACCACTGACCAGCAAAAGTCAGAAATAGAGAATTAGCTGCCCTGGCAGTTTGCCTTTCTTTCCTTTGTACCCACTTAAGTTTCCAAGATTTTTTTCCTTATCTTCATAAATGTAAGTATTTCATACTCTCATAAAGGATGTGTTCTTTTGTTATTTCTATACTTAAAATCTGACACATTCAAAAACTGACCAACAGAATAATTTGTATATCTTTTAAAAGTGAAAATGCCATTTAAAAGCTAATTAAGTCAGCCATTAAAATGAACAAAATTGATGTAAAAAAATATATTCATATATTTGAGTTTAAAATAATGTTTTTACTTGAAATATGCAGTAAAATTATGAAAGTGCCATTTTTTTTTAACTAACATTGAAGTCAAGAATAACCACATTGAGGACAAAGGCCTGATGTGGCTATCTCAGTTCTGCTCAACCAGCAGAGTACTCAAAAATGATTTGAATTCGAATGCCTTTAGTCAGGCAGACCACTCTGAAATTCCCACTGTAGTCCCTACATTTTATGTAACTTTGTTTCCTGCCCACCAATGATTTTTAATTGGTCTCTGGTCTACATCACTCTCTTTTTTTGTACACATTAAGTTTAAATTGAATTGTTCTCTTTTTCATTTTTAACAGATTAAGCAATCATAGCCTTTTTTTATTATTATCATTATTTATTTCAGAGGGGAAGTGAGAGGGAGAGAGAAATAGAAACATCAATGGAGAGAGAGAATCACTGATAGGCTGCCTCCTGCACACCCTACTGGGGATCCAGCCTGCAACATGCAATCTGAGCATGTGCCCTTGGCCAGAATTAAACCCGGGACCCTTTAGTCCACAGAACAATGCTCTATCTACTGAGCCAAACTGGTTAGGGAAATTATAGGGTTTTTTTAATTCAAGTTCCCTTTTTTCATTTAAAACGTGTCTAAAATTCTTCAATTTCTGCTAGCAACTGCTTGATCTAAATTTCTTAAATAAGAACATTGTCAAAGTTTTAAAAAGACAAAGATAATTCTTGACTATCTTCCAGTTTCATTAACCCAATGCATTTCCTATCAAAACACCAATGGTGTTTTCACAAAACTAGAACAAGTATTCCAAAAATGTATATGGAACCAAAAAAGATCCCAAGTAGCCACAGAAATCTTGAGAAAAAAGAATAAAGTTGGGGGAATCATGCTACCTGATATCAAACTATACTACAAACCCATACTAATCAAAACAGTATGGTACTAGCACAAAAATATATAGATCAACCCCAGCTGGTTCGGCTCAGTGGATAGAGTGTCAGGCTGTGAACAGAAAGGTTGAGAGTTTGATTCTGGTCAAGGCCACATGCCTGCGTTGCAGGCTCAATCCCCAGTGAGGAGCCTGCAGGAAGTAGCTGATCAATAATTCTCTCTCATCATTGATGTTTCTATCTCTCTCTCCCTCTCCCTTCTTCTCTGAAATCAGTAAATAAAAATATTTTTTAAAAACTTATAGATCAATGGAATGGAATACAAAGGCCAGGAATAAACCTATGCCTTTATGGTCAATTAATATTTGACAAAAGAGACAAGAACATACAATGCAGTAAAGATAATCTATTCAGTAAGTGGTGTTGGGAAAATTTGACCGATACATGGGAAAAAAATTAAACTAGACCATTTTCTTATACTATACACAAGAATAAATTCAAAATGGATTAAAGACTTAAATGTTAGACTCAAAACCATAAAAATCCTAGAAGAAAAGATAGGCAGTAGATATCTCAGATATTTCTCATAGCAATATTTTTTCTGATATAGCTCCTGAAGCAAGAGAAGCAAAGGAAAAAAATAAATAAATACAACTACATCAAACTAAAAAGTTTTTGCACAGCAAAAGACAAATAGACTGAATGAGAGAACATATTCACCGCTGATATAGTGGATAAGGGTTTAATATCCAAAATGTACAAAGAACTTGTAAAACTAAAACAACAACAAAAACAAATAATCCAATAAAAATTAAGCAAAGGGCCCAGCCTGTGTGGCTCAATGGTTGAACATCAAACTATAAACCAGAAGGTCATGGTTTGATTCCCAGTTAGGGCACATGCCCAGGTTGCAGGGTCTATCCGCAGCATGAGACTTGCAGGAGGCAACTGATCAATGATTCTCTCTCATCATTGATGTTTCTCTCTCTCTCTCTTCTTTCTCTGAAATCAATAAAAAATATATTTTTTAAATGGGCAAAGGACTTGAATAGCCAATAAATATATGAAAAGATGCTCAACATCACTAATCATTAGGGAAATGCAAGTTAAAACCACAATGAGATATCATCTCACACCAGTCAGAATGGTTATTATCTATAAATTAACAAACAAGTATTGGTGAAGATGTGGAGAAAAGGGAAACCTCATGCACTGTTAATGGAATATAGATTAGTGGACCCACTGTGGAAAACAGTATGGAATTACCCAAAAAACTTAAAGATGGAACTGCTTTATGATCCAGTGATTCCACCTCTGGAAATTTATCCAAAAAAAACTTGAAACACTAATTTGAAAGAATATATGTATGTTCATTGAATATGTAATGTTTGTTGTAGCATTATTTACAATAGCCAAGGTTTAGAAACACCCCAAGAGCTCATCGGTAGATGAGTGGATAAAAAACTGTGATATATTTACAATATGGAATACTACTTAGCTGTGTAAAAATGTGGGGGGGGGGATTTATTATATTTTGCTACAGCATGGATAAATATAGAGGTTATTATTTTAAGTGAAATAAGCCAGTCAGAGAAAGACAAGTACCATATGATTTCACTTATAGGTGAAATTTAATGAACAAAATAAACTAGCAAAATAGAAACAGACTCATATATACAGAGAACAGACTGACAGCTGTCAGAGGGGAGGAGGTTGGAGGCTGGGTAGAAAAGGTAAAAGTATTAAGCTAAAAAAAATAACCTCATAGACACAGATAATATTATGGTTCGTACCAGAGAGAGGGGGTAAATGGTGATGGAAGGAGACTTGATTTAGGGTGATGAACACACAATACAAAATACAGGTGATGTACTATAGAATTGTATACCTGAAACCTATATAATTTTATTAACCTATGTCACCCCCCAATAGATTTAAATTCCTTGAGGTATTATTTAAACTTCACATGAGGTTCAGAGTGTAGTAATTAGCAGTAGGCTGCTTACATTTGCCAATATATTTGTACAAACATATGTTGGCATTCAGTTCCATATCAGCTACACATCAAAGAAGGGTGTTGAGGAGGAATTATTCTACCTCGGGGCTGGATTAGTGTCTCTGCCTGAAGTAGGCCTCATGTAAGGGTATAGTTTGGGAGAAATCAAAGAACTTGCATGGCCTGGGTATTGGAGTGAATTCATTAATAAAAAGCCATGCTGAATATTTTTGCTATTCTTTTTCCCATCCCAATAATATAATCCCAGGGCAAGTTGTAACATCTTTTATCTTCAGTTTGCCAATCTGCAAAAGGAGGACCATACCTTTTTCTCTCCCAGGCATCTCACAAGAAGATGGACCTGTCAAGAATCCTCATGTTAGGAAAGTTGGTGCTTTTTCCTGCTAACATTCTTTTTCACATGTTTGCAAGTCTTTCCCTTGCCTTGCTCTGCATCTACCACACTGCTCAATAAATATTAAAGCACCAGTACAACAAACCAAGAAGCAAAGACTGAGAAAAATCTCTCCAATCATACCTCCCAACAAAATTTGGCTTTCTTTTCATTCCTATGAATTTTAATAGCACTATTGCCAAAATAAGCCCATGTATTTCACAACATAACTGAATCATGTTAATAATAATAGCACCGACAATGTAAAATTTCTGTTCATTTTTTCTCTAATTTTATCTTCCACCATAATCTTTTAGAGTAGAAATGATTGATTCCATTTTGCACAGAAAATAACAGAATAGATATTAAGTAACTTACTGAAGATCACACCACTAAGGCACAAAGCCAAAATTTTTACTCAACTCTGACTCTAAAGCCAAGTAATTAGCTGTTCTACCAAATCTGAATCCTATATAATAAAGATGTAATATGAGAATTGATCCTTACACCCTCACACAAGATGGCCACCCCCATGTGTTCAAAGATGGCCACCACAAGATGGCCAGCAAGGAACGGTAGTTGTGAGCTATCAGGCCAGCAGGGGATGGCAGTTGGGGGCAACTGGGCCAGCAGAGAAGCAGTTAGGCATCGATTAGGCTGGCAGGATAGGAGGTGATCAAGCAAGTAAGCAAGCGGTTGGGAACCAGCACTCCCAGATTCTGATATGGATGTCCAAGGGGTCCCAGATTTCAGAGGGTGCGGGCTTGGCTGAGGGACACCCTACCATCCCCATGTGCACAAATTTCATATATCAGGCCTCTAGTACTCAGACAAAATCAGCACATATTAACCAATAAGGCACTATAAATCAGTAATGTGTTGGAGACAGCTCATACAGTGTGGAAATCCCAGTTGCTAAATTTTCAGAAATTTTATGACAGTAATTGTAAAATTTAAATTATATAAATATTTAATTTAATAAATTATATAAGGGGAACAAAGATAGAAAATACTAAAAATTAATGGATCAACACAATTTCAAAAAGACCTTCTAAGGAAATAGTAAATCACATTCCAAAGATACTCATAAAGAAACATTGGGGAGGAAGAAAAATGGTGGCAGAATAGATGGATGTGTCCTGAGCCTTGTCCCTAAGCAGACAGAGAGAACAGATGAGGATCACACTGAGAGTGTTTGTTGGCGAGTTAAGGGACAACTATAGTCCAGGAGAAGGAGGGGGACTGCTGACAGGGATCCCCTGACTGGGCAGCCTGCACTGCTGCTGGGTTTTTCTCCCGAAGACACCAGCTCAGACGTGAGAGACCACGCCATCTTGAAGGGGAAAGTGGATGTTTATGGAAGCCTGAAAATCTACAGCTGCAGCAGCAACCAAACAGCTGCAAGCCCCAGAACCAGTTCCCAACTGGCACAAACACTCAGATTCAGAGGAGCTATACACGCCACACAGAAAGGTCAGATTTCACCTGGGATAAGGAAAGAGAGAACTACATAAAAAGACACCTGGAGAAGAGACACCATGGGCAGACAAAGAAACAGCCCACAAATGAAAGAAAAGCAGACATCACTAGAAAAGAAAGTAAATAAAATGAAGGCAAGCAACCCGCCAGAGAAAGAATTCAGAGAAATGGTCAAAAGGTGGCTGAAAAAAATGGAAGACAAATTCTACAATATGAGTAAGAAACAAGAGGAAATAAAGAAAAACCAAGAGGAAATGAATAAGAACCAAGAAGAAATGAAAACTGACATCGCTGCTGTAAAGAACTCAATAGAAAGCATCAAAAGTAGACTAGAAGAAGGAGAGGACCGCATCAGTGAGCTATAAGACAAATTAAAAAAAAAATACCCAAGTTCAGCAGCTTCTAGAAAAAAAAATTAAAACTCAGGAGGAGAGCCTAAGGGAACTTTGAGACAACACGAAACAAAACAACATCCACATAATAGGGGTCCCAGAAAGAATTGAAACTGAGCAAGGAATAGAAAATCTGTTTGAAGAAATAATGACAGAAAACTTCCCTGATATAGGGAAGAAAAAATTCACACAAATCCAAGAAGCTCACAGAGTCTCAAGCAAAATGAACCCTAAAAGACTGAAATAAAGGCACATTATAATTAAATTGACAAATACCAATGACAAAGTAAGAATCTTAAAAGCAGCCAGAGAGAGACAGAAAGTTATCTACAAAGGAGCCCTCATCAGACTAGCAACGAATTTCTCAACAGAAACTCATCAGGCCAGAAGGGAATAGAATGAAATAGAAAAAGTCATGCAAAGGAAGGGTCTGAATCCAAGAATACTGTATCCAGCAAGGCTATCAATCAAAATTGAAGATGAAATCAGGAGCTTCGCAGAAAAAAAAAGGACTAAGGGAATTTATTGTCACCATACCAGCACTGCAAGAAATACTAAAGGGTCTGCTGTAAAAAAAAAAAAAAAGAAAGAAAGAAATAGGAAGTGAAAATAATAAAAGGGGTAAATAATAAAAATGGCGACAAATAAATACCTATCAATAATAACTTTAAATGTAAGTGCATTAAATGCTCCAATCAAAAGACATATGGTAATGGGTTGGATAAGAAAAAATGAGCCATATATTTACAAGAAACCAACTTCAGAAAAAAGACGCACACGACCGAAGGTAAAGGGATGGAAAACAGTTTTTCAAAAGAATGGAAATGAAAAAAAGCTGGGTTAGCAATACTTATATCTTACAAATTAGATTTCAAAGTGAAGGACATAATAAAAGATAAGGAAGGCCACATCATAAGACTAAAGGGAGCAATCCAACAAGAAGAAATAACTCTGGTAAACATATATGCACCCAATACATGAGCACCCAAATACATTAAAAAAACTCCTGGAGGTTATCAAGGGAGAGATTGACAGCAATATAATCATAGTAGGAGACTTTAATGCCCCACTATCACCAATGGACAAATCCTCTAAACAAAAAATCAGCAAAGAAACACCAATCCTAAATGACTCACTAGACCAGATGGAATTAATTGACATTTTCAAAACATTTACCCCAAAGCCACAGAATATATATTCTTATCAAGTGCACATGAATCATTTTCAAAGATAGGCCATATGTTGAGTAATAGGCAAAGTCTCTTCAAATTCAAAAAGATAGAAATCATATCAAGCATCTTTTCAGATCACAGTGGCAGAAAACTGGAAATCAACTACAATAAAAACAATCCAAACAAATCAAACACATGGAGACTAAACAGCATGCTATTAAACAATGACTGGGTAATCAGAGAGATCAAGGAAGAAATAAAAAACATCATGGCAATAAATGACAATAAAACACAACAACCCAAAATCTATGGAACACAGTGAAATCAGTCTTGAGAGTTCATAGTTCTACAAGCCTACTGGAAAAAAAACAGGAACAATGGTAATAAATTACCTAACCCTACAACTCAAAGAACAATGTTAATAAATTACCTAACCCTACAACTCAAAGAGCTAGAAAAAGAGCAATAAGAAAAGCCCAGTGTAAGCAGAAGAAAGGCAATAGTAAGATCAGAGAGGCGATAAATGACATAGAGGTCAAAGAAAAAAGTCAAAAGATTAACAAAACCAAGAGCTGATTCTTTGAAAGGATGTACAAGATTAATGAACCTCTAGCTAGACTCACCAAGAAGCAAAGAGAGTATTCAAATAAATAAAATCAGAAATAAAATGGTGAAATAACAACAGACCCCTCCGAAATACAAAGAATTGTTAAAAAATACTATGAACAATTCTATTCCAACAACCTGAAGGAAATGAACATATTCCTGGAAAAATATAACCTTCCAAAATTTAATCAGGAAAAATTTAAACATCTCAATAGGCCAATAACTATGAAAGGAATTGAAGCAGTCATCAAAAAGCTTCCAGTAAACAAAAGCCTGGGGCCAGACAGCTTCACAGGGGAGTTTTACCAAACATTCAAGGAAGAATTAAAACCTATCCTTCTCAGAGTATTCCCATAAATTCAAGAAGAAGAAACACCTCCAAGCTCATTCTCTGAAGCCAGCATCAACCTAATACCAAAACCAGATAAAGACAACACAATGAAAGAGAATTACAGGCCAACATCCCTCATGAACATAGAGGCCAAAATCCTCAATAAAATTTTAGCAAATCGCATCCAGCAGTACATCAGAAAGATCATTCACCATGACCAAGTAGGATTTATCCCAGGAATGCAAGGATGGTACAATATCTGCAAATCAATAAACGTGATACATCACATAAACAAATTGAGAGATAAAAATCACATAGTCATATCAATTGATGCAGAAAAAGCATTTGACAAAATCCAACATCTTTTCTTGATAAAAACTCTTAACAAGATGGGAATAGAAGGTTCATACCTCAACATCATAAAAAAACATATATGATAAACCCACAGTTAACATCTTATTCAATGGGCAAAAACTAAACCATTTCCCCTAAGAACAGGAACAAGTCAGGGATATCCACTCTCACCACTCCTGTTCCATATTGTACTGGAAGTATTAGCCACTGCAATTAGACAAGAAGAAAAAATAAAAGGCATCCAAATTAGAAAAGAAGAAGTAAAGCTGTCCTTATTTGCAGATGACATAATACTGTACATTAAAAAACCCTAAAGACTCCATCAAAATACTAATAGATTTAATCAATGAATTCAGCAATATAGCAGGATACAAAATTAATGCCAAGAAATCTATGGTATTTCTATACACTAATAGTGAAATTACAGAAAGAGAGACTAAAAAAGCAATCCCATTTACCATCGCACCAAAATAATTAAGATACCTAGGAATAAACTTAAGTAAGGAGGTAAAAGATCTATATGCGGAAAACTACAGGATACTGAAAAAAGAGATAGAGGAATATGTAAACAGATGGAAGCGCATATCATGCTCATGGATTGGGAGAATCAACATCATTAAAATGTCCATACTACCCAAAGCAATCTATAGATTCAATGCACTCCACATTAAAATACCAATGGCATATTTCACAGACCTACAAAGAACTCTCCAAAAATTCATTTGAAACAAAAAAAACTCCCCAAATAACTACAGCATTCCTAAGACAGAAGAATAAAGTAGGTGGGATCTCAATACCAGATTTCAAGCTATATTACAAAATCACTGTTCTCAAAACAGCCCAGTACTGGCACAAGAACAGACATATAGACCAATGGAAAAGAATAAAAGATCCAGATATCGACCCAAACCACTGTGCTCAATTAATATTTGACAAAGGAGGCATGCACATACAATGGTGTCAAGACAGTCTCTTCAATAAATGGTGTTGGGAAAATTACACAGATACATGCAAAAAAATGAAACTAGACCACCAACTTATACCATACACAAAAATAAACTCAAAATGGATACAGAACTTAAACATAAGACAGGAAACCATAAAAATACTAGAGGAATCCACAGGGATCAAAATCTCAGACATGCCGAGGGAACTTCTTTAATGATACTGCTCCTAGGGCAATGGAAGTTAAAGAGAAAATAAACAAATGGGACTACATCAAAATAAAAAGCTTTTGCACAGCAAAAGAAACCATCCACAAAACAACAAGGAAGACCACTGTATGGGAGAACATATTTGCAAATGTTATCACTGATAAAGGTTTAATCTCCAACATCTACAGGCAACTTATACAACTTAATAAAAGGAAGATAAAGGATCCAATAAAAAAATAGGCAATAGACCTAAATAGAATCTTTTCTAAAGAAGACAAAAGTAAGGCCAAGAGACATATGAAAGCATGCTCAATATCCCTAATTATTAGAGAGATGCAAATCAAAATGACAATGCGATGCTATCTCACACCTGTCAGAATAGCAATCATCAACAAATCAACAAATGACAAGTATTGGCAAGGATGCGGAGAAAAAGGGACCCTCATGCACTGCTGGTGGGAATGCAGACTGGTGCAGCCACTGCAGTGAATAGTATGGAGTTTCCTCAAAAAACTAAAGCTGGAACTCCCATTTGACCCAGTAATCCCACTCCTAGGAATATATTCTAAGAACCTAGAAACACCAATCAGAAAGGATATATGCACTCCTATGTTCATAGCAGCACAATTTACAATAGCAAAGATTTGGAAACAGCTTGGTGCCCATCAGCAGATGAATATATCAGAAAACTATGGTACATCTACACAATGGAATACTATGCTGCCATAAAAAAAGGAATTCTTACCATTTGTAGCAACCTGGATGGAACTGGAGAGCATTATGCTAAGTGAAATAAACCAATCAATGAAAGAAAAATACCACATGATCTCATTCATTTATGGATAATAAAGAATATTATCAACTGAAGAACAAAAAGATAGATATAGAGAAGCAAGATGGCAGCATACGTAAACACTTAATCTGCTGCCTCACACAACAATTTCAAAACTACAACTGAAAGACAGAACAGACAACATCCAGAAACACAGGAAAGCTGGCTGAGTGGAAATTCTATAACCAGAAGGAAAGACAGGGGCTCACAGAGACTCAGAAGAGCTGCAAAAAGCTGAGGTACAGAGACATGTGCATGGAGAGAACACGTGGCAGAGTGCCTGGCTGGCTTCCTCTTGTGGGAGGGAGATGGAGACTCACAAATGCACTAAACTCTTTATCCAACTGCACTGAACCCCAGTTCTGGGCGAGACTCATACAAGGGGAGTCTGGACTGTCATGAAAAGGGATGAGTGCATGGAAATTTAGGGGAGCTGCGAAAGGGCAGAGGTCTGGGGCACGCACACCATTGTGTGCAGAAAGGATGGACTGCTGATTGTGCACTTGCTTTCTCTAGGGCGGGAGACAGAGCCTCCCAACTGCACTAAACTCCACTTCTGCCTGCACTGAACCTCAGTTTCGGGTGAGACCCTGGGGACCCAGACTCATACGGGTCCCAGAGTGCAAGGGAACCAGAAAGGCAGAGGTACGGCACGTGCGTTCACACAGAAAGAGCTGCAATGAATACCAAGAAACAATTGAGACCTGGGGTCATGTAGGGCAGGGCTGACTGGAAGCCAAGGCTGTCTGCTCATCCCTGAGACTCCAGCCCATTCAAGCTCAACAGAGAGGCTTTTGCTGCTTTGCAAGTCTTGTATCATAAGGCTGACTCCAGCATAGTTCTCCAGGCATAGTGAAAATGCAGAGACAAAGGAACAGATCACAAACGAAATAAAGGGAGGAAAACAAATGACTGGATATAGAGTTCAAAACCATGGTTATAAGGTTTTTCAGGAATTTCCTAGAAAACAGGAAAAAGTGGATAAATTTAGTGAGACCCAAGAGGAGATGAAAAAGGACCAACTAGAAATTAAACATACACTGACTGAAATAAAAAATATGATACAGAGACCTAACAGCAGACTAGAGGAACGCAAGAATCAAGTCAAAGATTTGAAATACAAAGAAGCAGAAAACACTCCACTGGAAAAGCAAGAAGAAAAAAGAATCCAAAAATGTGAAGATAGTGTAAGGAGGTTCTGGGGCAACTTCAAGCATACCAACATCATAATTATGGAGGGTGCCAGAAGAAGAGAAAGAGCAAGATACTGATAACCTATTTGAAGAAATAATGACTGAAAACTTCCCATATCTGGTGAAAGAAATAAACTTACAAGTCCAGGAAGTACACAGAACCCCAAATAAAAGGAATCCAGAGAGGACCACACCAAGTCACATCATAATTAAAATACCAAGAGCAAAAGTCAAAAAGAGAATATTAAAAGCAGCAAGAGAAAAACAGTTAATTACCTACAAGGGAGCACCCATATCACTGTCAGCTGATTTCTCAACAGAAACTATGCAGGGCAGACGGGAGTGGCAAGAAATATTCAACGTGATGAATAGCAAGAACCTACAACCAAGATTACTTTACCCAGCAAAGCTATCATTCAGAATTGAAGGGCAGATAAAGAGCTTCACAGATTTAAAAAAAAAAAAATCTGAAGGAGTTCATCAACACTATTATATGAAACGCTGAAAGAAGAAGAAGAGGAAGAAGAAAAAGATAAAGGTAAAAATTATGAACAACAAATATATCTATCAACAAGTGAATCTAAAAATCAAGTGAATAAAAAATCTGATGAACAGAATAAACTGATGAATATAATAGAATTGGGGGAATAGAAAGGGAGTGGTCTGACTATTCTCATGGGGAAAGGGGTGAGTGGGGTGCAGGGAGAGACTGGACAAAATCATACATCTATGGATGAGGACAATCCTTTGGGAGGTAAAGGCAGAGGAAGGGGTGGGAGCCGTGTAGAGAGGAGCTATTGGGGGAAAAAAGATGAGCAAATGTAATAATCTGAATAAATGTATTAAATTAAAAAAAAAGATAGATACAGATACAATAAAGCATCAAACAGACTGTCAAATTACGGTGGGAAGGTTAGGGAGAGGTGGGATAGATAAGAGATCAACCGAAGGACTTGTATGCATGCAATAAGCATAACCAATGGACACAAGACACTGGGGGGTTAGGGCATGCATGAAAGTGGGGGGGGGGGACAATGGGAAGATATGTACACCTGTAATATATTAACTTAAAATTTTAAAAAAAGAAAGAAACATTGGGAATGCAAATTTTAAAAGCCTAACAAATTTCCCCAAAACTTAGTGGATTTAACAATAAAATCATCTTATTATATCTCATAATTTCTTGAGTTAGGAAATTCAACAGAGCTAGGCTGGAAATTTTGCTCTACATTCTGCTAACTGGAGTGGCAGACTGGCTGTTCCAGACGGTCCAAGATAGCTTCACTCACATGTCTGTACCTTGGCAGAGAAGGCTAGAAGGCTGAATTCATTGACTGGAGTACTTACACATGCTTCTCCTCACAGCTGTCTCAAGGTAGCTGAATTTCTTATATGAAATTAAAGGCTCCCAGAGAAAGCATTCCAACAGACAGGAAGTGGAAATCCTTAAACCTGGGCCCTGAAATTCGTACAATATCACTTCGCCATATCACAACCACAGAATCTGCCAAAATTCAAGAGGAGACATAGACTTTACCACATAATAGATGAGGGTCAAATAGTTATTACTTCTAATCTATCGGCAACTAAATTGTTCAGTTTCCTTCATCTACTCATATTTTTTAAATAAAATATTTAGAGATATTGCTAAAATATTTATAGATGATCTGATATGATGTTGGGATGTAAGGAAAAGTGGATCAAGATAGCCTACTGCAAAATCTTGTTGTTACAGGAAAGGAGGTAACATCAAGAGATAGACATCACTTACTGAAAGAGCCACCTTCTTTCCCTATCTAATTGCTCTCAACTCGCATTTCTTTCCTACAGCATTGTGTCAATGACAAACCTAAGAACATTCAGGAGGCCTAAAGAAATTCACCCATCTTCCAAAAGTGTTAAAAGGGCAGAGATTTTCATAGATTTCAAGAAAATCTGAATCAACAGCTTTCTTGGCATCCTGGAAAGAAATAATTCCTCTGTAAATATAAAGATTCATTTTAAAGTGGTCTTAATACCACATACTCCCTTAAACAGGTTCTCATTGGAGTTTGCTCAGGTCTAGAAGAAAGAGTCAGATATTTTACCCTCTTGACCCTACAGCAGTCCCCACATTCTGAACATTTAAGCTTGCCAAGAATACAAGATCAATCCTTCTCATTATTGCAATTACAAGAAGAAAGGTACCAGAAAATCGAGCCATTCTCCCTCCTCACTGCTCCTTTGATGAGCAGCTGTAAGAATCACCGGATCATCCAGCTGTGGCATCTAGTCACAATAAATTTGCCCTTGGTGCTGAAATCATTTTTGCCTACCATTGAGAGGAATTTCAACTGCTACTGGAATACTTTCTTCAATGGTTCAGGAACAGTCAACACCAGTCTAGTTCCAGTGTCCCTTCCTGAGGACCACATCTCTCTAGGTGCCATAACCACTTTCATGTCCTACTTGTGTGAGATAGGTATTCATCTGCTGCAAAGAGAACCTGAAGTTCTCCTACTGGTCTACTGGGCTAGGGGCTTGTACAACCACTAGACTTGGAAATTACAGAGCTTTCAGATCCTATCTGCATCATACCATGACATTGATTTATCTATATAACTCACCTCAAAACCTTTGTAATTTCTCTTAGTTTGTAGTGATAAACTCCCCAAGATAGAATTAACAGAAAACCCCCTGGTATTAAATATATGAAAATTAAGTGATCCTTATAGAATCAAGCTTCCTTTATTAATAACAATGGAGGAATGTGGTGACAGATACTTCAAATATCCTATACATATATAAATTTTGTGAAATAAGCATAACTGTGTTTTACTTATATAATACTAGAGGCCTAGTGCATGAAATTTGTGCATGGGTAGGGTCCTTAGACCTGGCCAGCGATCAGGGTTGATTGGGGCCTTCCTTCCCCTGGCTGCCAGTTGCTGCCTGCTGATGGGGGTCTTTCTTCATTCTGTGTTGCCCCCTGGTGATCAGCACATGTCATAGTGAGTGGTCAAACTCCTGGTCAGTAAAACTCCTGAGGGGATAATTTGCATATTAGCCTTTTACTATATAGGATTAGTAAATTTTGTCTAAATCCACAACCAATGAGTTGTACAAAAACATAGAGCAGAAGCAGAGAAATTCTAGCTCATCAAATGTGGCCAGGCAGTCACAGGAGGTATGGCCCATCATCCTTGAAAAGTAAATAACTCAAAGATAAGCATACCGATACATTTTAAACATAGCGTTAGCACCTAAATTCAATTTGCTATAGTTTAAGTGCATCCATCAGCTTTATATTTAAGATCCTCAGGCTTTAACAATTTTAGAGAGTAGTCCAGTGACCAAAACAGTCTCATTACAAAAAGGCATTTAATTGAGGATTCCCCAGGCAACTCAAGATATATTGTCCCAGAAAAAAAAAATTCATCAAGACAGACATGAAATGAAATCTAAAGAAATGATTTCTCAAAGGCATGATGCAACAGGAACCAGGAAAATAACTGGCAGACATAGGTATATAAGATTGACTATAGATAATCTCCATTTACCACTTTGATAGACTCTCATATTTTATTTACTACAGAGGGATTACATTGAGCATAAAATATAGAGTTGTATCTAACTGACATGTTTAAAGGATTGGTTTTAGAACAATACAGTAAGTGGGCAAATAAATGACTTTTCTTAAATGTGAACTTTTACATGAGTGGTAATTAACATTTAACTGATCTTCCATAAATGTTTGTAGTATTTAAGAAAAAAATTCCTTTAGAAAGCTTTCAGCCTTACCAAGAAAGTTGTTGCTTGGACATTTATATTTCCTGTCTATAGCAACAACTTCAGTTATTCGGGGCAGGAGGTTTTGTTGATGGAGAATAGCAAATATCTAACTTTTTCTCTCTGCTTTTGAGCATTTTATTTAGATAATTCACACTCCAGGGAAGAGAAGGTAAAATTCATATTAATTTTCTTGAGTCTTAAAATATTCATGCCATTGACCTAACCAGTTTGTCTCAGTGGATAGAGCATCGGCCTGTGAACTGAAGCGCCTCAGGTTCGATTCTAGTCAAGGGCATGTACCTTGGTTGTGGGCACATCCCCAGTAGTGGGTGTGCAGGAGGCAGCTGATCAATGTTTCTAACTCTTTATCCCTCTTCCTTCCTCTCTGTAAAAAATCAATAAAATATTATATATATATATATATATATATATATATATATATATATTCATGTCATTATTCCAAATGCTACCAAAAAAATGCCCCAAGTTGCTTAAAAAGTAAATAATAAACTCTTCAGTCAGTCCTTGTTATATATTTCCATTGTAAGCTGTCTACTGTTTACCACTACTATGCTTAAAGTATTTTAAATAATTTATTTAATTGTTGGCTTCTATTTTTATTAATGCTATATATGCAGTTTCATCTTAAGTATATCTAATACTATTTTTCTTTTTTTTTCTTTTTTTGAAAGAAAACATGTTTTTATTAATCACAATGTGAAATTAAGATGACATCCCAATAGGACTGAACCAGGATAAATAATGCAGTTATAAAATTAACATTTCTCACATTCAATTTGAGGAAAATAGTACATAGTAGGGCTCTTCTAATTCTTATAAACTGAGTTCAGTAAACTTTTTTTTTTAATAATAAACAGCAGTAAGATAGTATCAAACCGTGCTAAGAAGGAGTTAGAAGGGCAACTATAAAATCTAGTGAGAACTACTGGTAGGCCTAGAACTATTTTGTCATTTTACCTGTTATATCAGTGCACCTTTTTCACTGATAAAGAAACTACTTGTTGGGGGTGCTCCAATGATTATCAGGTTTCTTAAGTAATAGATGTTTGATTGATCAGGACTCAAATAGCTTCCTTTCCCAATTTTGTGTCTTTTGGAGCAGAAATAAATAACTTTATCTCCTGTAGGTAAGGAAGCTAATATTTTGAACTTCAACTGCCAATAATTTTCTAACTCATAATTAAAAGGGAGGATGAATTACAATTAGGAATAAGACTTGAAAATATTTCCAGTTTTTAAAATACCAAGGCTTCTGAATAACTTCTCAAACCTATCTTTCCATTTTGGTCCATAAGGTGATAACCATAATACATTAGATCTGTATTGTAGTAATTTCTTCTATCAACTACATTTTACCCTCAATAAGGGTGAGAGTTGCGGTTTCAAACCATTTCTACATATAAAGCATCTTTAAATTAGTTTCCTTTTCACTAAACGTGAGATTTCTCCCACAACTTCTATGCCTATGAAGGTAATAGGAACACACACATATATACTTGCATGCATACATACGTGTGTTTATATGTATTTTAAAGTAAGTTACTTTTATCACTAGAAAAAAACTAGATTACAGGGGCGACTGTGTGGATAGGTGTTCTTCCTCGGAAATCCTCTAAGTGGAGGAAGGCAGATACAGGTCATTGAAGGACATAATGAGGCTGTAGTAAGTCTTTTCATCATCTGTCAGTCCTGCATTGCCAGGTCTCACCACCACAGCTACATGTACATCTGCGTCCTCAGCAGCACTGGCCTCTAGAGTAACATCTGTCAGAAACAAGATGTTGTTGGTTGAGCACCCAATGCTGTTTGCAATCTTCCGATAACTCACACTCTCTATTTTGTGTCCAATCTTGGTATCAAAGTGACCATCAACAAGCTCAAGAATGTCTCCCTCTGTAGAATGCCCGAATAATAGTTTCTGTGCTTCTACACTCCCTGAAGAATAAATATACACCTTCATTCCAGCCTCTCTCCACTTCCTGACTGCTGGAACTACATCTTCAAAAAACTCTGCTTTCACATGCCCTGCTGTGAATGCTGCCCTCCACATGTGGCCCTGCAGCTGTTTCAGTGCCGTAGTCTTTCGGTCCAGAGACATCTGCCAGCACACATTATCTACCACGGCCTGGATCATCAGTTGCAAGTCATCTGCTCCGTTCTCAGATGCATCAGGGATCGGAACAGCCCCATCCAGGTGGGAGTCCTCTTCAGCCTGTTTCCTCAAAAGATTGACATCCTGCTGGCATTCTTCTTCTTCCCAATGTGTCTGCAAATACTCTTTAACATTTTCTTTGATGTAAGGAAATAAAATGTCCTTCGATATCTAACAGGATCACAGTGACTTCGGCTGGCACCGAAAGCACGACCATTTCCCTACCGGATGCTACCACGGAAATCGGCCTGCTGGACGGGAGGGCGGCGCCGGCTGCACCCCCAGCACCGTCCCGGGCTTCCGAAAGCTCCGCCAGAACCTCGGGGAGGCCAACCACGTGCGGTCTCTAATACTATTTTTCAATGTAAAATTCAACTGCTCTGTTAATTTCACAAAATTTTATACACTTCATGACTATATTTTTCTCTTATTGGAGTTAGAAGTTAGAAAAAAATGAAATAAAAGTTGTATTTTCAAAAAGCGATAACCTCATGCAGGGACTGTCTTATCTTTAGATGCTAAGACTGTTGGATGTGTGCTGATATATACCAAAAATATGTTTGCAATCCTTTGTTCCATAAACAGTTAGAATACACAGTAAGCCAGTCTCTTGGATGCAGAAAATAAGAGAGGAGGGAAAGGATAGGAAGGGACCAAAAAAAATGGAGAAGGAGAGTAGAGGTGAGAACAAATTTTTTTTTACTTCATATTTTTGTACAGGCCCAGGCGTGTCCTTAACAAATAATTAGACAATTATGCTGAGAAACAAGATTTCCTATTTTGTCATTTCCACTTTACATTCTTAAAACACTTAACTCTTCCTTATTTTGGCAATAAACTAGTTTTCATTTTCCCATCACATAACCCTATGTCACTTGAGACTCAGATCTGCCTATGAAATGTTGAATAGAAATATAAACCACACCACAGTTGGAAGTTTTCTCTGAGACCTAAACCTGCCTTCAACCCATGACATTCACTGACCTTGTAGGAAGTAGTGGGATCACGTAGTCATAACTGACAGTGAATTATCAGAGAATCGTGCAAAAGATGTAAATTGTGGGACTTGTGCATTGTTGCCTTTACATGTAAATCAAAAATCACCAATCATTTTCAATTTAAAAATTGTACCTGTATTGTCAACACATGTACCAGTTGAGGGCAATATGGAATCGTTAGATTATAAAACTATCAAATGGCAACTTGGTAAATGGAAATACTGGCTGATTTTTCGCTTGTAAAATCCTCTCACAAATCAAGACAGCTGAAATGAAGAAATGCTCACCAAAAGGCTCCAGCAGGTAGACAAGGGTACCTACCTCCTTCTTGCTGTGTGCTCCCATTACAAGGTTAGGAGCTGCCCTGTAGCACTGTAGACTAAAGCCAGCCGACTGCAGGCTGGTAAGGAAGAACAGACTGCAATTTCAAGAAGTCTGGGCTCCTGGGGTCCTTGTAATTAATGAGAAGGGGATGAGATAATGTCACTGGCCAGGGCTCAGAGGAACTGATTGGCAGCTAATCCTCTGTGGATTTTGGGGCAATGTCAGTTGGAATTCCCTGCTCTCCCACCACACTACCCATTACCCGCCGTGGGAGCTAGATATTCCCAGGCTAATGTTGCCTTTTCTCAAATGATGTCTTGTGCTGAGGTTGTAACCAGCCTTCATTGTTAAAAATGTTTTGCCAGCCTACGGACACTCATATTTAAAGTCCTAGCTCAGGTAACTACATATCTAACCTTTCAATAACTTCAGAAATTTTCATGAAAAAAGGCTGTAAAGTTTATACTACAAAATTTTACTTCACAAATATTTTCCAACAAATCTAACCTCTTGGATAGGTCACTAATAGATCATCAATCTTTTTTAAATTGTGGAGTGAAATTGCATTTTGAATAAAATGCCAGCGTGGTTGTTGAGAAACGTCTTTATTCTTCTTAGCCCTCAGCACTAATTTCCCCATGTAATTTGTTCTTTTAGAACGCTGAGAGATTATACTTAAACAGTTGTACTGACAATTTTTAAAAGTTGCTTAATTGAGCAGGATTTTTTTTCCCTGGGAAAAATCCTCAGCCCATACCTAGATCTTATTTTAAATCTTGGTATTTTAAGGATTCTTTCAAAGTGTTTGAAGTATTCTTAATAGTTACTCAATTGCTATAAAACCCAATTTCTATTCTTCTAATCTCTATAATCAAATCTTTACTTTCATGACTTGCTATTAAGCCTCTATTTTAGGATTATAGAACCAGATATTCATCTTCTGTGACTTGTTACCATCAAATTGAAGGCGGCAAGAATTTCACACATACTTAGAATGGATGTGTTTCTTAGGCACATGGTCAGGAATGAAATGTGTACTAGGGTTCCTGTAATGTCATTAGGAAAGCATTTATGGCAGGAAAGTTGATAAACACAATGGACAAATGCATACTATTAAGTTTGCAGGTGCCCTGATTAGTAAAGTACATGACACATTCCACCTAAGAATTATGAGCAACCTAATTAAATCCAATTAGGATCTGTTTGAATTCTATGACTACCATAGAAGACACACATAAAGAGAAGCCTGGAGAAATAAAATACAGGTTCAAAAATAAGAATAACACTTGAGCAATAATGTGACTGTACTTTATGCCATTGAACTATACTTTTTTAAGTGGTTGGAAAAGTAAATATATTCTATATATTTGACTACAATAATAATAATCTTATCTAATAAAATAGTGATATGCAAATTGACCATGCCTCCACTATACTCACAAGCCACGCCCACCAGTCAATCAGAGCAACTATGCAAATTAACCCAACCAAGATGGCTACTGCCACAGAAAGAGCAGGAGAGAGACCTGGGTTGCATCTGGTGATGGAGGAAGCCATGTTTTCCCCAAAGCCTGGTCAGCTAAGGCCTCCACTTAAGGCAATGAAGTTTCAATTGTAGAAAATAAATAAATCCCAGATACCAGGGCCTCCACTTGGGTTGTTGGGGGGTGTGGCTGGCCTGCAAACCATCCACACGCCCCTCGCCCAGGTCACATTCATGCTCAAAGGGAATACCCACCCTGATCCAGGACACCCTTCAGGGCAAACCAGCTGGCTCCCACCCATGCACCAGGCTTCTATCCTATCTAATAAAAGAGTAATATGCAGGCTGACCATCACTCCAACACAAAAAATGACTGCCCCCATGTGGACACAAGATAGCCACCATAAGATGACCAGCAGGAGAGAGCAGTTGGCAGGGACCAGGTCTGTAAGGGAGGGCAGTTGGGGATGACCAGGCCCACAGGGTAGGGCAGTTAGGGACAAACAGGCTGGCAGGGGAGTGGTTAGGGGGTGATTAGGCTGGCAGGCAGAAGTGGTTAGGGGCAATCAGGAAGGCAGGCAGGTGAGCAATTGGGAGCCAGCAGTCCTGAATTGTGAGAGGAATGTCTGCTGCCCGTTTAAGCCTGATCCTGTGTGGGCAGTCGGACATCCCTCAAGGGGTCCCAGATTGGGGCGGGAGCAGACTGGGCTGAAGGACACCATACCCCTGTGCACGAATTTCGTGCACTGGGCCTCTAGTAGTAGTAGTAATAATAATAATAATAATAGCAGCAGCAAATATAAGTGTGTTTCCTATGCCAACTGCTTACAGTGCATTATCCACTTAGTCTTCAAAGCAACTCTTTGAGGAGAGACTAATTGGTATTACCCTCCACTGAAGGAAACCCAAGGACCATAAAGATAAAGTAACTTCTCCAAATAGCTCCTGAGACAATTGCTAACCGATAAAGACCTATTGAACCCAAGTATTCTGATTTTTGATTCAGTGATTTTTAACTATATACAGATGTTAATGTCATGAAAATAGTTATATTTAAAAAAAAAAAGGCCCATGCTAAAAAAAATAATACCATCTCAAAATTTTAGTCAAAACAAAAAGATTGCTAGCTGAGCTACACCACTAAAATGAACTGGAAGTGTGCTCGAAAACATATAAGTTTTGTTCTCTTTGACTTGAATATACATTACCATAGGTTCCAGATGTCATCTTTTAATTTGAAGGAAAACATTACAAGAAAATTAATTGTTTATTACCTTAAGGATATGCTTTACATTCCAGTGTTCATAGAATTGCTCATCAACTCCAACCTGTCAATGCAAGTCATTATTAAAAGACCAATTTTAGGACTCTATTTTTCATATTAGTACTGTATGCTTGCTAAGAAAGATTACTCCTAGTCCACACTCAAACACTTAAAATCAGGCTACATCGGTTCTGTTTGTCTTAGATTTAAAAAGGCACAGCAGTCCCCCACCCCTCACAACAAGGGAATCCTCACTCTTCTTGAACCCAGCAGAAAGCTGAAGTCACAGTCACAAGACAATCAGGTGAACTAAAATTTGAAAGAGTGATATGTCCCTCTGAAGAGAAAGGGGGTACATGAACCATTTCATCTTTGGCAGAGTACAGGAGAAAGAATCTGTCATCGTAAAGTGTGTGCTGAAAGGACAATTTAGATCACGTGGAAGCTCTAGACCTGAAAAGAGTACACACTCATTCTCCAGTACTTTCCCATGAGCCTCAACAAGAAAAATTAGGGCCTAACAGCAGACCTGAGAGAGCCCTCCTTGGTAAAGCACAGGCATGAAACCCTGTCTGCATCTCAATCTTCTCTCAAAGGAAATAAAAGCCTAAGCCTCTGAGAGAGGATCGGGAAAACCTCCCTCTCAAGTCAAAGACCTACTAGTAAAATGTTGCGGGTCCACCTACTCACACTTCTCAACCATTAGCTTAACTAATGAGACAAGTATCTAGGAATGGTGGGGAAAAAAGAAATGGAAGAAGTTGGAAATGAAAAGCAGAGACTGGAAGTGGAGATGGAAAAGCAGTAAGAAAATTTTCTCCTACTGGAGTTGACAATTTCTCCAGGCCCATTGAGATTGGTGGCTTTTGTTTGGATTTGGGCTTACAAACAAAGGCTTGGATAAGTAGCAAGAGATGATCACTATACAATCTTATTTCACAACCAGAGGCCCATTGCATGAAATTCGTGCACTCCGGTGGGGAGTCCTTCAGCCCAGCTGATCACGTGGAAGCTCTAGACCTGAAAAGAGTACACACTCATTCTCCAGTCCAAGACCCCTCAGGGGATGTTCACCTGCCTGCTGGGCCCACTCCACTAGAGACATCCCCTGAGGGTCCTTAGCCCTGCCACAGAGGCTGGAGAGGCTCCTGCCACTGCTGCTGCACTCGCCAGCCATGAGCCTGGCTTCTGGCTGAGTGGCACTCCCCCATGGGAACACACTGACCACCAGGGGGCAGCTCCTACATTGAGATTCTGCCCGCTGGTGGTCAGTGCATAGCGACCGGTTGTTGCACTGTTTGGATGATTTGCATATTAGCCTTTTATTATATAGGATAACAATTAAGAGCATCCTATGTAGAGTTAGACCTGAATTTAAATCCTGGCTCAGCTATAGACACGTTGTGGCCCTTTCTCAAGTTGTTAAATTTCTCTATGTCTCAGTTTCTTAATTTCTGTAAGATAGCAATAACAATATTCAACTGATAATATTTTATGATGGCTAACTGGCAGTTTGTGAAGCAAGAACTATTACTGTAACTGACATGGCACTCATAGTTGCAGTAGCCATAGTTGCAGTAGCCGCATCATGTTTAGTATCGTTGTCATAGTAGCAGTCATATTAGCCATGGTAGTGGTAGCAGCTCAATTATTTCTCTGGTTAAGGTTAAGGGAAAGGGAGTTGGTACAAAAAGGTTTGAAGACCACTCTACAGCTCTTGTCCCTTCCAACCCTTTCTCATTTCCATCACTCCATCATGATGAAATTTCTCCAGTGGCACGCAGAATGTGAAAAAATGAACCAAAATGTTCTATATGAGAAAGAAAAAAAGAAAGCTACAGTAAATGAGATTTTATTTCTTGAAAATGTTTTTAATATAGAACCAAAGCATTATATATAACCAGCCAAATGTTTTCTTATAGAGCATGAGATAGTGTATCTATACTAATCTTCAGAGCCAAGTGATTATTATAATGGGCCCCATTTTTTAAAAATATTTTTTATTGATTTGAGAGAGAAAAGGAGAGGCAGGGAGTGATAGAAACATCAATGATGAGAGAGAATCATTGATCGGCTGCACACCCTCTACTTGGGATAGTCTGCAACCCAGACAGGTGCCCTTTAATCAAACCTGGGACCCTTCAGTCTGCGGACTGACGCTCTATCCACTGAGCCAAACCAGTTAGGGCATGGGACCCATTTTTATGTATCAGTTTGTAAGTTTGGGGAACACTCTGAACATGAAACCTTTTTTAAATAATTCTTTATTGTTGAAAGTATGACATATGTCCTCTTCTTTCCCCCAATGACCCCTTCCAGTCCATCCCTATCCCCCTGCCCCAGTTTTTCAGCACCCTATTGTCTGTGTCCATGGGTTATGCATATATGCAGACAAGGTCTTTGGTTGACCATCTCCCATCTTTCCTCCCTCCCCCACTTTTCCTCTGTGATTCTGCACTCTTGAACATGCAACCTTTTAATACACAGTCAGTACAAGGAGATTGATCCTGCCCCTTTGAGGCAGGGATAGCAGACACCTTGCAAACCTACCCACTACTACACATAAAATTCAGAGGTCATCTAGGAGAAATCCCCCCAACGTAGACATTTTATTTTGGCCTTCAACCTATAAATCCCAAAGCCAGTTTCATACACTGTAACAGCATATTTTCATATATGCCTACATACATGATAATATAATGAGATCAGAAAATATGACTTATATTGCCATATGACCCAAATGAGTTAAATTCACAGATGTGTGAGTATTTTGAGAGAGGGACTGGGTAAAAAAAAAAAAAGGAGGAAAATTTAGAAATAAATATTAAGCAAAGATGAGAAGTTAGGAAAGTAGAGACAATGATTTGTGAATTGATGTGGATGAAAAAAGCAATAGGTTTAAAAGACAGGAAGGGGAGTATTGTAGATATTAATAAGGGACTCTGTGTACAAGAAAATGAAAGGTGAACACTGGAAGATTTCTTCAAGTAGAGAGATCATGGGAATTTTCCTCAAGAAGAGTCTGAGGTGAAGGTTAGGTCTTTGTGAGCCTCTTGGCCACATTTTCAACAAGTAATCAATATCTCTGTGTTTCTGTCTAAAGACATCTTATTTAATGTCTATTTTTTTATTATTTATTAACATTGTACTCGTGATGAACAGCATTATAACTCACTAAAGGCCCAGTGCATGAAATTTGTGCATGGGTAGGGTCCCCAGGCCTGGCCAATGATCAAAGCCAACCAGGGCCTTCTGGCTGCCAGCCAGGGCTTTTCTTCCCTGGCTGACAGCTTCCAGAGCCTGCCTTTATTCTGCACCACCCACTGGTGGTCAGTGCACGTCATAGGAAGTGATCGAACTCCTGGTCTCCCAATCAGACTCGCGAGGGGACCTTTTGCATATTAGCTTTTTCTATAGAGAGATACTCATGTAAAGCTTGCCCATCACATGTGTTTTTTCTGTAAGCACATCAGAAGCCTCATGCACTTAGAAACACCTCAGCACTAGGTAGGAGGCATTTAAATGGTAAAAATTACCCCAAAAAAGTACAAAAATGTGAACAGTGTGGCTGTAAATAGACTGCAAAGGAGATATTTATAGCTTGAGAGCTGAAAGAAGAAGGTAGAGCCTCAACTGGGAACATGGGTGTAGGGCCAATCAAACCTTTTGTCACTCTCTGCAAGGCCACAAATAACCATGAAAGTTCCACAAGTATTGCTGTGAGTTACAGATAAATATTAGCCAGTAGGCAACTTTCCATGTACGAAATCCTTAAATGAGGAGAATCAGACCAGGTTCTGCCCTTTATGTTCCTGAGCCTATGGCCTTCTCTGTGCAGAGAGAAATAGAAGGGGAAAGGCCAGGAGCAAAATCTTTGGAGAAGAAATTCCAGTACCTTGGGCTAGATTGGCAGAAAATTTATACATAAAAATTTCCAGGAAACCTTCCATTTGAGAGTTAACTTAGGGACACTATTCCTTATCTTTCCTAATAATAGAGAAACATGTAAATTGACCATACCTCCACTATGCCCACAGCCAATCAGAGTGAGTATGCAAATTAACCTAATAAAGATGGCAGTTAATTTGCATACATACCTGGGTCCTGGCAACCTCCTTGACACTCAGGTCACTCCCAGCCAGCCAGCCCGCAGAGGCTTTAGGCTTGGGGGACGGGGGTACCTGAGGTGAAGGCTGTAGGCTTGGGAAATGGCCAAGCCTGGAATCAGAAGGAAGGGGAAAAAAATCAATGGAAACATATCCTCAGGTGAGAATAAAAAGAAAAATAAAGAAACAAATGTCATATCTTATGAAAGGCACATCTTGAAAATGTCTAAAGAAAGTTGTCATTTTTTCTCATTGTGAAGGGAATGGAGTCCATATTGATAAAAATACCTTGGTGGCTGTGGTGACTCACAGTGGCTGTAGTAGCGGGGTGATGGGGCTGGTGCCTTCCCCTAATCAGCCTGGTTGCCTCCAGCAAATGGAGGCCAGACTGCTCCAACAGGAAGCGGGCCTAAGCCCATCAGTAGGACAATCCCTGAGGGCTCCCAGTATGTGAGAGGGGGCAGGTTGGGCTGAGGGACCCCTCCGCAGTACACAAATTTTGTGCACCTGGACCTTAATGTGTGTGTGTGTGTGTGTGTGTGTGTGTGTGTGTGTGTGTGTAATCATTGATGCACTGGGCTTTTCAAATGATACAAAGGATAGTGAAAATGTCAAAATTAATTTAGGAATAATTTTAATGCCAAAGGAAATATAGCATGCAGATCCCAAGGTCAACAGGGAGCTCTAAGAAAGGATAATTTTCTTCCATTCTGTTGGAAGAAGTTGGAAAAAGTTCAATGAAGGAAGCAGCCTCTGGCGTGGAAGTAGATAAGCTGGATGAATGTTGCTTCACACTGAGGAAGGAGAGGTGTTCTATTTTAGTTGGGAAATGTAAGAATGAAGTTGGGGCATTTTTTAGGGCCTGGTCAAGTGGTTGGCTCCTATTTCAACAAGAAATTGGCAGTCCTCAGGTGATATGAGCATGAGCTTCACTTGCCAACAAAGTAGGAGAGAAGACTGGAGTTAAAAAGGCCATTATAGTAGTCTGAGCAAGAAGCAGTTAATTTCTGAACCAGAATACTGGCAGTGTGGGGCAGGTAACGAGAAACAGCCCTGACCACAACAGTAGGTTGGAGCATTGTCAGGCAATCAAAAGGTGGCAGTTTCCATCCCTGATTGGGGGTGCATGCAGGAAACAACTGATCAGTGTTTCTCACATCAATGTCTCTCTCTCCATTCCTCTCTCTAAAATCAATTTTTAAAAAGTGCAATGTGAGTGTGACTATCTAGATGTTAGAACTGATTTAATTGACAGAAGTGGGGTGGGTGTGAAACAGGCAAGAGTAAAATGAGACACCCCCAAGGAAGATGGTGGGGTTTTACTTCAGGTGACTGGGAGGGTGGTGGTGCCATTAGAAAGGTTATATATGTAATTTGGAAAGAGAATGATGATTTAGGTTTTAAACAAGATGATTTTTTTAAATTTTTATTGTTTTAGAAAGAGAGGAAGGGTAGGAGAGAGAGAAAAAAACATAAATTTATTGTTCTACTTACTTATGTATTCATTGGTTGATTCTTATATATGCTATGATTGGGGATTAAGCCCAAAACCTTGGCATAGTGGGACAATGCTCTAACCAACTGAGCTACCTGGCCAGGCCAAGATGAATATTCAATACTTGAATCCATCCAAGACTTAGTAGAGAAGAAAAGGGTCTATTATCAGAGATGAAGATGAGACCAGAAAGATAAATTTAGGAGGAATCTGTATGGAAGGGGGAGGAGAAGACATAGCGAAAGAAGAGGTAAATATAAGGAATAAGATTTAGGTTTACTAGTATCTACATTTAAGAAGAAGTAAAATGAATTAACAAAGAAGACAGGCAAGGATTGTCTAACACTCAAGAGTTCCCATTAGACAAACGTTTTATTTTTATTTTTATTACACTGTACATTCAAATATAAGTACTTTATCTGTTGCTCTTTACAAACAAAACTTAAAACTCATTTCCTTTAGTGCTACAGAACAGAATATATGAACCATCAATTCAGTTTCTTGACAACCAAATACATGGCTGGAATACATCCTACTGAACATGTTTAAATTGTTCTGCCACATATCATCTTTACATATAAGTTTAGTAGAATATTTTCTTTTAAATATCACTTAAGACCATTCAATTATAAAAGTAAAAGTAGAAGAACCTTTAGTAATAGTGTTGTTGAATATTAGAAGAAAAATCCTTGAGCTCCTTGTCTTATGAAATAAGTCTTTTTGTGTGCATAAAATATAGTTCAACATTAAGCATTTTCTACAAAATGGAGGACAAATCCGAGAGTAATCTTCATACAAAGTTATTTTAGGTGCCTAATGCCTGTAAAATTATAGTTGTACCTTGTCCTAAAGTTGAGAGTCTTTTGAGATTTTCATCATAAACCCAATTTTTCAGGGGCATTTAGCTCAACTATAGAAATTGCTTCAGGACAAAACTTGGAATACCCAATTTAGATTTGATCTATTTATAACCCATTAAAATAAAGGTAGAAAAGTTTGCATTTTATATTTCTCATTTGGTGTCTGTAGTTTTAAGTTTAAGGAACTATTTTCAGGCATGTCTACCAATCTCTCATTTTTTAGAAGTCTTTATCTTTGAAATTTTTGAAATGTAGCAAGAAGGATAAAAAGAAATTTAATGAGTAATTAATGTCTAAGGAGAAGGATAAAGAGGTGCTGAATCTTTCACAGTCAACTCAGCCTCCAAAATCTGGGTAAGGTCAGTAGATACTGAAACTCATTATAACTCAATGACATTTATTTTCAGTGAAGAGCTTTTATTGAATGAGAAGAGAATATTTAATTGAGACTGGTAGCATAAAAAGATGTGGAAAATTTTAACCATAAATACTTCAATATACAATGAGGTAATATTCTATTTTTTATGTGAAAAAATAAGCTATTCTGAAACAATGCCAGTAGCTTATACCTCAGATATTCATTAGCTTCCTTACTCTACCTATGAGAAGATGCACCAGATTTGTGTATAATAATATATTTAAATATATTATAATATATTTATAAGTAATTATAAACTGTTATTGTAATATTAAATCCTGGAAAAGATGTGTACAATAGGGTATTTTAACAACCTAAGAATTAATATATTTTCTTAGCACCTAAATTGCACTTTGATAAGATGAGGGACAACCAATGTGGTCATTGTTTTTGTTTATTCCTACTAATACAGCTATATCCCTAATCTTTCTTTATGTATATGTGACCCAATATCTCCCACCTTTTCATACTCCACCTTCATTGATCAGACAGAACCACCTAAAGTGTACATAAAGAGCTCTTCTCATGCCCAGCAAAGAGCAGAAACTCAGAACTGTTTCCTGTTACCTATGTGTGTCCTTCCTCCTTACCATCGTCAAGAATATCCATGTCCTCTAGTCCTGCCCTAGCTGGTTTGGCTCAGTGGATAGAGCATCTGCCTGTGAACTAAAGGGTCTTAGGTTCAATTCTAGTCAAGGGCACATGCCTGGGTTGTGGGCCCAAACCCCAGTGGGGGGCATGCAGGAATCATCAATGATGATTCTCTCTCATCATTGGTGTTTCTATTTCTCTCTTCCTCTCCCTTTGTCTCTAAAATCAATAAAATATATTTTTTTTGCTTTTTTTAAATTAAATCTTTATTATTCAGATTATTACATTTGTCTCTCTTTTTTCCCCTCCATAACTCCCCTCCACCCGGCTTCCACCCCTTTCTCTACCCTTACCTTTCCCCCCAATTGATGAGTACATAGGTGTATGATTTTTGTCCAGTCACTCCCTTTACCCCCTCCCCTTTTCCCCCTGAGAATTATCAGTCCACTCCCTTTCTGTGCTCCTGATTCTAGTATATTCACCAGTTTATTCTGTTGATCAAATTTTTACTTCACTTAATTTTTAGATTCACTTGTTGATAGATATGTATTTGTTGTTCATAATTTTTTATCTTTTACCTTTTTCTTCTTCCTCTTCTAAAAGAGTACCTTTCAGCATTTCATATAATACTGGTTTGGAATTGATGAACTCCTTTAGCTTTTTCTTATCTGTGAAGCTCTTTATCTGCCCTTCAATTCTTAATGTTAGCTTTGCTGGATAGAGTATTCTTGGTTGTAGGTTCTTGCTATTCATCACGTTGAATATTTTTTGCCACTCCCGTCTGGCCTGCATCGTTTCTGTTGAGAAATCAGCTGACAGTCGTATGGGTGCTCCCTTGTAGGTAATTAATTGTTTTTGTCTTGATGCTTTTAATATTTTCTCTTTGTCTTTTGCTCTTGGTATTTTAATGATGATGTGTCTTGGGGTACTCCTTTTTGGATTCCTTTTATATGGGGTTCTGTGTGCTTCCTGCACTTGTAAGTCTATTTCTTTTACCAGATGTGGGAAGTTTTCAGTCATTATTTCTAAGAAGGAGTAATTTTCTGGACCTCAGCATTGTTTGAAAATGTGTTGAGAGTAGGACACTAGTTGATTATATTTAAAAATGTGGATCTAAGAACATCTTGCACATAAAACTACCCAATAAACTGTCCTAAAAAAATGCTTGAGAAAATTATACTCAAGCACATGATCAATATAGAGAGAACTAAGTAACAATTTCATCCTATAATTAGAACTTTGGAAATCAAAACTACATAAAAACCTAGAAAACTAGACTCGCCGCCGCCGGCCCGCCTCGCCGCCTGCACGCGCCGCCGCTGCCCCGCAGAAATGCTTCGATTGCCCGCCGTCCTCCGCCAGGCGCGGCCCGTGGCCAGGGCGCTGGCGCCGCCGCCGCCGCTCGCCCGGGCTTACGCCAAAGACGTCAAGTTCGGCGCCGAGGCCCGAGCCCTGATGCTGCAAGGCGTGGACCTCCTGGCCGACGCCGTGGCCGTGACCATGGGCCCCAAGGGAAGAACGGTGATTATTGAACAGAGCTGGGGAAGTCCCAAAGTCACAAAAGACGGTGTGACCGTCGCAAAGTCCATCGACTTAAAAGATAAATACAAAAATATTGGCGCTAAGCTTGTTCAAGATGTCGCCAATAACACCAACGAAGAGGCCGGGGATGGCACCACCACTGCCACCGTGCTGGCACGCTCCATTGCCAAGGAGGGCTTCGAGAAGATCAGTAAAGGTGCTAATCCAGTGGAAATCAGGAGAGGTGTGATGTTAGCTGTGGATGCTGTGATTTCTGAACTTAAGAAGCAGTCTAAACCTGTGACAACCCCTGAGGAAATAGCTCAGGTTGCTACAATTTCTGCAAATGGAGACAAAGAAATCGGCAACATAATTTCTGACGCAATGAAAAAGGTTGGAAGGAAAGGTGTCATCACTGTAAAGGACGGAAAAACACTGAACGATGAATTAGAGATTATTGAAGGCATGAAGTTTGATCGAGGTTATATCTCTCCATACTTCATTAATACAACAAAAGGTCAGAAATGTGAATTCCAAGATGCATACGTTCTCTTGAGTGAAAAGAAAATTTCTAGTGTTCAGTCCATTGTACCTGCTCTCGAAATTGCCAATGCTCACCACAAGCCTCTGGTCATAATTGCTGAAGATGTTGATGGAGAAGCTCTCAGTACCCTTGTTTTGAATAGGCTAAAAGTTGGTCTTCAGGTTGTAGCAGTCAAAGCTCCAGGTTTTGGGGACAACAGGAAGAACCAGCTTAAAGACATGGCTATTGCTACTGGTGGTGCCGTGTTTGGAGAAGAAGGATTGACTCTCAACCTAGAAGACGTTCAGCCTCATGACCTGGGAAAAGTTGGCGAGGTCATTGTGACCAAAGACGATGCCATGCTCTTGAAAGGAAAAGGGGACAAGGCCCAGATTGAAAAACGCATTCAAGAAATCATCGAGCAGTTGGACAGCACCACCAGTGAATACGAAAAGGAGAAACTGAACGAACGCCTGGCCAAGCTCTCGGACGGGGTAGCTGTGCTGAAGGTCGACGGGACAAGTGACGTGGAAGTGAACGAGAAGAAAGACAGAGTCACAGATGCCCTCAATGCCACCCGTGCTGCCGTGGAGGAGGGCATTGTCCTGGGAGGGGGCTGTGCCCTGCTTCGGTGCATTCCAGCCTTGGACTCCTTGACTCCAACGAACGAAGATCAAAAAATTGGTATAGAAATTATTAAGAAAGCACTCAAAATTCCTGCCATGACCATTGCCAAGAATGCAGGTGTTGAGGGCTCGTTGATAGTTGAGAAAATTATGCAGAGTTCCTCAGAAACTGGTTATGACGCCATGCTTGGCGAGTTTGTGAACATGGGGGAGAAGGGAATCATTGATCCAACTAAGGTCGTAAGAACTGCTTTACTGGATGCCGCTGGCGTGGCCTCTCTGTTAACCACAGCGGAAGTCGTGGTCACAGAAATTCCCAAAGAGGAGAAGGACCCTGGGATGGGCGGGATGGGGGGGATGGGAGGAGGGATGGGAGGCGGCATGTTCTAGCCCCCGGAATAGTGCTCTCCCGTCTTAGCGAGAACCGAGAGGAAGCTCAGGCATCTCCTCACCTATAACTTCAGAGAAGTCAGTTGAAGGAAATGACTGAAGAGAAGGCTGGCTGATGTTCAAGAAAATCACTCTAACCATCCGTTACTGGTTTCAGTTGACAACACAATGGTTTACTGCTGTCATTGTCCATGCCTACAGATAATTTATTTTGTATTTTTGAATAAAAATACATTTGTACATTCAAAAAAAAAAAAAAAACCTAGAAAACTAAACCACCTAGAAAAACGCTAATTTAAGTGTTTAAGGGAATAATTAAGAATACTCATCACTTGTAAGAAGAAAGGCCTTATCATTGAAGTCAGACTTAAGGAGGTAAAATTGACAGTCATCTAGGAAACACAAGTCTAAGGTGGGTCAAGCCTTCAGGCCTTGACATGACTGGGAAAACTCAAATAGGTCTTTGAGAAGTGTTTAACTTCTCAGAAAGTACAATACTCTCTCTTTTTTTTAATGATAAATGATATCCTCTTGTTTAAAAAATGTAAATGTTTTATTTCAATTACAGTTTATATTCAATAGTATTTTGTACTAGAGGTCCAGCACAAATTCATGTATGGGTTGAGTCCAGCTGGCCTGTCCCAATTGGAGCTGGGCTGGTGGGGGTTGACAAGGGATGTTGGCTGGCAGGCTGCGCCTCCAATCAAGAGGAGGGAGGGTGCGATCAGGGTAGGGCTGGTGGGTGGGAGGAGCCATACATGGGTGGAGTCCCTAGGCATGGCCAACAATCAGGGCTGATCAGGTTCCTTACCTCCCCACCTTCCCTTTCCCTTGCTACCTGTGTCTGCTGCCACTCCATCCCAACTTGGGGCCTGCTGGCCAACCTCTAAGTCCCTTTCCCTGGCCAGCAATCAGGGCCTGTGGGCTGGAGGTAGCTCCTGAGTTTAGCACCTGCCTTCTGGTGGTCACTGCATGTTATAGCGACTGGTTGTTAGTTTCATGTGTACAGCATAATGGTTAAACAATCCTATACTTTACACAGTTTCCCTCTCCCCTCAATATGTCCAGTACTTACCTGGCACCATACATAGTTATTATACTGCTAATGTTACAGTGCATGAAATTTGTGCACAGGGTGGTGTCCCTCTGTCTAGGCCTGCACCCTCTCCAATCTGGGACCCTTTGGGGGATATCTGACTGCCCTGTGGGATTGGGCCTAAACCAGCAGTCAGACAACCTTCTCACAATTGGGAACCACTGGCTACTAACTGCTTGCCTGCCTGCCTGCCTGCCTGATTGCCCCCTAACCAATCCCCTGCTGGTCTAATTGCTCCCAATTGGACCGAGGTGGCAGAGACGCTGGGACTGGCCTCCTCCCTGCTGTGCAGAGCCGCCGGACCCCCAGGCCTCACCCTGCGGAGTAACTGACAGACTCCACCTCCACTATGTGCAAGGCTGTCTTGTGGTGGCCATCTTGTGATGAGATCACACCCGAGAGTGTGAGGACCACCTAGGCCAGTGGTCAACAAACTGTGGCTCCCGAGCCATGAGCTACAAGCCGCAGTTTGCTGCTCTGTTGACTAATGAGTTTGCCTACCACTGACCTAGGATTTTATTAGCATGGATTATTGACTATATTCCCTATGGAATATATACTTCAGCTCACTGTTGAATAGAACTGGTTGAATGGACCCAACTTGACTGTGAGGAAAACTAAAAAAAAAAAAGGAAGATGTCTCATATCCACAGGAAGAAGAGAACAGGGTATGGTGAGTACTAGTGATTTCTATGATACTTCACCTCTGATATAAGAAACATAATACTATCTTTCCCCTAGCATATTGTACCGATTTAATATATTTAGCATTTAATACAGTGGTTCTCAACCTTCCTAATGCCGCGACCCTTTAAGACAGCTCCTCATGTGGTGGTGACCCCCAACCATAAAATTATTTCTGTTGCTACTTCATAACTGTAATTTTGTTACTATTATGAATTGTAATGTAAATATCTGATATGCAGGATGTATTTTCATTGTTTCAAATTGAACATAATTAAAGCATAGTGATTAATCACAAAAACAATATGTAATTATATATTGTGAAATACAGTATTTAATTCTAATTACAAATAAATGAAATTTTGTCTTGAATCGTGGTGTAGCATGGGCAACAGTCTTCATATGACAACAGTAAACTACATTGCTACATTTTGCTACACCGAGGAGCGGTGTGTTGGTTCCTAAGGCCATGGGAAATAGGTGTTTTCCAATAGTCTTAGGTGACCCCTGTGAAAGGGTCGTTCCACCCCCAAAGGGGTCGCGACCCACAGGTTGAGAACCACTGCTCTAGAAGCTCGACATTCTTACAGTGAAGTTGGAGGGAAGAAAAACAAACTACAACAAAAACACCCACTGGTGCTTTCAGCAGAGGAGAAAACTAGCCACTTTGAAAAATGCCCCGAGCAGTTTGTTCTTCTTAACAATACCTGCCCTCCACATAAACTATTAACCAGAGACCAGCTCCTGGGGCTTACCAGCGCCTACCAATGGTAGGCAAAGGGAGCTACCCAGCTCCACCCCGCTCAGTGTTCCACGTGGGAGAAGGGAACTCTCTGGAGTGGCAACGACAAGAACCACGCTGAGAGCCGGAAGGAGCACCTGAGTTGTATTTTACCACTTACTGGAGGCGCAGTGCAGACAAGTCTTAGAGGTAAACCCTCCAGAGGGGCCCAGCCCTAGGGAGGCTCCCACAATCTTATGCAATGAACCTCCAGGGGCTCAATCAGGGGCTCACAATAAACATGATCCTTTCATGCTTGCGGAGGGGTGGGGAGGGGAGAGTGTATGTGTGGGGGGTGCTGGAGGGTCATTAGGAAACACAGCAGAGCATTCTGTTCTTCTTCACAAGGCCGGCGCCCAGGGAAACCAATGCACCCAAACCTGACCTACCGGGGCCTGAGCAGCAGAGCGCAACTCCAGGAGCACGCAACAGGAGAAACACTGGAAACAACACTGACTGCGAACTTCATTTTCAAACTACAGCGACCTCCAAATAAACCAGCAATTCTGAGGGAAGCCAAAGGGGTAGAGACTAAAACAAAACCTTACCTCTTGGTGAAATAACTTCTGGGCCAAGTTGGAGCGGGTCCTGTTTGCGGTGCCCCGCCAGCAGAGAAACCTGAGAAAACCCCACATCCCCCAGAAATTTCACTTGACCAGAAATACTGTCTGTCCAGTCAGCCTGTCCCCAAAACACCAGAAAATCGACTCTGTACTCCAATAAAATATATTTTTAAAAAAGAATATTCATGCCCTATGGTCTTCAAACTCTAAGTGTAACATGCATTTTTCACTGACTTCTATAATGTACCTGGGCTAAATCTAATAGGTCAAGATACAAGAAAGAAAATTAAGCTTGGAAGCTAGCGTGCTCAAAATGAAAGAAAATAAGTTTTGGTGAACAATAACAAGATGAAAACTATTCCAGATTCTAATCTCCATCACGCTGCTAGCCAGCTATTCTTCACCTATCTAAGCCTGAATTTTCTTATGTGCAATATAATAATAAAAGCAGTGGATCAGAAGACTTTTAACATCCTTTCTAGCTTTAAAATTCTGGAATTCATGTGTAAATAAATACTCCAGTTAGGTACATTTTCCTCTTATTTAGCTCAATTAAACTCACAGATAACAGCTTTCTCCCCACCTCCCATCCCAAAATACTTTACTATCCTGACCAAAAGGGATATTGTTTGGTAAAAATCAGATTGCCACTGACTTTTATCTTTTACTAATTCATGTACAACAAGCATTAGAGACTCCCTTCCGAACAATAGGCAGTTGACCATTTGACCATTGCTTCGGCCAAATACAAAAGAGAAAATAAGGACAGAGATTCTTGCTGAAATCCCTCTTTCTTGTAAATTTGAAAACTAACCCATTGGAAAATCCAGTGGCTTTTGTGGGTTAGCTGTGCATGTGAAATGCAAGCTTGTTAAGAACTTAAACCAATATTCATAATTTGGTGTCAGCCAGATTCCTTTTCCTTCCCCTTCCCCAGGGAAGTATGATCAAAAAAGCCCTAGCTGGTTTGGTTCAGTGGATAGAGCGTCAGCTGGTGGACTACAGGGTCCTGGGTTCGATTCCAGTCAAGGGCACATGCCCAGGTTGTGGGGTTGATCCCCAGTGGGGGGCATGCAGGAGGCAGCCAATCAATGATTCTCTCTCATCATTGATATTTCTACTTATCTCTCCCTCTCCCTTTCTCTCTGAAATCAATAAAAATATATTAAAAAGAAAAGGGGAGTTACAAAGATGAGAGTAGGAAGAAAAAGAATCTTCTCCAGCTCACCATAAAAATGTATCAGGAGTCTTAAAATGCTAGAAGCTGAAGATGCTAAGTGAACTTGGCCACTTAATTTCCTTATCCCAGTAGCTACCCAACTAGAATATGGAAAGAATTACAACAGATCCAGACCTTTCCCACCTTCAGAATCAGGTCAGATAATATTACCATCAGAATTTGTTTTTTTCTTCTTTTTTAATATATATTTTTATTGATTTCAGAGGGGAAGGCAGAGGGAGAGATGGAAACATCAATGATGAAAAAGAATCATTGATTGACTGTGCCCCGCATGCCCACACTGGGGATCAAGCCCGCAACCTGGGCATGTGCCCTGACCAGGAATCAAACCATGACCTCCTGGTTCATATGTCGGTGCTCAATCACTGAGCCATGCCTAGCTGCATGACTGTCAGAATTTCTGTCTTTTCTTTGTACATTGGAGCTGCTGTCAGTCTATCTTGGCACCATGACCCTGCTCCTTCTCTGCCTAATTACTGAGGGAGAATAGGGATGCTCCTTCACCCCAGCACATAAGATTATAACTAAAAAATGATGAAATAATTCAAGTAGGAAGACAAAAGCAAGGACAGGCAACATATAAAGATCAGGCAATTTCAATAAGTGGGGGTATCAGATCCCAAAGGAACCTCTCACTCCTCCTCAGTAGAGGCCCATTTTAGAGACTCTACAAAGTGGGCAAAGATTCCAGGAACCCGTGTGCCTCTAGAGTACACTCATTCCTTCTTTGTGAAGGCAGCTTTGAGGTCAGAAAGAACCATTTCAATTCTGCATCACAGTACAGTACTGCACACACTGTAAATATGGAAAACAGAGGAAATGTAATGCAAGATATTGGTTATATCGGTGATGGTATTGCTGAGAAACCGAACGGGACAAAGTGAAACAACCCAGAAATTGGCAAAAGCAGGAGGCCACCCCCTCGGATGGAGGAACAAAAGATGGAGGTAGTGCTATCAGGACTCTGAGAGTGGCTCCACGCAACAGCGACTGGAATCCCCACAGTCTGTCCACCAATGCAGATAGAACAGAGATACCTGGTCGTGCCCTTCCTCCTGCCCCCTAACCTCCGCCTCTGCCTCCAACTGCCCAAACCCAGAAGGAAGAAGGTCAGGTGGGAGCCTGAGAAATGCAGCCTCGCTGGGATCCTCATTGCTGAGGCCCAGAGCAGAGCTGAGGAAGGGCGAGGAATTGTCCCAGGGACACAGGAATGGAGACCCAGGATGAGTATTTTCATGCCCTGTGAGCCAGGCCGTGCTCACTGTGGGAGGGGGAGGGGAGAAGAAGGGAGGTGTAATCTCTAATGCACAGGCCCAGGGAAGTAAAGGTGTGGTGGAAGCACAGACACTTAAGCACATAATTATCACCCTACCCTGAGAAGTGATAAGATACATAGGAACTCAGAAGGGAATTTCAGTCTGGGAAAGGGTGCTTTTCTTATTGTAACTGTGCTCCTTGAATGCCCGCAGGAAAAATGTTGAAATGGTACCTCTCAAGTGAGAAGCACAGACCCTGTATTTATTCTTCTTACAGAATCTCGTCTCTCAAAAACACCATAAAAAGGTCCTAAAGGAATTATTGTTGCTCTTTTTATTTCTTGTTCCCCATGATCAAATGACTTCTGTCATCGTTGAGGGATTTTGACTGTCTCTGGAAAATGATGGCTGGAGTAACCCAACCAAAATGAATACTGTGGTAAGTAGGCCATTAGGCTGGAAAGACACGCAGCTGAAGTGCCTTCCTTTGTAGCCCATACCAGTCAAGTAGGGAGTGAAGGGAAGGAGAACAAAGTCAGCCTTTGCAAATGTAAAGAGATTTTCCAGGAAAGTGACAATAATTTAATTATAAAAATGCTTCTGCTACTGCTACCCATGAAATCTTTTTTGGCAAAAAGACTGGCAGAATAAGTAGAGCAGGCTAAGTGATTATTGATAGGTTTGAATTAGAGCCAGATTAAAGGTACTATGCTGGCTTCCCATGCAGGGTGGTTGAGGCAGCAGACTTTTGATCAAACCTGACCCCTTCCACTAGCAGAAAATCTGAGGTCACCGTGTTCTGTCAAGGCACGTGAACGAGTTTTAAGTTCCTGGGCTGAACATCAACATTTTTCTATCCTGATTTACTTATCATTAACACCAAGTATTAACATGAGTTGGTTTGATTTCTACTGCAAAAAGCAAATGCTACTGCAAGCATGCTACACATCATAACTATGAGATGATCATGTTTAAAGAGCAAATCCCATTCGCCACAGAGAGCCCGGGTAGCATTTCCACCCTTCATCTGCCCACAGTGCTTCTGTTTTGTACCCAAAGTCTTAACAGCCCATGAAAGCTGATAAACACCTTTCCTTTAATAGCAGGCTAAGAATGCAATCATCATTAAGTGATTTTTTAAGCCTGGGTGTGACTCCATTTATTTTTTAAAATGAGGCTTTGTATCTTACTGGGAACCATCCAGATTTTTATTTAAAACAGAAATGCATAAAAAAAAAAAAACACTAAAAAAAATACTACACGGTTTCTGTTCTGGACCATTAATTTTTCAGTCAGATCTAACTATCATTTAATTGGTTCCTGATGCTAAAACTTGGATTCCACTTTAAACGCTTGAAACTAGAGCATATAGAATAATTTGTTATGCTGAGCTATTCATCCCAAATGTCCAGGGAAAATAAACCAATCTCAAAATAAAACTGGGCTACTTTCTGTGATGACATAAATTAATAACATAGCCAAAGAAATAAACCTTGAATCTATGTTTGCCCCTCCTTGAAAAAAAAAATCATTAAGGTTTCCATGATGAAGTAATATTTAATGCATATGTTTAATGTAAAAGGAGGTCTGTTAACTAAAAAAAAAAAAAAATTCTGTAAACATACCATTAGAGGTTCTACCTAATTTAACAAGACTCAAAATCATAATTCAGAGAAATCTGTTTTTCTTGGGTATGTAAATGAATGTTGAGGACTCCTTATTTTTTCTATTTATAGAGCAATTAAAATTAATTCTGGCAATATTTTAATCCTGTGATTAATTTCTAAAGAAAACTTAAACTTTCCAAGATTTCAAGGCAGTCTACGTTATTACTCTACTTCAACTCTAAAACAGAAAATGCATTCTAGATCGACTTTATTTTCTAGGAGTAGGGAAAAAAATATTGGATAACTTGGGAACTTAACCAGAAAAGTAGTTTGGGAGATCTGCATTGTAAATAGGTTTCTGTTCACAACAAACAGTCAATTTGTAATCTGGCTCAACTAACCAGCTCAGAAAAACAACCTCTGGACAGGAGGCATTCCACACACGCAGATAAGCACTAGTGAAAATCCTTGTGAAATAACTGCTAGCTCAGCACGCACCCGTGCAATTTGGTAACCCCTCCTCGGGAGAGATGCCAAATTAGTTAGATAATTGCTGCAGCCTGCATGTGGCCCTAGAGGTGCTAACACATTCCTTGGGGCTTTTCAAGGACAGCTTGGAGGTCCTCAGCTATGGACCAGGAACCAGTTATCGGTTTGTAAATTATGTTGTAAATGAAGAGCTCTCTTTACCACTGAAATGAAGTTTAAGGACAATATAGCTGAGCTATTTTCCAGTGATTGAAACTGCAAAGGGGGAACAAAAAGGCATATAATAAGCAATTTATTTAAGTAGGAGAAAGTTGGGCATGTCATTTCCTAGTTTGGAAGTTTTAGAAGCAGACTAATACAATTTGTTCTTATTGGTACTTTAATTCTAGCCCCTAATCAATGCATTCATCCAGGTGCAAAGTACTAATGAGGTGTGTATTTTTTAAAGGTTTCTATTCATCAGCCCCTGCTTAGTTGTTTTCGGTTATCTTCTTTTCTCTTTGAGTTTTGAGTAGCAGTAGCATAAGCATTTTTGTAATTAAAGATTGTTGCTCTTTGGAAAAATCTCCTTACCCTTGCAAAGGCTGACTTTGTTCTCATTCTCCTCACCAACTAGTTACTTATAGTCTATGAAGGTGCTTTGACTATGGATCTTTCCAGCCTAATGACACACACACACACACACACACACACACACACACATACACACACACACACAAATGTCAGAATACTGGTGCTGATTTAACTCTCTTGCCTGGTTCTTCTTTCTAGCAACAGCTTCCATGGGCAAGGTTTATTTGCTTCAGGACATAGCTAGTCTGACTCATTACCAAGAATTCATCAACCCCTGTTCCCTCCCAGAACGCTTTTTTCTGGTTCTGCTAGACCCAATGAGCAGGGCCAGAAAACTGGACAGATTCAGGGATTTCCGTTGCTCCTTCCACCTCCATATGTAATCATACATGAACATCTGTGGACAAGGCCTTCGTGGATGATTAGACCCCCAACTGTGCCTCCATTTCACCTCCTTTTCATCCTTGGCCCATTACCTGTGATGAGGCTCTTATCATTTATTGCCTAAACTAGTGCCATGCTCCTTTCTATTGTCTCTGTACATTCCTGCTCTTCCTTCTGCCCTCTGTTTTAACACTAACTAAGCCGGTGCCTCCATTTTGTGACATCACCAATGGCTGCAATGCCTAGGCTGCAGTCTGAACTCCTCGGCAGGCCTTGCAAGACCTCTGGGCCTCATCTCTGACTTATCTACGTGTTTATTCTAGTTTGCTTGTCCCCAGACTCCTCATTTTCCTTTTTTCTTTGAGTCGGCATCGAATGTCTTTCCCATCCCACCCTGTAGCGTCTGTGTAGAGAATTCCGTGCCGATTCGGGTTCTTCTGCCTCCCCCGAAGAAACCCTCTTGTCCACCCTGGCAGTAGGCTTCCCCTGGCCTCCCTTCCCGGGCACTATTCCTCCCACTTTTAGGGCGCTCACCCCTCTGCCAGAGAATTTGCAATTTACAGATTGTTGAGAGTTCCCTGAAGCTTGGGATGTTTTCTTCTCAGTTTTTGTATTCCTAGCACCTAATCCAAGTCCTAAGAATCTGAGGGGAGCAGGGGAGTTGGAGAAGGAAAGGAGGAAGATGGTAAAGGGAAGGAGAAGAAGAGAAGGAGGAAGGAAGGAAGGAAGGAAGGAAGGAAGGAAGGAAGGAAGGAAGGAAGGAAGGGGGAGGGAGGGAGGAAAGAAAGGAGCCAGTGTGTGTGTTGGTGGGGTGGGGGAAACACATTTAGAAATCCATGTCAGAATGAACAGTTTAACTAGTGGAGAACCAAACACTGAAAAGCTAGCTGCACAGTGAAACACAAAGAAAGGAATACATCCTTAGCCTGCACTTGGAAGCTGTGTGTGAGGCCTGAAAAAAAAAGACAGTACAGTCCTTTCTAACATAACTGAGTCATATGTTGAGATGGGTTTCTAGAACCAATCATATCTGAAAGTAAAGAAAGTCAGGAATGCCAGAATGGTGTGGGTGGGGGGGTGGGGGGAGGTTTTTCTCCAAAACACACCCTAGAGGTTAAAAGGGAAGGGAGAGGATAAAGATTGACTAGACGAGAGGGGAGCCAAAAAATCACCTCGCCACCTTCCGCTCCTCTCCCCTCACCCCCTCCTTTGAAAGACATCAGAGAAAGGAAAGGGGGATTGGACATTAATGGGGAAAAATCAACCACTCTGATTACAATGTTACATACTTTTTACTCACTCAGAAGGCCGGAGGAGGGGTCGAAGGGTGTGTTTTTGCTAATGATTAATCTCTTTCTCTCTGTGTTTTTCAACCGGGTGACATTGTTGAACTTGGGGGAGGGGAGAGAAGAATTAAAGTAGCAAAAGTAAGTTTCCTCTGATTCTGCAAGAACAGTATCCTTAACGAAAGTTTCCCTTGATTGTTCACTTTTATGTACCCACCGAAATCCCTGCTTAAGAGAGTTTTTCTTTTATGACTTAGCACCTAAACATTCATTGTGTACTTACTGGGAAGAGTCATCAAATAAAGGAAATTACAGAGCAATATTTTCATCCCAAAAGTGATTTATGATGTATAAGGCATCCTAAGTTTTGTCTGGTAAAAAAAAAAAAATGTAATGCTTCTAAGATGATCACTTGTGAAAACATTTGAGAAAGATATGAATGTTTTACTATAAAGGAATCCGTTCTTTCTATATGGTGGCAAAGAAAAAAAGAAAAAAAGCCTGAAGACACAGCAGGAATAAATAATTCTCGGTGATTTATTTACAGAGCCCTGAAGTGTATGGTTCTGAAGAAGATATTTCCCAGAGCTGCAGAGCCTGACACAGCACCAGGCCCGTTCCAGGCTCCCGGAGGCTCTTCCACAGGCGCTTACCTCTGTTTTCCATGCTGTATTTCCTGCTCCAAGGTCAGCAACTTCTTTCAGTTACTCTTTCCTCTACCCCACATGTCTGTCCTATCAAGCTAAACCTCTGGGGTCTCCGTTTCAGTGATGTGGGTGAGACTGACTCCGGGCCATTGAATCATCAGTCAACTCCAACACTCAGCTGCATTTCATCACTGATGTACTGCCCGTCCCAGATAAGCAAGTTAATATTCATTCATTCATTCAACATATGGCTAATGAGAAACTACTGCATCCCTAGCTTGGCACTGAGTCCCTGGGGGACCAAGGTGACACCTACTGCTCATCGGCATGAACCCATCATGGCAACACTAGGTCCAAGGGCTGTCAAAGAGGAAACAGAAGGGAAGGATGCCAAAGGGCAGGGGAGGCCAACACGGCACCTTTCTCCAAAGTGAACAGAAGTTTGCCTTCTAAGGAGCGTGACCACACTTCGTTGCGACTTTGCTGGGTGAGCCTCCTGTTCTGCCTGAACTGCAGCCCCTTTTAGAAGCACTGTCATGAGCCACTCCTAAGAGAGGGAGCCCCGGGCTCAAAAATTGCTTACAAAGACTCCCGAGTGGTTAGCCTCAGGAATATGTTGCTGATGTCTTTCAGCAAAGCTTTAAGAAATATGTCAGAATTATTGTGTAACTGAAATATTACCTATTTATTAGAGAAATAGCACTCCATGAGAAATATGTGGTCTCTTTGTCCTGTTGGAGAAACCCTGTACTTTTTGGCATTTAAGAAGATTGTATCGCTTTAGGACTTGAGATGTATGGAAGTGTTACTGTCTGTTTTAAGGATAAAGTTTAAAGTGATGGTGAAGAGCACATTTCTCAGCTCGCTCTCCATTTACCTATCGTAAGCAGACAACATGAGTAAAGAGAAAGAACATTAAATTTGAGGTTAAAATGAATCACAACCAGTTCCAATGAAAACTGTGTTGAATGTATGCATGGAATTTATTGGGATTAACATTACTCACAGCAAAGATACCAAAAGAGACACTCCATGGGACAGGAAACTTGAGGTTCTCACCACTGTCCAGAACACGTATGCATACCATCCAGTAGTTCTGCTCGTTGCAAGGGCACTGTCAAACATCTTGCGTAAGGCCACATTAAATGTGGGTCTGGAAGCCAGTTAGAAAATCCCTAAACTGAGTTTATTTGAGGGCTTAACAATATGAATTGCAGTAAAAGAGAGAATCTCCTAAAGAAACTCTCTCCAATGGAACACTACAAAACAGCCATCCAGAAACATATTTCATCAGCTGAGTAAGATCCCCTTGGCAGGCCATCTCTCCAGGGTAAGCCACAACATCTGTAACATCTCCAGCTCTGGGAGAAAGATGACATTCTCTGAATCCTGGAGGAACCGTATTTTCCCCTTAGAACAAAAAGCATCATCCTAGAGCACAGACCTTGGCAGCTTTATTACCACTGCCAAACCCTATGTTCTCCCTTCCCCCAAATGGTACACTGTCTCACACACACACACACACACACACACACACACACACACACACACGGAAATCACTATAAAGAGTATAATTTCTGCCCTAACCAATTTGGTTCAGTGGATAGAGCGTCAGCCTGCAGACTGAAAGGTCCCAGGTTTTATTCCGGATCAATGGCATGTACCTTGGTTGCAGGCACAACCCCAGTAGGAGGTGTGCAGGAGTAGCTGATCGATGTTTCTCTCTGGTTGATGTTTCTAACTCTCTGTCACTCCCCCTTCCTCTCTGTAAAAAAATCAATAAAGTATATATTTTTTAAAAATAGTATAATTTCTGTCCAGCTGGCCTGGCTCGGTGGCTGAACATCAACCTATGAACCAGGAGGTCATGGTTCGATTCCCAGGCAGGGCACATGCCTGGGTTGTGGACTTGATCCCAGTGGAGGGCATGGAGGAGGCAGCTGATCAATGATTCTCTCTCATCATTAATGTTTCTCTCTCTTTCTCCCTCTTCTTTCCTCTCTGAAATCAATAAAAAAAATTTTAAAAAGGTATAATTTCCATTAAGAATAATCATATTGCTCATTAGGACTTTTCAGAGTCAAATAATTAAGGCTATCTATTCTCTGAGGTGTTGAGACCTTCATCTTTTGCTTTTCCATTGAAAAATTAAATAGGCACCTATAGCAGAGCCTGAAGCTGCTTACCTTCAATATGCTTCTGGGAGCAGAACTCCAATTTTTACATGGGCCCCAATGCAATCAAAATAAAAGAGACTGTTTCCCAGCCTCCTTTCAGCTAGAAGTGACCATGTGACCAAGTTCTGCCCAAGGAGCTGCTAACGGGGGTGATTTCCAGCAAGCTTTTTAAAAGGACCTGACTCAGATGGAAGAGCTCTTTGTCCCTTGGCCTTCTCTCTTCTTGACTGGCAACATAGGTATGATGCTGAGGTTGTCCCAAACAGATGGCCCAGGTGGCTTTGAGAATGTAAGTCCTGCTAAGGCTCTCTTAGCTAAGGTAAGTTAAGCTACTGTAGCAAAGAAAACAAACTGGATGGCTTAGAAAACAGATTACTTCTCTCTTGTTGCTCTAGGCCAACGAGAGGAAATGGAGTGGAAGACCAGGGTCAGAGTTCTCCTCTTGGGCGAGTGAGGAAGGAGCTGCCAACATCATTTTTCCACACATTCCATTAGCAAGAGCTTCATCACATGGCCCCATCCAACCACAAGGGAAACTGGGTTCCATTGCTATGGAAGAAGAAGAGAAATAGGTTTTAATAAACAGATGCCAGTCTCTGGACCGATGGTAAGGAAGATGATAGGAGTCTGTGCCCTGATGACATTTTGGGAGCCATGTTCTATACTAACTATGCCTACATTTTTTTTATTTGAGAGATAAACTATTTTATGTTGTTAAGCCATTTTTATTTTATAGTATTTTTTTTTCTTTTCAGTCAAACATGATCCTAAATGGTACAAATTATCATATTGTACCTTTAAACACAAGAACATTTTGGTTTATGACTATGAAATATTTATTGGTCAATTAAACAAGTATGGTATTTATACTATAAAGGATTACTCTAACAAGACATTGGAAATTATTATTGTATTTTTGAGTTAACTTTTAAAATGAAACTTTTCCTTATCTTTCCTTATATTATTTGTCCTTCTACTTGCAATATACCACTTAATTTCTCTGTGGCCCTAATATTAATAATATTGGTATAAAAACTGAGGTTTATTTAAATAGTGAAACAAATTCTAGACTTAGCAACTATCTTTAGTCCATTTAATTTAATATATCATTTGCTCAATTCTCCATTTTTGAGTTATGATTTTAAAAATAGGTTGAATCACTTACCTAATTGATAAAATCTTCTATGAGTTTAAAGGAAACATAGAAAGATACAGACTTCCCATATAGAAACATTTAGTAATTTTATGTAACATATTTTATTTAATAATGTCTAATTTTTTCCTTGAGATTGGTAAACATAGTATTCAAATCTAAGAGAATCTCATACTACTTTGAAATAATTTCTTGTTGCATTTTACTTTATTTATGTTTTCTTTTTGTTTTTGTCTTCACAAATTTATAGTCTTTTACATATTTTAAGTAAGGTAGCTGCATGGATTCTAACTATATTGTGTAGGGAGATTATCCTCACATAAAACTTGCTTTGGGGGCATCATCTATATATATAAAAGCCTACATGACCATTACTACTGGTCAACCAAATGACTAGTAGGCCTGTCCCTATGATAATGCACTGATCACCAGGGGGCAGACACTCAATGCAGGATCTGTACCCTGGTGGTCAGTGGGTTCCCACAGCCAATGTCCTTTGGCCAGCCAACCTTCTGCAGTCCCTCCACCCCCTCCGCTCTGGATGGGGCAAGACGGCTCCAATCGGCTGAGCGACCCCACCCATGCATGAATTCATGCACTAGACCTCTAGTCCATAAATAAGAGCTCATTAAATCTGATTCTCCTCAATGCCTGTTAGTATAGTAACACTTTTAAGTGATTTCACCACAGCAATATCAAACTGAAATGCCTTGGATATCTGCTTTTTAGTATCAATGAGGATTTTAAGTATGGGAACCAGAAATCCTTATGCTCCAGAATTCAACAGATCTTGAGTAAGTCCTTTACTTGTTTTTTATCCCATTTTTCTTATTTATTAAAGTGAATGTACAAATCAAACAATCTCTATAATTTTGTTCTACTCTACCAATTATTTCCCCAGTTCTAAAGTTCCCCTGACCCTGTGACTACAAGGCCAAGCTTTGTATGACCATACAAATGGCATAAACTCATAATAAAATCCTTAGAAACATGGGACTAGTCCCTGTCAAAAAATGGTTCTAGAATTGTGTGATTCATGAAGCAGTGTTCTCCACCCTTCTTGACAACTTTCAGTGACACTGATATTCACCTTTTACTTGAAGTGTATTATTTGCCAGGCACTGTGCCAAGTGAATTACAGACAGTATCTCAGTTAATCCTCCTGACAACCCTGTGAGGGCAGTGGTATTATCCCCATTGTACAGATTAGGAATCAGAGGCTTAGAGTGATTAAGTAATTTGCCTGAGCTATGCCCAGTATAGACTAGAACCCAGGGCAGTCTGGCAAATTGCTCTCTTGCCCCCACTCTTGGGCATGCCATTTGAGTCAACCACATGTAAATTCACCATGAAGTCTCCATAGTAAACATTCTTTGTGTCCCTCCCAACTCCACACCCTTACTTCTCCTAATAATAGATGTGAACATTAATTGAGCACTTGCCATGGATCTCTGCTCTTTAAATAGATTGTTTCATTTCACCACAATACTCTGAGGCAGATATGCTAATATTCTCTCCAGGGAAGAACATTGAGGTACAGAACAGATAAGTACATTGCCCAAGTTACCCAACTAATAAGTGAAAAATAAATGTTTGAACCTAATTCTAATTCCAAAGTAAATAAAAATGTTTAAGTTCTGGTAACATTCTAAATTAGCATATATTGATCCTTTACAGTATGCTGAGCTCTGTGCCAATGCTTCACATAAACCATCACATTTGACCCTAGGAGGTAGATATTATTGTTATGTATGTCACTTTTAAATTAATACAGCCCAAGCAGTCTTGAGTAAGTCATGACAGAAAGTCAGAATGGTTACAAAATCAGGCTTTCACATCAAGCAGGCCACTCATTAGAGCTATTAGTTATATGCTTGCAACAAATTACTTAATCTCCCTCTGCCTCAGTTTCCCATATGTGAAGTAGCTGTGCTACAAGGATTTAATGTGTTAGTATAAGTAAAGCATGTGAAACGCTTTGGTACACAGTAAGAACTATATGACTGTTAAGGCAAAATAAATAAAAATCAAGACTTTGCCTTTTGCTAAGTTGCTTTATCTCTCTGTACCATCTGCAAAATATATCTAAAAGCAGTGTCTGTCTTGTAGGGTTATTATAAGGAGGAGATGAATAAGTATGTGTAGAGAATAAATTTGTAGGTATGTATTAGAACAGTATATTGCACATAGGTATTCCATAAAGGTAAACTCTCATTTTTGTTGTTATTCAGAGAAGAGCATTATTCTCATGTTGATCCTTTACTCAGTCACAGAAAAATTTTTTTCTCTGTCTCCGGAGCGATCAAACCAGCCCTGCCTTTATCCTCATAAGCCAGCCCTGCCTTTATCCTCTAAGATGGCCAGCAATTGGGATTGTTTCAGGTGAGTGATACATGCAGGTCACAGAATGCTTTTTCCCTCAGCACTCAGCCCCGGGAGGCAGGAAGGATTCTCAGTATCTGGGCATGAATGGTACTCACTGCACCATGCAAATCCGCACGTAATTATACCCTGTCTTGAAATGTTTTCTAAGAATGTGCCTGACTGGCCTGACTGACTGCAAGGCTCTCAGGGCAGGGCCTTGACATCCACTGTTTTGATGACTCCCACAGCACAAGCTCTCATCCACAGTATTGACAGATTGCTTGTTTGACTGACTGACATAACAACTGGCCCTTCCCTCGGAGCGGCTTAGCAGAGAGTGCAGGAGTCCTGGTCCCCAGAGGCAGGACTGCTGGGTGTTTCCAGGCAGCTGGGTTAGAAGCCTGCCTCCTCTGTTTTCTGATTATGTGAATTTAGGTTATATAACTCACTTCTTTGTGCCTTAAAATAAGTCTCTGAAGTGCAAATTATAATAATCTCTACTCTGAGGATTAATTGAATCCTTCATATAAGTACTTGGAAAAATGTCTGCACATATGAAGTGTTCCGTCTATGCTAGGATTACTGACTGGCTAGCACAACTCACTTAACGGAGTCTGGGTTGCCCAGTCATTTCACTGTCATATGGTGTGTCCCTATCTGAATTAGAACAGAGGAAGCTTCCCTCCTTTGGTGGGGGTAGACTGTGGGTCCAGCAGGGAGCAAGCTTCCCACAGCAGCTGTGCCCTGCCCATCACTCCTGCAGCAATTGTGTGCCAAGCGTACATACCTTCATGAATCATTTTGGCTGTTAAGAATCATTCACCAACATGACCTTCTCTTTTCTTCTTGAGCCATGTTAATAAGGCTGTATCACTTGCCACTCACGCTTACATACACATGCAAAAAAAATTAATCTTGCAACGATTATATCATGTAGACTTGTCCTTGGGCACTAAGAATAATATCTGTGCCTTCTTTCCCTTATTCTGTCAATAAACACTCACTGAGTGTCCCACAAGGCTAGGCACTGCAACTGTAAACAGTTTTAAACTGGAGTTTATAGTCTTGGGGGACAGAAGAGGTAAAGTAGAAAGAGAAGTAAATAGGCAAATATAAAACCATGTGGTAAGCATAAAGTTTCAGGTGGGGCTTGGGGCTGAGATTCAAAAATTAGGCACCGAAACAAAAATGAGAGGTTCAAAGAAGGCTTCCCATGAGAAAGTGACATTTAAGGTAAGACCTTAAGAAAAATATGTTACTTTTCACAATTATCCATTATGTGGGTGGAGAAACCGAGGCTGAATGGTACTCATCTGAAGTTGTAATTACGTACGAGAGTCTTAAGAATAAAACATTGTCCTGAAGACTTGGAGTTCTTTGCTTGTACCATCACACCATGTCCCTCCCTCCAAAAGATCTAAACATTTTAAGTTTATGAGTCTGACAACTTCAATGGCATTCCTTACCCAGGCTATAAAATTCTAGCCCTGCCACCACAGAGCTGTTTTTTTCTGAATTTCACAAACTTAGAGATAACACTGACTCTAGTTTTCTGGCCAGCAACAGTAATGGAGCCCAGAACCTCGGCATGTATTTGAAGACTAACTTTACAACTGCAAAAATGCCGGTGCCTGTAAAACCCAGGCCAGAGGCTGAGGCCAAAAGAAAGAAGCTTTCTCTGAGATTTCCTGCTTTGGGAAAGCTAGAACTTTCTAATCATTTTTGTTAATCTTGCTTTTTCCTTCCAAGTTATTTTTGGAGGGTTTGTTTGTATCAACACACAAACTTCTATTATTATATAGGAGAATGTCTATATAATAATAGAAATTCTCTGTCTTTTCTGTGTGAAAAAGTTAAGTAGCTATGATGTCATTATTTCACATTTGGTATTGACTAGTCAGCAAAAATAAAGAGGTTGGATCAACATGTCAGCTTTGTACAAAGGCATCGACATATAAGCTACCTCAGAAAATACAGTTTATAATTTAAAATGTTCCTATATTACACTGGTATGCATATATCCATCTTCAGCTCTGATGATATTACACAAGCATTCATTCACCAAGAAACTTTATATGTCATGGTAAAACTGGTTCAACCAAAATATTCAATGATGTCCTTTGCCAAGCATGTGAAGGCTATTGCTCTTTCAGCCAAATCTGGCTTAGTTCTATTCTTACAATCATGTAATTTGACAAATGAGACATCCCTACTCCCACCTCAATTCATTCAATCACATGGATTCTACTCTATAAGTTCAAGTTTATAACAAAACCTAGAAATTATTGTGAAAATAAAGATGTTATTTTGGCATAATTATAATCAGTAACTTGAGGCGTGCCAAAGTTAAGTCAATAAAGGTTATTTATAAAGCATGAGGTACCACAGTACTGTTAAAAATAAATAGAACCCAGGACTTCAATTTCTAACTTCAGCTAACTCTTTCTCAACCAAAAGAATTATTACTGGAGTTCTAGAGAAGGAATAGTGTCAGCAAGGTTGTAGTTTGGACTCTTTATTGAGAGAATGTTTTAGAAATAAAACATGACAATAATCAGATGTTTACTGCTTCAAGAAAGAATGGATTCATATCAACTTGTGTTTTTATCATCTGACTATGATGCCTATAAAACTGAATATATAGGCCAAAGTGCACGGCAAGTGCAGGGACAGAGGCTAGAAAGCATGTTCTCCCAGGGCGATTCTTCTCTTTATTGAGTACTTTACCATTTACAAAATTAGTTTTAATTTTACCAAAAGTCATCAAATGCCTTCTTTGTGCTGATGTTGTCCTAAGAGCTCTGGTCAACAAAATCAAAGTTCCAGTTCCAGCTCCTTTTTTTCAATCCTTGAAACAAACTCAGAAAAAAAGGTGGATGTTATCCTTATTTTATGGTTAAGAAATGTGGAGTTTACCAAGATTAAGTGATTTTCTGAAGATCCTGGAGCCCTCAGACTGAGAAAGTAGTCATGAACCCTGGTCATTTGACTCCTGCACCAGCCTCTTGTAAAATAAATCACTCTACCTCCAGGGGGTGCCCTTGAGCCCTTTTGTGGCCATTCTTCGGGCTTTTTCTGTTTAAAAAACCTTCATCTGGAGGACAGCTCCAGCAGTCAGCTGACTGAACTTTGAACAAAATGTTGAACGAATGAAAGAAAGCTCAGAAACTGGAGAAGAGGGTGAGATACAAAAGAGTGATGTAGAAAAAGGAATAAGATTCCAGTTTTAACACTTCTCTTCTTCTCATACCTGAATAAAGGGAAGATTATCATTATTTTAAAGCAGCTGCAAGTTGTGATCTTAATGTGTTAACACTTATTTTTCAAATAAGTTTGGCTTTCACCAAATTTTACAGTTGCTTAAAGAAAGTTCAGCTATTTACATGGAGAATGCAAAAGTTACTCCTAGATTCCAAATATTTCATATTCTGCCCAAATCATATGATAATGAAGTCCATGCTCGTGATTAATCTTTAGGTTGAGCTTCTCAGCAATAGCTGAGCATAGATTCACCTGGAGCTTTTAAACATTACCAAGTCCCCAACCCTCCATAAACTAATTAAATCAAAAACTCTAGAGATGGGTCCCAGCTGAATTTCTCTTCAAGCTTTCCTGGTGATTCTGCTGTGGAAACCTCAGTCTTTCAATTCTTCTAAAGTGTGGTCTTGGAGACCAGCAGCCTCATTATCTGGGAACTTGTTAGAGATGCAAATTATCAGGCTCCACCCCAGATCGCTGAAAGCAAAACTATGGAGGTGAAGCCCAACGAGAGCTGCGTTTTAAGAAGCTCCCCTGCGTTTTAAGAAGCTCCCCAGGTTATGTGTGCTCAAGTTTGAGAACCAATGCCCAAGGGGCTTAATCACAAGGAACAATAACAGCCTGTAATGGAATCTCGAGTCTAGGTCAGTGGTCGGCAAACTCATTTGTCAACAAAGTGGCAAGCTGCGGCACAGTTTGCCAACCACTGCCCTAGACTATTTTGTTAGTCAAACAAAGGAACAAAATAGAAATGGACTCACAGGTACTAAGAACAGACTGACAGCTGTCAGAGGGGAGGGGGTTGTAGAGCTGGGTAAAAAAGATGAAGAGATTGAGAAGTACAAATGGTTTGTTAGAATAGACACAGAGATGTAGATTGCAGCATAGGGAATATAGTCAACAATATCATAATAACTATGCATGGGGCCAGATGGGTACTTGGAGCACTAGGGAACCAACTCCGTAGAGTACATGATTTTCTAACCACTTTGCTATCTACCTGAAACTAAGACAGAATAATACTCCACATAAACTGTAATAAAAAAAATAAAAATTTTAAAAGCTATAATCTATCTAGTTAAACAACCAAAACAGCTCCTAGGGCATTTTAATTTCTTAACATGAGAAAGAACAAGCTACTTAAAAAACACTTGGCATTTGGAAAAATAAGAACCACAGTAAATAAACTCAAATTAAATGATGGGGGGGGTTATTATTTAATTTATTTTTCTGAGTTTTTCCTCTATTTTTCATTGATTTCCCCCCCCCCCTTCTGTTTCTAGTGAGCAAATAAATGCTGGCGTTTTCAGAGCTCTGGCCTGATGGAAATGAGTTCCCCTTCTCTTTAATTGCATGAGACACATGTGAGCACAGAAATATGAGTTACAGATTTACATGTATTAATCCTTGTGAGAGCAGCATTCTCCAAGTATCATGCAAGCCTCACGTGACAGTCTTGGGTGCCACAGGCAGGCATAAGTTGTTTACATTAGCAAATACATTTCAACAAAAACACATGTTGCCAGTTAGCCCTCTCAGCTCCTCACACAAGCCATTCTGCGGGGAGTTAGACTCTGTAAGAAGAATTTAAATTTGAAAGTCCCTTTTTTATATTTGGTTCCTAGCAACCATCTGAAAAATCTCAAAACATGTTGGAGATGTTAGAATTTCAATTCTCCGTAAATACAAGGAGTTAATGTGACTGATCCAAAAACACAGAGTAAAAGTAAGAAATGTAGAGCTCTTCGGGCCACGCTCTGAGTGAATGTCTTAATATGAATGCTTGTGGGGAGGGAAGGAGACTTATCCTTCAAAAGCCAAGAAAAACTGTGCATGCTGGAGAACAGGGGACAGAGACCATCCAGAGAAGTGCAAATCTGAAGAGCTCAGAGATCAAAGTGGCAGGCTGAGCACAAGCAAGCCATTTCCATGGGCAAGACTAATACTCAACTCCTGGGCCCAGCCTGTAGGTGCAAAATGTAAATATGTACTTCTATATTCATTGGTAACGAGTTGGTGCTCTGAACGCCTATAATGTCATTTTGCCACCCTGATGCTCCCCCCACACCTCCCCAAACACCCCACATCCCACACCCCTTGCACTCCTACTCTCCCCACCCTCATTCTGCAGCTGCAGAGCCAATGCCAGGCTGAGCTGCCGTAGAGTCTGTTGAATGATTTGAAGATCACCCTGTATCCACCTAGGCCTTGAAATTAATAAAAACTAAATAAAATAAATGTCAAGTGATGTAACAAGTTACTAAAATATTTAACTTCTAGGGTCACGCTATATATTTTTGTTTTTGAAATGAAATTCCCTTAAACACATACACATATTTTATTATTTTATGTTGCTTAACCACTGATTTATTTCATCAGTAATAACTTCCTTTTTTTCAATCTTTATTGTTGAAAGTATTACATATGTCCTCTTTTCCCCCCACTGACCTCTCCCATTCCACCCCAACCCCTCACCCCAGGCCTTCACCCATACATATATTTTTAGATGTGGCAGTATATTCCAGCAGACAAGGCCCTGTTCTTAATAGCAGCATTGGCATCAGCAGTGTCCATAATGCTCATAGTGCTCATTGTGGTGGCAGTCACACTCACAATTGTACTGGCATACCACCCACTTTGCTTCTCTCATTGCACACATCTAACCACACAGTGCCATGGCCACCAAACTGCCGGTTGTTCATTTCTCAGAGCAAGCATTTAAAGACGCACACAGTGGCTTGGAGGGGAAAAAAAAGACATAAAAATCTCAAACTCTAGAGTTTGAATGTAAAAACTGTTTGTTTTTTTCACTTTTAAAAACTTCAAAATATTTGTTTCTGCTACATTGAAAGGAAGGATTTCCCAATGTGAGTGCCCCAATGGACTGTCCATGAGCCAGGTTGCAGATTCTTAAGCCAGGAGTGTTCTCTTGATTGACCATCCTTACACTTCTCTTTAAGCCTTTTTGGCTAATCAAGAGAGAGGAAAGCATGAGGAAGCAGTCCAGCACAGAGTATAAACTATTGCTTGACAAGACCTGACTCAGCCATAGTCACACAGCCTCTAACACAACTTTTCAAGCTCCCACCTCCCAAACCTGCTCATTCAGTTTTGTCTGTTGCTGATCCACACCCATCGATCCTGTACAGCTCTTCCTTTTCATTCTCTGCCAGCTTTCTTAGCTGGATGCTTCACTGCCTGGTCCACTCTTGACCCCAGTGCCCCAGGACAATCGCTCTCACACATGCAGGCCCAGTTCCTGGAAGCCCAGCCTGAGCAGAACCCCAGACCACTGCTTGCTCAGCAGAGAAGAGAGGAGTTGGTTTCTGTCCTCAGCACTGGGCCATTTTCACAAGGGGTTGCTGGCCTCAGATCACTCCCTCTCCCACTGGCACTACCATTTACTCAGCTAACTATGGTTAAGCACCAGCTCTTACAAATTACCTTCTCAGAACTCTGGAATCCTGGCCTTACTAGGGCTTAAATTGTTAATGGCATTAGGGGTGAGACATAATAAACATAAAAGAGAAGACATTTTAAGATATATGCAGGAGAAGAGAAGGATTCAAATAAATATATCTATTGTTTTCAATGTAGAAGACATCCACTTTATATACCCCTTTCTTACGTAGCTCTATTTAAAGAAGTTCTATTTAAAATAAGTTCCAAAGGCATGTGTTGTGTCAAAAGTTGCTTTCCTTTTTCAGGTTATTCATTTTTAAGAAATTCTAGAAAATATTAATTTAGTGCCCAAGACTTTGCTTTAGCCTTGACTCCTTCATCCACATTCTGATGAGGTTTACTATGTAAAGAGGATTTACTTTAGCATTTAATTTAAGCACTCAGAGGATTATATTATCTATAAATGTCAGTAAATAAGTATTATCTTTATCCTTTGGTATACAAGATGTAACACTCTTGTACTGAACTTGTTTTTCAATAACACTGGGCAAGTTTGCTGTAGGTGGGGCTTTTTTACAAACTGGTGTGTGACCAGCAATATAGGTCAAAGATCCATCCGGCACTTAAATTCCTTTATTTTCTTCCATATGCTGTAGACTTATGGAAGTTCCAGCTTTGCACTATCATTCATTTTTTTCCAAGAAGTAGACATCTTTGTCTTCAATCAAATCTATTCAGATTTTAGTATTTCAAGAACCTTCTTTATATAAATCCCTGATGTTGAGAAAGAAACACTAAATTAGATCTACCTTAGCAGCAGTAACATTCAGTCTCAAAAGCTTTGGTTATCAATTTGTGCTTTGCCACAAATATTTTCTTTTCCCTTCCTCTTAGTTTTATTACCACGCTCCCTGTTATGATTCTGCTAACAAATCTGGCTATAAATTCATCAAACCTAATGCTCGAGAGAAATCACCTATAAAGTCATTATCTCAGGCCACTATCCTAAATCTTACCTCTACTAAAATTACAAAGATAATAAAGCATTAGATTTCCAACATCACCCAACAGTCTTATTTTCTTTATTTGTCAATTATTTCATTTTACAGTTACAGTTCAGTATAAACATCAGGATTTTACTTCCCTTATGAAATGCTTGCAGAACCTCCAGTGACCTGATAGAGAAAGATATTTACAAAATAAGATAAAGTGTTAAAGATTTGCAGAACAGAAAATTTGAATACCTAAAAGCAGTAGAACAATACTCATTTTTCACATTTCTCCACTGTGGCAAGCTGCACCTTTCTCAGCACAGCGTGTCTCCAACCTAACCATGAGGACTGAGTTTGCGCTTTCCCTGTTTAAAAAAAAAAAATGTCATTTATTTCTCAAGGACATTTGTGTAGATAGAACAGCATAGTAACATCTGACTGCAGAGGAATCCTTTAGGCCTTATTTATGGGAAGATAAAAAGGTGGACATTCCTCCTCCTATTTAGATCAGTTTTTTGTAGAAGAAACCAAAGATAACGCAGGCCTTTTCGACATACTTTGTTTTCCCAGAAGTTAAGTGTATACCACTGCTCATAAATATAATCACAAAGGTTATTCTTTTTTAATCCCAAAGTATAATGCAGTTTACTCAATATAACTTCAATTTATAGCAAAGCATTGTATATTGCACTAAGCAAAATATGCTGCAGATATTTATATCAAGATAACTTACAAAATATTATAATTTATGATTTTCTATTCCTCCCTTCCAATCATTGCCATCTTTGCCCATAAGACTTAGTCAGAATGCCTCGTGCTCAGGCTGAGGCTGAGACGCCTCGTGCTGAGGCTAGGGCTGAGGCTGGGACCCTCGTGCTGAGGCTGAGGCGCTGAGATCCTCGGGCTGAGGCTGAGGCTGAGACCCTCGCACTGAGGCTGAGACCCTCATGCTGAGGCTGAGGCTGAGGCGCTGAGACCCTTGTGCTGAGGCTGAGGCTGAGACCCTCGTGCTGAGGCTGAGGCTGAGGTGCTGGGACCCTTGTGCTGAGGCTGAGGCTGGGACCCTCGTGCTGAGGCTGAGGCTGGGACCCTCGTGCTGAGGCTGAGGCTGAGGTGCTGGGACCCTTGTGCTGAGGCTGAGGCTGAGGCTGAGACCCTCGTG
>JAAGEH010002534.1:14072515-14185902 GCA_011751065.1 Lasiurus cinereus | reverse complement strand
GACCCTCGTGCTGAGGCTGAGGCTGAGGCGCTGAGACCCTCGTGCTGAGGCTGAGGCTGAGGCGCTGAGACCCTAGTGCTGAGGCTGGGGCTGAGACCCTCGTGCTGAGGCTGAGGCTGAGACCCTCGTGCTGAGGCTGAGGCGCTGAGATCCTCGTGCTGAGGCTGAGGCTGAGCGGTGCGTCCTCGGCTCTCGAGCCGCCAGGGCACCTGCCCTCAGGGCTTCCGGTGCGGCTCGGGCTGGGCCGGACCTGCAGGAGCGAGCGCTGGTGCTGGTTCCCTTAACCCCTGCGACCCCACGGCCCACCGCCCACCCCCCATGTGTGTGTGCTGCCGCTGTGGCAGCAGGAGGAGGTGTGCTCAGTGGGTAGAGCATCGGCCTGCGGACTGAAAATTCACTCACGGTGGAGCCCGCGGAGGACTTGCTGCTCCAGACCCACCCGTGACTGATAATTCTCAGGGGGAAAGGGGTGTGGGGTATACAGGGAGAGACTGGACAGAAATCATACACCTATGGATGAGGTCAAAGGGAGGGAGGGAGGGGTGGGAGCTGGGTGGAGGGGTGCTATGGAGGGGAAAAAAGAAAAACAAATGTAATAATCTGAATAATAAAGATTTAATTAAAAAAAAAAAGATTTTCACAGGCAGGAGGGAGCAGGAACAAAGAAGTTATACTGGACGAAAAAGCAAATTGGTTATAGAAAAGTCACTTTCCTTTAGGGGATGGCAGGGTCTGTCAGGCAGATTAACTAAGCAATTCTCTATTTTTTGTTGGAAAGGAAGAGGAAAATGGTCTTTATTCACTGATAACATTATTATCTGTATACTATAAAATCCTATAAAATGTATAAAAAGCTACTTAAACTAATAAGTTTAACAAGTTTGTAGATACAAATCAATATAAAATCAATTATATTTCTATACATTAGCAATAAACTATTAAAAAATTTAAAAAAAGACTTAGTCAGAATGAAATTATTAATAGCAATAAAATGAAAGACGATATGAGGCGGGCGGGGGGGAGGGAGAGAGGGGAGATTATATCCTCTTATTAGTTACCACCCAGAATCTGCACTGGTGGTTTTCTATCCTAGCTACATATTAGAATCAGAATTTGTAAAAATACTGATGTTCAGGTCACATCTCAGACCAAATAAATCAGAAGTTCTGGAGTGGGGTCTGGACATCATCCTTCTCTAAAAGCTTCTTAGACCCTGGCTGGTGTGGCTCAGTTGGTTAGAGCATCATCCCTTGCACCAAAGATTCACAGGTTCAGTTCCTCTCTCTCTTATTCCCTCTCTCTCTCTCTTTCTCTTCCCCTCCCCCACTCTTTCTCTCTGTCTACAATCAATGAAAAATATAAGATTCACCCACCCTTGTAGTAAATCAAGCCAACCTTATATTGGCTATTAATACTCAGTTTACTGTTTCTTTTATTAACTGATTTTCAATGTAGTGTTTGTCATTCTGAAAAATTAATAAATGGTGTTTGTAATTATTCTTTTTTATTGCCAAACCTAATGGTTGTGTTTTTGTTGTTGTTGTTGCCACAGAACCTGAGTTCCTTCTGAAGAGAATAAAACACTTAATGCAATTGCCCAGGAAAGGCAGTGTCATTTTAAGCAAAAGCTATTCATTTGATTTCCACTGATAAACATTAGCCAGTTAATAAATCTTGAAAGAGAAACTTATACCTATGTATAAGCACAATAGATTTATTATATGATAATAGGGTGATTCTATGGAGAATCCCAGCAAGATAAATATGTTCTGGGAGAAAAATGATGTTTTACTAAATGATAGATTAATAGTTTTAATGACTTCTTCCAATCCTGGCATAAACACGGTGCCCAAGAAGAAATCATCCAGTCTGTGCTTCCATTATCATTGTATGACTTAGATGAATCTCCTATTTGTTCATTAAAAAACTGTGATATTATCTTTGTATTAATTTCCCAGGGTTGTCATAACAAATACTACAAACTTGGCAACTTAAAGTAACAGGAATGTGTTCTCTCACCATGTCAGCAGACTCTGGGGGAGACTCCTTCCTTGCCTCTTCCAGCCTCCACTGGCTCCTGGATTTCCTTCTCCTGTGGCAGCATAGCTCCAGTCTCTGCCTCTGTCTTCACCTGGCCTTCTTCCCTTGTGTCTCTCTATGTCTAAAGTCTCCATCTCTTTCTTCTTATAAGGACACATTACTGGATTTAGGGCTCAACCTAAATCCAAAATGATCTCATCTTAAGATCTTTAGTTATATCTACAAAAACCTTTTTTAATAAGATCACATTCACAGGTAGTGGGGGTAAAATTTAGATATATCTTTTTGGGAAACACAATTCAACTCACTATGCCATTGTAAGCTTTATAGTTAATACTAGAGGCCCAGTGCCTGAAATTTGTGCACAGAGAGGGGGGTGTCCTTCAGCCCAGCCTGCTCCCTCTCCAATTTGGGATCCCTTGAGGGATATCTGAATGCCTGTTTAGGCCTGATCCTACCTAGAAACGGGCAGTCGGACTTCCCTCTTACAATCCAGGACTGCTGGCTACCAACTGCTCAACTGCCTGCCTTCCTGATTGCCCCTAACCACTTCTGCCTGCCAGGACTGCTGGCTACCAACTGCTCAACTGCCTGCCTTCCTGATTGCCCCTAACCACTTCTGCCTGCCAGCTTGATCACCCCCTAACTACTCCCCTGACAGCCTGTTTGCCCCTAACTGCCCTCTCCTGTGGGCTTAGTCACCCCTAACTGCCTTCCCCTGCAGGCCTGGGTCCCCCCAACTGCCCTTTCCTGCAGGCCTAGTCACCCCCAACTTCCCTTCTCTGCTGACCTGATCATCCCTAACTGTCCTCCCCTGCAGGCTTGATCACCTCCAACTGCCCTTCTTGCAGGCCTGGTCCCTGCCAACTGCCTTTCCCTGCTGGCCATCTTGTGGTAGCCTTCTTGTGTCCACATGGAGGCAAGATCTTGTGTCCACATGGGGACAGTCATCTTGTGTGTTGGAGTGATGGTCAATCTGCATATTACTCTTTTATTAAGTAGGATAGAGGCCTGGTGCATGGGTGGGGGCCAGCTGGTTTTCCCTGAAAGATGTCTTGGGTCAATGTGGATGTTCCCTTGGGGCATGAGGAAGCCTGGGAGAGGGCCCTGTGGTGGTTTGCAGGCCAGCCATGCCCCCTGGTGAACCAAGCAGAGGCCCTGGTACCTGGAATCTATTTATCTTCTACAATTGAAACTTTGTAGCCTGTAGCGAAGCCAAGCCTTCTACTTGCCATTAAAACTTTGTTGCCTTAAGCAGAGGCCTGGGCCGCCGTCAGGATGTGTGGAAAGCTTGGCTTCCTCCATTGCCAGGGACAACCCAAGACTCTCTCCTGCTCTCTCTATGGCTGTAGCTATCTTGGTTGGGTTAATTTGCATACTTGCTCTGATTGGGTGGTGGGTGTGGCTTGTGAGTGTAGCAGAGGTGCAGTCAATTTGCATATTACTCTTTTATTAGATAGGATAATAGCCAGCTGCAAAAGCGAAATCTCAAAATAATAGTGATTTAAACAAGAAACATTTCTTTTTCTTTCAAGGTAAAGTTCAAGTAGTGAGGACAATGTTGAGATAGCTTCCCATGTTGTCAAGGAAACAAACTGTTTCTATCTTGTGTATAAGAAGACAGCCTCTATCCCTAAGTTTACCTCATGAACCAAGATAACTGCTCTATCTCTAGCTATTCCTTCTGCATCCCAGTCACCAGGAAGATAAAAAGACTAACAGAAGAATACACCCTCTTCTTTTAACAAAATTTCTGGAAATTTTTCATATTACTACCAGTTATATATCACTAGCCACAATTAGTCATATGGCAAACCTTGCTGTAAGAGAAGATGGGAATTATAGTTTTTATTCTGAGCAACCATTTGCCCATCTAAAATTCAATAATTTTATTTCTGAATAAGTGAAAAATAATACTTAAAGCCACCTAAATATGTCTGCCCCAATAGCAAAATGACCTCCCTTGATTATTTTTGAAGAACTGAATATCCTGAATTGCTATGTTCTATAAAGAATCAATGCCTGCATAGAACCTGACTAGTCTTTGAAATAAACACTTTTTACCATAGTCCCTTCTCCTTTTTTTCTTAGTACTATTTATTGACTTGGTCTCCACATGCACCAGTTAAAAAGTTATTACATTTACTGGCTATTGCAACAGTCTTATCAATTCTCTTGATTGCTAATTATTAAGATGATACCTAATTGGGGTTGCTGTAAAAAGTGACATTAATGAAAGGTGCCACACAAGTAAAGAGCATATTTTGAGTAATTGGCGGTCACATTCGAAGAAGGAAACAGGCTTGGAAAAAAGAAAAACAGGGAAGAAACAACAGCTTCCACTTCAGCAGAAAATGTCACATCCGACTGTGACAAAAGAACAAGTATTCACCAGCAACAAAAACTAAAGGCCAGTATTGGTCCCCATCAGAGGACATCTCATCTGAGCTGACAGAAGAAAGAAATGCTTCAGGGATTCCTGTCATAGCAATATTCAGAGACAATTACAGACCATGACATTGACTAGGAGAATGAGCTTAATATAATAGAGAAGGTAGGGAGAAAATCAGCTCTAGGAAATAAAGCTCATAGGAAACATGTCCCAATGAACCAGGTGGAATAGTGGGTTGCCCTTAACACCCTACTAGTGAGCAGAAAGCTAAGATAAGAAGATCCAGAAATGAAAATAGACCTGGGAACTAGGGAGGTAGACTATCAGTTGGCTTTTCCAAGGGTAGTTTTAGAAAACCCTTGTCGGATACAGCCGGCCACAAAAGATGGTATCATCTGGAACTTTGTCCCAAAGAGCAAGCAAACAGAGAATATTTGCCAAACTCGCAGTGGGAAAAGCATGTCTTAATAACTGGATAGGTGAAGTGCCAGCACAGCCTTGTGGTAACATTCATTTACCAACAGTGAGGACAAGTTCCATCATGGTAAGAACTGACCGCTACTTTCTAAAATATGTGCAGATTTGTACTTTTAATATGATGCTCATTTCTTTATTGACCCATACCTGAGGGCTCTCATGCAAACCCTAAAAACAATATTGTTTGTGATAAAACCCACAGCTAACTCATTTTAGGCCTTTAGTTTTTCTGTTCCTATTCGTACATCTTTTATCCTCATCAAGGAAACCATTGTTTATTGCACCGTTGTGTCTAATTAGACAGACAATCCTGTTATTCTGAATCACTACTTCAATGAGCAAATCCAAATCTCCCAGTAATAAACCTAGTAAGGGAAGTCCTCTGGATTCAGGCGCTAATGGAAGAATTCACGTGTTTTCAAAATGGTTGGCAATAAAAGATTTATTTTGGTGTTGTAGCTTAACTATCATTCCAATCATTACCAAAAGTGGTAGAAATGCTTGTGTGATAAAAGATAGAGAGCTTTCTTTTATTATTAGTTCAGACATCCATCATCTGACCAGCTAGCTACAGGTCAGATGATTTTTTTGTTTGTTTGTTAATCCTCATCTGAGAATATTTTTTCCATTGATTTTTAGAGTGTGACAGAGTTGGAGAGACAGAGAGAGAAGCATGAATGTGAGAGAGACACATTGATTGGTTGCCTCCCACACGTGCCCCCACCAAAGCCAGGGGTGGAGGCTGCAACCCAGGTACATGTCCTTAGTGGAATCAAACCCACAACCCTTCAGTCCTTAAGCCAACACTCTAACCACTGAGCCAAACCGGCGAGGGCTCAGAGGACTTTTCACCTCCAAAAATACCTTTTTGTTTTCCACATCTGCTATAATCCCTTACAAACATCATAGAGTTCATGTACAAAGCATAAGGAAACAGATGTGAGAGCCCTCTGCGCGGTACAAAGTAATATGCTGATGCATGATGCTCGTACTTCTACAAGCATGAGCGTTTTCCCCCAGGAGCATTTTGCTCACTCTGACTCACCACAGGACCGGAGTAATTGCCAGAGTGTTGTAAGGATTTTGTTTTATATAGATTGTGTTCCCATTTCATCTTCTAGGTCTTTATCTTGATTCTTTCATTTGTTTGCTGAATTTTCATTTTGCTTACTCAGGGATAAAAATCTTCTGTTTATGATCTCTCCACTGCACAATTTTTCTCATTCCACAGCATGGAATTATTGGTGTATCTTTAAAAGTTTCTTTCAGGAGAGCATATGTGTGTGAAGAAGGAGGGATTTCAGCTGTTCTTTCATTGCTGGTTGTCTTTAAACGTTTTAGAAAGACAAGAACAAGCTCAGCCAGCATGACTCAGTGGTTGAGCATCTACCTATGAACCAGGAGGTCATGGTTCAATTCCCGGTCAGGGCACATGCCCAGGTTGTGGGCTCGATCCACAGTGTGGGGCATGCACGAGGCAGCTAATCAATGATTCTCTCTCACAATTGCTATAAATTCCTTCCTCTCTGAAATTAATAAAAATATATTTTAAAAGAAAGAAAGGCCCTAGCCAGTTTGGCTCAGTGGATAAGTGTTGGCCTGCGGACTGAGGGGTCTCAGGCTCAATTCCAGTCTAGGACACAGGCCCAGGCTGTGGGCTCAATCCCCAGTGAGAGGCATGCAGGAAGAAGCCAATCACTGGTTCTCTCTCATTATTCTATCTCTCTTCCTCTCTGAAATAAATAAAAATATATAAAAAACAAACATACAAACAAACTATACAGCATGTTTATAAAACAAAAAGTGCTTTACCCCAAATTTAAAAAAGGAAGGAAGAAAAGGAAAGGAAAGGAAAGGAAAGGAAAGGAAAGGAAAGGAAAGGAAAGGAAAGGAAAGGAAAGGGAAGGGAAGAGAAGGGAAGGGAAGAGAAGGAAACAAGTTAGTTCAATGGGTGAACTGACAGGGAGAGGAGCATAGGTCCTCAAGCCTTGCCTCTACTTCCAAACAGTGGGAATATCAAAACATCTTCTTGGACACAGATTTTCTCCCCTCAAACAAGACTTCTTAGACACCCGCTTAAGTTTTCCCTGACAATAATAATCATATTAGTGTTTTTGGAGGATCTCAATGTGAGCACTGAACCAATAAGAAGCAAGACAAAGGAGTCAGCTAATGAGCAAAAAAAATCAACTTTATTACTGACAGACTGTGGAGGACTTAGCTTTGTGTGAGAACCCAGCCCTCAGCCCAGTCCTCACAAAGGAAAGTTTGAGACCATGAGGCAAACACATTTATACAGGTCACTGTCTCCACTTTTCTGAATGGAGAGTGTGAAAGAAAGACACAAAACCCACTCACATTCAGGACTTGAATTGAGTAACTCCCCACAATCAAGGACACTGGGATAATGGCTGTCACTAGGCAAAAACACAGCACCAGGAGGAGTAAGAAGTTGGTCAAAAGTTTGGGAGGTCATATGGGGTGACCTCTCCTCACAGAAACCAAGAATCAGAGATGTTTCTCTCTAGTAAATAAAAATAGATAACAAGTATTGAGTTCTCACTGTGTCAGGCACTGCTCTGAAAGCTCTCCCTGGATTAACTCATGTCATTGCTACAGTGGTACCTCGAGATACGAGTTTAATTCGTTCTGTAGCCTTGCTCGGATATCAAGTTGCTCGTATCTCAAAGCAAATTTCCCCATTGAAATCAATTGAAATGTCGTTAATCCGTTCCAGCCCCCAAAATGCCACCCCAGTTGTTCTTGTTACGTGTTTTTGAATAAGAAAAATGTATTTATAAATGACAAATATTGTATAAAAACATAATAAAAGAGAATGTAAAGGAATAAAATGGTTTTATAAAGTGTATTTACCTACTCGTTACACTCTTAATGCTACACTTTATCCCTAAACTGAATGTAACTTAACTAATCTTCACTGAACTTAATTGCTACTGGTCTGCATTTTTGGTTGATTTAAAAAAAAAAAAAAAACGTGTCCAACGAGGTTTGCCTCTTCCTCCCTTTCAGAATGTTTCTGAAATGGGTGAGGCAAGTTTCATTGAACAGCTCCGATGCACGACCAGTAGCAACATTTTCGGGGTGTTTCTTTTCCACAAAGTATGACACCCTCTCCCACATTCCTAAGATCTCCTTTATCTCACTTGTAGAGATCTCCTCCACCTCTGGCTCCTCCTCGAAACCAATTTCTTGGAGAACCTCCGCATGTTGCTGAGACTGCAACTCTTGTAACTCCCCCGTGGTGAATTCCAGAGAGTGCTCCTCAATGAGCTCATTCACGTCTCTCTCATCCACCTCCAGGCCCATGGATTTTCCCAGAGACACTATCTCCTCCTCCACTGGCACCTCGAGTTCGAATCCTTCGAAGGTCCTTTCGGCTACGGCCTCAGGCCACAGCTTCTTCCATGCAGAGGTCAAAGTCCTCGTTGTAACACCCAGCCAGGCCTGATCAATAATTCTGAGGCATATCACGATGTTAAAGTGGTTCTTCCAGAACTCTCGAAGGGTGAGGTTTGTGTTCTCCGTCACCTCAAAGCAGCGCCGGAACAGGTGCTTGATGTACAGCTTTTTAAAATTAGAAATCACCTCCTGATCCATGGGCTGCAGGATAGGAGAGGTGTTGGGAGGTAGGTAGACAACCTTTATAAACTTGAACTCTTCGAGGAGTTCATCTTCGAGGTTTGGTGGAGGAGCATTGTCGAGGATGAGGAGGGCTTGCATGGTTAGGTTGTTTTCCTGTAGATATTTCTTCACAGAAGGGCCAAAAACCAGGTTTACCCACTCCACAAAGAGCTGCCTGGTGACCCATGCCTTCGGGTTTGCCCTCCACATAACTTGCAGTTTATCTTTTAAAATCTTATGTGACTTAAAGACTTTGGGGTTTTCCGAGTGGTATACGAGCAGAGGCTTGATCTTGCAGTCACCACTCGCATTGGCGCACAATGCAAGGGTTAGCCTATCCTTCATGGGTTTGTGGCCTGGCATCGCCTTCTCCTCTGTTGTTATATAAGTCCTATTCGACATCTTCTTCCAGAAAAGCCCTGTTTCATCACAGTTGAAGACTTGCTGGGGGATATATCCTTTGGTTTCTATCAGTTCGGAAAAAGTCTTGAGGTAATCCTCAGCTGCCTTCACATCCGAACTTGCTGCCTCACCATGCCTGACGATGGAGTGAATGCCGGACCTTTTCCTGAAGTTATCAAACCAGCATCTACTGGCTTTAAATGAGTCTTTCGACGCTTCCTCCATGGAAGTGTGTGGGGTCTGCTCCAGCAAATCACTGTAAATCACTCGTGCCTTCTCGCATATGATGCCCTGTGTTAATGTATCTCCTTGAAGCTGCTTCTCTGTCACCAACACCATCAGTAGATTCTCCATCTTTTCATGGAGAGAACTATGGAGCTTAGAAATTATTGTAACGCCCTTAGCTGGCGTTATACCCTTTACCAACTCCTTCTGTTTAAGCACAGTGCATATCGTTGAAGTACTACGCCCGTACTGCCTCGCGAAGTCAGCCACTCACACACCTTGCTCATATTTTTCTATGATTTCACACTTTAATTCAATAGACATCATCCTCTTCTGAGCACTGATCTTTCCACTCGCTTTCTTCGGACCCATGGTTATAAAAAGAAATGTGATAAAGTATGGAAATGCACAAAAGATGCTTCGACAATGAGGTAAACAAGCACACTGACTGAGACGTGGGAAACTATGAGCGCTCGAGTCTCGGTAAACTGGTGGGTTGTGTGTAGCCGGCCGATCTGCGCGATTACTCATATCTCAAATGTTGCTTGTATCTTCAAAGCAAAAAATCGTTTGCTCGATGGCTCGGATCTCAAAAATCTCGTATGTTAGGGCACTCGTATCTCGAGGTACCACTGTATCTCCATCTTACAGAAGGGGAAACTGAGGCACAGATAGATTAAGTAATTGAATGAGAGAGAAAAAAAAATCATGTCCCAGTAAAAGGCTCACCAGGAGGCAAAACAACATCCTATCAATTCGAGAAATTAATGAGAAAGTCCAGCCTAGATGAAAGTTTTTCTTCTCTATTTAGGTCTTCTTCTCCAGTACATCTGGGGCAATAGAAAAATACCTGTTCTGCTTACGAACTGGGCTAGCCTTGATAGGGTGTGACAGGAAGGACAGGAGGAATGTTTCCCTCTCCCAAATGTGTCTCCCCTTAGGCTGCTGTGGAACCTGCTTGAAATCCCTCCTGGCATCTCTCCCCACATTAAAATTTCCCCAAATCAGTTGCAAACAATGTGTTATTAAAACAAGGTAACAATGAGTTATCTAATCAGCTTGTATCTCCTTGCAACATACAAATTTGGGGGTGGTAGTTAGCACTAAAAAAAGAGCTCCTAGGAAATGAGACAGATTGGGAAAAAATGAGCAGAGGGCAAGAAAGTCCTCAGGGAAAGAGGCTGGGTAAGGAAGACTCACAGTTATTCAGGAAACAGTGTGAAGCACCAACAACTGAGTATGAGCGCAAAACAGGAAATGGCTTGTCCCTCTCTCAGTCCTTCACTTTATTTGATCTAATGTTTCCAACTTTTTATTTGGGATATTTTCTTATCAAACCACTGTCATTTGCCAAAAGGTCATTATTGCCTGTCTACACTGAGTGGCCAGATTATTATGATCTCTGAACTCATAATAATCTGGCCACTTAGTGTGTAATAAAAGGCTAATATGCAAATTGTCCCCTCTACCAGGAGTTAGACTAGCAGGCAGGCCAGCCAACCACCCATGTTCCCTCCCTCTGGCCAAGCTGAAAGGACCCCACCCATGCACATATTCATGCACCGGGCCTCTAATATATATATTAGTGGCCAGATTTTTATGCATTCAGAGATCATAATAATCTGGCCACTCCATGTATATTGCAATGAAACTATTCATCTGAATAAAAAAATGTGAAGATTGCCGAAACTGGTTTGGCTCAGTGGATAGAGCCTCGGACTGCAAACTGAAGGGTCCCAGGTTCGATTCCGGTCAAGGGCATGTACCTTGGTTGTGGGCACATCCCCAGTGGGGGGCATGCAGGAGGCAGCTGATCAATGTATCTCTCTCATTGATGTTTCCAACTATCCCTCTCCCTTCCTCTCTGTAAAAAATCAATAATATATATATTTTTTTTAAATGTGAAGATAGTTTAAGGAGCCTCTGGGACAGCTTCAAGTGTACCAACATCAGAATTTTGGGGGTGCCAGAAGAAGAGAGAGAGCAAGATACTGAAAACCTATTTGAAGAAATAATGACTGAAAACGTCCCCCACCTGGTGAAAGAAATAGACTTACAAATCCAGGAAGCACACAGAACCACAAACAAAAGGAATCCAAAGAGGACTAACCCAAGACACATCATAATTAAAATGCCAAGAGCAAAAGACAAAGAGAGAATATTAAAAGCAGCAAGAGAAAAACAGTTAATTACCTACAAGAGAGCACCCATATGATTGTCAGCTGATTTCTCAACAGAAACTATGCAGGCTAGTTGGGAGTGGCAAGAAATATTCAAAGTGATGAATAGCAAGAACCTACAACCAAGATTACTCTACCCAGCAAAGCTATCATTCAGAATTGAGGGGCAGATTAAGAGCTTCACAGATAAGAAAAATCTAAAGGAGTTCATCACCACCAAAACAGTATTATATGAAATGCTGAAAGGTACTCTTTAAGAAGAGGAAGAAGAAGAAAAAGGTAAAGATAAAGATTATGAACAACAAATACGTATCTATCAACAGTGAATCTAAAAATCAAGTGAATAAAAAATCTGATGAACAGAATAAACTGGTGAATATAATAGAATCAGGGGCATGGAAAGGGAGTGGACTGACAATTCGCAGGGGGAAGGGATGAAGGGATGCAGGGAGAGACTGGACAAAAATCATACACCTATGATGAGGACAATGGGGTTTGAGGTAAGAGTAGAGGGTGGGGTGGGAGCCGGGTAAAGGGGAACTGTTGGGGGGGGGAGAAGAGGAACAATTGTAATAATCTGAACAATAAAGATTTATTAAATAAAAATTAAAAAAAGACACTTGCCAAAACCGGTTTGGCTCAGTGGATAGAGCGTCAGTCTGCAGACTGAAAGATCCCAGGTTCGATTCCGGTTAAGGGCATGTACCTTGGTTGCGGGCACGTACCTTGGTTGCGGGCACATCCCCAGTGGGGGGTGTGCAGGAGGCAGCTGATTGATGTCTCTCCTATGGATTTTTCTAACTCTCTATCCCTCTCCCTTCCTCTCTGTAAAAAATCAATAAAATATATTTTACAAAAAAAAAAAAAGACACTTGCACCCTGACTGGTTTGGCTCAGTGGATATTGCATTGGCCTGCAGTCTCAAGGGTCCTAGGTTTGATTCTGATCAAGGGCATGTACCTTGGTTGTAGGCACATACTCAGTAGAGAGTGTGCAGGAGGCAGCTGATGGATGTTTCTGTCTCATCGATATTTCTAACTCTCTATCCCTCTCCCTTCCTCTCTACTTATTGATTTTATTATATATATATAATATATATATATATGTATTTTTATTATATATATATAATATATATATGTTGTTGTTTTTTTAAGACTCTTGCAAAAATAAATAAATAAATAAATAAATAAATAAATAAATAAATTAAATAAAAAGACACTTGCAATTGGATTTAAAGTCTACCTACCCCGGTAGTCCAGGATGACCTCATCAGCTCAAGATCTTTAACTTCATTACATCTGCAAAGACCCTTTTCCAAATAAATTGACATTAATAGGTTCTAAGGAATAGGATGTGAATATATAGTGTGGAGAACCACCATTCAATCTACTACATTCCATCATAAAAACAAGTGAGAAAAACAGAAAACTAATGGAGTAGTACACTGTTTTAGAACCCCAACCTACCTCACCCTGTCAAGAAAAAATGCTAAAATGAGAGGTTGTACAGTGATGCTCTGAAGAGCATGCCAGAAAATAAAAGAAAGAAAAAGAATACTGGGTACATGTCCCAACAATGTTGATAAGCATCAGTGTGATCTTGGATGATGTATTTATCCTTTCAGGCCTCAGTTTTCTTATCTATAAATGAGGGGTTGCTCAGATGTTCTTTGAGAACTCTCCCAACCTCAACATCTTATAATTCTGCAGAAAATTCCAGGCATGTTTTAAAGCCCAGCATGCACACAGAGAGAAAACAGACAAAAGTAATGTTATCATAGCTAGTCTTGCACTCAGCAAACACTGCAAATGCCTTCTTTTTGCCAGGAAAAGGCAGAAGCCTCAGGAAATCGACAAACAAGCAGCCATTGCATTAACCACAACTAAATCCCCAGAATCTCTCAGTGATGCTAAATCAACAAGACCCACAAAACTAAACTGTTTTTATACAAAGTCTATCCTATCAAACAGAAGGAAAAAAAAGGAGGAGGGAATGAAGAAAGGACGGTAACACAACTACTCTGAAGCAGAGCTGCCCAGCCACTCTGTGGACTCCTGATTTTGTTCTGTGCTGGGGAGACATTGTACTAAACAAGAAAGTGTATGGGTTCTGAGATTAATCCTAACTCTACGAGATCTTGAACAAGTCACTTAACCTTCAAGAACTTCTTTGTTCATGTAGAAAATGGAAAACCATAAGAGTGCATATGCCACAGGGAAGTGGTGAGGGGTCAACTGGAGCAGGTAGGCAGTTAGCAGCAGCTGCTTGGTATGTATTGTTTCTTCTGTTTGTCCTGCCCAGGAGAAAGTAAAGAGATCTGACCTTACCTTAATCAAAGTTGTAAAGTTCACTTTTTCCTGCTTTCTGGCACTTTTCTTTTCCCTCTTGATGGAAACCCTTTCAGGCAAGGGTTGTCTTACAGTTGTTTTTCATGAAACCGACATTATTCTTACCAAAATGTTACTTGAAGCAGACTTTCAATCATTTTGTCTTTAACTGCAGAATGTATGTGAAAGAATATTTGGATAGTAACAAAAAGATGACAGGAAATCAGGAGTGGTAGCAGAGAAGCTTTTTCTGAGTCCCTTGAAATGAAACTAGGCCCCCTCAGCCAACTCAAAAGAGGAATCTTAGTAGACATTGTAGAAACATGCAAGGACTGAATGCAATAGGACATAGACTACCCTGTTTCTTATCAAAGCCAGAATGAAAGCTGGGATCTCACTCTAATTCCCTGCTAGAGGTGATTTAAATAAAAGAATTGTGACAACAGATTTTTGTGGATGACCTGCTGCTCTCCCATAATACTGGCAATATTGGAATAACCACTCATATGATTCAATCCTGTCTCTGCTTATTGGCTCAAGTAGTGACAGGAAGCATGGACCCATTGATTGTCCAGTTACACATTCTGGCAACCACTAAGAGATGTAAGTGAGAGACTCCTCTGAGGTAAATTACCCAGGATCCCCCTTCTCCCTGCACTAGGGATTCCTGGGGCTGAAGCCTGGACTCTTTATTTGCAGTGCTGCCAGAAATTTTTCCATTCTGAGTTCCAGCCACAGCCTCAGCAATCCCCGTTTTCTCACCCAAGACCTAAGTTGAATCAAACATTTTTGTAGAAGGCATCAAGCATTTTGTATGACATGAGGAACACTTGCTGCCTCTCATCTGGGCTTTTTTGTAAGGAAGTATATACTGTGTATGGCAGTACTGTGTGTGGCACGGGAGACATTTTATTGCCTCTTGTCTGCATGAACCTGATCAGTTTGAAGTACAAGAGACTTCCAGCAATTCTTACCTGGTCTCTGAGCCCTTAATCTGATCCACTCTGGGATGAATGGATCTGCTTCAGTGGTTTAAATGCAGGGCATTATGAGGTTTCTGTGGCCAGAGAGACAAGGAGCATGGTATAAAGCTGCTGTCTAAGGGTTGGGGCTCCTATAACTATTGTACATAGAGTATCTCTGTTGGTTGTTGTTTTGTGTCTTTGTTTGGTCTAATTTGTTTAAAGATGGAGCACATCCCACTTTGCTAAGGGCCCCAGCTACTTCTGGCATGCTGAACCCCTGAACTTTTTGTTTGTCAAATATAAGGAAGCATCTATAAAGCAGTTTGATAAATTATATATTTTTCTCCCTACCATCGTTCCAGAATTTAGAGGAACTTCCCAGCAGTTGCCAAGAATTCTTTTTTTTTTTTAATATATTTTTATTGATTTTTCACAGAGAGGAAGGAAGAGGGATAGAAAGTTGGAAACATCGATGAGAGACATCGATCAGCAGCCTCCTGCACGCCCCCTACTGGGGATGGGCCCGCAACCAATGTACGTGCCCTTGACCGGAATCGAACCTGGGACCTTTCAGTCCGAAGGCCGACGCTCTCTCCACTGAGCCAAACCGGTTTCGGCAGTTGCCAAGAATTCTTAATCTTGGGGACTCTTCCTGCTCTCTCTCTCAAGGCATCAGCCACTGGAAACTCTAACCTAGTGGAAGTTTTTGTCTGTCTGTAATGTAACTTGGAAACTGATGTTCTTTGCTTGGTTGCTTATCTTTGGGGGACTTAGTTTGTTTTTCACTATTTAATGAACATAGGGAATCCTCTGTCTCTGCTGTTTGGGCTGTGGGCCACTCTGAACCCATTTGCTGTGCTGGGTTAGTGTGAGATGAGATTCTAAGGTTAATGTCCCAGTCCACCCTTTTGTGAGTACTCATACTGTAGGAGTTTTTCTGTTTCTGTATTTAAGATCTCTTCTTATATGCAAGATTTCATAATGTTACAGTCTACTCAGAAAAAAAGGGGGGGAAATAAAACCTTCTAGTCTGCCTCCCACCCAAGACTTTTCCCTAGGAGGCCCAAATATGCAGAAGTACCCTCCAATAGGATGCAGAAATAATGAGGAGGAAACTGGTCTTGCAAGACATGTCAGGCCATAAAACTGAGAACAATGCACTGCCCTGTGGGGGGAAGAACGGAACAGTCATTATTCCAAAAGTTTGAACCCTGGAAAAGACCAGTAGCCTATCTCTCCAAGCGAATTGACCCAGTTGCCTCCAGGCAGCCCTTGTGCCTCAGGGCCCTTGCAGCCATGCCATTATTAGTCAAGGAAGCTGATAAGCTTACCTTAGGACAAAACTTAAATGTAAAAGTACCTCATGCTCTTGTCATCCTGATGGAAGCAAGGGGGCAGCACTGGCTGACTCATGCTCAAATGAGAATCTGCGGGTATGATTAGAAGCAGTGAGAACTCTTAATCCTGCCACCTTTCCATCCATCGCTGAGGGGTCCCCTGAGCATGATTGCCTGGAAGTCCTAGAGGAGGTTTATTCCAGCCAGCCAGTCCTAAATGATAGGCCCCTGCAAAACGTGGACTTGCTCTGTTCACAGACAGCAACAGCTTCTTAGATGAAGGAAAAAGATGAGCTGAATATGCAGTAGTATCAAATTTTGAGATAATTGAAGCACAGGCCCTCCCTGAAGGATGATCAGCATAGAAGGCAGAACTTTGGACCCTAGTAAGAGCCCTAGAACTCAGTAAGAAGAAGTGTGCCAACATCTACACTGACTTGCGCTATGCCTTTGCTACCCTGCATGTCCTTGGGGCCATATGAAGGGGGTTCTTGATGGCAGGAGGAAAAGAAATCAAAAATCAGAAGGAGATTTTAAAGTTACTAGGAGTCTGGGAACCTAAGGAAATAGCCATCATCCATTGCAAAGATTACCAAAAAAAAAGAAAGACTCAGGGTCAAAAGGAAACTAATGTGCTGATGCTGCATCCAAGCTGGCTGCTAAAGAACAAGCAGCGCCAGCACAGATCATGTTAGCCCCCCAATTACCTGAACCTCCAAAATACAATCCTCAGGAAGAGAAATGATCCCAGAAAGAAGGGGGCAAGAGAACAATGGGAGGCTGGTGGATACTTTCAGATCATAGGATCTATATCGCAGAACAGTTAGCCCATAAGGTAGTCCTCCAGCAGCATGAACTCACTCATTTAGGAAAGGTTGCCCTAGAAGCTTTGGTAGGCAGGTACTACCTAATTGTCCGTCTACCCTCATTGTGTGCCTCAGTCTCTCAGCATTGCCTCCTCCATGCTCAGAACAATGCTAAACAGGGTCTTGTGGGACCAATAGGAGTTCAGTGCTATGGCAAGCTTCCTTTGAGGACTTAGAAGTAGATTTTACAGAAATAGTGCCTAGCAGAGGGAATAAATACCTGCTAGTCTTTGTTTGCACCTTTTCAGGTTGGGTCAAGGCATATCCCACTCGCACTGAAAAGGTGAGAGAAGTCACAAAGGTATTGCTGAAGAATATAATTCCACGGTATGGAATGCCTCTGACCATAGGGTCTGATAATGGCCCAGCCTTTGTAGCAGAAATAGTGCAATAGGTAGCCAAGGCTTTAGGAATTAAATGGAATCTATACCAGCTTATAGGCCTCAGAGTTTAGGGAAAGTGGAGTGCATGAACTGGACTCTAAAGCAAGCTATGGCTAAGCTATGCTAAGAGACAATCTTACTCTGGATAGATATCTTGCTTCTTGTAATCCTGCAGGTACACTGTGCCCCAAGGACCAGGGTAGGTTTCTTTCCCTTTAAAATTCTATACGGTAGACCCCCTCCCTTAATTCGGACAAAGGGAGATTTAGGGGAACTAGGGAACTTAGAAATCAGAAACAACTACAAGAACTTGGAAAAACTGTCTTTGAGGTCCAAAGGTGGGTTACTGACCGACTATCCATCTCTCAATAACAGCTATACATCCTTATAAACCTGGAGACCAGATTTGGGTCAAGGATTAGAAAAAGGGGCCCCTCAAGCCTACCTGGAAGGGACCTTATATAGTCATATTAACTACCCCCCACAGCTCTTAAGGTTGCAGGACTAAACACCTGAATCTTCCACTCCCGGATAAAGGCAGCCCACCAGCTGAGTGACATCCAGTCTGAGTGTAAGGTGACCTCTGATCAGAAACACCCCTGTGGATCACCCTCAAGAAGACAGCAAACCTGGCTGAGCAACCTACTGCAAGGAATTCAGATAACATTCTGCTGAATTCTCCAAACACTAGTCTTTCTTTTTTTTTTTTTAATATATTTTTATTGATTTTTTACAGAGAGGAAGGGAGAGAGATAGAAAGTCAGAAACATCGATGAGAGAGAGACATCGATCAGCCGCCTCCTGCACGCCCCACTGTGGAGAGGTGCCCGCAAGCAAGGTACATGCCCCCAACTGGAATCGAACCTGGGACCTTTCAGTCCGCAAGCTGACTCTCTGTCCACTGAGCCAAACCGGTCTCGGCTAGTCTTTCTTTCTTATCTCCTCCTAATGTAACATGCTCTAGTATTTCTGGATAATCACTGGTTTTATGTAATAATTCTTATTTTCTCATTTTATGAGTGCCAGCGGAACCCAAGACTAGTACCAGGAGAACTCATCTGCTCTTGCTGGGACACAGAAGCACCATAAAATTACTGCTCCCCACATAGCAAGGAAATAAAGGACTTTTCAAAAATTGTTGGATTGGAGAAACCAAGATCGTGATATAGGTGAACACCTAAACTGCTGCCTTGCACAACAATTTCAAAACTACAACTAAAAAACAGAAAGAACATCATCCAGAACCACAGGAAAGCTGGCTAAGTGGAAATTCTACAACTAGAAGGAAAGAGAGGGACTCACAGAGACTCAGAAGAGCTGCAAAAAGCTGAGGTACAGAGACACATGCATGGAGAGAATAGGTGGCAGAGTGTCTGGCTGGCTTTTTCTGGCAGGAGAGAGACAGAAACTCCCTACTGCACTGAACCCCTTATCTGACTACACTGAACCTCAATTCTGGGCTAGACTCATATGGACGGAGGGGGGTCTGGACTGCTGTAAAAAGGGAGGAGTGGATGGAAACTTAGGGAAGCCGCGAAAAGGCAGAGGTCTAAAGCCATGCACACCACTGCTCACAGAGAGGATGGACTGCTGATTTGCCACAGGCTTTCTCTAGCAAGAGAGAAATAAAAAATATTATACAGAGACCTAACAGCAGACTAGAGGAATGCAAGAATCAAGTCAAAGATTTGAAATACAAAGAAGCAGAAAACACTCCACTGGAAAAGAAAAAAGAAAAAGAATAAAAAAATGTGAAGATAGTGTAAGGAGACTCTGGGACAACTTCAAGCGTACCAACATCAGAATTATGGGGGTGCCAGAAGAAGAGAGAGAGCAAGATACTGAAAACCTATTGAAGACATAATGACTGAAAACTGACCCCACCTGGTGAAAGAAATAGAGTTACAAGTCCAGGAAGCACACAGAAGCCCAAATAAAAGGAATCCAAAGAGGACCACACCAAGACACATCATAATTAAAATACCAAGAGCAAAAGACAAAGAGAGAATATTAAAAGCAGCAAGAGAAACAGTTAATTACGTATAAGGGAACACCCATATGATTGTCAGCTGATTTCTCAACAGAAACTATGCAGGCTAGTTGGGAGTGGCAAGAAATATTCAAAGTGATGAATAGCAAGAACCTACAACCAAGATTACTCTACCCAGCAAAGCTATCATTCAGAATTGAAGGGCAGATAAAGAGCTTCACAGATAAGAAAAATCTAAAGGAGTTCATCACCACCAAACCAGTATTATATGAAATGCTGAAAGGTACTCTTTAAGAAGAGGAAGAAGAAGAAGAAAGGTAAAAATAAAAATTATGAACAACAAATTCATATCTATCAACAAGTGAATCTAAAAATCAAGTAAATTAAAAATCTGATAAATAGAATAAACTGGTGAATATAATATAATCAGGAGCATAGAAAGGGAGTAGACTGACAATTCTCAGGGGGGAAGGGGTGAGGGAGGTGCAGGGAGAGACTGGATAAAAATCATACACCTATGGATGAGGACAATTTGAGGGGAGGTAAGGGCAGAGGAAGGGGTGGTAACCAGGTGGAGGGGAGCTAAGGGGGTGGGAGGGGGGAAGAGGAACAAATATAATAATCTGAACAATGAAGATTTATTAAATTAAAAATAAATTGTTGGATTACAGTTTGTCATCCCATGCTTTGCTCCTTGCTTAGAAACTCACTACCCAAATATGCTAGACTGGATAGTCCATGAGAAAACTCAATCAAACCAGATTTTTGTCAGCCTGAGGCATGTTACTACTCTACTACCAAATACACATGTTGAGGGGAAGGGGATTGTATTGGATGGAAAAAACAATAATAGGACCTGTCATGGCCAATGTGCAACTAACTAATGTTGCTCCTATTTGTTTCGGCAGTACGCAGGGCCAACATCCAACAGGTCACCTCCCAGATGAACTATGCAACTCTACAACCAAGGCTGAGAACACCACCTACTCCTGGTGCCCCCTGCAGGAACATTCTACATGTGTGGGACCTCTGCCTGCCTGCAAACTGGACAGGAATGCTTTAAGCTTCAGATGGTACTACAAATTAGAAGAACTCCTCCTAAGTAGTTTAACTCTTCTGAGAGGAAGAAGCGGGATACTAACCCTTTGGTCATTGTCCCTTTCCAGCAGGAAGTAGCTAAGAGTGGTCGTCATCCCTGTTCACCATAACATCCCATGGTCATTGCTCACAAGACTAAAAGAAGTTTGTGGGACAAGGGGCCGTGGGGTGGGGTGGGGGGGGGGATGAATAGAAAACTGGTCTTACAAGGCATGTCAGGCCATAAAAACTGCGAACAATGAACAATGCGCTGTCCTAGGGGGGAAGGGTCATTATCACTGACCCCAGGACAAATCATCAGATATGGCCTGGGGAGCCCTAAAAACTGGGAGGCCTTCCTGTAAGCCCACAAAAGGGGGCAGAACCATATCTGCAAGACAAAGACCCCAAAAGGTTATAAAATGTGAAGCCTTTTAGTGTTTTTTCACTTTGATTTGGAAAATTATTTCCGGAGTCCACTAGTGTTAATAAACAGGGTCCCTCCCTTTCTCTAGGAAGCATGCTTGGTATTCCTTTGGTCTTCTGCAACAATAAATAATTTTAATAAATAAATAAATATATTTTTAAAAATTATTATCAAAATAGCATTTTTAGTTCTAATTATTTTCTTCACAAGGACAGTTTGTCAGTTTGGTCCATTTATTCTTTATCCAACAAATAGCAATTATTGATATCAAGAAATTTTGATAGGATCACAGAGATGAATAATAATGGACTCCAAAAGCATACAAATATTACGTATACAACATTAATCATGCATATAGCCTAGATAATCATTTAGAAATTTAGCTAATTTCATGTCACTCATCTTTATAATGAAAAAATCCATGCATTCTTTATTTCTCAAGATTATTGATGAAATTAAAGAACTTATTAATAGAGATCTTTAAATCTTTGACTAAACAGCAAATGGAAGCACATGGTTTATTTTGATGGTTTTTATTTTGACATTCCATTAATTAGAAATTTTGACTAATTCAAGTGAATGTTGTATTCATTTATTTGTCTCTATTTGTTTATCTACCTACTTATTTCTTCTCTGTTGCAAAAATTAAACTAGTGCAGCACAACTAGCCCAAGTAGGCAGCATTTAGAAGCCTGACAAAGGTTAATATATGAAAACTTGAAAGAAAAAAAAATCTGCCTTTCTTTAATTTAGACTTTCACTAGTGGGCCTTGTCATTCCTCTACCTAGTGTGCTTTTGTTTTTGTTTTGTTCTTAACAAACTGTAGACATAACACTTAAGAGTATTTTCTTCATTATGACAAAGTATAACAAATCAGATTCCTAGTTTCTTTCACATAAGTGCATTTTAAAAGCAAGTAACAAAAGATGTTAAATATAACTAAGAACAGTTAATGTTCATATGGAACATACTATATCCATAGAATAAAATAAAAAATAAAAATTTTTATAAATTACAAATTTGTTATATTTTCAATACAGTTTTAATACAATAATGTAATTAACCAGCCCTTTTGACATAGAGAATTGAAATTAATAAAAAGGGATTATTTTTATCTTCCCAGGGCCAAAACAATCTAGGAATTGGAGCTGGCACATGGTACACCATTAAAAAATATTCCAACCTATCATTTTGTACTACTAAGACTCTGTCACTTTTTTTTAATTGACCTGAGCAAAGAGGTTATCATTAACTTTCACTACCATTATCCAAAAAAAGTCAGCTTCAGATAAAGCCATTTATCTAATAAAAGAGAAAAATGCAAATGAACATCACTCCACTACACCCACCAGCCAATTAGGAGCAAGTATGCCAATTAACCCAACAAAGATGGCAGCAGCCACAGAGCTGGAGCAAGCAGGAGGCTTGGGTTGCCCCCGGCAATGGAGGAAGGCAAGCTTCTTGCCCACCCTGGCTGGCCCTGGCCTCCACTCAAGGCTACAAAGTTTCAATTATAGAATATAAATAAATCTCAGGTACCTGCTTGTAGCCAGCCCTGGCCTCTGCTCAAGGAGGCACTGAAGGAAAAAAAAAAAGGAGGGGCTGGGTCACCGGGGGTCTTGGCCAGCCTGCAAATAACCATCTGCCCCTCACCCAAGCTGGCCAGGCACCTCAGCAGGGACCTCCACTCTGAAGGGGTGTGGCCAGCCTGAAAACAGCCCTCAGCCCTTCACCCAGGCTGGCCAGGCATCCCAGCGGGACCTCCACCCTGATCCAGGACACCCTTCAGGGCAAACCAGCCAGCCCCGACCCATGCACCAAGCCTCTATACTAATAAAAGGGTAATATACTAATTAGACTGGGAGACCTTCCAGGAGACCTTCCAGACTTCTTCTAAATAAAGCCATGGTGGCAGGCCAGAGGTAGAGGTGGTTAGAGGCCAAGAGGGGAGGGAAATTGTGGGTGATCAGACTGGTGGGGGTGGGGCTGTTGGGGGTAAGCAGACCAGCAGGGGGGTCAGTTGGAGGTAATCAGGACAGCAGGGGATGGCAGTTTGGAGTAAGCAGGCCAGCAGGGGAGCAGTTGGGGATGAGCAGCCAGTGGGGAGGAAAAGTGGGGGTGAGCAGGCCAGTAAGGGAGGGCAGTTGAGGGAGAGCATGCCAGCAGGGGGAGGGGGCAGTTGGGGGTGTGCACACTGGCATGGGGGGCAGTTGATATTATCAGGCTGGTGGGGGGGGCATTTGGGGGGGAGCAGGCTGGCAGGCAGAGTGGTTAAGGGCAATCAGGCAGGCAGGCAGGCAGGTAGGTGAGCAGTTAGGAGCCAGCAGTCCCGGATTATGAGAGGGATGTCCGACTGCCAGTTTAGGCCAGATCCCTGTAAACTGGCAGTAAGACATCCTTTGAGGGGTCCCAGATTGCAGAGGGTGCAGGCCAGGCTGAGGGACAACCCCCCCCCCTTCCATGCATGAATTTCGTGCACCAGGCCACTTGTGTGTCTGTGTGTGTGGGTGTGTGGGTGTGTGTGTATAGTTATGTGTAACTGTGCCAACGTGTTCTTGGGGAGAAAATAAAAAGCTCCCTCATAATTCTTAATAAGGATCTTACCATGGTAACTTTACTCTTTTTAAAATTAAACATCAATCCTTTGTTAAATATATTTTAACTGGCTATTACTACTATAGGAAAATCACCTTATGGATGAAGAATTAGGGGAGGCAAGAATTTAGGAGAGGCAAGGGAAGTCTGAACTGGATTGCTTGTTCTTTTACAATGAACACTTCAGAGAATACTTTGTAAAAAATATATATATATGTATATATATATATATATATATATATATATATATATATGTACATATAGATTTAATATTTTAAGCATTATTCTAACCTGAAATGTACAGTCAACTTTTGTGTTAGATCTTAAACAAGGTCTACATGAGCTCACCAGGGAATGAGATGACATCTTTGATAAATAAGTTGGCAGTGGGGTTTTTTTTAATTACAGAATTGTTTAAAGAATTTATATTTTGAGTTCTCTAAATGAGTTGAAGTGTTTCCTTATTTTGATTATTATTTACTCTATTCTTTTACTTGTTTTTGTTGTCAAAATTATAAGCAGGTAGGATTTACAGGAAATGTTGATATATGGTGTATGTATATATGTGCATAAATATTTATACACATGGTTATACAGGGTGGCCTATTTAAAATCAGAATGCTTTACATAGACCTCCTATTGGGAATATTTAAACATATATTCATTTCTTTATGCACAGAATTAAAAGTATGCACTGAGAGTAAATATTCATAATTACGTGACTCTTTTTAACTAAAAAGGGCTAACAGTTAACTGAAACAAAACACTATCATAAAGTTTAATATTTTACTTCTAAGTAGGATAGAGATCTTACTTTATTTTCTTAAATATTTTATAACAGATTATTTGTACTTTTTAAAGATGGGAAGTCAAATATAAAGAAAAAACAGATAAGAATAAAAACCTCCAAAAAAATCATTGTTCAAAAGAATGAAAACCACAATCAATGACTTCCAAAATAGTGAGATAGTTTTCAGCTCAACAGTAATATTTATCAAATAAAACATAACAGTAGTAAAGAATATGTGACTCTTATATCAGAGTACCCTTGGTTATTAATTGTGTTTGAAGGTTTAGGTTTGCATCAATTCCACAAATATTGTCCAGATTCATCTTTGTTATTCACCTTTGTTTTTCTTATATAAAATGAACTATGCTTCTTCCCAAAAGAAAATTTAATTTTTCAATTGCTCCTCAATTTTCCAGAACCATTTCAAAGTTGTTAAAGATTTCAGAAATTAAGTCTGATATCAGTGTTTTTCCCCAGATATTTGATGCTATTTACTATCTCCCTAAAGATAGAACAAAAATATTTTTTATTTATTTTTTGTCTGAGTTTATTATGCTTTCTTTAAACTAGTGGTAAGGAATTACGTTTGCCCTGCAATATAATTTTAAAATGTAATGGTGATACTACAAGTTTGGATTGGTTACCAGATTCATCATTTCTTGTAGTTGGCAAGGTTTTATTGTAAAATTACAATATTTAGCAACAAACCATGAAAACAGTACTCAGCAAAAGAATCTTTTGACAGATGGGTCCCATCATTGCTTTTCTTTAATCATTAATGAAATAGAATATTTTTTCATTCCTACTAAACATTTCATTTCTTCTTTTGTAAATTGTCTATCCTTTTCTTTGGGAATTATTTTATTAGGGTATTCATGGGGGATGTTAATTAATATAAGCTTTATATACATGATTATTATTAGTCCTTTAGCTCCATTTTAGTGGCAAATATTTTTCTAGAGTTCCTTTGCCTTTGAATTATATTTAACTTGCAAAGTTTAATTTTTTTAATAAATCTTTGTTGTTCAGGTTATTACATTTGTTCCTCTTTTTTCCCCCCATAGCTCCCCTCCACCTGGCTCCCACCACTCCCTCTGCCCTTACATTCCTCCAAATTGTCCTCATCCATAGGTGTATGATTTTTGTCCAGTCTCTCCTTGCAACCCCTCACCCCTTTCCCCCTGAGAATTGTCAGTCCACTCCCTTTCTATGCCCCTGATTCTATTATATTAATCAGTTTATTCTGTTCATCAGATTTTTTATTCACTTGATTTTTAGATTCACTTGTTGATAGATATCTATTTGTTGTTCATAATTTTTATCTTTACCTTTTTTCTTCTTCTTCCTCTTCTTAAAGAGTACCTTTCAGCATTTCATTTAATACTGGTTTAGTGTTAATGAACTTCTTTAGCTTTTTTCTAATCTGTGAAGCTCTTTATCTGTCTTTCAATTCTGAATGATAGCTTTGTTAGGTAGAGTCATCTTGGTTGTAGATTCTTGCTATTCATCACTTTGAATATTTCTTGCCACTCCCAACTAGCCTGCATAGTTTCTGTTGAGAAATCAGCTGACAATCATATGGGTGCTCCCTTATAGGTAATTAACTGTTTTTCCCTTGCTGCTTTTAAGATTCTCTCTTTGTCTTTTGTTCTTAGTATTTAAACTATGATGTTTCTTGGTGTGGTCCTCTTTGGATTTCTTTTATTTGGGCTTCTGTGTGCTTCCTGGACTTGTAAGTCTATTTCTTTCACTGAAGTTTTCAGTCATTATGTCTTCAAATAGGTTTTTAGTATCTTGCTCTCTCTCTTCTTCTGTCACCCCCATAATTCTGATGTTGGTACGCTTGAAGTTGTCCCAGAGGATACTTATACTATCTTCAAAGTTTTGGATTCTTTTTTCTTTTCCAGTGGAGTGTTTTCTGCTTCTTTGTATTTCAAATCTTTGACTTGATTCTTGTGTTCCTCTAGTCTGCTATTAGGTCTCTGCATAATATTTTTTATTTCAATCAGTTTGTGTTTAATTTCTAGTTGGTCCTTTTTCATCTCCTCTTGGGTCTCACTAAATTTATATATCTTTTCTAGAAAAATTTTTAAAAACCTTATAACCATGGTTTTGAACTCTATATCTAGTCATTTGTTTTCGTCCATTTCTTTCATTTGTGATCTATCTGTTCCTTTGTCTCCACATTTTTGCTGCTTCCCTGAGTTGGTAGAGTAGCTTTGTGTGCTACGTGTCATATATGGCCCAGTAGCTCTGCCTTCCCAGTTACCTGAGGTGGACTCTCTTGGTGCATCCTGTTGTGGACTGTATGTACAGCCTTGTTGTAGTTAAGTCTTGATTGTCGTTGGTATCACTGGGGGGAATTGACCTCCAAGCCAATTGGTTGTGAGGATCAGCTGTGTCTACACTGGGGGGAATTTCTGTGCTGGAGTCAGCCTTGTGATACAAGACTTGCAAAATTGCAAAAGCCTCTGTGTTCAGCTTGGATGGGGCAGAGTCTCAGGGCTGAGCATAGACAGCCTTGGCTTTCAGTCAGCTCTGCCCTATGTGGCCCCTGGGTCTCAGTGTCCCTCGGTAATCACTGCAACCTTTTCTGTGGGCACATGTGCACGTGCCTTCAGACCTCTTCCTTTCACGCACACCCCCAAACCTCTGCCTTTGTGGCTCCCCTGAGTTTCCATAGGCTCTAGGGACCCATATGAGTCTAGGTCCCCAGAGTCTCGCCTGAAACTGGGGTTCAGTGCAGTCAGAGCTGGATTTCAGTGCAGTTGGGAGGTTCTGTCTCCCTCCCACTAGAGGAAGCCAGTGGCACAATCAGCAGTCAGCCCTCTGTGTGCACCCTCACATGCCTCCAGAGCTCTGCTTTTTCACGGCTCCCTTAAGTTTCCATCCACTCCCCCTTTTCACAACAGTCCAGACTCCCTCCATATGAGTCTTGCCCAAAACTGGGATTCAGTGCAGTCAGATCTGGGGTTCAGTGCAGTCAGGAGTTTCAATCTCCTTCCCACTAAAGGCACTTCCCAGCCAGGCACTCCGCTGCCTGTCCTCTCCATGCGTGTGTCTCCATACCTCAGTTTTTTGCAGCACTTCTGAGTCCCTGTGAGCCCCTCTCTTTCCTTCTAGTTGTAGAATTTCCACTCAGCCAGCTTTCCTGTGGTTCTGGATGATGTCTGTTCTGTCTTTTAGCTGTAGTTTTGAAATTGTTGTGCAAGGCAGCAGTTTAGGTGTTCACCTATTCCGCCATCTTGGTTTCTCTGTAAGTTTAATTTAAAATTTAGTAATCAAACGTTTATTCTCTAATTATGGTACAACTGTTAATTATAGAATTATTTTCAATGTTAATTTTTACAAAATATGTTTGGGTACAGTTTTAGATCATACTTTTTTAATATGAAAATAAAAAATGGAATATATGGTTGAAAAGGTAAACAAATGTCACATTGGAGGCTTTACATTCTCCTAAGGAGATCAATCTAGTGTAGATGTGCTTCAGATCACACTGGATACATTGTGGATCATAGTATAGCAAGACATCAGTGTATGTTAATATCTTTGAAACATGGAGTAGATTCCAAGCTATACTGACATAATATTTCACTCTTTCTTTAACTTTCATAGAAGCCCCTTGGTGGCAGATCTTTTTATGATTTATCTATGTTACATCTAAACCCATAATCATATCTAAAAGGCTTAGTATATAAACATATGGCTTAAAGATATTTATTTAAACTAGAAAACAAAAAACGGCTCACTCATTTCTCTCACCTTCCCACCCACTTCCACCTCTGGCCGCCACCAATTTGTTCTCTGGACCTATGAGGTCGGCTTCTGTAGAAGAGCTACAGTGGGAGGTTGGGGAGGTGTTTTTGTTTGTTTGTTTGTTTTAGCTTCCATGTATAAGCAAGGGATTATGAGGTATTCAACCTATTATAGGAAAATTATTTTTTAATTTCACAAAGAAATGTTGATTTTTAATGTTTTCTCCCTACTCTTCAAATCTGCATATATGCCTTTGTCTTTCACTATCTAGAGGCCATAGTCAGACCAGCTTAGGCCAATGGCCATTAATAAATCTAATACAGAAGCAGGCTCTTAGGAGGCTGCAAGGAATCTTGTACATGGTCACAGAGAGAAACCGGAAGGCTTCTTCCCTAGCATCTGGCTCAAACTTTCTATCTAGCAGACTCCTCATTCCACAAGTGCTATTTGACCACCAAACTTGGAACTTCTGGGACATAGGCTTTTTGAGGAACTCTCATAAATATACTTATTTGTGAGAGATTCAGGTTTGTGAGTCTGGAAGTAAAGCAAAGTGAGAGCAACCGTGAACCTGGTCCAATTTCTCATTTTGCCTTCATTCAAACTCTGAAGGCCCTCTGTGGTTGGGACTAGCTCACTGATTGGGTTATAGCCTTTCAGTGAAATAATCCTTAAAAGGGCCTGGAAATAATGTATTTTTCCAAAGTTTTCAAACCTGCAAACAATGTATTTAAAGGAAAACACTAAGAAAGCAACATTTAAACTAAATCAGGAGGGGGTGGCATTAACTTCATCTGTAATTAGACAAAAATTTTCAATTTAAAAAATCTAATACTATTTAAGTTCAACATGGGAAAACAAAAGACTCAAAAAACATTCTCCTCAAGCCAATCTGTAGACCATTCTACTCTCTGAAATTCTCTCATCTTCTCCCAACCCTGCATCCTGCCACATCAGTTGAAACATCTTCGTTTCCTTTCCTTTCTCTGTGATCATCTAAAACAGTTGTCGGCAAACTCATTAGTCAACAGAGCCAAATACCAACAGTACACGACTGAAATTTCTTTTGAGAGCCGAAAACCGACTTCCGCGCATGGGCCATGAAGTTTCAATCGTACTGTACATGCGTGCCCACCCGTGGTATTTTGTGGAAGAGCCACACTCAAGGAGCCAAAGAGCCGCATGTGGCTTACGAGCCGAAGTTTGCCAACCATTGACCTATAACAATAAAAGCGTAAGATGCTAATTAGACAGAACAGCCAAACGACCTTCTGGACGTCCTTCTGGATGACCTTCCAGACCAAGCAGGGGCATGGAGGGCTGAGGCAGCCACTGGGGCTGTGAGGGCTGAGCCCCTGGCACAAACTTCATCCGGCCTCTAGTTTGTATATAATTAGAAGATTCAGTTAGTCTTTCTTTTTTAACTCAGTTTATACCCTGTAAAGTTCTAGATATATCATATCCAACACCCAGAACTCAGTTTAACAAATTTCCACAAAAAGAATCTACCAAATTAACTGCGTCATCGTATTAACCCACTACTCTGGACCCTGCCTCTGCTCTTTTTTACCATTTTAGTTCAATCATCCCTTTTCCCTTCTTAATTTTTCTCTCTATTTAACATATCCTTTGGATTCAAAGAGGGTGGAGGATGAGGAGAGAGCATATTCTTTATGTACCTTTCTATTCTAAAAAAACAATAAATATTTCAAAATTAAAATCATTATTTTTATTTTTATTTACTTTTCTAGATCCTACTTTATTTTTGTAAAACAAAAACTATCAAAATGGCAATACTTGGGGGAAGGATGAGTTGTAGACTGTGTGAGGGGGGAGTGGAGGGTGGCGGGGATGGGTGAAATAAAGAACAATGAGGATGCAGCTTTAACCTGTACAATTTGCAGCTTTTCCTATAGGATAAGATACAAAATACTCTCAGTGAATGCATCTCTGAGGGAAAAAGAGGAGACACTTCAGGGGAGCATAAGGATAGTAAATAAAAAAGAAAATAGTAGCAATCCTATTGCTTTTGATTCATAAATCCCATTCAGTAAAAGGGACTTCTCAAAAAATGTGGACTATGTTAATTTGAAAGAAGAAAGAACATTTATATCAGAAAAGGAGAATATATATTGTTCTAAGATTATTCCCACATTTTGTTTCAGAAAATGCAAACATTTTACAGTGCACTGATGATTTCAGTTTTCTTGAAGTCAGGCTTGGGAAACAAACTAAATATACCTGTATGGAAACACACATGGCAACAAAGTGCAAGAGTGACATGAACAAAATGATCAACATCCTCCTAACAGACGCATAAATATCAAAAGTGCAAATAAATGGAGGCATGCCCCCATGAGATAAAGTGTGGTATGTGTGCAATTTCCAGATAAGAACCAAATTACGGCACATAAACAGTAGTAGCACTTTTAGTTACATGTGATATCTGAAAAATATGACAACCATCTCAAGCTGCTCAAGTAGCACTCGTGGTAAGGGTGAAATTTTATCAACATTGGCTAACGTATGGTGTATTAGAAAACTAGCAAGGAGATAAATTGATGGATTAAAAGATAAACTACCCGTAGGCAGACAAACAGACAGACAGATAGAGTTACAATCAAACGTGTACTTTTCTCAGACAGAAAGATAATAACTAGCCCCAAGAAGTGACAAGACTGCTAGGAAAGCCTTGAATAGAGAATTTTCTGACTTCATTTTTAATTTAGTTCTTCTAGTGCCGTGCCACTTACATTTAGGACAACTCTTGGAAGTTTCTATGACATAGTTTCCATGTGTTAAATGAACCCTATAATATTTTCATATAATTTTGGAGGGTAAAAGACATGAAATATTTGGAAGACTCTGAAAGAAATACCCTCTACTAATTAGAACAATTTGACATGACATCATTCTTTTCACTCACTGGAGTTCAGTCAGCACATAGTTATACAATGTATCTGTGAAATTTTAAGGCATCCAAATGTATGGCCAAGGGAACTTAGGAGAGGACACTCTTTGCTGAAAGGGGTAACTAGCTATCATTCTGGGGTAACTTAAATGTAGATTAGATGGGGAGGGGTGTTTTCAAGATCTTTTCTAGTTCTTATTTTCTATGAATCCCAATTTCTCTTTTTCATTTAGAAAAATACTGACTCTCAGGCCCACAAGATAGAGATGGAAAATAAGACTCTGTGTGTTCTCACCAAAACCAGTTTGGCTCAGTGGATAGAGCAGTGGCCTGTGGACTGAAAGGTCCCAGGTTCGATTCTGGTCAAGGGCATGTACCTTGGTTGCAAGCACATTCCCAGTGGGGATGTGCAGGAGGCAGCTGATCAATGTTTCTAACTCTATCCCTCTCCCTTCCTCTCTGTAAGAAATCAATAAAATATATTTTTAAAAAAGACTCTGTGTGTTCTCAAACTTTACTTTCCAAAGTCCTGTAGCATTTGGGGACAAGCCTGGAGTCCTGTGACAGCACAGGTTGATATCTCCCTTGAAATGAACCCATGTACTGTTTTTCTTTATATGAACCCCTTCCTCCTGTTACCTTACTCTATACACAGCACAAAGAAATAAGAGATTCGGGGTAGGGGGTAGGAAACTGGATTGAGTCTCATTTCTCTTCCTGTGCTTCATAAAACTGGGAAACCATGCATGCACATATTATACCTTCTGTAAAAGACTAGGATGGGGCAATTTTAGATCTTTTCCACAAGAGAGGCAAATGAATTCAAATAACCTTTAGGATCATGATAAATTGGATCTCTTAGGAGGCTCACTGGCATTCTCTCCTGACTAATATTCTCCTCCCAACAACTAGTATATTGATTCAGAGTTGCTCTCCATAGACTGTGTCTTTGGGATTGTTATCTTTCCCTTTCATTTGTCCCTTGACACCCTTCTATCCAAGGTTTCTTCTTCAGCACAGAGGCCATCTCACTTATAACTTAAAATGACTTGACTTAGTAATATAGATTTTAGAGTGTAAACTAGATAGAAGTACATAATGAAAGGCCAAGTTTCATGTCTCCTTTGAGTTTGACATGGTTTAGCACACTAGATCTCATTCTCCCATTCAACTTGCTTGTTCCTGCAAGATGGCTGTTCTCACACTTACATTTCCCTTTGATTCTAGGATAAAACTACTCAAACCACAATTTAGACATTTTATTCTCCCTTGGAAACTTTAGGAGAGACTTCTTATAAACTAGATTCCTGAGATCTTATATTAGGGTCAAGCCAACCTAACAATTTGCACATTAATTTTCCTACTACTAAAAAGTAGGCCTGAATTTATCTTACTCTCTCCTGGAATGACCTGCCAAGCGCAAATATTAGATATTTGTTCTTTCTTCTGTTCTCTTTAATTCAATCATTTCTCCATTCCTTCTCTCTAGCACTTACAACATTTCTGACTTTATCCATCCACCAATTAACTTATTTTCTTTTCTTGTCTCTACAGTTTTATGTGTGTGTGTGTGTGTGTGTGTGTGTGTGTGTGTGTATTCATTCAAACATGGAGTTTCTATATTTCTTTCCCCCAGAGGATTCTGACTCTTTAGTTATCTTCACCACCAGTTCAGTGTTCTAGTTAACATTTGGAATTTCAGAGTTAGACAAACCTAGATTCAAATTCTCACTGTGCTACTTGGCATCTATGTGATCTGAAGTAACTTCCTACTCACTCTGGTTAGAAGTGTGTGTTCTTACCAGTTGGATGACTTTGGGCCAGTAACATAATAATGCATACTTCACTGTCTTCAGTTGTAAATGATCCCATCCACCTTATAATGCTGATATAAGGACTACATGTGATGATCAATACAAAGATGTTTAGCACAATGGCTAAATAAACTAAGCACTCTGTAAATATTAGTTATCACTACTTATTCAAATTACCAGATCCATTTTGTATATACCAGGCTTTGACTTCACTTTGTTCTCAGTGCAAATGCTATTATTTCTTAAACCCAGGTTTCATTACACCTCATTAGCCAGAGGCTTTCTCTCATGGTCCACATGAAGTTGGGAGTAGAAAGCCCAGGAAACCAGAAGCACTGCCAGACTTTTTCCACTGTCAAAATCATTTAAACATGTCTGAATTTGAGTTATGGTGAGTCTTTACTTGTCCCTTCTTTTCTGTATGCTACGGCTTTCTAACAAAGCAGCTGTCATCTAAATACATCAAAATTTGAACGTCAAGGTTATTATCATGAGAGTTACAATGGCAGACACCATTGAAGCAGAGATCTTCTATGAAACCACATGGGGAAGACCAAGAGGAGTGATCAGCATACATGTCAGGTGCTTCAAGATCCCACTGTGGGGAAATCAATGCTTCAATTTAGAAAAAAAAAAAAAAACCCAGGATGGGAATCTGACCATTGCCTCAGTCACTTCGCTGCACTCCAGCTTGACTTATCTGAAGTAGCTGACAAGCTCCAATGTCCCCTGCCTCCTTCATTGCTCCAAAGTCCATTCCTCCAAACAATGAGAGTGCAGTCAAGAGATTATCTTCCCAGAGACAAGTTGCTCTAGTTGCTACAAACTTTTGCTCGAAATTCCAAGAAAGTTCACAAGTACATTTTTAGGATGATGTGAATTACGTCAGAAGCATTCCAAATATTAATCATTATACAAGAAAGAATTTAGCTTTTAGGCTTTGTTTGTGGTAGGGGTGATAGTGGGACCCAACCCACCCCACCCCCAAAAGTAAAAGGAATGCATATGGTGATACAAATTATTATTTCTTGCAATGACCAAAATGGAAATTCTGAAGGAGTGAAAACTAACAGCTTTGTTTATTATAGCAAAGTTTTTTGTCTTTGAAAACTAAGGTTATGCTGGTTAAAAAAAAAAAAAAGAAAGAAAGAAAAAGTCATTCTAAAACCAGCACAGCAGCTCTAGACATTTTGGCTCGGTGGTTAGAGTGTCAGCCCACAGAAAGAAATGTCTTGGGTTAAGAGAAATTCTGTATAGCTCATTTTAATGGAAGCTAAGATTGGTCAAAATACATAAAATATTTAAACTAGCTATGTCCTATCTATTCCCACTGTTATAGATGAAATTAAACCACAGAACTATGTAGACTTGAGGGGGGGGGGGCGGGCGGAGTCTTCTTTTCACTGATGAGCCCAAGATATTGCTCCTCTCTGATCCTAATAACCATGGTGACACATGTTTTTCCTGTCAATTCTGCATGTACTAATCCTAGATAGTTACAAACAAAACCCAGAAACATAATTTTCATTCTAATGAAATAACCCTGAAGTTATTCTGCTTTTTACGGTGGCTTTCCCGGTTGTCCCACGGTGCAGGCTCCTGAGGCCTTCCGCCTGCAGGACCCATTACAGAGGCTGGCCCATGTTGACTGAGCAAACCTGGATGGGGAATTCTGATTCCTGACACCCCTACCTCGGTTCCTCTTTATCTACAGTTTGGTAAAGAATGTAGGTGGAGATGTTGTGGGCACATCTGCACACATGTTCCTGCTGCTTTGAGGAAGGAACGGGCAGGGAGACCACTATCCAAGTCAAATCAGCCAGGCATTTCCGATTTCAAGAGGCAACTGAAAAGGGAGTGTCTGTGAGACCCCCTGGATGTGAGGGCAGCCTGAGTCTTCCCATGTCCACGTGGGTGCACACAGTGGAGAGAGAGGGTGGGCCTTGCCTCCACAGAGCTAAAAGGATTGAAGGATTTTGCAAGGCCCAGGTGTGCCAAAGGTCAGAGGGGTCAACCTCCAGACCCTGGCCTGGGGAAGGGAGGGAGGAGACTCCGGTTAGAAAACCTCTGCAAAACGGAAGCCCGTAGCGGTGCGGAAGTTTCTGAATAATTAAAAAGTTAAGAATAAGCAAACTCGGTTGCCACGGGGGAAGGAGGTGGAGGGGGGGGGAGAGATTAAAAAAAAGCAGTTGATGTGGTAATTAAGAATTTGGTGAGAGCCTAGGCAGGTCACCTCCTTTCTGAGATCAGAGCCCCATCAGAAATTCTTTCAAGTGTCCTTCTGCGTCGCCGAAGATGACAACAGCAAATCAATAAGTGCTTGAAATGAAAAGGGATGCCGGCGAGCCCCCAGGCTACAGATTCCCCGCCGCCCGCAGCCTTTTCTGAGCTCGGAGCGCGCCGGGCGCCGCCTCCCCGGAGCAGCGCTACCTTTCCTGCCCGCGCTCCGGGCGGGGAGGTAAGTGCTCAGTTAGCAGGTCTGAGACCGTCCGCTCCAGCTCCAGCTCTCGGATCGCGCGGAGCCTGCGGCCGCGGCCCGCCCGGCAGGGCGAGGGGACGGCCGGACCGCCCGGCCGCACACACCTCCCGGCGAGCCCGGCTGCCCGGGACTCGGCCCGTCTGGGCTACACCTGGCGGGTCCCCGTCCGAGCCAGAGGCCCGGGCGACCGCGGCCGACGCCGCGCTCCTGGCACTTCGTTTATTTACCAACAAGCACGAAGTCAGCCGGCACCGAGAAGGACCAGGGTTCCCCCAGGACAGCTCGGAACCACCGAATCTCCGTTCTGAGCCCCAGACAGCAGCGGGCTGTTACCCAGCCTCCACCCATCCCTCCCCGAAATGTCTTGATTTAACCATCTCTCCAGAAGCCCCGCATCCCCGGGACGTTTTAATTAGGTAATTCATTAGTCAGTCAATACAGACATTTATCTGTTCTTTTAGCTCCAGTGGTTAAGTACTAATTTCCAAATGATTATACGATACCGGAATAGGCAACGCATCGTAATTTTAATTTATATGCAAATCAACGGGTTCATCTTAAATGCCTTTTTACAAAAAAGAAGAAAAAAAACAATTATTGTATTGTAGCATCGGAAATTCGGATCAAACCGCCTGAAGAGATCATTCGGAAACAAGACCTAGACGGGAGAGGAAATTTAGAACAGCCAACAAATCAATAATGTTTGAGGCAGTTCAACATCTCCAGCCATTGGTATTTACATACTCGCTTGTTGTCAGATAAGGAGCGGGGAAATTGCCTGCCAGGGCTGAGATCATAATCCAGAGCGAGAAAGTAAATGGGAGCGCGCAGCCTCGTCCCGCGGGCTGTAAAATAATACTGTACCTTTCCCAAACCCCGACTCTCGGGGTGAGCGAGGCCTGGCCGGGGTCTCCCCACCTTTTGTTCCCGGTCTTGCCCCTCTTTGGCCAGAAAATGCTGTGTCCTCCCGGAGTCTCACAATGTGATGCTTGTTCTAACAGTTCTGACACTTGCTTCTAACTAGGAAAGGAAGGGATATAATTCAGAACCTCACTGAAAATGCTCGGACCCTGTGCCGCCACGCAGCGCTCTTCCTGGGCTGATGGGAGGAAAGGGGGTGCTTATTTCCCGGTCCCCCCACACACACACACACGTTAAACCCCGTGGTAGAAAAGACAGAAAGAAGAGCTAGTGAAAATAGTCCAGGGGCAGGGTTAAATTATCTTCAGACTTGTTTCAAATTTCTGGAAAAGTAAAAATGATGTGCACACCAGAGGAGAAAAAAATTATTATTTTAGAGAGATATTCTAGAGCACTGAGTCTCGCCAAGGCATACCAGGAGAACCGACCCGAGTTGTTTATGTCAAGTTGTAACATCCTTGAAATTCACAGATATGCGAGGTCAGCGTCTCCCCATCCAGGCGACTTGGCCCTGAAGGAGCCGGTGGCACCTTTGATGCTGCAACCTTGTTTACAACGGCAGGGCAGAGGGCTCGCTTTGCTGGGACGCTCCCCCACCCCTCGCTAATGTGGAGTGATTGGGACCTACATACAAGGGCCAGGGCCCACGATTCCATTTCTGCTTCTGACAGGGAAAACCTGCAATCCACATCCTACACCAGCTCGGTGGTGTGCAGCCCCCCAGCACCCTGCCTCCCCGCTGCATGCCTAATGTATTCCCCCGTGGCTCTGGGCATTAATTAGTTGTTTAATAGGAGTATGACTAAAAATGTAAAAGAAGGATTAGGAGCGTGAAACGTATGTCCAGCTCCTTCCGCACACTCGAGGAGGGAATGAGAATCATTCTGTGTCTTCTCTTTCTCCAGGAGCCATTTGCATTTCCCACCAGCTGCTCACTTCAGCTGCACGGGCGCTGGGCGCTGGGCGCTGGGCGCGTCGAGGACCCAAAACCTCACTCAGAGCGGAGTAGGGGTAACCAGCCCCTCCTGGGCAGGCGAGTCTCCAGGCCGAAGGGGGCGAGGGGTCGTGAGCTTCCCCAAACCCCTTCATCCCAGTCCCCGTTAGCAAACCTCTGAATCCAGAGGAGAGGGGGGGGGCCCTGCACCCGCAGATCTGCGCGCCTCCCCAGCTGCAGCCTGGTTCTCTCTCCCCGGTCTCTCCGGGTCTCTGAATCGTCCTGTCTCTGATTTTCTCACTCTTTTACCACTTTTTTCCTGAGATTTCCCATCCCTGCCATCAGATGAAGGCGAGGCCCTTCTGCTCCAGCGTCTCTTAATCTCTGTGAAATGAAAAGGAAAAGAAGGGGGGAGGGAGGCATTAACCCATTATGTGGGGGTGGGAGTAGGAGAAATCTTTGATAAGCAGAGATGAAAATGTCTCGCTTGGAAAACATCTGCCGGTACGTTGTAACTTTAGATTTCAGTTGTAAGACTTGATTAAATTTTATTTTCTAGCCTCAGCAAGATTCCAGAAACCCGGAGACAGGGGAGAAATTAAAATAAAAAAAACAGCACGTGGGCACTTCCCCGCTCGTGTCTCTTCCCCTAAATAAAACTGTCTTGAATGTTCACCTGGTGGAGGGAGAAGGTTTGAGTTTTCACGGATGTTATGTGAAATGGCTTTAAAATCTAGATCTCTCTTCAGCTTTCCTCGTGGCTCAAGAAGGTAACCCTTTCCATAAAATGAGTCCATCTGTCGACTGTTAGCTATTTCAAAGTGAAGGGATTTAGCATTCAAAACAAATTGAGCAAGTTTGTTTGCCTGTTTTTACTGCTAACTCAAATGAATTCGAAACACGGAGTAATTCAACAAAACACATAACATGTTCCAGACAGCCCCCAAAATGCAGGAAAAGTCCCAAACCTATATGGTGGCCTGGATTATCTTAATGACAGGCCTTTTTAATGTACACATTTCACAAGTCGTTTTATTTTCCTAAAATTTCGAGAACTGGTATGTTGAATTTAGGAAGAGCAATACAACTTTTAGAGAGAACTTTATTCTCTATCAGGAGTGGGGTGGGGCAGAGGAGAGGGCTCTTTAATGGCGGGCCTGGCTGCGTTTTTTGTTTTTTGTGTGTTTTTGTTTTGTTTTGTTTTTGTTTTTGTTTTTTGCTCCTCAACTAATATTGAGGGGGACCCCAACGGAGAGCGATGGCTGTTTTTCAACACTTTCCAAAAAACATGCGTTAACAGGGTGCCCTTGAGACTGGAGGAACTTCGTCCAAAGGTGCCTGGCAGAAGCCTTCACACCTGGGCTTCCAGGCGACTCATATTTGTATATTTATACAGCCCTTCCATCAAGGGGCAAGACTGAGCACAAGTATCCTGCTCCCTGCCTTGATCCAGGCAAGACATCGAAAAATCAGGGTTCAACAATAGGGCACACTTTTCGGGTGAAAATAACCTCTCTACCTTCACTTGTTTCTCCGACTTTTAGGAGAAAATGTGGGTCTGAGGGGAGCTTCCCTTCCCACCCCCACCAACGTGCCGTGCAATTTAATACCACGCTCCACAAGAACCTTAACCTCGTCATTTTAAAAAATGAGATAGCCGTGACCCGGAGTGAACTCGCTGAGTGTAGGTACAGCGGAGGAAATTCTAGACTCGGCGAGGGCCTGCGTCCTGCCTATCCAGCGCGACCTCCTCGCGCGCAACTGTGCGCGGACCCTGGATGCCGCGTGCCTGTGCCCCTCGCGTTGACCTTGGGAGCCTGTGACCAGGCCCTGGGTGCCGGGTCTCTCTCGCTGGCTCCTGACTGGCCCCACTCACCCCACTTTGCCAGATTTCTCCTGAGTCGTCCTCTCTCAGTCCCCCTCTGCCTCTTTTCACTCCAGCCCTCTGCCCTTCCCTCCCTCCCCCCCCTCCATACACACACACACACACACCTCATCGCCCCCTACCTAGTCCCCGTGACCTCTCCCCTCAGCGCTGCAGGCCTGCAGAAGGTCACACACTCCCGCACACTCAGGTTCACACCCCACAGGCCTCGCCCCAAACAATCCCTGGCACACTGTCCTTTGTTTCATTTCTTGGGGCACTTTCCCCGGTCCATTCCTCCCTCCCCGTCCCGGCGGGCTCCCCGGGAGTACCTTCCTGTCTCCCCGACGCCCTGGCCCTCCCTCTCTGATTCCTTCGAGCTCCCGGTTTGGCGCGGGCCCCTTTCCCCCTCCTCCCGCGCATCCTCCCTGCGTGTCCTCCTCTCCACTGCGGGAGGGCGAGCGAGCGCCCGCTGCTCCGCGGCGCCGGTGTAGGCGCCCTGCCCGGCTCCCTCTCCTTCCCCCGCTCCCCGGGGCGCTCTCTGGGGCTCCCGACGCCTCGGCCCGCAGGCCTCTGCGGCCCCGCCCCGCCTCGCCGGCCGGAGCCCCTGCCCGCTCCCCCCCACCCCCCACCCCCCCGCGCCGGCCCGCGCGCTGAGCTGGCTCCCGCTCGCCCGGGCAGCCCGGCTCGGCCGCCGCCCGCTCGCCACTGTGCAGCGGAGTTTGGTGGAATCTCTGCTGACGTCACGTCACTCCCCACCCGGAGTCGGAGCGGAGGGAACAGAGAGGGATGAGAGCGAGGGAGGAGAAAGAGAGTGGGAGACCGGGCGAGGACGCTGGAGCGGAGCGAAAAGAAACTGCCAGCGACGGCTAGACTCCGGAGGCCCCCGCGCCCCCGCGCCCCCGCGCACTCCCTGGGACCTGGGCGCCCGCGGGAGCCCCGCCGTCCCTCGGCCCGGTGTTCGGGCGCTGGCGGTGCAGCCCGCGCTTGGCTGGCTGGAAACCTCCCCGGGAAGCGGTGGGACGCCGAGACAGCAGCTTCCTCCCGGGAGCGGGTAAGTGGAGGCCGCCTGCCCCGCCAGGATGTGAGATAATGCGAGTTTAAAAATTTGTTCCACTTCGGAGAATCTTCCCCGGAGGTGATTTGTAGCTCCCGGGGATGCCTTCCCCCACCCCACCCCCGAGGTAACGCAGTGCGCAGGCAGAACTTGCAAAGCCCCGTTCCTTGCGCCCCCAGTCACATATACTAACCATCTGTGGGGCGCTGGAGTCGAGGGGGGAAGCGAGACCCGGGCTGGCATCGAAAAAGAGGTATCTTCCCTGAAATCTCGGTGCCAACACGGCAGGGACAGATCCTGGGGCTGGGGCTTAGCATTCTCCAGATAAAGGGCCAGGTACAAAGTTTTAGCTGCTGGAAGATTAGCCCCCTTCCCATTGTTACCAACGGGGGAAAGATTCCATCTTAGCTGGCAGCCAGTGACCTCTCAGGCCCAAACGAGTTACCTGGGAGCCAGGACGGGAAGCCAAACTCACACAATTACTCCGGATTATAAATCCTTTCGATTGATCACCAGTCAACTCCAGTCTTACACCTCAAGAGATACTTGTTAAACGGATGCTCGGAGAAGGACTCTTCCACATGTCAAATAAGAGGAGTGATTCTAAGTCTGAAAAACACGTTCCTCTTTTATTCCAGTGTAATGGCTTTACTTTTCCTAAGCAATTTAGAAACCAGCCCATCCTAGGGTAGTCTGATTTTTACTCCCTTTTTTGTGCAAGTATTATGTCTTACTGAAGTAAACTAAATGGGAAAATATTTTGCTATAATAAATTAAAATAACAGGAATTCATACATTGGAAAACGTTTTAATGAAAAATTAACCTAATTTAGAGAGATGCCCTTGAACTCTTTTTAAGCCACTAATAAGAATTAAAGGCGGTTTTAATATCATTTTGGAGAAAATTCATCTAAAACTCTAATACCAACTATTCCAAGGAAACAAAGCAATTAGGCAAAATAGCTTGAAGATTTTTTTATTACTGTAACATAAAATAATCATGCAATAATTCAATAATCAAACTTTCCCTAAAGATTAAATAGCTGCTTCATTTATGGAATGTTTTACTTTATCTCAGCAAAACTAAAATTATTCAGGTGCATTCTTCCTCGAGTGTTCCTAAAGCATCAATATTAATTGGTTTAAAAGAATGCTTAAACTGGTAAACTACAGAACTGTGTTGTGTAGTATTTTAATGTCCTTAAATAATTACCTACTGCAAATTAATTTACTGGCTAATCTCCCCAATTTAGTTCATTTAAAACATATGTTCTTGTGATGTTTATTTTTAAATTTTCCACTGAAGATTTTATTATAGGGTATCAACATGAAGGAAAGGGATGGAAATGTGAAATGATTTGAAATTTTGAGTATTATCTTTCTCCAGCGATTTTTCTTATGGCAATCATTAGGCATTTATTTTAAGCAAATTGTTTTATTTCTTCATGTCCGCCTGCCTGTCTTGGCCTCTGTGATTCAGTGTGCTGCGTTAGCTGTGTAACTGCTTTTAGCATCCTCACAATAGAAAACGCAAATTGGACAGAGCAAGATTCCCTGGCATAGACTCTCCAACCAGGACGTGAACTTTTGGGGTAAAAACTTTCTATCAGTAAAAGTTGCACATCTTAATTTGTGAGATTAGCCATGGAAGCTAGACCCTAAATCTCACAGCCAAATTTGTCTTGTAAGACTTGTCTTGACAGGGGCGCATTTAAGAATCAGCAGGCAGGAATTGGGAAATTATTTTTTTAATTTTCTTTTTAAAAAAAAACAAATAAAAGACTTAATTCATGTAGTAGGCCTGGTCATTCTATGAAGCAAAAAATAAAATAAAATACAAATAAATGAATGCAGGTTTCGGGCTAATTCTGACCACGAAGTAAATCCTCAAGTCACAAGGACACCAGGAGTGAGCTGAGGAACCTGCTTTGACCTTCTTTTCAATCTTTAGAGGAGAGTTCTTGAAAATTTGTTTTGTATTACTTTGTGTGTTCTGCAGAACTGAAGTTTAGTAGTGGGGGAGAATGTGTGTAATGATCGACCGACTTGATATGGTGAGGCCCGATCTTTTTCTTTTGTATAGTTCATTCTTTTAGAAAATAAAAACTATTTGCAGTTACCATCTGCAATGCTCCGGCCACTGGCTAATAATGCAGCCAGTTCAGACGTTAAGGAGGAAAAAAAAAAGATTATCGAAATGATGATGACATGCAAATTTCCCCTGAAATTATCATAAGTAAACATTTGAAGTCTGGACTAATAAAATCCCATCTGTGTTACTTCATATCGAGTTAGTAGAAAGCTGTGATAATGAATTTTGTAATATCTCACGAACAGACATCTCAATCAGGGACTAATCCTGAGATTTTACTGCAGAATCACTAAATCTGGAACCGCCAAATTGCTACTTCTGGGACCCGGGGGCCCCGCCAAGAGCCGCGGAGGCCCTGGTCTCGCTGACGGGTGGGAAAACCATTTGGCGGCCTCGACCCTTGGATCCCCACGCCGCTGTCCCTCCTCGAGGCGGCGACTTTGGCCAGAGGCCCTTGCGTCCCTCCCGCTCCCTCCCAGGAGAGGCCCAGGAGCGGAGAAATGCGACTCAGGCCAGAGGCAGACCCGCAGCGACCGTCCCGGCTCGGCCCCTCCGCTGGCCGGGCAGCGCCCTCGCCCACCCTCAGCCCTGACTCCGGGGCCGCGGGCCCTGCCGCCGCCCGCGTACCCCGGTGAGCGTGGGAGCAGGCGGGCGCAGAGATCCCCACGGTCCTGCGGGGCCCCGGCCTTCTCTCACTGCTTCTGCCTTTAAAGCCGCGGCTCCTCTTCCCCTCCACCCCACAGCGCCCCTCGCCACCCACTTCTCCCGGTTTGCCTGGGGCGGAGCAGGGGGAGCGCGCTCCGCGTCAGGCTCGCTGCGCGGTGGCGGGGGGTTTGCAGACGGTTGGTGCGGTTGGCCTGGGAGGAGAAGGCGGGGAGCTGGGGGAGCCGGTCTGGGAGCTGCTTCTCCACCCTTGGTGGGCAGGAGACCCTCGGGGGACCTGGGCCCCGCTCTCCTCGATCTCGCTCTGGCCACAGCGCCTCTCTCCTCTGCGATCTTCAATCATACTTTAGGGTAAATAAATGGCCGGGTGAGTATCTCCAGGGAGAAGTGTGGCTAAATATGGAAAACTAGCTCCTGGTGGAGGAGAGGCTCCTGGAAGGCTTGTGCGGGGAGACCCCTGGGCCGCCAGCCTTGGAGTCCCGGTGGCGGTGGAGCTGCCGAAAGTCGGGGCCGCTGCTGTCTAGGACAGGGGCAGGTGGACGGGGACGTCCTCCACATGTTTGCCGAGCTCCCACGCACAGAGCAGTCCTGTGGCCTTCGCCTACAATGCTCCAAGATGAAAGGCCTCTCCACTCGCCCCCCTCCCCCGCGCCGAAGCCTGCCTCCGCCAAGGTTACCATGGTGTTCGGAAGGGCTCTTCACCCCTGACGGGCCCCTGGAGAGTAGTTCCGCAGCCCGAGACCCCAGGCCGCGGTGGCTGTATAGGCCCAGAGCCCGTGGGCCCAGAGCCGGGGCTGTGGAGGGAACTCTGCCCCCCATTCCCCGGGCTGGGCTGGGCGGATCTGGGCGGCCAGCGGCTGGGGGTCCGGGAACCTGGCACAGAGTAGGCATCTACTGGTGCGTGTGGAAGTCGCCCGTCCTCCTCCCTCCCCGCCCCCCAGCAGCCTCCGCGGAGCCCTGCGCTCCGGTGGACCGCCGCTCCCCACAGCCCTCCTCCTCCTCTTCTGTTTTGCAGATAACCGGGAATGGAGACCAACTGCCGCAAACTAGTGTCGGCGTGTGTGCAATTAGGTAAGACTCGCTTCTGCGGCCCTGTCCCCCGACGGTGAGGCCGCGGCCTGGGGCACTTCCCCGAGAGGCCGGCCGGGGAAGGAAAGAAGGAAGGAAATCAGAACCCGAAACAGGGGGAGCCGCTCGCTGCGTACCTAAGCCCCAGGCCCCTCCCCCCACCCCCCACCCCCGGTGCCCGAATGGGAGCTGCTGGCAACCCGGGAGGCGCAGAGAGAGGATGCCCCCGGCGCCGCGTGGCCCAGAGGGTCCCCGAGACGGGAGTGCCCTCCGTTCTTCGTTCTAACTGGGTCTTTGCTCTTTGTCCCCTCTTTCTCCTCGGTCCCACTTCCCCCCACGCCCCGAACCCCGCTCCCTTCCGCGGCGGCCCGGCGCGTCTCTGTCCGCGCACGTGGGGCGGGCGCGCACGGCCCAGGCGTGCAGCCGGCGGCCGTTGAATGCCTCTTCTCCAAAGACTCCGAGATCAAAAAGGTCGAGTTCACGGACTCTCCCGAGAATCGGAAAGAGGTGGCCAGCAGCAAGCTCTTCCCGCGGCAGCATCCTGGCGCCAATGGTAAGGCCGGGAGCGAAGCGCGGGCTGCGCGCTGGGCACCCGCCTCCAGGCCTCTGGGCCGCGGGTGAGACGTCCGCAGGCGAGCCCTCCCGACCGGCGCTCCCGCTCCTTGCACTTAGACACTTGGCCTCTGGGTGGGACGGGACGCTGCCGTCCCCGGGACGTTCATTCCTTTCTCCAAGTTATCCTGCACTCCGGAGACCCAACAACTCTCCCTCTGCTTTCTCTCTGCTTCCCTGTGGCCTAATCTACGCACACCCCCACCTACCTCGGTGCCTCCAAACGGGAGTGGAAAAGTGGTCCAACAGCGACCTCTGTCGCTCGCCACGACCCACTGCGGGCAGCGCCGCTAGGGGCCCACCCAGTCCTGGAGGCTCTCTGCCGCGCCCCGCCCAGGCTGGTGGGTGCGGAGTTGACCGCGGAAGGCCAGCGCGGGAGGCCGGTGTTGGCAGAGGGTTGCCCGGCCGCGGAGGTGGAGGAGCTGACAACAGCCCGCTTAGCCGGAGGGCAGAGAGTAGGCGCACCAGCCAAGGGTGGAGTGGAGTGTGTGCCCCTGTCGACGCGAACCTACGTGTTGTGCCGGCTGCAGGGCCTCGAGTTTTGGTGGTGTCGTTGCACGATTGGCTAGTTTCATTCTGGACAAGTCAAGGGATATTGCTGCGCAAAGCCTGCAGGCTTATGCAAAACTCAAAACGTCTCCAACCCAATGCGCAGGCCTTGGGTACATTGAAACGTGTCCTTTGGTCGTGTGTGTGTGCGTGTGTGCGTGTGTGAGAGATAGGACAAGCTTTTTTTGGAATGCAGGAAAAACTCAAACCGACTGTTCTTCTATTCTCTGGGTTTTCCAGGCTCCTTAATAAGTAAGTGCCCAGCCTCAGGAGGTTGTTGACCTTTGATAGTGTGAGGAGATAGAGCGACTCCCCCCACCCGAGCCCTCAGCCTCTAACCCCCTCTTTCCGGATTAAAGAGTAAGGATACAGATGTAATGGGTGCCGGCCCGAGGGGGGCGAATCAGGACCCTGGCCAAGTAAACAAACCATATTCCCGAGAAGAAAACAAAGGCCCTGCATTCGGGCTTCCCCGCGAATCTGAGAGAAAAACATCATTTGTTGAAATAAAACGTCTAAAGCGGTCCGGAGCAGACCGGCCTGGACGCCGCGCAACGTCGCGGGTCCTCCCGCTGGGCCAGTTAAATGCTCACTTGTCCCGGATTAACCCCATGGGGTTAAATGGGGCCAGGCAGAGATAACGTCGGGTGATTTCTGTCATTAAGATTGTGTTAAATTCTTCTTCTGTTTGATAATCGGTAGTAAAAATAAATTATTAGACCGAAGTATGTTTGGGATATGGTTAAAAATCAAGAGCAGCCACGACTCCCGGGGAAAACACTTTGTGCGGGTTCAGCCCTGGCTCCAGCCAGACTAGAGGCGCTCCCCACTCTGACTTCGCCCGGCGCGGACTGCCTCCCCGAGAGGCGGACGCCTCTGGCTTCTCGGGGAGCTGCAGAGACGAAACACGTCTCCTCCCACCCCCGGCCCCACACCAGGCTCTTGGACCCCAGGAATGGCTTCTGAGTACAGGTGGCCTCCAAGTGAGCTAGGGAGGAGGGCGCCTTAGGGGGGGAAGCCTGGGGTGGGATGGGGGGTTTCATAGGTGGGAAAGAAGCGGGTTAGCTGAGGAGTCCTATCCCAGGCCTGGCAGACAACACTGGAGGTTCCCCTTTGATAATTAGCAAACAAACAAAGCACTAGAAACAACCATTACTTTCAAGCCTCGATCATTTTAATGCAGGTGAAGGGCTCTTTCCCTACAATGCCGGTAGTTTCTTTTCTACTTTTCAGACCAAAAGAGAAAGTTGCTACCCTCACATGTTCACAAGGAAGAGAGGCATGTGATTGTAAGAAATGCTGAACATCTTAACTTTATTGGCTTTTCGGAATCTGGTAAACCAAAAACTCTAGTACCCTTGAAGGAAGGTTGCCAGCGTCCCCCTTTACTGAATGTAAGCAAATTTAACTTACGTAATAAGCAAACTCCTAGCCATAGCCTGCTTTTGAAAGAAAGAGATTTGTCTCCTTTGTTTGTTTGTTTTGTTGTTTTGTTGTTGTTTTTCTTTGTTTTGTTTTGTTTTTAGTTTTTATTTGCTTTTAAAAAGGAAACATGTTTACAATGACATGCAGTTTTCAAAAAGAACCAGTATATTCTATTATGCGAATGCTCTCTCCTCACCCAGCATGTCCTCACTGAAGACTGAAAACACTCTCTGAGGAGGCAGGGAGGGCTTCTGCAAGGCCCAGTCCCCTTGAAATCTAACAAGCTGACCCACAGCCTGGCTCAAACCCCAAAAAGAGATGGAGGTGAAGTCAGCCAGGCCTCTTAGGCCAGGGCTTTGGGGGGTGGGAGGGGGATGGCTTGGGCGGGGGGAAAAGTGGAGCTAGGAAGAGATGGCAAGTTAAGCAATATCCCCCCACACACACACCTCCCAAGTAAGAGGTAGAGGCACCAGAGAAGGTACCCCTAAAACCGAGGTCCTTCATTTTTCCTGGTTTTAGGTGTCCTGAAAGGAACCCGCTTTCGGAATTCAAAAAGTGGTCATGACCTTCAGGAAGGGACTGGGCTGAGCGTGCTTCCCCTGAAGTTTCGGGGGGCGGTGGCTGTGGATTCCGGCGGAATCAGTCTCCCCTCGGTCTGGGCACCTGGCTTAGCGACCAGACCTGGGGTGGGGGACCTTTGTCCGGCCTCCCCCAGCGGCGCCCGCCAATTGTTAAGTAGCTTTGCCACAATGGCTGGTTTGAAAGTCTCTAGTGTTGGAAAACGTCCTTCCTTGGGAGGGATCCCAGCCGACCCGGACTTCTTAGGAAGACCCCGGATAACCCGTCACCTCCACAGCCCTAGACACCCCCGCTCCCCCCACACACACACACAATCACAGGATCAGCAAATGTTTGCCCAGCACATACTAACGTGGGTTCCAAGGAACCCGTTGATAGCCAACCACCTCGGTTCCCGCCGCTGTTACAAAGCGACTTTAAGGCTAAGGAGGACCCCAGCGACAGCGGCCCAGGCCTCCGCTGCGAAGCGCAGAATGAGGCGCGGGTGGGGCCACGCTCAGGGCCTCGGCGTTGACAGAAAAAGGGGGGTGTTTAGAAGGGTAGAGGGCTCCCCGGTGCGGCTCAGGGACAAGAACAGGGGCCGGCCAAGGCGCATTAACTTCTGAGCAAGAAGCAAAGAGAGGGGAAAGCTGGGCAGGGAGAGGAGATGTCCATTTTCTGCTGGACTCCCCGCCCAAGCAGCGTCCGTGCGTGTGTGAGTGTGTATGTCTGTGTGTGTATGTGTCTCTGTGTGTGTCTGTGTGTACGTGTGTGTGTATGTCTCTGTGTGTGTGTGTCTCTGTGTGTGTGTGTGTTCCCCACGAAGGGGAATTTGAGCAGTTGTCCGGGGTGGCCAGTCCCTGCGGATCGGGGCCCGCGGCGGTGGGCCCGCTGCGCTCCTCGCTCCGCCGGGGTGTGCGCTCCAGGTTTGGCCCGGCTGGCGCGGCTTTCCTCCGCACCGCCCGCTGCTAATATATGCAGCGGTTGTTGGCGAGGCTCCGGGGAGAAGGAAATGTAGAACGAAAGCTTATTCGTGAGCAGGAATATACTAAAGGAGCAATCTGATGTCTTCTTAATCCTATGTAAAAAGCTTTGTGGTCTTCCTAATATTGACTGAATGGGTAATTAATGGCTCTTCATCTAGGCGAATACCCTGTAATCCAAAGATAGGCAAAAGACAACAAGCCCGACGCAGGAGACAAAAGGCCCGAGAGCGGCTGCCCCCTCCCCCGCCACTGCCCCACCGCCACCGCCACCGCCACCGCCGACACCGGCGCTACCGGCAGGACTGCACCGGGGAGATGGCCTCCTGGCGGGCAGCATTTACCTACCTTTCCCGGTTAGGCTTCCCCACAGAACCTGGCCTCCCAGCTCCGTCCTCCACTACTTGGTCTCTCCCTCACCCATCCTTCTCGCTTCATTTCTTTCTTCTCAGCTTTCCTAAGAAGTTGCCCTCATTGTGGCTCTCAACCGCACTTCTCCCCACCCCACCCAAAAGCCCTGATCTCCCATTTGAGGAAATGATTGATATCAGAGGACCAACACACAGGGTCTTCAAAAGGTCCAGGCAAAGGAGCCGGCTCCCTTCTGGTCCAGGTGGAGGCTCCTTTCTTTGACAACCAGAGTTGGTGCGGACCACGGTGATTGGGACAGAAGGGAGTACATTACCAGAAGGAGAGAGAGCTCGCAGGCAACACGGTGTGCCTGTGCTAAAAAAAGAGTGATCAGGAGTGATGGAGTCAACTTCATTGTGAGGATCTGACCTGAGGAGTGCCCAAGATTCTCCCCGCATGTTTTTAATAGGCTGACATTTTAATTTAAATCTTTAGAAGTAATATATTACTTGTGTTACTACAATGAGCTGGGTTCCTTTTTTGTCAGCTGACAGCTTTTAAAATATTATTTCGCTAGGGAAATAAAAGCTTCATCTTAGATTATAGGTGGGTATTTTTGGATTTATGTGATTTATGGTCACCATGACAACTAATGCTGAATGTTAGCTACTAGCATGTCTAGGAGAGGGAAGACAGGAAGAAGGGAGAGCAAGAGAAATAGAAAAGGGACGAACATGAGCTGGAAAGGGAGAAAATAGAAAAAGAAAGGAGCATTTAAACCCAACTTTTCTTGTGTGTGTGTGTTTTTTTTAAAGTGACTTTAGTTAGTCCCTTGTCACTTCTCTCTCTGAAGCTGAATATTGATGTTTGTCTTATTCCCGATTCTCTCTCTCCCTTACCTCCTTACCCTAACACTTATCCATTCTCTTTATTTTACATTTCCATGAATAGTCACATTGAGAGAACAAATGAGGGTCTAATAAACCTGTAGGGCTAGCATGCTAAGGTGAAAAGGCATTACAGCACGTGGGTTTGGTGATTTCACTAGCCTCCTGCTCCGATGCCTCCTCTAATCCCTCATCTTCTCTTCCCTGGTCAGTGTAGGGGCCCTACACCTGATACCTGAACTTTCTCATCCAGTCTCGCCAAACCTCCAGTGGTAGAGTGTGTGAGGACAGAAATAGGGGAACCAATTGCACGAACCTAAAAAGAGTGGGTGTTGTTTAGTACATCTACAGACTTCTGATCAAAAAAAAAAAATGCATCCCCCTTTTTTACAAAATAAACTAAAAGTTTTTTTATTCTATTTAGACAATTGGGGGGGGAAGGCGGGAATTAGCTACAGTAAAGCCTTTAATTTCTGTGTTATGGTTGCGGGGATGCGGGTAGAAAGGGAGCCCTTTTCAGCTTGATTTTTTGTGTGGAGGAACGCCAGGCAGAGGAGGGAGAAGAGGAAGGGCCACTTCTTGGGCAGGGTGCAAGGACTCCTTCTGACCTCTGCGCCTTATACCACTGCTGGCACACCCACGCCCCTCACGTGTGTCTGAGCAGAATCCCAGGCAGGCCTCGTCCTTGAGCTGGCCTTGACTGAGCAAGGCTCCCGCCTCTCTGAGGCCTGATGGTGCAGGGGGTTATGTAATTGAGTCATTTTCCAGGTGAGTTCTGAGGACACATTTTTTCCAAATGTTGTTGGCCCCTTGTTTGTGTCCCAATCCATACCTGAACTGCTACAACTAAGAAGTGGATGGCACAACCCAACCAATCTCACAGTGATGGCCAGAGGGGTTTTGTGCAACTAACACTAAAGAGTGTGAAATTAAGTAAGACCTTAAGGCTGGTAATCGGTGGCGAATACCAGCTCAAAACTCTCCTGACCAGGTGTCACACCTTTTCCTCCTCAAGGGTCATTCTTTGAAAGAATGAGCAAGAAAACGCTCATGGAGATGACACAAAAACTTAAACGCACACGGAGCTTCCTGTCCTGGTCCTGGGAAGCCGTGGTGTACCTCGGACTTCCCAGAATGGACCACGCTGAGTTTTTCTAATTTCTGTGCGAAAAGCTGAAATAGTAATTTCCAGAACTAGCCAAAGGGGTTGTGGGGGCTTAGTGCTGAACCAAAATACATTAGATTTCTTTGCTTTCAACTTCTTCCTTATCGGTACTGCCTGTACCTGTATACCCACCCACATGGTTTTGGTAAATTAAATCTCCAAAATTACCCACAACCACCACAGTTTTTACTGAGAAGTGTTTCCTGGTTCTCCATGGCACACTTGTTTTTCCCCATTTAGACTTTTCATGTTGTTATTCTCTTACCACCCATGGAGCAAAATCTCAGGCTTGGGAAGTGTGTCGCTCAGACCCAAGAGTTTCTGAAGTGATTAATTGATTAGGAGAGAGTTAAAATTTTGGCTGGAAAAAAAAAGTGAAGAAACACCTCACTGGCTCAGTTGTTTCGAGAGCTGGGGTTGGGGGTGTGTAATATAAATATTCTATAGATGTATAGGTATATATGTGTATGGCTTGTTGTGTTTTTTTGTTTTTTTCTTCTCTATCCACTGTGCTCCAGATAACTCTCTTTATGTCCCAATTGGCATTGCAAGGGATCAACACAATTTAAGATTCCTTGTCTCTTTAGGCTTTCAGGCTGCCTGAAGGTCACCAGCACTTCCACCATCTCCCACCCTTTGGCACTATAAGATGCTGTCAGTTGCCCTGGGGTCTCTCACCCCCTTTGGAGGCTGGTTTAGGTCCTTTACGGTGTGTATTTGTCTGGATGAAAGTTCTATTAGTCAAGCAGAGCCACCTGAGCTTAAATCAAAATGCTGCGGGTTTAATGAGAGATGTGTTTAGAAATCAGGATGGCTCTGTGGAGCTTCTCAGCTCTCCCAAGCAAGGAGTTTTGAAAAATACCCTGAGCTCGCACCAAAAATTGAATGATCACTGTGATGGAGAATCTTTCCTTCTTTGATTTAATGGAGTTTCTTCATGAAATGAGGCCTTAGGGGCACGGTAGTGTGGGGATCGCAGCTCTGCTAAGGTTTAAAAGAAGAAACTGGGACATGATTAGTAAACACATTGGGCAGAAAAGAGCTGCATTCATATTGACTTAGTTACAGGTCATCGGCTGGCAGTGCAATGGGAGGAAATATTTACTTTACACATATACTTTATGATCTTGGGGGAATTAGAGGAAATTCAATAAGAAAATGGCTAGAAACATCTAAAACCCTTATTTAAAAGACTTAAGCAAATTAAAGTCTTATCAGATTAAAACCCACTACAAATGTAAGAGCATTGTCTTCAGTGAAACGCTGTGGGGTCTGAGGAGATTCTCCTCCAAATCTCAGGGATAAAATGCGTCATTTAAGCACCAGATAATGAACAGAATGTAAATTAATTTAACCTTCTTTACCAACAGGCTGCTGGTGTAATATGTATAATTTAGCGATAAGATTGCAGGACCTAATATAGCTGGAAGTATGAGCCTCAGCCAATGCAGACCTGTCAGATGGGGATGTATGCTGCTCTGAGTAGTTGTGTGTATGCTTGGAATGGGGGTGAACTGGAACAAAAGGTTAAAATTAGAAATGCTGGTAATTTAAAGCTTACTATGAAGAAAGTTCCCCCTTGTCGCTGAATTCTTCTTAAAGTAGGATGATACTTGTGTGGAGAAACTGAAGAACAATTCTCATATGGTTCCTCTGACTGTTCTCAAGCATGTTTAAAATGGGGGAGGAGTTGCAGATAGGATTTGGGGTGGGAGCAGGGCAAAGGAGAGACACATAGGTCACAAACATGTTTGTAGTCCGTTTCATCTACCCTGCCCCAGACGGACTAAGTTTCCCAATCTTGTGAACAAGGACAAGGAGGGAATTTTCTGAAGATATCCCATACTGATGTTGCAAATCATTGACTGTAACGCCAAACAAATACACAGTCAGGGATGATAACACTAACTCCACAATAAAGCAATCGCCAATGCAGAGCCCAGGGGAGATTAGTTTGTGCTCTTCAGCTGACCCAAGCCAGAGGACAAAGGGACTTTCGAAAATTATTTTAAATAATGTGTTTGGATTTCTTTCTTTAACATCTGTGGAAATTAAATTTATGTGGAAATAGTGCTACAAAGGGTTGGAAGTCCCCAAAGGTGTTCTATTTCCTTTGTTTATATAAACGAATGAGGTTTTGCCTTTCCTGGCCCAGTGTTCTCCTACGCTTGTGTCCTTTGCTCATACCCTACTGCCTCTGCCTGCTTGGACTTTAACAACTCAAGACAGCCTTGAGCTTCCTGGGGTGGGGGGGAAGAAGACAAAAATTATCCTTGAAATTGGTTATTTGGCAACATTCTTAATTGTATGGAAACTCATTAAAGCATAGTTTATATATAATTAGCTCAAGGCTGTTGATTCTACAAGCTTTATGGATTTCAACCTGATTGATAATAAAGTAAACACAAGAGTCGAATTTAAAGCTCCGCTCTCTCTCTGGTTAGGACGAGCTTAATACAGTGTACGAGGAATTTGAAAGATCTAGGATATGTGTCTTAATCAACGTTAAGTAGAATGGATAAGCTTTCAGCATTTTGAAAATGCTGGGTTAGGGTTTCTATTCTATTGTGTGTTTTCTGTCTGGGGACTAATAAGCATTACAGAGAACGTGATCTGAGGCGACTTTTTATTCTTGTACAAATCCACAGTGAACCAGCAAACAGTTGTTCGTTGAAAGTCAAGGTAATTTTCTTTTGACGGGTCCATTTGCTTCTCGATTTCTAATTTATTAGCCTGCCTTCTAAGGAATATATGTCTCTTTCTTTTTTCTTTTTTCTTTTTCTTTTTGCAATTAAGATAAAGCTTCTTCAGATTAGAGCAGCATTCACCTGACAGGCTGTTTGGAAAATCTAAGATCGGAGAGGTGATCTGTTGGTGTCTTTAAATATTTCTGGTTTTAAGTAGCATGTCTCCTTTCCATGCAGCAGAAAAACACTCTGGAGTGAAAATGGATATGAGACACAAAAGAAGTGTGTGTGTGTGTGGGGGGGTGCCTTGTTGATCCGTATACCTTCCAGCTCCTTTCTCCCCGAGCTTCTTACTCCCATCTCAACCTTCCACCTCTCCGCCCCAACAAAAAGCCGGTCGCGTTTCGTCGGGTTGGAGCCTCGGGTGTAGACTCTGCAGGCGCAGTGAGGGATTGGCCCAGCCCACGGAGCTGATAGGTGCAAGCCGCGCGGTCCCGCCGCCGCAGCGCGGGGCCTCCTGATTGGGTCAGAGCCACGTCACTCCGGCCACCAGAAGGGTCTGGGAGGAGGCGGAGGCGGGAGGGTTGGGGAGGGCCGTGGCCGAATGACGTCTCGGCACCAGGAAGCCCGCCTCTGGTTTTAAGATGTTAGGCCAACAGGGAAGCGGGGAGCCGCAGTGCTGGTGCTGCGCGGGCCCAGGTGCCGGGAGCTGAGCGGCGGCGAGGCCCGGCTCCAGCTCGACGATCCGCGGGGCTGTTCGTGCGCCCGGCGCGGAGGGTGCCGCCGGCCGGAGGCCCGCGCCGCCGCCGCCCGGATCCGATATCAGCTACCTGTCCCTGTCACTCTTGACACTTCGCTGTCAGGGCTGCGCGCGGGGGGCGGGCGGAGCGGAGCGCGCTCGGCGTTAGCTTTCCTTATTGGAGAGGTGCTGGGGAGCGGGAGGGGGTGAGGAAAGGGGTCTTCGCCCGCTCTCGTTTCGCTTTGGAACTTGCGAGCCTGCTCCCCAAAGGCGCCCGGAGCGGCACCCTCCTGACCTCGTTCGCATGGCTCCGTTTGCCCGCCGCTGACAGTCGGCCGCCGCGGAACCTTTCGCCTGAGCCTTCAGAGTGGGAGACGGGGCGGCGAGGCTGGAGTGCTCCGCGCGGGTGGCGTTCGCCGGCTCGGCCCGCGGCAGACCCCGCGGGGAAGGTCCGCGCCCGGAGCGCAGCGCGGCCCGGGACGGGTGGCACGGCGCGCGCCTCCGCCCATGAACTGCATGAAAGGCCCGCTGCACTTGGAGCACCGAGCAGCAGGGACCAAGCGGCTGGCCGCCTCCGCGCCCCCCGCCGGCCACCACCCCCCGCTACAGGCTATGGCTTCGGTCCTCGCTCCCGGCCAGACCCGCGCCCTGGACTCGGCCAAGCACAGGCTGGAGGTGCACACCATCTCCGACACCTCCAGCCCCGAGGCCGCAGGTAAGGAGCCGCGCGGCCCCGCGGTGCCCCCCGCCCGCCGGCCGCCCTGCGAGCCCGGCGGCCCCTGCCGTGGGGAAAGGTGGTGGGAGGGGTCGCTCCGCTCGCCGTCCGCGCAACTTCCCGTCCCTTTCGCTCTCCCTCCACCGCCGGGCTGGGGCGGCGCGAACGGCACGGGTCTTTGTGCCGCCCTCCCGGTGCCTGACCTGGCCACCCTTCTGTTTCTGGGGTCACATCCGAGCGACTCAGAGGCCGCTCCCCATCTCCCACCCCGGCCATGTTCTCCTCTCGGCTCTCAGCTCCCAAGAAGCTCCACTTGTCAGCAAAGTATCTCTCTCTGAAACTCTTGTCTCAGAAGAAGAGGTCTTTTTTTTTTTTAACTTGCGTGCCAGACCGAATCCCCAAGTCCCCTTCCCTTGCCTTCCGAAACCTCTTCGAAAGCCGGGGTGTCGGCACCACCCGCGCGGGTGCGTGTCCCGGGAGGTTTGGTGTGTCTGCACAGAGGCGCATCAATGTGCTCGAAAGTGCAGGCAATAAAAAAGGAAGGTGTCGCGGCCGCAGGCAGATAAACATGTAAATAAAACGTACGGCGCCGCCGGGGGGGGGGGAAGGGGAGGAGAGGAGATGGGGCGCGCACACCCACACTCGCGCCTGCACCCCCCCAGACGCCGTGCTCCGCGCCACGCGAGCGGCCGGTCACACACTCCTTCCCGCCGGCCTCCCAGCTCCTCCCGGCCGGTGCCTCCCGCTGCAGGGGGAGGTCTCAGGTGGCCGGGGGGCCTGCTGATGGGAGCCTCTGGGCGTTTCGTTTTCAGAGAAGGACAAGAGCCAGCAGGGAAAGAATGAGGACGTGGGCGCCGAAGACCCGTCCAAGAAGAAGCGGCAGCGGCGGCAGCGGACGCACTTCACCAGCCAGCAGCTGCAGGAGCTGGAGGCCACGTTCCAGAGAAACCGCTACCCGGACATGTCTACGCGCGAAGAGATCGCCGTGTGGACCAACCTCACGGAAGCTCGAGTCCGGGTAGGAGCCCGCGCGGACGAGGCGGCGGAGCGCTGGGGAGGTGTAGGCCGTGTAGACCGGGAGGGAGTGGGGGACGGGAGGCGGCGCCGCCCCGGAGGCTGCGGGTGGGGTGCCTTTGCCCAAGCAAAAGGCCTCTCGCTGGCCCGGTCGCGAGGTTACAGCTCCCCCATCCGAGGCGGCCGAAGCCTCTGTTGGGGCCCGGGAGGGCCCTGGCGCCCTGCTGCGCCACCCAGCGCCCTACCAAACCGGGCCACATGGCATTCGTTCCCCTGCCCGGGGTATTGTGTTCCTGGCTTGCAGTCGCCAGGCGAGCGCTCATAAAATCCCTCCCAGGCCAGGAGCCGAAAACAGGCTCCAACCTGTGCGCCTTTGACAAGGAAAACCGGCCAGAGACACGCAAGGGAAACTTTCGCGCCGGGCCTGGCCCAGCCCTTTCTCTACGCGCGTCTCGCCCTCCATACAAGGTCTCTGCGGGTTGGGGCCATTCAGGTCTCTCTCACACCCTACTCCCTGCGGTTTGCTGATCTCCGGGAGCCATTTTTAATACGCAAGCTACTATCCTGCTAGTTTTCTTAGGAAGAAAAAGAGAAAGACTTTTCAGTTTGGTTTATTTATCTTTTCTCGGGACATTGTTTGCACCCTGCCTCCCAGTTATGATAGTTTTATCAAAGAAAGGGCTTACCTTTGTAGCGAATCTGTGCTTTATGGATTGGCAAAAATGAACTTTAAATCAGTTACCCAGTAGCAGCATCCTGGTTTGTGCTCGTCGGTGCAAAACTCCAAAATTGTTAGGATTCTGGAAACAGAAAGTACAACAAAGGACCCAGAGGCTTTACTGTAAAAAAAGAAAGAAAGAAAAAAGCAAGCCCTGGGTAGAAAACAGAGCCCCCAGCTAGAACAGAGAAATGATGAGAAGATTGCAGGCCAGAATCACTCCCAGAGCCAAGGGAAGGAAGGAGACACTGTCTGGGGGGCGTTGTGTGAGGCACGAGGCGAGGCTGGTGGTAAAAGAGCAGGAATGAGGCTGGAAAGGGTTTTAGTTTAACTGCACGGAGCCAGCGCTCCACGGGCCTGCCTGGTTTTGCGCAAGGTCAGTCTTTCATTAGCTCTCCCGAGCACCAGGGGAACGGGCCCCTCACGTACTCTTCTTGCCTGGGCAAAGTTTAGATGGCGGAGGGTAGAAGTGGCAAAGTAGTTAAAATAAAAACGCCATCGGTGGATACTGTGGGATCCTTCAGGAAAGCCCTCCCCCAACCCCTGGCTTCTCTGCCGTCCCTCCCCAGGGCTCTCGCTCCCTCCCTCCCAGCCACCCCTATCCAAGCCCCAGGGCTGGTCCAGCCAAGCGGGAGTGAGGCGTGCTTTTTATAGCAGTCGGGTGCAAAAGAGGAAGGGGGATGCAAAGGAAACCAAGAATGAAAGGGAAAAGGCGGGGGGGAAAGGCGGATTAGCCGGCTGGGCCCGGCTGAGATGTGTAATGTGAAACATCACTGGTGTCAACTCCGAAATCTCCGACCAGGCCTCTCTCCAATACACAAAAGCCGCCGTCTGGGGCAACCGGCGCTCCCAATGTGGATTGAGAGCGGGGTTGTGGCGGGGCCAGCGGTCGCGGGTGGGGGTTGGCTGGGCCGGGGGTGCCTCCTGCAAAGTTCAGACCGTCTGGGCCCAGGAGGAGAGGTGGGGGCGCGGGCCTGGCCTGGGTCTAGCGGCGTAAGAAAGAGAGCAAAGCGAGTGGGGGCTGCAGAGCGACATCCTGGGATCGGGAGTTGACGCGCTAAGTTCGTTGAGTTGACTAAGCTGTCCTTTGGCTTTTTACGCGCTGGTTTTGCTCGGTGAGGAAGGGGGTTGCCCAGCGCTTGTTGAGGGGAAGGTGCAGGTTCCCCCGGAAGGCGGCCGTGGAGCCCCCAGAGGGCAGGGAGGAGCGGTGTGGGAGAGCCGGCTCTGGTGCCCGGTCAGTCCCCGGTGCTTTTCAGGGAGTGTGTGACTCTTAAATGGAAGCAAAGCTTGCCAGGTGGCCAGGGAAAGATGGGGGAGGAGGGAGGAGGCTGCTGACCCGCGTTTATGTTCGCAGTGAGTGTTTTTGGAGCCCGAGCAGGGCCTGGGTTAGAGGAGAAGCGGCCACAGGCCACCAGGCATTTGGCTGGGGTTTGTGGCGAAGCTGGGAGTCCTGCCTCGCAGGCCGGAGCCGCCAGGGCCTCCTTCCTTCCTCACTGGGCCTGCGCTCCAGACCGTGGGGCGCGGGGAGGGGGGGGGACGGGTGTGTGTGTGTGTGCGGAACACGGTGTGGACTAGGGTCTGGGTCAGAGAAGAGGCGGCCTCTGGCGCTCTCCGGGATCGAGGTCTGACTTACCCGATCTGTGGCGTCTATTTGCTCCCCGCCCTCCCCCCCCCCCCACCTCAGGTTTGGTTCAAGAACCGCCGGGCCAAGTGGAGGAAGCGGGAGCGCAACCAGCAAGCCGAGCTGTGCAAGAACGGCTTCGGCCCGCAGTTCAACGGGCTCATGCAGCCCTACGACGACATGTACCCGGGCTACTCGTACAACAACTGGGCCGCCAAGGGCCTCACGTCGGCCTCCCTGTCCACCAAGAGCTTCCCTTTCTTCAACTCGATGAACGTCAACCCCCTGTCGTCGCAGAGCATGTTCTCCCCGCCCAACTCCATCTCCTCCATGAGCATGTCGTCCAGCATGGTGCCCTCCGCGGTGACCGGCGTCCCGGGCTCCGGCCTCAACAGCCTGAATAACTTGAACAACCTGAGCAGCCCGTCGCTCAACTCCGCCGTGCCCACGCCCGCCTGCCCGTACGCGCCGCCGACTCCTCCGTACGTTTACAGGGACACGTGTAACTCGAGCCTGGCCAGCCTGAGACTGAAAGCCAAGCAGCACTCCAGCTTCGGCTACGCCAGCGTGCAGAACCCGGCGTCCAACCTGAGCGCCTGCCAGTACGCCGTGGACCGGCCGGTGTGAGCCGCGCGCGCCGCGCCGGGATCCTCGCACCGTGCCGGAGGGAGCGGGCAGCTCTGCCCGGGAGAGACTGGGGGTTACGCTAGGAGGTCGTGGGCACTAGAGAAAGGGACAGAAAGAGCCGGCAGAGAGAGAGAGGGAAAAAAAGGAAACCACTGCATTGAAGAGGTGGGGGAGCTCCCTGGATCTCCAAGGAATGGCCTCAGTGTCTGACATCTTTCACTAAAAAAGTTATTTCCAAAAGTCGCAAGGACACACTCTCAAATGTTTTGACTGGATAGGACATTTTAACATTACTATAAGCTTGTTATTTTTTAAGTTTAGCATTGTTAACATTAAAATGACGGAAAGGATGTATATAATATCGAAATGTCAAATTAATTTTATAAAAAGCCAGTTGTTAGTAATATCACAACAGTGTTTTTAAAGGTTAGGCTTTAAAATAAAGCATGTTATACAGAAGCGATTAGGACTTTTCGCTTTCGAGCAAAGGAATGTATATATTAAATACCACACTGTATGTTTCTAACATATTATTATTATTAAAAAATGTGTGAATATCAGTTTTAGAATAGTTTCTCTGGTGGATGCAATGATGTTTCTGAAACTGCTATGTACAACCTACCCTGTGTATAACATTTCGTACAATATTATTGTTTTACTTTTCAGCAAATATGAAAAAAAAGTGTTTTATTTCATGGGAGTAAAATATACTGCATACAGATTGGTCTGGATTCTTTCTGCCCTCCTCTGTCGCCTGGCCAGGGTTTCTCAGTCACTACCTACTAAGCCAGTTCCCTCTGCCTGCTTACTCAAAAGACACAAGGCGGGAGAACTTATTTAAATTTGGTAGAAATAAATTATAATCATCTATCAGAAACAACAGAAAAGCACTCCCAGAAAAGAAAAGAAAAAAAAAAGCTGCAAAGTCTGATCTTGCCTCTCTCAGATTTGTATTTGGCTTACACCCCAAGGATTCCATTATTGCTAGAAAAAGAAAATAATATAAGACAGGAGAAAGAAATGTAGACAGTACACCAGCTTGGAATTTCTCATTGACTCCTGGGGGAGAAGGGTGGAGAGCCGGTGCCTCCAGTAAATTGTTCTGGGGAAGTGTATGTGTATGTATACCTGTACAGTTTATATACATTCCTCTCCAGAGGAATATGTCTATATGTTTCTAAGGAAACACCTCCAGTTCAAAATATTTGGGCCTCCACGTTTATCTTTCAGGCTTAAGTAGAGAGATTCTTCATGTTATATTGCATTACTATTTCCAAATCCTTGAGAGACATTAAAAGAAACAAAGGCAGGTTCTAATAACTTCAGCCCCTTCGCTTCTCAAAGAGCCCAGGGGTTGAGAGGTTAGAGTGGAGTTTCCTGAGTCTTGTCGAGCAATATGTAGTTGAGACAAAGGTCATGCTCCCCGTGTTTTGTTTTAAATAATATTGACCCATTAATTCTAAACCTGCTTGTTCCTGAAATTATACAGGATTATAGTCTGCAAACTGCAGGACAATGATTCAAATCAAGATGAATTACAGCCCTTGGCCTCCCTCCCACCCCCTGACTTCTAAAGGGGGAATGAGGGTCTGTGTGAGTGTTGGGAAGAACTTGAAACACTCCCCTCTTCCTTTGTCGGTGGTTTTCAGCCTTCTTCTTCTTCTTTTTTAATGTGGCATTTGATTTAGTAGCAAATAGTAGCAGCTATCACTTAGTTCGGAAGAACTCATCACCCGGGCGCTGTGAGGGGCAGAAGAGAGTCCGGCCCGAGCCGCCCCGCAGCCCCGAGTGGGCGAGGACAAACGCCATCTGGGCAACCGGGGAGCGAAAAGAAGCCGCCCCCAGTTTTGAGGAACAGAGAAAAAAACTGTTTTTTGCGCTTGGGTTTCTTTTCTCTGAAACTTTACCTATAAGCTTTGGGGGCGCAGACTCTGTGTCTTTGTTCTGCGAGGAACTGCTGCTGCCGCCGTTAAAGAGATCGCAGGGAGCGTCCTCGAGGTGAGACCAGCGCCCCAGGCACGTTAACCTTCTCTTCCCCTGAAGCTCTGCCTCGGGCCCCTGGCGGGATCACGCGGTGGTGGGGGGCAGATCAAAGCCCTTTGAACGAGGGTCACCTCCGTCCTTGTTGTTCGCTTGAGAGCACTGGAGAGGAAAGCGGTCCCCACCGGCGGACTTTGGCTTCTGGAGCGGCGGGGCCCACGGTCCGGGCCGCCTCGGGCTCGGCCTGGTGTGGGGGAGGGGCGGCGGGGGAGGGGCGGCGGGGACCTGGGGCAGGGGTTTGGGGACGGGGGAGGGGGGTGCTGCTGGAAGCGCTAACGAGACCCGCTGGGCGGATTCGCGTCTTCTGCTGGTGCTCGCGGGCCTTGGGAGCAGGAGGTGGATCTCGGCCTAGTTGGCTGGCCGAAGTACACCTTCATTTCGAGGGAATCCATCCATCTGCGGGAGACAAACACACACACACACACACACACACACACACAGATGGAAGTCGAGGTTGGGGAAGAGTTGTCACTGCCCCGCCAGGAGTGGTGCGGGCTGGGGGGCGGAGACTCGGCACCGCGTGAAGCCCTTTCTCCCCCCTCAGCGCCCTTCCCTGGACTCCCAGAAGCCAGAGTGATCTTCCTCACGCCGCCCCGCTCCCCCGGCAGTGAGAAAAGCTGGCTCCCCCGCCGGAGGAGTGGGTCCCCTCGCTCCGCCCGCTCCCACCACGTCCCCCCTCCAGCCAGCGCCACTGCCACCAGCTCGGTTCCACTCAATCGATTTTTGCTGCATGTCAACACTTATTACCGGTGAGTGTGAGGGTAATTTCTCTCCTTCTCTAGGTCTCTTAATGATTTCTGAGCTAGTTGTGTATTAAAGTGCTTAAATGAATCTTTAGGTAATCTATAGTATGAACACCAACCTCCTCCGCTGGAGATCCAAGGTGCGAGCCTGAGGCCTCGGGGAGACCGGGCACCGCTGGCCTCCGCCCCCCACAGCCACTTCGGAGCGCCCGGAGTCTGGGGCAGGGGCTGGGACCGGGGCAGGAGCCCGCCAGACAAGTCTCACCGCCGAGGCCTGGGGGCTTCTTTCTCCCCACCACCTGTGACTCTCTCACCCCTTCTCCGGCCTGTCCTGGGTCTTTTCATCTTTCAAACATGTCGAAGGCCCCACACGCTTCCTTCCCCTGATTTACATCGATGGAGACCTGGGGAAAGATGTATAGAGCTCACATCTGTCTCAATTGCCTCCCAATTCCTAAATCTGAGGTTACTGTCCACACTTGGTTAGATATTTAATTTAAAAAAAAACACACGTTGATTAGGAGGCAAGTCCTCCCCTTTGCCTCCCTGCCCTGCATGTCTGTCTCTCCCGCCACCCCCCCACACCACCACCACCCCTCCACACTCCCACCCCTTCCTGAGAGGTGCTGAAACCCGGGAGTCCCTGTAGATGTGTAACAACAATCACAAAATTAATGGGGAAAAATAAAGAGTGTCTTAAAAGTCCCAATACTCCTCGAAAGCCCCATAAATTAACCCTGTAAAGAGGGCGAGCTCTTTTAAAGGCGAGTCTATAAAAACCTGGCGAGATCTGCAAGGAGGACACCCTCCTCCTCCCCCTCCAGCCCCTCGTGGTCTCGCGACTGTGCCCAAACAAAGGTCTGCCCTGCAATCCACATCCTAATCCACCGTGCCCTAGTCGCTGTCTCGGCCCCTTCAGCCTCTGGTGGCTCGCAGTGTGCGCAGACAGCCCGGGAGTCCCCAGATTTGGGGGGGGGGGAAGGGGGAGGGTGTAATCAGATCAGAGGTCTTTATGAATATAGAGTCCCTACTGATTGACACCAAACCCCGCCGCCGGCTGCAGTTGATCTGAGCACACTGGGAAGCAGAGACCTGGCTGACGGAGGGAGGACAGGTCTCCAAGTAAACAGGGAACATTTCTTGCTGCAGATTTTCCAGAAAGAATTCTTTGAAAAACTATCTTCTCTCCGCAGCCCTCCTAAGCTGAGGATTGCATTTTAAGGGACTTGAGAAAATAATAATTGAAGACAAGATTTCAAGTAAAAAAAAAAAACACACAAAAAAACAAAACAATGGGTTCAGTAGAAATCTGATTGTAAACACACAACTGATTTGCCCTTTCTGGTTTTAGCAGAGGAAACCGGGGAAATTTTACTGTAGTCTTCACAGTTTATCACTCTTGTCCCGCCCACCCCCTTCTCATCCTTGCCTTTTTCCATCTGAAAAGATAGAATCCAGCATTTATTTGGGGATGCATAACTTCATGCATTTCTGTGCTAACTATTTAGGTAACTGTTGATTTTAGATTTTGTTTGCAGATTACAGAAGGCCTGCAAGAAATCAAATATCCTATTGAAGATATATTTAAGTCTAGTTCATTACCTTTTTTAAAAAAATATTGCTATTCTTGTAAAAAGAATGCGATAACAGTTCAGTGGCGGCTGGGGAAAACAGAGAAAGCAGAATTTGAGGCTTACGTTGCTAAGCCAAAGCATGGCTAAGAGAACCATCTAAATTCCTTAAAAAAAAAAACAAAACAAAAGGTTTAATGAATAGAGGGTAAAGGTGTTTACTTGTGGGGGATTGTGTGGGGAAATTGCAATGTTTTTATTCTCTCAGAAGGGCTAAGAGAAGTTCAGACTAGACTCTCTCGGCCTTCCCTGAGCAGGGCGTGTCTACACTCCCTGACTTTGATGGATCTTTCCAGACTTAGTTCTTTTATTCTTCGCCCCTGCTCTCCCTGACTCCTCCTCTGTCTTCTCCCTGTACCATTTTCTTTACTCACGCCAAAGTCGTCCACCCCTTCTTCCTACCCACCCCGCTTCTATTGACGTCGAAAATGGCCCAGCCCGCGGCTGCTGGAACCTGCTGTGCCCCTACTAGAGCTTGGGGTGGCTCCTTACAGCCCCAAAACGCCCTCTACCAAGGCCTTTCCTGTCCACCTTTCTGCCTCCGCCTGATGGTTTGAAGCTTCGTGGGACCCCCGGGCATGCAGTCCTTGGCAGGAAACTTGATCCTTGTGGCTCGAGGAAGAGGAGACCCGGAGCCATCCCTGTTGTCCCTGAAGAGGGTGGGGCAGCCTGTGAGTGTGCCTTGGCACCCAGGCGAGTGTCGGCCCAGTTCTGGGGCGTTGTTCTGCTGGTGTCCACAGTCCCGGCGCTGCTCCCCCGCGTGGGGATTGAGCTGGGGCGGCTGCACCCTGTTGAAATCCGATGGCATCTTCTCGGTCCTTCCGGGTGGACCCCAGGGACTTCTCGTGCCACTTCACAAGGCTGCTTGCAGTCAGTGGACCCTGTAGGGCATGTGTGCGCGCGCGCGCGGGCATGTGTGTGTGTCCATTCGTGCGTGCCCGCTGCTCTGCACAGAGGTGCAGACCCTGCAAGGTATTCCTTCCCCAGTGCCCAGGAGGGGTCCAGGCCTATCAGAGCCCGAGGCGTTTTCTTAGAAAATAATATAATATCCATCAAAAGGGAGTAAAATAAGCCTGCAGGCTCCAGGCCTCCGAAGATAGACACTCACTGACCTCAGCGCCTTCAGCCCCCACTGAAAATCTGTGAAATGGTAGGAGCCACTCTTATCTGATGAGGCAGGGTCTTGTTTCTCTGACCGAAAGGGGGGGGGGGGGGAGAGAAAGAAAGAAAAGAAAAGGAAGGGGTGCGGTGAGGGGTGGGGAGAAGGAAAAGAAAAGAAACACAAAACATCCCGCCTGCAAATGCTGCGCTACAGCTCCCGCGAGAAGCTCCCCTGCCCACCTCGGAACCCCCTTTCCAAGCGCAGCCCGCCGCCCGCCCGCCCAGCCGGGGAGTAGCCGGCAGGCGCTGGCCAGGCCCTCTCGGACCCGTGGGCTCCGCCGGGCCACGTGGCCCAGCTCTTCGGAGGACCCAGGGGCCGCTGCTCCGGGACGCGCCCCGGGGGGCGCTTTGGCCCCGGGCCTGGCTGGCACGGCCGGTCCTGCTGCGGGCTGCTGCCCGGGGCCCCTGCTTTGTGATCACCTTCACGTTTTGGCCGGCGACCTGGGCTCGGGGTGGCGGCGAGATCTGCCACCGTGCACCGTCCCGCCCCGTTTTCCGAGGGCCGCCCACGCACCTGGGGAGACCCCCTCCTCGGGTCGGGCCCTGGGGCGGCCGCGTCGCGCCGGACACCCAAACCGGGATCGCAGGGGCAGCGCGAGCGCTCCCAGCCCCGCCCGGCGCGCATTCCAGGCGGGCAGCCGGGGGCTGGGCCGCGCGGAGGGGCCCGCGTCCGGCTGGGGCGAAGCGCCGCCTCCGCGCCCTCCCGCGGCCTCCGCACGCGCCGCTCCTCGCCCGGGCGGCTTCGTCATGGGCGGTCGGGCCCAGCGGGGCGCGGCCTCGGGGCTGAGCCTGCCCGGACGCGTGCTGGGCCCGGGCCGCGGCGACGGAGTCTCCCTCCCGTCCCCGCTCACCCTCTCGGCCGCTTCTGCGCCTCCACCCCGCAGCCGCCACATACCTTGAATGGTCACCCCGGCCTGGCCTCCACGGACCTGCCTCTGGAAGCCCTAGGGTTGAACATTAACCAGCCGGAGCTATAGAGAGGGCTAAAACGTTACATATAAAAATGAATCATCTATCCGCCCCTGGGAGAGGGGCCCTATAGCGAGCTCTGCGCCCACAGCTGCCCCGGCCACGTCCCCGGCCCTTCTGGTGGCCACTTCTCCTGGGCCGCTGAGGTCCGATGGCGGCGGGAGGGCTGGGGTCATCCAGCCAGCCTTTCTCCTTGAGTAGCCTGAGGTTAAGGCCTTTTAGCACAGGCGGAGTTCCTTTCCTTCCACCCTCGAGGTACCCAGGAAGGCCTGGAACAGCTTTCGTCTCTCACAGAGGTTGCCTACCAGCTGAAGTTCTGGGAGAGACTGTAACAGGGCTGAGCGCTTAGGACTCCAGGGAAGAGCCATCAGCCCTGTCGCTGGAGCTCTGGATGGACACTGGAAGGCAGGACTGGGAGGAATGGGGGAGGGGGGAGCGGAGTGGGGTCAGAGGGAGTCTGGGGTGGGCGCCGCCATGCTGCTGCGTGGCTGGGGGCACTGAGGTTTCGGGCCAGCCCTGGCTCCGCTCGTACTCCACCCCCATTCGCCTGGGCCCTGCTTCTTTGCGGCACTGACCTGTTTCTTTAAACATATGTAACAAAGTAACAATGATACTTCAGCACTGACTTAAGTGCTAGACCCACGTGCCCAGTGTCAACTATACAAAACTTGCAAAAAGATTACAGAGCTGGAGAAAGAATGCAAGACAGTGCACCCCCTGAGTTCTTGTGCTCTTTACTTGGAAACAGGAATTCAGGGTGCTCAGCAGATCCCTGAATAGAAAGGTGATTCTGCTTCTGTATCTCTGTCTTTCTCTCTCTGCCTGATCAACCTCGTTTCCCTCTCACCCCATTCAAGAAAAGAGATAAAGTGTATGTAAGCCAGAGAAAGACATGATGTTACATCAGGAATTACCAGCCAGTATACAGAACAGTTGTACCTCTTGGGAAGGTTGGTTTAGTTCTATGTAAAATAGCTGCTTTCCTCAAAATGCACTGCCTGGCCCATAAAAACTTCTCAGTAAATATTTTTGAAGAGGTAACTCCTCTCTCCTAGCCAACCCTTGGTTCTATCTCTGACCTGTTCATTCAAGCAGCATAATTTTTACTGAGAGGATTCACCCAAATCTTTGCACTTAGGGGTGTGAGTAGGTGGTTGTAGTAGTGTAGACATCTAGTATGAACTCTGAATCATTCCATTGCTCTATCATGTCTTAGCTTCTTCAAAGCCCACTGCTTCTCCTTCACAGCCTGTATAGTGATGATGAGAATTTCTGGCAGGGGTTGAAGGGTGTCCTCAGAAACACGTGGACAACTAGGTTTTTCAGAGACCCAGCAGGCGTCAAGCATGTGGTGAGTACCATGCATGTGTATTAGTTGGACATTAACCAGTTCCAGTAGAAATGGCTTTGAATTTAAGAAGTGGTTACAGCATCTTCGTCTCTTCATGTAGTGTGATGGCTCTAACTTCAATGCACACACCATATTCAATGTTATTCCCATAAACCAATACAGCTGAAGTTTGTCATCACCCGTCTTTGTGTTAACCCTCTTCCCCAAGAAAAAACAGAATTGACTTAAATGTTCTACCAGTTCCTCCTGAGAGAAATTAATATATCAAAGCAACTGAATAAATGCAAATGTCTGGATCACACTCAGTTGCCCTCCAGTGACTTAGAGACACAGAGAAACATAGGTAGGGAAAGGGCATTTACTTTTAAAGGTGTGTGTGGGGTGGGGAGCGGCGGGGAGAGGTATTATAAAGGGGATTGCAGTACTCATTCTGTCTTCTCTCCACCAAATTACCATGTTACCTGACACCCTCAATCTATTTGTGTCCTGGTTTACAGACAGTTTGACCAAGAGGTCATGGATTAGAGGGCTTAGGTGACTGCAAACAAGTTTGACAAGAAAGGAATCTGGGTGGAGTGCCACCATGGAGGTAGAGAGAGGATGAGACCACAGTGGCTGGAGCACCCTGACAATCCCCTGACTCTGCTGGACCCCCATCCACTCATCCACAAACAATGCCTTGTCAGAGAGCGGGGGACTGGGAGGAGCGGTCAACACAGCTAGGAGAAATTACATCTCTCTCTCTCTCCACATCCCTTTTCTTTCCCTTTCCTTATTTCCTGCCTCTCACATTTTCTCCTTTCCTCTTTGTCCTTCTGCCACCTCAGTAGGCTATCCCCAGAATTCTGCCTGCGCCTGGATTATTCTCTGCTTGTCTCCTCTTCTTTAGAAAAAGAAAAAGGTATTTTTATTTATTTTAGAGAGGAAGGGAGAGGGAGAGAGAGATAGAAACATCAATGATGAGAAAGAATGCTTGATTGGCTGCCTCTTGCATGCTCCCTACTGGGGATTAAACCCACAACCCGGGTATGTGCCCTTGACTGGAAATGAACTAGGGACCCTTTAGTCCAAAGGTGAGGCTCTATCCACTGAGCCAAACTAGCTAGGGCTGTCTCCTCTTTGAATTAAGGTTTCAGGTTATTTTTAGTGTTTCCAGATATGAAAAACTCTTTTATCCAATCAAGAGTCTACCTGTAAACTGTATTAATAAATATGGAATGCTTGAATGAATCATAACGGTGACAGGGCCAATAAGTAAAACATGCAATATTGGAGCCTGTCTTTTCATAGCAACAGAGAGACTGTGCAACTCTTTAATAAAGTTCCACCTCACACTGGGCACTCTGGACTTGTCAGAGAACACACTCCTTCAGAGGGTAAGGCAGCGCTTCCCCTGGTATTATGACCACCAAAGTGGTACATCTCAGCTCAGTTCACTATTCTCCACTTGGAAGCTCCTCCTCCACAGGAAACTGCCACCTGTGGACCTGCACACGTTGTCCACATGTGGTGTCCCAAGAGAACACAGATACAGAGCTCTGTAGAGATAATACGCTACATCTTCCATGGAAAGGTACTTATTTTTTTCTTGGGCTATTCCCAGTTGTGATTGACTCACCAGGATTTTATGGCAGATTTTCTTCTTCTTACAGTTGGAAAACACCATCATTGTCATCCTGCAACTCTTTCAAATTAGAACATGGGAGGAAGATGTCTGCTGCCACAGAGGACCTGCCTGATTCCCACCCTCTTTTGATTCTTTTTCCTTTTAACCTCTTTCAATGTCTCTTTTTAGAGGTAATTCTAAATTCTCCCTTTTTGCTTTTTAAAAAAAAATATATATATTATTGATGTTTTACAGAAAGGAAGGAAGAGCGATAGAGAGTTATAAACATGATGAGAGAGAAACATTGATCAGCTGCCTCCTGCACGCCCCCTACTGGGGATGTGCCCAAAACCAAGGTACATGCCCTGGACCAGAATCGAACCTGGAACCCTTCAGTCCCACAGGACAAAGCTCCATCTACTGAGCCAAACCAGTTTCAGCCCTTTTTGCTTTTAAACTTTCATTTCTGGGTGCTCATTGTTCCCATACCTGAAAACTGCCTTTGTCCATATTACTCCTTTGTCAGCTATCATGTGCGTGTTTTAATATGAGCTACAGTTTTAGAGGTCATTTTCTTCTTATTTTTTTTAATAAATCTTTATTGTTCAGATTATTACAATTGTTCCTCTTTTTCCCCCGGGGCTCCCCTCCACCCGGCTCCCACCCCTCTTTCAGCCCTTACACCTTCCCCACTTCCGCCGCCGCCACTGTCCTCAGCCATAGGTGTACAATTTTTGTCCAGTCCCTTCTCGTACCCCCCACACCCCTTTCCCCTGGAGAATTGTCAGTCCATTCCCTTTCTATGCCCCTGATTCTATTATATTCACCAGTTTATTCTGTTCATCAGATTTTTAATTCACTTGATTTTTAGATTCACTTGTTGATAGTTATGTATTTGTTGTTCATAATTTTTATCTTTATCTTTTTCTTCTTCTTCCTCTTCTTAAAGAGCACCTTTCAGCATTTCATATAATACTGGTTTGGTGTTGATGAACTCCTTTAGCTTTTTCTTATCTGTGAAGCTCTTTATCTGCCCTTCAATTCTGAATGATAGCTTTGCTGGGTAGAGTAATCTTGGTTGTAGGTTCTTGCTATTCATCACTTTTGAATATTTCTTGCCACTCCCATCTGGTCTGCATAGTTTCAGTTGAGAAGTCAGCTGACAATCATATGGATGCTCCCTTATAGCTAATTAACTGTTTTTCTCTTGCTGCTTTTAATATTCTCTCTTTATCTTTTGCTCTTGGTATTTTAATTATGATGTGCCTTGGGTGGTCCTCTTTGGATTCCTCTTGTTTGGGGTTCTCTGCACTTCTTGGACTTGTAAGTCTATTTCTTTCACCAGGTGAGGGAAGTTTTCAGTCATTATTTCTTCAAATAGGTTTTCAGTATCTTGCTCTCTCTCTTCTTCTGGCACCCCCATAATTCAGATTTTGGTATGCTTGAAGTTGTCCCAGAGGATCCTTACACTATCTTCATATTTTTGGATTCTTTTTTCTTTTTAGTTTTCTGGTTGGGTATTTTCTGCTTCTTTGTATTTCAAATCTTTGACTTGATTCTTGTGTTCCTCTAGTATGCTGTTGGATCTCTGGATATTATTCTTTATTTCAGTCAGTGTATGCTTAATTTCTAGTTGGTCCTTTTTTATATCCTCTAGGTTTTCACTAAATTTATTGGCCTTTTCTAGAAAATTCTTGAAAAAAACCTTATAACCATGGATTTGAACTCTATATCCAGTCATTTGCTTTCCTCTATTTCTTTCATTTGTGATCTGTTTCTTTGTCTCCACATTTTGGCTGCTTCCCTGAGTTGATAGAGTGTCTTTGTGTGCTAGGTGTCCTATAGGGACCAGTGGCTCAGCCTCCACAGTTAGCTGAGGTGGACACTCTTGGTGAACCCCTTTGTGGGCCATGTGCACAGTCTTGTAGTTAAGCCTTGATTGTTGTTGGTATCACTGGGAGGAATTGACCTCCAGGCCAATTGGTTGTGAGGATCAGTTGTGTCTACAATGGGAGAACTTCTGTGCTGGAGAAGACACCCTTATGAGATAAGAGTTGCTTCAGTGGGGCTTTGGTGCTCACTGAATCTGCCCCCTGAGTGTGTCCCTTATGGATCTGAGGAGTTGTAATCTGGATGGTCTCACTCTGACCACTGGGTACACTTGCTCTTGGATCTCTAAGGAGGTGCTAATTTGGCCTCTGCCTGGGGCCACCCTGCTAGAGCTATGGAGAGATCTGCAGATTCTTATTCTTTGTTTGGGTTTTGGAAGTGCCCAGATGAGGCCCAGCTGTGAAGCAATGCAAGCTGCTGCAGGGCCTTGGGCGTTCTTTTGGATGTTCTGGGTCTCAATGACTCAGTTGCAGTTTGTTAGGTAAGTTTAGAATTCAAAGGACCAGGCCATTCATATGCAAAAGCCTTTTTGCTCAGGTTGGATGGTGCAGAGTCTCAGGGCAGAGCAAACAGCAATGGCTTGGTGGGCAGGATCTCAGGGCAGAGCAAACAGCAATGGCTTCCTGTCAGCCCTGCTCTAAGAGGTCCTTGAGTCTCCTTGTCCCTTCATAATCACTGCAAGCACCTCTGGGAGAAAGCCCCTTCGAGTTTTGCCCACTGCCAGACAGTCCATTTTCTCCCCGTATGAGTGTGGGTCCCCAGAGTCTTGCCTCGAACTGGAGTTCAGAACAGTTGGGAGCTTTTGTCTCCCTCTCAATTGAGAAAGCCAGCCGCGTACTCAGTTGCCAACCTTTTCCATGTGTGTGCCTCAGTACCTCTGCCTTCTGCAGCTCCTGTGGGTCCTAGTGTGCTTTTCTCTTTCCTTCTAGTTGTAGAATTCCCACTCAGCCAGCCTTCCTGTGGTTCTGATTGATGTCTGTTTTGTCTTTTAGCTGTAGTTTTGAAATTGTTGTGTGAGGCAGCAGTTCAGGTGTTTACCTATGCCGCATCTTGGTTTCTCCTAGAGGTCATTATCTTTTATGATCTTGTGGGAGTGTGGCACAATAGGTAGTAAAGAGTAGATATTTCATAAATGCCTATTGATCAATCAGTATAATTAAAATCTTTGCTCATGCCTGGTTGATGTGGCTCAATAGTTGAGCATTGATCCATGGACCAAGAAGTCATTGGTTTGAAACCTAGTCAGGACAAATGCCCTGGTTGCAGTATGAGATGTGCAGGAAGCAACCAATTGATGATATTTCTCCCTCATTAATGTTTCTATCCTCTCCCTTTCTTTGACTCTAAAAATCAATAAAAATAGTAAAACAAAAAACAAAACAAAAAAAAACCTTGACCCAGAAAAACCAAATTGCAAAGTTACTGAAATGAATTGGCATGAATTAAATCTCAGATTAATTCTAATTAATTTTTAATCTTTTCCCCAAAAAATCAAGCATGCAAAAGAATTCTATAGCAGAAATTTTATCTTAACCATTTATTATAACTACCATCATCTTTACTATGTCAGGGCACTTTTAGGGTGATGATCAGGGTTCATTAGATACTGGACCAATTTTAATGTTTCTTACTATACACATTAAAATAAATATTTAAAAAGTACAGGTGGGGCAAATGTAGGTTTACAGTTGTTCCCATGAAAAATAATACAATAATAAAGAAATAAGAATACAAGAAGAAACTCTGTGTTTCATGTAGTCACAACTGTAAACCTACTTTTGCCGGACCTTGAATATAGATAGCCTGGGAACTGGGTGTGGTGAGGGAGACAGAGAAAGGAGATATGTGTGTGTTTAAGGCGGCAGAGGGAGGAAGAGATGCATATAAGACAGGAGTTTCCAGCTTATAATGATCAGAACCAAGAACCATTTTACTAGTTAAAGATTATAATTTCCAATCCTCACAAATATTTTACACTTTGAAAATGTTACTATTCACAATATACAGTAAAATATAGTGTATTGAAATATACTATGGACAAAGTTGTTTTTTCATTTTTATAATTAAAGACAAGAAAACTTCAGAAGTTAAAAATGCTAGTTAACTCAAAAACAAAAAGTCTTAACCCAACCAGACTTTGATTACATTTATAGACCAAACAAATCAATTATTTCTGCTAACTGTCAGCCAATAAGCCTCAAATGCGTTTGATTAATTTGTTGGCGGTACAATACTCCTTAGGTCACTTGCCTCATCCACTCCCACTTTCTAGCTGCTTCTACAGACACACATCATCAAAACCAATAGGAAGCGTGCATTACCTTTGATGAGACCACTACCAAGCATTTAACTATTCTTACTATATACCAGAAAAAGTTTCTCCTTTTTATGCTAAAAAATGAACTAACAACTTCATATATGAATAAACAAACAAGTAAATGTGGGACTTGAATGGTGGGGAGTTAGAATGTAGTGGGTTTTGCTCGAGGGCTTTCAAAGAGTGAGATCTCTACTTGAGAATCACTAGTCCTGGCCTTGCTGTTTCTTGGAAGGAACTCCAGGGAGGCTTAGATGGCTGGGAATTCAAAAAATCAAGGAGTGCCCTAACTGGTTTGGCTCAGTGGGTAGAGCATCGGCCTGCAGACTGTAGGGTCCCAGGTTCGATTCTGGTCAAGGGCATGTACCTTGGTTGCGGGCACATGCCCAGTAGGAGGTGTGCAAGAGGCACTGATTGATGTTTCTCTCCCATCGATGTTTCTAACACTCTATTCCTCTTCCTTCCTCTCTGTAACAAATCAATAAAATATATATTTTTAAAAATCAAGGAGGATTGGAAATTATAAAATGTGATAGACAAATTATCTCTGGTTGGCTTAGGGAATATAATTATCACTTAGAAATTTTTCTGCACACCCATAAATATGGAACAATATTATTTTCACAACACCCTTAATTATCTCTTTACCATCATATTTTGACTATTTTATGTGTAACCTTTTCTAAATACAGGAGGAGAAAAAGTAGGTTTATAGTTGTGAGTATGCACAGTTTATATTTGTATAATTTTCCATAGAAAAAACTGTAAATCTACTTTTGCCCACCCTATAGAGTGATGCAGAAGTCAATTTATTGTGTACTTTCTATGAGCCAGGCACTGGGCTAAGTGCTTTTTTGTATGTTATATCAATCAGTTCTTACAGCAACTCTATAAAGTAGATAGTACTATTTCTTTATTTGACTGATGAGAAAACTGATGCTACAAAGTAACTTGCCCAGGCTGCCTGGTTAATGAGTAGCAGAGTCAGGCCTAGAACAGGTTTCAAATCAGGCACAATCTGACAAGAGGTTTGTCCTCCCAACCAATAAATAAACTACTGCTGTGAAAGACTTGCTAGTCTTCTGTATTTAAGACAAAACAAAACAAAACAAAACAAAACAAAACAAAACAAAAAAACAGTAGAAAAAATACCCACAACTCTTATCTAGGCCATCTTTTATTTTAATTTTATTTTTTAAAATATATTTTTATGATTTCAGAGAGGAAAGGAGAGGGAGAAGGAGTTAGAAACATCAATGACAAGAGAGAATCATTGATCGGCTGTCTCCTGCATGATCCCTGGGCATATGCCCTTGACTAGAATTGAACCCAGGACCTTTCAGTCAGCAGGCTGACACTCTATCCACTGAGCCAAACCAGCCAGAGCAGTCTTCTGTATTATTTTCTATCAATATTATGAGAAAATGCCACTAATAAAAGAAAAAAATATATTAAAAGTGCTTTGGATATAATATTGCCTAGTGAGTTTATGAGCTGAATTGTACTGGGAAAAAATGATGATTACAGTGACTGAACCAAAGGTAAAGTAGTCTTTCACATGCATTGCCAGGCGCATTTTTCAGACCAAAGAAGTAGACATAACTTCTTAAGATATTTTGAAATGTGACATTTAACAAATGAGGGGAAAAGGAGCAAACTATTGCTGATAGCAAAGAAAGGACACACACACACACACACACACACACACACACAATCAAGTGCTTTCTTTGATCTTGGACATCCCTTCCTGCTCCCTTGTTTTTGACTCTCCCCATCCTCATTGTCCCTTTTTGAGGCTAACTCTAGATCTGAGCTTAGACTTTCCTACTCTGGAAATGGCCTTCCTGACATCTTTGTTGTTGTTAATTTACCTCTATTATTGAAAGTATTACATACGCCCCTTTTTACCCTTACTAACCCTTCAACCCTACACCTGCCTTCCACACCGGGCCCCTTCTCCCCCTGCCCGGGCCTTAGGTGAAGGTGCCACCAATGTGTGCTTCTATAGCCATATCAAAGCACATAATACATTTTCATGAACTTAACACTGGTTTGTTTTGTTTTGTTTTTGGTTAATCCTCACCGAAGGATATTTTTCCATTGAGTTTTAGAGAGAGTGGAAGGGAGAAGGAGAGACAGAAACATCCATATGAGGGGGACACATGTATGCACCCCGACTAGGGCCAGGAAACCTGAAACCAGATAGCTTCATAGGTAAACTACCAAACTTTTAAGGAATAATTAATACTTGTCTTCTCAAACAATTTCAAAAAATTGAAGTGAAAGGACATTTCCAAACTCATTCTACAAGGCCAAAATTACCCTGACACCTAAACCAGACAAAGATGGGAGGGAGGAAGAAAAAGAGGGAGAGAGAGAGGAGGGAGGGAGGGAGGGAGAGAGAAAGAGAAAGAGAAGAGAATTACAGACCAATATTCCTGATGAATATTGATGTAATAATCCTCAACAAAATACTAAAATATTAGCAAACTAAATTCAACAAGACATTACAATGATTATATATCATGATCAAGTGGGATTTATACCAGGGATGGAAGGTGGTTCAACATCCACAAAACAATTAATGTGATTCATCACATCAATAAAACCAAGAATAAAAATCATATGATCACCTCAATACATACAGAAAAGGCTTTGACAAAATTCAGCATCTGTTTCAATAAAATCTTTCAACAAAGTGGGTATGTAAGCAACTTACCTCAACATGATACAAACTATATATGACAAGCCCACAGCTAACATCATACTCAATGGTGAAAAGCTGAAATCTTGCCTCTAGGATCAGGAGCTAGACACGGATGCCCACTCTCATTACTATTCTTCAATATAGTATTAGAAGACCTAGCCACAGCAATTTTACAACAAAAAGATATGAAAGCATCTAAATTGGAAGAAGTAAAACTATCACTGTTTGCAGATAACATGATACTGAATACAGAAAACAATAAAGAATTCACCAAAAATTAATAGAACTAATACAGTGGTACCTCGAGATATGAGTGCCCTAACATACGAGATTTTTGAGATACGAGCTGTCGAGCGAGCGATTTTCGCTTTGAAATACGAGCAACATTTGAGATAGGAGTAATGGCGCGGATCGGCTGGCTGCACTCGACCCACCAGTTTACCGAGACTCGAGTGTCTCATAGTTTCCCACGCCTCAAGGTTACGGAATGAATTAAACTCGTATCTTGAGGTACCACTGTAAATGAATTGACTAAAGTAGCAGTATAGAAAATTAATATACACAATCCATTGTGTTCCTAAACACTAATAACAAATGATCAGAAAAAGGAATTAAGAAAACAATCCCATTTAAAATTGCATCAAGTCCAGCTGGTGAGGTTTAGGGGTTGAGTATTGACCTATGAACCAGGAGATTATGGTTCAATGCCTGGTCAGGGCACATGCTCAGGTTGTGGGCTTGATCCTGGGGGGAGGGGTGGGAGAGACATTTCTCTCCCTCTCCTTTCATCTCTGAAATCAATAAAAATATTAAAAAAATAAAATTGCATCAAAATGAATACATTAATCAGAGATGTGAAATACCTGTATTCTGAAAACTCTAAGACACTGAAGAAAGAAATTGAAGAGGACACAAACAAATAGAAGGATATACTGTGCTCATGGATTGAAAGAATTACCATTGTTAAAATGTCCATAATAATCAAAGTATTCTACATACTTAATGCAATCCTTATTTTTTTAAAAAATATATCAATGGTATTCTCAGAACTAGAACAAATAATCCTAAAATTTATACGGAATCACAAAAGGACATGAATAGTCAAAGCAATCTTGAGAAAAAAAGAACAAAGCTGGAGTTATCATGCTTTCTGATTTCAAACTATATTACAAAGCTATAATAATTAAAACAGTATGGTACTGGCAGAAAAACAAATGCAATGGAACAGAATAGAGAGCCCAGAAATAAATCCTCAGATATATGGCCAATTAATCTATGACAAAGGAGATAAGAATATTGGAGAAATGGAGAAATGACAGTCTAGTCAACACATGGTATTGGAAAAACTGGACAGATACATTCAAAAGAAAAAGTAAAGTAGGCCACTTTCTTACATCATTTGCAAAATTATACTCAAAATGGATTAAAAATTTAAGTATAAGACCTATACGCATTTACCTCCTAGAAGAAAAAAATAGGTGATAAACTATTTTACATCAGTCTTAATAATATCATTTTGGGTATGTTCTTTCAATCAAGGGAAATATATAAAAACAAAAATAAATAAATAGACTTCAAACTAAAAAGCTTCTATACAGGAAAGGAAGTTATTGACAACCTAGTGAATGGGAGAATGTATTCTCAAATGATATATCCGATAAAGGTTGATATTCAAAATATATGAATGTAGTGTCTAAGGAGCTCATTCAACTCTATAACAAACAATCCAATTAAAAAACATGGGCAGAGGACATGAAGAAACATTTCTCCAAAGAAGACATACAGATGGCTAATAGATACATGGAAAGATGCTCAACATCACTAACCAGGGAAATGCAAGTAAAAACCACAATGAGATATTATCTCACACCAGCCAGGATAGCTATCACGAAAAAATCAACAAATAACATGTGTTGGTGAGGATGTGGAGAAAAAGGGACCCTTGTGCAGTGTTGGTGGGACTGCAAATTGGTGTAGCCACTATTGAAAACAGATGGAAATTCTTCAAAGAACTAAAGAAAGATCCACCTACATGACCCAGTAATTTCACTTCTTCATATTTACCTGAAAAAAATAAAAACACTAATGAAAAAATATATACACACTCCTATAATCACTGCTACATTATTTACAAAAGCCAGGATATAGACGCAGCCTAGGTATCTATCTGTCAGTGGATAAATAGATAAAGATGTGAGATAGATAGATGGAGAGATTATATAGATGATATAATGGAATATTATTCAGCAATAAAAAAGAACAAAATGTTTCATATTGTGGCAACATGGATGGAGAGATGAACCTAGAGGGAATTTTGCCAAGTGAAATAAGTCAGAGAGAGAGAAAGACAAATACCACCTGTTTTCACTTAAATGTGGAAACTAAACACAAATAAAACAAAGGAACAAACAAATCAAAACAAAAACAGACTCATAGAAACAGAGATCAAACTGATGGTTGCCAGAGGGAGGGGGCCTGGGGAATGGGTGGAAAACGTGAAAAGAAATATAGTCAATATTGTGATAAGTTTGCACGGTGACAGATGATTACTAGACTTACTGTGGTGATCACATTTAAGGTATATAAAAGCACTATAGTGTACCTCTGAACTAATATAATACTATATACCAACTATACTTTAAAAAAATGTTTTAAAGTGTCTCCTTCCCCATTTTCATAAATAGGCTTCTCCTTTGGGGAGAGCAAAAGGGAGTATATTTGGAGCCATGGTCGAGTTAACCTGTGGGATCATAAGAGGCTTCTAAGTCAAACCTATCTTCCAGTGGCTCTCTGCTAACACTGCATGGGAAGTATTGAGGAGGGTGAAAGAGAGTTGTACACACACACACACACACACACACACACACACACACACTTGCTAAGCTTTTTTGCCAGCACAATAATATTCACTGAAGGCACTTTCACAAACATCTGTCCTGCACTGGTTCAAGAAACTAGATTTTCAGACAGTTTTAAATTACAGATGAGAAATACCTTTAAAGATAAAAGATGTTAAATATTAGTCTTTATGAAACAGGAAAGTTATGAGCAAAGACTGTCATTTTAATGCACCCTTCCATTCCTTTTCTAGGTTTAACACCATTAGGACATCTCTTTTGCTTGTATAACACAAGTTTATCCCAAGAAACTTGAAATAAGATATCCAATGCAAATGTTATTTTGGTATTACTATTTGAATGACTTGTTCCTGAAGATATTTTGAGAAAGATGATAAAACATGAACAAAAACATCTAAACTAAACTATAACTAAATAGTGTTATATGTCTGAAATCCTACCTTTATTCACGTAAGTTTGTGTCCTCCAAAGAAGTGAACTAAAACCAGTCAACTCAAATCTATATGAAACAGACTGAAGTTGGGGATAGCTGTGTTGTTAAAGGCATTCATTCCATCTTTGATTGTTCCTTTAAATGTCAGATAAGTAGTGTTTGTCCAATAATTTCTCTCTTTTTTTACTCCCTCCGTCTTCCTCAAGGAAAATGGTTACAACAGCTTAGAACTCCCTTCAGAAGAAATCTCCACTGACAAAGGCACCAACTTTTCCCTTTCACAGTGGGTGGTCTGATACAGAAATTCCCCAGTGGTGGAGAATCTGGAGCCTGGCTGAGCCTCCCATTAGCTGCAGTATTTAAACATTTTTATATGTAATTTAAGATGTGAACTGTTATAATTAAAAATAGATAATTAAAATTTTCCCATTAGAAAATTGTGAGAAATTTCCACTGTATTCGGTAGACTTAAGACTATAAGTCTATGCCCAAAATTAAATTTCTTCTTGCTTACTTACAAGGAATTATATCTTGATTCCTTACTTTTCTCTTTTATTTTTATCCTATCTTCTACACTCTGCTAATTTTTAAAATTTTAAATGTACATTTAAAATAGAATTCATATGTTTTTGTTTTCTAAATCATTTATTTAATAAAAAGTTATTAAACATTGTTACAAGACTTTAGGAATAAGAGAAGACAAGATAATAATATATTAAGATAAGTGTTTTATACACAACATCTCACTTAATTGTGACAACAAATCTACAAAATAGGCACTGCTTTCCCATTTTACAGAAAAGGAAACTGAGGCAAAAGGAGGTTAGTTAATTTTCCCTACTGGTAAAAATGAATTTAAATATGGCATTGTTTGACATCCAAAGATTTGTCTCTTTACCACATAGTACTGCTTTTGTACTCACCACCCCAGACCAATGTATCCAATTCATTTCATGATGGTCCCAACTCCAAAACAACCACCTCTGAGTAAAGGAGATGTGCTAATCTCTACACATGGAATGATACAACTGTTGTTCTCAGAAAGCTTAAAATATACAAGAGGAGATAATTCATGTGACCTGTTAGAATTTGGTGAGTCCCTTAGGAGTGGTACAAAGTATCTTAGACTTTCTGAAAAGAGAGAATATTTCTGGCTGGGAGGATCAAGATGTCATGTTCGAGATTCCTATTGGTTTTGGCTTTGAAAGATAGGCAGGGTTTTAATAAAAGCAGAGGGAAAACATTTTAGGCAGAGGAAAAGGGACAGTAAAAACTGAATGGTAGGTGGGAATCCAAGATGGTGGCATAGGTAAACACCTACATTGCTGCCTCGCACAACAATTTCAAAACTACAACTAAAAGACAGAACGGACATCATCCAGAACCACAGGAAAGCTGGCTGAGTGGAAGTTCTACAGCTAGAGGGACAGAGAGGGGCTCACGGAGACCCAGAGGAGCTGCAAAAAGCTGAGGTACGGAGACGCCCACGGAGAGAGCGGGTGCCAGAGTGCCTGGCTGGCTTTCTCTGGCAGGAGGAAAACGGAGACTCTCAAAGGCATTGAGCCCCTTATCCTATGACACTAAACCCCAGATCCAGCCGAAACTCATATGGGGGAAGTTTGGACTGTGAAAAGGGAGAAGTGCAAGGAAATTTAGGGGAGTCGCAAAAGATCAAAGGCCTGGTGGCGCGCACGGCACTGCTCACAGGCACTGCGCACAGGACAGATTGCTGATTGTGCCACTGGCTTTCGCGAGTGAGCGGGAGACAGACCCTCCCAACTCTGCCACTTCTGACTCCACTAAGCCCCTTTTTCGGATGAAACCCTGGAGACCTAGACTCGTGTGGTCCTGGCGCGCAGGGGAGACAGAAAGGCAGCGGTTAGAGGCACTGCGGGCACGTGCACAAGGACCGCTCCAGCGATTACCCAGTCACGTGAGACTCAGGGCCGTGGAGGGCGGGGCCGACTGGAAGGCAAGGCGGTCCCTTAAGCACTGAGACTCCACCCATCCCAAGCTCAACAGAGGCTTCTGCGGCTTTGCACGTCTGGTATCATAAAGCTAAATTCAACACAGAAGTTTCCCCGGCATAGTGAAAATGCCGAGACAAGGGAAGGGATTACAAACAAAAGAAATGGAGGAAAAAAAACGACTGGATATAGAGTTCAAAACCATGCTTATAAGCTTATTCAAGAATATGCTAGAAAAGTTGGATAAATTTAGTGAGACCCAAGAGGAGATGAAAAAGGACCAACTAGAGACACTGACTGAAATAAAAAATATTATACAGAGTCCTAACAGCAGACTAGAGTATGGCAAGAATCAAGTAAAAAATTTGAAATATAAAGAAGCAGAAAACATTCAACTGGAAAAGCAAGAAGAGAAAAGAATCCAAAAATGTGAAGATAATGTAAGGAGCCTCTGGGACAGCTTCAAGCATACCAACATCAGAATTGTGAGGGTGCCAGAAGAAGAGAGAGAGCAAGATACTGAAAACCTATTTAAAGAAATAATGTCTGAAAACTTCCCACATCTGGTAAAAGAAATAGACTTACAAGTCCAGGAAGCACATAGAACCCCAAATAAAAGGAATCCAAAGAGGACCACACCAAGACACATCATAATTAAAATACCAAGAGCAAAAGACAAAGAGAGAATATTAAAAGCAACAAGAGAAAAACAGTTCATTACCTACAAGGGAGCACCCATACGACTGTCAGCTGATTTCTCAACAGAAACGATGCAGGCCAGACGGGAGTGGCAAGAAATATTCAACGTGATGAACAGCAAGAACCTACAACCAAGAATAATCTATCCAGCAAAGCTATCATTCAGAATTGAAGGATAGATAAAGAGCTTCATATAGAAGAAAAAGCTAAATGAGTTCATCAACTCCAAACCAGTATTATATGAAATGCTGAAAGGTACTCTTTTAGAAGAGGAAGAAGAAAAAGGTAAAAGACAAAAAATTAAGAACAACAAATACATATCTATCAACAAGTGAATCTAAAAATTAAGTGAATTAAAAATTTGATCAACAGAATAAACTGGTGAATATAATAGAATCAGGAACACAGAAAGGGAGTAGACTGATAATTCTCAGGAGGACAAAAATCATAAAGCATCAAACAGACTGTGAAATTACAGCAGAAAGATTAAAGTTAGGTGAGGTAGATAAGTGATCAATCAAAGGACTTGTATGCATGCATATAAGCATAACCAATGATCACAGACACTGGGGGGTTGGGGTATGCCTGGGAGGGAGGGGGGGCAATGGGGAGATATGTATAAAAAATTAATAAAAAGAAATAAAAAAATTTAAAAAAACTGAATGGTAGATGGAAAATGAGTTTGATGAATCAAGAATAACCCAGTGTGGAGAAGTAATAGAAGATAAGGCTAGAAAGCTAAACTGTGGCTGGAATGTGGCAGGCAGTGAAAGCTGGGCTAGGAAGTTTGGAGCTCACTGTATAGACACCAAGTGGATAAAAGTGACATTTTGAGCAGTCACAATGAATGAATAGATGCTGTGCTTTAGCAAGTTAATGTGGCAAGGATGTGTAACCAAAATGCAACAAAAAGTACAATAAAATGTTTAAAATGGGATATAGTAGAAAGAAAAGAGGAAATGGAGCTGAGAATGATAGTCAAAAGATTACATTGGGGAAAGAACATCCTATATAATAAAAGGCTAATGTGCAAACAGCAGAACAACTGAACAACCAGTTGCTATGATGTGCGCTGGCCACCAGGAGGTATGTGCAAAACATGGTGGGCGTTGGCTGTGGCGGGACGGTGGAGCATGTGAGTTAGGGCACCAGACTAAGGTGGGGTGCCAGTTGCTGTCACTGGGCAAACCTCTGGTGGATACTGAAAATTCTTTGCTACCACACGTTGTGGTCCCACCCGACACTTGCACCTGCTGCTGGTAGTGGAGCCAGCACTCACTCCCACTGACACAGATTGCTCAGCACCATCAGCACCTGCAAGCAGTGCTGCCGGCCCCACTTAACCCTCAGGGTTTCTCCACCTCCCCTGGCAGCCGTCTCTAACACCTGATGACGGTGATGACCCCACTTGCACCTGTTGCTGGTACTAGAACTACCATTCACAGTCGCTGCCAGTGCCCAGCGCTGGTCCTGATTGCTTGGCGCCATCAGTGGGTGCGAGTGGCGGTTGCTGTCCTGGAAAGCCCCTGAGGGCTTCTCCACCTTCCCCTGCTTCTGAGGGGCAATTAGGGTAGCAGCTGCTGGTTGCACCCACTGACAGCCCAGGCCCCACTTGCACCCGCTGCTGGCACTGGCCCCAATTACTCCATGCCTTCAGTGGGTGTGAGCAGGCGTGGCATCGTCAGTGTATGGGAACACAGTTGGAGCAAAGCTGCTGGCAGATGGGGGCAGGGGAACCATGGCAGGGGGGACCAGGTGGGGGTGCAGTGGATGGGACAAAACCCACCCCTGTGCCTATTGCAGCCTCATGACCCACAGTTCCTTTCAAGGTGGATGAATTCATGCACTGGGCCCTTAGTATTCAAATAAACTTTAAGTTTTTGAGTTTATGTAACTGACTTAATGATGTGACCACTAACAGAAATAGGAAAATGCAATTCATTTGAAAATTTTCTGAACATTAGTGAACAAGAAAAGAAATCATGGCAAGGCAGATATTGAGAAATATAGTCTTGGAATCCCAACATCAGAATGACCAGATTTCCTGGTAGAGAATTTACCAGCTAGCATGTTCAGTCAAGTCTGATTTAGCTGCCCTAACGGTTTGGCTCAGTGGATAGAGCCTGTGGACTGAAAGGTCCCAGGTTCAATTCCTGGCAAGGGCACGTACCTTGGTTTCGGGCACAATCCCAGTAAGAGGTGTGCAGGAGGCAGCTGTTCGATGTTTGTAACTCTCTATTCCTCTCCCTTCCTCTCTGAAAAACAATCAATAAAATATGTGTTCTTAAAAAAAGGACTGGTTTGGCTAAGAAGTCAAATTGATGGCAACTTATTATACCAGTGGTTTGCAAGGCTGCCAAAAGCTTGCCCCCAAATTTTCGTTAATTTTGTCTAATGATTCAGACATTACCATAAAAAGGTCCCTAAATGTTATTAGATTGTTTAACTTCTTCATAATCAAAGTAAATCGAATTTTGATTAGATAGAAGGAGGAGATTGGAAAAGATTCCCATCTTGGAACACTGGGGGAAGACTTTGGTAGGTTGCCAGTACAAGCAAGAAGAATAGGGTACCAAGGAGCTGGGGGAAGAGACTATTTAAAAAAGAAAGAAAGAAAGAAAGAAATTATCAGGGATTTTAGTGGCTGTGGTAGCCAGTGTTCATGATGTCCCCAATAATTCCTGTAAGTTCCTGTATTCACATCTTGTGTCTCCTCTCACAGTGAATAAGGTTGGCCTATGTAGCTAATGAAATACTGAGGAAAATGATGATGAGTGGTTTTGAAGACTAAGGCATAAAAGTTACAGCAGCTTCCACTGTGCTTTCCTTTGGGTCACTCTCTCTGGGGGTCACTCAGACAGCCCTATGAAGAGGTCCAGTGTTGAGGAACTGAGGCTGCTGGCCACTAACCAACAGTCACCATGCACTTTCCAGCCATGTGAGGGAGCATCTCTGTAGCAGAACATTCTTTCAGTTTCAAACTTTCATGTTTATTTTTTAAATATATATATATTTATTTATTGATTGATTTCAGAGTGGAAGGGAGAGGGAGAGGTAGAAACATCAAAGATGAGAGAATCACTGATTGGCTGCCTCCTGAACACCCCACCCTAGGGATCGAACCCCCAACTCAGGCAGATGCCCCAACCAGGAATAGAACCGCAAACTCCTGATTCATAGGTCAATGCTCAACCAGCTGGCCACAGTAGCTCCAAACTTTCAGATGACTACAAACTCAGCCACTGTCTGGAATCAAGCCTCCTGAAAGACCCTGAACCAGACCACTGAGCTAAGCTGTTCCCAGATTCCTGACTCACAGAAACAGAAATAGTAAATGTTTATTTTCTTTTGATCCCCTACCTTTTGCAGTAATTTGTTACACATTAATAGATAACATATCTAGAAGTGGGTTGCTGAGAACCAAACTGAGAAATATGGAAGAGGGACTGAAATCAGAGCAGTGTCAGAAACTGAAGGACTTTGAAGACAGTGTTAGTGGCCATTGAAACTGTCTTGAAAACACTGTTATTATAAGCCTGATGGTCTTTGAGGAGGTTGATGAGGAGGAAGATGTTATTAGAAACTAAGAGAAAGGAGGATAATTTTAATACAGTGACAGAAATTGAACAACACTGTCACCTTCAATGAGGTGGGAACTAGGAAATACATCTAATAAAATGGATGATCTCATTAAGACATTATAAGTCAGAGTGTTGAAGGTGCTGCTCAGTTTCTCTTGCTGTTTATAATAAAATGTGCAAGGGAGGAAGATAAGCTAAAGAATGAATTATTAACCCAAAAGGACCCAAGACTTGTGAATCTTGAAAACTGTCAGCCTCTCAGGATGGGAGGAAAAAAGTGCTAAGACAAAGAAATGCCTTTTGGGCAAAAATCAAATCCAGGCACTGCTAGGCAATCTATAATAATAAAAGCATAATATGCTAATTAGACCAGATAGCCGAATGACCTTCCAGACATCATTCCAGATGAAGCCATGGTGGCAGGGGCCAAAGCAGAGTGGTTAGGGGCAATCAGGCAGGTAGACAGAGATGTCTAGGGGTCATCAGGCAGTTAGGTAGAGGGGTTAGAGGTGATCAGGCAGGCACAAGAGTGGTTAGGGGTGATAAGGCAGGCTAGCAGTTAGGAGCTAATGATCCCGGATTGTGAGAAGGATGTCTGACTGCCGGTTTAGGCCCTATTCCTGTGGATTGGGCCTAAACTCAGTGTCAGACATCTCCCAAGGGATCCCAGATTGCTAGAGGGTGCAGGCTGGGCTGAGGGATGCCCCCCCCCCCCAATCCATGCATGAATTTCATGCACCGGGACTCTAGTCATGATATAAAAATGAAGCTGAGTCCAGCCAGCATGGCTCAGTGGTTGAGCATTGACCTATGAACCAGGAGGTCCTGGTTCGATCCCCAGTGTGGAGCACACAGAAGGCAGCCAATCAATAAGTCTCTCTCATTATTGATGTTTCTCTTTTTTTCTCTCCCTTCTTTTCTGAAATCAATAAAATGCAGTAGGTCCTCAGGTTATGTAGGAGATCCATTCCTAGAACGCCACATAATGTGATTTTCACCATAGTTCGGAACCCACCTACATAGGCACCTACGTCATTCACATGGAGCAGTAATGAAGTGAAACAGTAAAAAGAAAGATATCAATTTAAAAGAAAGATATCAATTCCTGACCTTTACTTGTGGTAAATAAATAATAAAAAACATAAAGCACATATGTACATAAGTCAAAATGATGGAATTTTTTTTAAATAAATAAATGGGAGATGGCGAGGTAACCACAAAATGACTTATGTTGATTCTAATATAACCTGAGGACTGCATATATATTTAATGAAGCTGAGAGCAAGGTTGCAAAATCCTTTGATAAAACCTTGGAAATATCTAATGTTGTAACTCAGAAAGCCCTTCATTTAGAGAGTAGGGTTTCTAGGAAGCTTAAGGGTACTCTCCCTCAGTAATCAGAGCAGAAACCTTAAGTAGAAAAGGGCATATCTTAAATAGATTTATAGGTGTGGCCTTTTCATAACGTAGTAGACCCCAGTAAGATTCACAGGTAACCCACGAAATTGTTTGAGAATATTTGTTAGAGTCATTAGCAGTGTGGACCGATAGAAACAGAGATAGAACTAAAAGAAATGGGGTCTTTGGGCAGAAATTAGACGGGGGGAAAAAAAACTACGCAGCTGCAAGCCTAGAATACCTGACATGAATAAATAAGTTGACTCAGAAGGCAGAACCAAGAGCCTTAAAGGTAAGAGCCAAGGGACTTGGAACATCACTCCCAGGAAGCAGTAGGAATAAGTTCCAGTGAAGGCACTTCCAATATTTACTTAGCTGAATCACAGCGTTACTGTGGACCAGACTCCTGTGTTCCTCTTGTTTTCCACCCATTAAACAGGAATGTCTGTTCTGGTTATTGTGTTTCTACCCCACCATTGTATGTTTGGCTTAGGGTGTGGGGGGGCAGATAATCTTATCTCTTTAGTTCACAGGTCTTCAGATCTTAGATCTGTTCTGAGAAGCTGTGCTTAAGACACCACACCCAAAACACCTCATCCACATCTGAGCCTAGTTGAGATGCTAAGATTCTAGACTTTGAGATGATAGTTTATGGGCTGAGACTTTTGGTGGTTACTTATAACCTCTCTCATTGAGAGACAGAAGATGCACTTTAGAACTAGCCTCCAACATGCCCCCAAATAACCCCTGATTCCTGGTAATCATGTCCCTGTGTAAGTCTCCTCCCTGCTAGGTAGGGCTAATCTGTGTAACCAACGGTATATTAACAGAGTGACAATGTATAGCTTCTAACGAGGACATAAAAGATAGTGTGGCTTCTGCCTTGCTCTCTGTTGGATGACTCACCCTTAGGGGACTCTGATGTCCTGTCGAGTTATGAGAATACTCAAGCAGCCTTCAGAACAGCTCACGATGATAAGGAACTGAGCCAGCATGAACCTGGCGGCCATGTAAATGAGCCATCTTTGATGCAGATCTTCGTTCCCCAGCCAGGCTTTAGGAGATGGTTAGCCCTAACAGTGATTTTAACTGTAACCTCATGAGACACACTGAACCAAAACTACTCATCCAAGCTGCTCCCAAATTCTTTAGCCACAGAAATAGTGTAAGACAATAAATATTTGTTGTTTTCAGCCACTATGTATGGAGGGTAATTTTTTAATGCAGCAACAGATAACTAATACAGTGATTTACAACTTCAGTATGAGGCAATAGAATGAAATGACTATTTAAAAATGTTATGTGCTTTTTGACTGCATCATTTGAACAAAGGTTCTATATTAACTATGCTAATAATCCACTTCTAAACTTAAATCAGTTTAAGATATTGTATATAGTTTGAGTCATATACTTTAAAAGACATTGAGAGCTAAAGGGCTATCAGGTTAGTGAAGACTTGACAAATATAACACAAAGAGTGCATGAGAACAACTGGTGATGTTTAAGCTTGTGTAGACAAGGGTGACATGGCATTTGTACATGTGTTTAAAGAGCAAATGAAAGATGGAATAGATATATTCTGCATATTCTGTGTTCCTTCAAAGGGGAGAAAAAGAACAAAATGCTAATAAAAGTTATTAAAATGATTTATAAGACATAAAACAAAGAACAAAAAAGGTAAGCATAAATCATTTTGTCCACTGGGAATCATTTCATTATTACTATAATCGTATTGCATTCATTTCCCTTATGCGCCTTATGTGCAGGAGCACCATTTCTCTCCACTAACACCAGCAGCGAATATTTTAGCATCTGATTGCCACATCATTAGTCTTGGACTGATTTGTTTGGTGTGTCCAACAGGAAATATTTCGCTTTCGGGGAACAAGAAAAATAGGTTTATTTGTGTTATGCTTAATAATTTGTGAAGTTATTCAGTGTCTGGTAAGTTAATATTCAAGAAAAAATATTAATTTTTATTAAAATGTTTTATTTTATGTTAACGATTACTCATTTATTTCAGCCCTTTGTACTCAGCATGTCTCTGTCAAAATAAACCTACGTTTCTAAGAAAATTGAAGCTTTTGTTTCTTTTCGGCCCACATAAACTTAAACCTTGTTTATTTGGCCTTTGAGTTTGACATGATTGATCTAGAGCAGTGGTTCTCAACCTTCCTAAGGCCGTGACCCTTGCATACAGTTCCTCATGTGGTGGTGACCCCCAACCATGAAATTTTGCTACTGTTATGCATCGTGATGTAAATATCTGCATTTTCCGATGGTCTTAGGCGACCCCTTTGAAAGGGTCTTTCAACCCCCAAAGGGGTCGCGACCCACAGGTTGAGAACCACTGATCTAGAGGGTTCTTTATGTGCTATCTGTATAAGTGCTAAGCTTTCGATCAGCTAAGCAAAGTCATGTAATTGTGATGACAGAGTTGGAAAAAGAGCGGACAACTCCTAACTCTTAATTCTCAAGGAACTATTCATAATTTTGGGGTCTTTAAGAGATATATTATTTTTTCTTAAGTAATAAAAATAGCTCTAGCCACTTTGGCTCAGTGAATAGAGCATTGTCCTGTGGACTGAAGGGTCACAAGTTTGATTCTGGTCAAGGGCACATACCTGGGTTGCAGCCCTGGCCTTATTCAGGGGCATGCAGGAGGCAACCAATTGATGTGTCTCTCTCATATCAATGTTTCTCTCTGTCTCTCCCTCTCTCTTCTACTCTCTCTAAAAATCAATGGGAAAAAATATCCTCACGTGAGGATTAAAAATAAAAATGAATAAATAAATAATAAAAATAAAACTGCATATAAGATGAAGTGTTGTCCTCATCCTTAAAAATAACTTTGGAATTATTGTTAGGAGAGTATTTGCAATTATGAAAACAATATATCTGCAATACTTTATTTATTAGAAAATTTTGTATAATGCAATAATATTTCTTTAAACAGAAATGTGGAAAATAAAACCAGTCTTTTCCAATTGTCTTTAAAGTTATAAAATTATCTTTTTAAAAATTTAGCATCTATAAATGAATAATTTATGTAGAGCACATGTGAATGTTATGCAAACATTGATTTGTTTTCTATCATACTTTAAAAATGAAGATCCTGATAAGCATAATTATATTTTTGAAAATATTTTTGTTTTTCAAATTATGACAGTAATCGTAATTTTACTAGAATAATGTATATTAAAATACCAACCTTAAGTCTGAAGTAAACAGGTTTTTTTTTTGATGTTACACAGGCTCAGTGTTTTGAGCTCCTCCCCAAGAATGCAAAAGCCCATTCTTAAATTGTTTTCTTAGCAAAGTCTTATGTTTAAGAATTTTTCTTATCATTGCTCCTCCAGTCTAAGCTTCCTAAGTTATTTTTCTATCATCATTAATTTTATTTTATATTACCAGTGTAGATTAAGTAAAAATAGATATAAGGCAAAGTATTCATAAATACATCAACATTCAAAGAAAGATACTTGCCTTTCAAAATCTTAGTTAATATGCCAAGATTTTCAGATTAAAAGTTCAAAGTTCTTAAAGTCTTTGCTTTCTAATGGAGGAAGAATGTCTGCTTTTTTCACATCTTACAAAATATGTTCCCAGCCCATGAGCCTCCACCAGTCCCTGGGATCCACTGGGATTAACATTTATAAACTGCAAATACACAAAAAGCCAAGGGCCAAGGCTTTGCAAATAGGTAGAAATTTGTTTTCCTTGTGGTGGTAAAATGAGGTAATCTTAAGTATCATTAAGGAGAATGGAGAATACTAATTTTCAATGTATATTGCAATTAAATTCCAATTCCCTTAAAAACTGAACAGGTCTGGGTTTAGAATCTGGAAAATTTCTAAGATAGTATATTTCTGATCATGACAGTACCTACTTTTCATATTGGATGACTATTTATGTGTGATAATATTAAAGATGTTAAATACTGAAAAAATAATGTATTTAGTTTCTTTCTTAGAAAGACTGAGGGCTTTTAATTCTAAAACCACCACGTTTGAAAATATAGTTTTGAGAACATTACAACATTAAACAAGTAAAAGATTGCCAGAATGTCTTTTTAATACTGAGTACAATTTTTTTATTGTTATGTATTTACTTTCTATAATGGGCAGTAACCTCATATAATTTTAAAAGAAAATTAAAAATGCAGAATGAATGAAATTCTATTTTCTAAAGTGTATAAATTAAATGACAGTATCAAAATACCTCATTGTATTGGCATGTAGAATATTTATGAAAATTTAATATTCTTTTAAAGTCACAATTTAAAGTGTGTTTTACAATTTTGGCTTCAAAGAAAATTCATCTATCTTCAACAAAAGTTAGTCCTAATATATTTCACTTGTGGTTCTTCCTTTGTGGCTCTGATATTATACTTAAATTCATAGAATAACATTTGGAATGACAGCAACAGTGCAACAAAGGACATACAACTTTATATTTTAGAATATAATTTTATGAATAATATAGAATATATTATTATGGTTTATAAAAGACTATAGTTAATTCAGTACATTATAACACTGTAGAAATATATATTATGTTAAATAGTGTAATAGGAAAGAAGAGAGATTCAGTGTGGGATACTCTGACCATTACCAAGGATTCATAAGTCATCTATCCTCTTTAATCATTCTTAAGTGAAAACAAGATCAAAACCATTAATTCAATAGCACAAATATTCATATTGCATTCTTTTGAGAAGTGTTTTAGGGGAAAGTGTTTAGAGAATGCAGTTTAGAGGACATCTGGTCCACTCACACAAATAAATAGTATTAAATACTTGATTTAGAGCTGCCAGAATTGACAATTTATATTCTAAACATGTCTAATATCTGGAAGACTCTAAAACTTTTATTTAAATTCTGAGCTCCTATAATAGTTTTCCAATGATTAAAAAAATAGAAATGTCACTCTTTTAAGTAAAGGATTTGAGAAAGCTTTTAAAATACATAAAGAAACATAAGTAATTAAGTTATTAGAAAATTTTTAGTTTAAGAAGATCAATAAATTGTGAGCTAAGATGGATTTTTTTTTATCTTTGTATATTCAGATCCTAACAGTATCTAGCATCAGGTAGAAATTCAGTAAATAAGTATTGAATGAATTACTTCATAAATAAAATTGTCATTTAAAAACAGATAGCATCTTTGGTATTATTAAATTTGGGATTAATTCAATGAAAATAAAAACAGTTTGTTTTATTTTCAAAGGCCAAATCTATATTATTAAATACCAACTTTTAATAGGTGATCAAAATTTAACCCTTTGCAACAGCATGGATGGACCTGGAGAGCAATATGCTAAGTGAAATAAGCCAGTCAGAGAAAGATAAGTATCATGTGATTTCATTTATATGTGGAATTTAATAAACAAACTGAATAGAGAAAGACTCATACATAGTGAGCAAGCACACAGCTCTGGTGGTGGTGAGGGGAAGTGGGGGAGCTCAAAGGGATTGAATAAAAAAGAAAATAAAGGAGAGAGAACTCATGGACATGGCCAACGGTGTGGTGATTGCAGGAGTGGGACGATCGAAGTAGAGGAGGGCATTGAGGGGATACATGATGATGGAAAAAATAAAATTAAAAAGACTTAATAAAATTAGATAGCTTTGTATAAATACTATTTATTAATTCCATCTTAATTTTGCTTAAAAGTATTTTTCTGGCTAAATCCTAAATGTTAAATGTATCAGATAGGATGCAAATCTAAATGAATTGTTGAGGGTAAGTCACCAACAACTAAAAAATGTGTAGCAGAAATATGAATAGGTCTGCACATCTGCCACTTATGTTACTAACTGGGATAAGTATCTTCAATCAATTGAATCTGGAGTTTATTTGCATTTATTTCAGACACTTGGAATCTAGCTATTGTGACAGTGATTGTTGTTGAACTTTTAATGGGTTAAATGTTGTGCCAGCATTTCTTGTACTAAAAAGGCAAATGTGTGAAAGTTACAATAAAATGGAAATGCTGAGAGATGTCCAGCTTGAATATTCCTACTGTGGATATAATCTAGCTTGTGTTTTCAAGCTCTTTTCTTCTCAGATGCTTCAAGGAAAATTTTTCAACAAACCTTGAAATGATATTGCATCTTCCCTGAGACCTCTCTCATGAATTTCGCATATTTTTACTCTCAAATTATGTAGTCTGGGACTATTAAATGTACAGAGCTAAACAAAATAATACCAATTTACTAAAAAGAATTGCTCCCTCTAGTGAATTCACAATATTACTTCACTTTTTGGCACTGCTGCAGTGAATAATGTAATAAATGATATAAATGATGATGACTATTAGGTTGATGATCGTGGTCTGGCCTACTTTTGTGATATTACATTTTAATGTTTTCTGTGCTTGAAAAGGGAAGTTTCATAATGATTGATTAGAGCTGCTTGCTGGATATTTTAGAACTCTACATTAAAACCTTGCACTGAAAAAATTTATTGCTAAAACTCTTCAGGTTACTTTTGAAACTCATTTGGAACCAGGTTATTTTGAGGACTACGGCCATGTTAACATTAGCAAAGTTTAGTAAGGGAATTAAAGTAATTGTCCTAATAGTTGTTATGATGGGAATAAGTTTAACTGGAATCTAATTCTAAATGTGATGGCTGTCTTTGCTCTGGCTACCATATACCTCAGAAAAATTAAGAGATTATCAACCTTATTCCTCTCTTCCAGTCAGAATGCTTGTGCAACCAATGATACAGATCTAAAAATATTTCAAATTCTTTGGAGTTTTATTTAAATCATTATACCTGAATATAAAGTCAAATACTGGGATTGCCGCGAAAGGCAGAGCATTATTTCTCAATTAGTTAATGCAAACCTGGTCTTAAAATAATTCATTTTAAATCACAGGAAAGGGAAATTAAAATTGAGAAGTTGCATGGGTGATTGGATTTACACACCTGATTAGATTAAATATGGCAATAATCATGGGACAAAACACAACAGAATCTATCAGGAGATTCACTCTTTTTCAAAGCAGGGTTCCATTTTCTGTGAAATTTAAATTACCTGGGTAATTATTGCTATACTCAACCATTTGGCCTGAATAGGCAAAGCCTTTTTACAGTGTAATCTCAGTTAGCATAGCAGATGGCACCGGTTACCAATCTCATCAAGTTATTGCTTTCTCTGTCCTAATAATATTCGGGTAACTCCACCTTCCAAGTGCTCAGCAAATATTAATTCATCATTGCAGCACTCCTAGGAGGAGGTAGAACATTTTAATAAATAAAGTATAGTCTAGATTAAATTACTTGAAAGCACCCGTGAAAGACAAGCAGAGAAACTTAAAAAAAAAAAAAATCAAATGACTTTATTAATTATCTGAAAGAAGGTAATATTGTTTTAGGAGTCACTCTCCCTTGAAGTAATTTCAAGGAGGAACTCGTGGGAGTAAGGGGCCCATCACGGTTTAAAAATGTTTGGCTTCCACCCTCTTTTCTCAGGTGAAGGAACCATTAGTAGGATTTCCAAGGAGGCGGGACTAAAGTCCAGGCAAGGGACGAGCCTGCGGGCAGGTCCCGGCCGCCCGCCGCCCCGGGCACCCTGGGGGCAGCAGGGCGGGGATCCCGGGCCGGAGCCCACCCAGGTCCTCGTCGGGGTTCCGCTCCCCTGTCCCCTGTCCCAGGCTTCCTCCTTCCCCTCCGAGGCCGAGCGCGCCGTTTGCTGAGAAGCCTGAAGCTCTCCCTGGTCGTCCGGCTCCTGGGTGGAGGTGGATGGAGGTGGATGGGGCGCGCCGCGACCCGGGGGACCGGCCGGCGGCTGCTGGGGGTGGGGGTGAGGGTGAGGGTGGGCAGGGCTCCGGAGGGCGGAGGCGCGACCCCTGCCGGCCGCCCTGGAAGAAGCGGAGGCCACCCTCCGGGCTCCAGAGAAATGGGAAGGTGTTCCACCCCGGGAAGGCGCCTGAGGTTTGCGGTTTCACCATCACACACGTTTCCAATGGATGGAGCCTGGTTAGAAGTCCAGGGAGGCGAGGATCTGTGAAACGCTGCACGCCCTCTCTTAGGCAGTGACTCGGTTTGGAGAAACTTGAAAAATGTCAGCCCCTGGGCGCTCACCGAGCTTTCTGATGGATCCTGGAGACGCGTGTCGCGTGAGCAGCGTTTGCGCCCTAGCAGGAGAGCTGTCACTGTGGGCAAACCTTACACCCAGGAGCCCTCTCTGAGTTCTATTCACGGTAACCTTGGCGTCTTTGTAGCAATAACTGACGAGAAAGAATACTTTATTTTTTTTACTTATTCATTTTTCACTTCTTAAGTGGTTAGAAACCAAGGGTTTGAACGACTATACTAGAGTTCAGAGGAAGGATAAATGCAGGGGTGTAAATGAATAACGTATTTATTTGGTATATTCCAGTCTTTTTCTTGCTCTTTTGGAGAAAGAGGCCCCTTTTGAAAAGATGCAATGAGCTTCAGGTAAATTCACTGTTTCTTGGTCGGAGGAGATATTTCTATTTTCCTTAAAATATTTCCACTTTTGGTCACTCCTATGCAGAGGTAAAGTCCAAGGGATAGCTGGATTTCAGTTCCTCAAACCTATCTGTCTTCATTTAGGTTTTTGCCAGTTTTTTTTTTCTTATGATAAAATACTCATGTCATCTCCATGATTCAGAAAATAGCTTTTTCAGGTGATTGCCTATCTCTGTCCACAAAGAATTTTAGGTAGTTTTCAAAATTACACATATAAAAAAAAAAGCACAAATAAAATATAAGCATTACGAACACTCAAGCTGTGGGAAGGTTATGCATAATGGTTAAAATTGATTTGGCTCTGAATTTCCTTGAGTTCCTTGGATGAAATGTACTCTCTGCTCAGAGCAAATATAGCCACGAACTGTGTGATGCAGGGATATGCTCTGAGAAATGCATCATTAGGCAATTTCATCATTGTGCAAGACAACATAGAGTGCACTTATACAACCTAAATGGTATAACTTAAATTTGTGTACCTAATGGTACACCTGTAGAATGTATGGTGTAGCCTATTGCTCCCAGACTACAAATTGGTACAGCATGTTACTGTACTGAGTATGGTAGGCAACTATGACACCATGGTAAGTATCTAAACAAAGAAAAGGTAGTGTAAAAATATGGCATAAAAGATAAATGGTTCACCTGTATAGGGCCTTTTCCATGAACAGAACTTGCAGGACTGGAAGTTACTTTGGGTGAGTCATTTAGTGAGTGAGTGATGAGTGAATGCAAAGGCCTGGGATATTACTGTACACTACTATGGACGTTATAAACACTGTGCACTTAGACTACACTAAATTAATCAAACAACATGAGATTAGATCAAACACAAGAGATAATTATGCAATAAAGAGATATGGTAAATGAGGTACATGAGGCTGCATATATGTGCATAACATTACATTAATACTTTACAAATAAGCTTTTGTTGTTTTAAGTGGGAAGAGTACACTCTAAAATAACAATAAAGAATGTAGTAGCCCTGGTCAGATAGCTCAGTTAGTTAGAGTGTCCTTCTGATATGTCAAGGTTGCAGGTTCAATCCCCTATCAGGGCATGTATAAAAATTAACCAATGGATACATAAATAACTGGAACAATGAATCAATGTTTCTCTCTCTCTCTCTCATCAATAAAATAATTTTTTTAAATGTCATAAATGAATGGTGGTTACAAGAGGGAAAAGAGGGCGGGGGAGAGCAAGGTGGGTAAAGGGTGTCAAATACATTGTAATGGAAGGAAACTAGACTTATGTGAGGAGCACACAAATTATATCCATGTACACCTGAAAATTATATAATTATTGACGTATATATTTTTAAGAATCGTATAGTAAATCCATAAATTTATAATGTAGTCACATTATTATTAAATATTATGTACTGCATATACTTATATGTGCTATACTTTTATATGACTGGCAGCATAGTAGGTGTGTTTACTCCAGCATCACCACAAACATGTGAGTAATATGTTACACTATGACTTTAAGACAGTTAGGGCATCATTAGGCTAGGAAATACTCAGCTCCATTATGATCTTATGGGATTACCATCATATATGTAGTCATAATGGGGTGCATGATTATAGTAAAAAAATAAAAGGCATTTTGGTTTCTGTAAAGCCACTTTGTAAAATCCCTAACCTGCCACTAGAGGCTGCTCTTAATTCTTTTTTTAAATTGATTAACATTTTTTAAATAAAGCAAATAATTTTGCAGTATGGCACAAATGAAATCTTTCTAGAATTTAATAAACTTGGCATTCCAAGTAATTACTGTTATTTAGATTCTATGATTTCATGATTGCACAAAAGGAAGGAATGAGTTCAAATGGCCAGAAAGTAATCAGCTCTTGGTTTATTTTCTTTTGATGAATTTACAATGAAATATTTGCATGCTTCTCCCAAGGATGTTGTACCTTACTCCTGGCTAAAACATCCAGGTCAGAGCAAATTCAGGCACTTGTAGAGAGAGGCTGAATGATGCCATCCACAAATCCTCTCACTGCTGCAGGAAAAGGACTGGCAAACTTGTTGATATATTCTGCTTGAGCATTTTCCACATTCTCGTGCCCTTTAAAAATGATCTCCATAGAACCCTTTGCTCCCATGACTGCAATCTCTGCTGTGGGCCAGGTATAGTTGGTGCCACCACATAGGTGTTTGGAGCTCATGACATCATAGGCACCATCATAGGCCTTCCTGGTGCTGACTGTGACTTTGTGCACAGTTGCTTCAGCAAATGCGTAGAGAAGTTTGGCACCATGCTGGATGGTGCCCCTGTATTCCTGTGCTGTGCCAGGCAGAAAGCCAGGAACATCAACAAAGTGATGAATAGAATGTCATTTTGTTTGTTTGTTTTTCTTTTTTTTTAATTGTGTTACATGTATACATATCTCCCCATTGCTCCCCCTCCCTCCCATGCATACCCCAAACCCCCAGTGTCTATGTTCATTGGTTATGCTTATATGCATGGATACAAGTCCTTTGATTGATCTCTTATCTACCCCACCTCTCCTTAATCTTCCTGCTATAATTTGACAGTCTGTTTGATGCTATACTGCCTCTGTATCTATCCTTTTGTTCATCAGTTTACAATCTTCTTTATTATCCACAAATGAGTGAGATCATGTGGTGCTTCTCCTTCATTGACTGGCTTATTTCACTAAGCATAAGGCTCTCCAGTTCCATCCAGGTTGCTGCAAATGGTAAGAATTCCTTCTTTTTAATGGCAGCATAGAATTCCATTGTGTAGATATACCACAGTTTTCTGATCCATTCATCTGCTGACGGCCACCTAGGCTGTTTCCAAATTGTAGCTATTGTAAATTGTGCTGCTATGAACATAGGGGTGCATAAATCCTTTCTGATTGGTGTTTGTAATTTATTAGGATAAATTCCTAAGAGTGGGATTACAGGGTCAAATGGGAGATCCATTTTTAGTTTTTTGAGGATGTTTGTTTTTCTTTTAAAATATATTTTTTATTGATTTCAGAAAGGAAGGGACAGAGCACGAGATAAACATCAATGATGAGAGAGAACCATTGCATGGCCTCCCTCCCCCTCACACACACATACTGGGGATCGAGCCCACAAGCTAGGCATGTGCCCTGACTGGGAATCAAACTGTGACCTTCTGGTTCATAGGTCAATGCTCAACCACTGAGTCACGCCAACCAGGCCTGGAATATTGAATGCATCACAGAATCGGACAAAATGAGCCACTTTCACAGAAGAATTACTAACCAAGCCATCTTAGGTTGGTTGCCAACAATTCCAACCATCCTCCTATTCCTTCTTGCAAAACCAGTAATGATATTCTTGGCAGAATTGGGCACGATCTCAAAAAATTCTCTCTCATCAACAGAATGTATGATGTCCACCATGTGGAAGGCTGTGGTAGGTTCCAAAGGGACAATTGTGTTGAGCTCAGGATCAGACAGTCACTGGGATCATGGCACTCCTGGATGGAAACCGAGTTCTGGCTATTGAGGGGCAGGTCATTAAAGAACTCGGGGAGATTGCACAGGGTGTCCCCATCATTTTCAAAAGCTCTGTGAGTACACCTGACATGGTGGTGTGGGTGTTGGCACCACCAAGTTCCTCCAGGCTAATGTCTTCGCTGGTGACAGACTTCACAACATCAGGGCCAGTGAATGACAGGTAGGAGGTATCCTTTGCCATGGACATGAAGCATGTTAGGGCTGGGGAGTAGACAACGCCGCCAGCATGTGGGCCCATGATGCGGGAAATCGGAGGGGTGACTCCCAATACCATGACATTCCTCAGAAAGATGTCTGTGCAGTCAACCAAAGACTACTCCTTGGAACCGGGCTCCCCCAGAGTCATTCAGTCCAATCCCTGGATCCCCGAGTCATGGCCTGATCCATGATTCTGCAGGTCTTTTGGACATGTGCTCCTGACAGACTGCCTCCCGAAACGGTAAAACCCTGGCTGAAGGCCTACACCAATCTTCTGTTGACTTGGCCCTGTGTAGTGACAAGATTGTCTCCAGGAAACTTATTCTCATCTGCAACCATTCCCCAATCTGCACGTCTGTGTTCCACCAACATGTCGCTCTCAACAAAACTGTCAGGGTCCAGCAAGGGATGACCTGCTCTCGGGCTATTAGCTCTCCTCGAAGGAGCGGCGCATCCATGCGGTGCTGGCCCTCTGTGCCCGCAGCGATGGATGGAGACTGAAGACCGGCTAGCCACAGCCCGCACACCGAGATCCCTCGCCCCAGCGCACAGCCTTGCTCCAGCCACCGGCCCCACCCGAGTTGTCTCTGCCATGTTTCTGCTCTTAATTCTTTTTTAAAAATATGTATTTATTATTATTTTTAAATATATTTGTATTTATTTCAGAGAAGAAGGGAGATGGGGAGATAGAAACATCCATGATGAGAGAAGATCAGTCACCAGCTGCCTCCTCCACACCCCACACCAGGGATTGAGACTGCAAACGGGCATGTGCTCTGGCCAAGAATCGAACAGTGACCTCCTGGCTCATAGGCAGATGCTTAACCACTGAGCCATACCAGCTGGGCTGCTCTTAATTCTTAATACGTGAAGGCCAATCTAGTGAAAGAGCTTTTTCCATAGTCAATAAGGAGCTGGAAATTGCTTTGGAAATTGCTTTGCTTTGCTATTTACATTGTGATTTCCCCCCCTCCATTTCTTTATTTTATTTTTTATTTTTTTAAATATATTTTATTGAATTTGTTACTGAGAGGAAGGAAGATAGATAGAGAAATAGAAACATCGATGGGAGAGAAACATCGATCAGCTGCCTCTTGCACACCTCCTACTGGGGATGTGCCCAAAACCAAGGTACATGCCCTTGACCGGAATTGAACCTGGGACCCTTCAGTCTGCAGTCCGATGCTCTATCCATTGAGCCAAACTGGTTAGGGCCATTTCTTTATTTTAAATTATTATTTTCGGTTTATATCAATTCTGTTTTATGTTTTATTGATGGTATCTAAATAGAAGATGAAGGCACATTTAGTTATGACTTATGCTTTTGTATTTCAGCACTGGATGTAAGCCTGGGGTGGTTTTCATTGTTGTTATCGAGTTTTTCTCTTTTCTTTCTTTCTTTCTTTCTTCCTTCCTTCCTTCCTTCCTTCCTTCCTTCCTTCCTTCCTTCCTTCCTTCCCTCCTTCCTTCCTTTTTTTGCAGTTAGAAAGAAAATCTACTTTTAATTACTATTTATTAAGGCACAATTTGTGACCAAAATGCAGTGTCCATCACTTTTCTATTCATTATAGTGAACTAAATTTTTTTTCTTTTATCCACATTCTCTTGAATAAAACAAGGGATATTCAAAAAGGACTTTTCAAATGGCACAATATAATTATATCTCAAATAAGTAAACACTGACTAAAGAGGGGAGCTGTACTCCACCTTGTTGAAGGTAGAGTACCTGCATCAACTGTGTGGACTTCTGCACAAGAGACTTATAGACTTACTCCCATTTGTTAATTTACTTAACCATCTATTTATTTTTTTAAATTTTATTTTATTGTTTAAAGTATTACAAATAGTAGTACATATGTCTCCTTTTTTTCTCATTGACCTTCCCCTGGCCTCCTCTTCCTCCTCCCACCCCCTGGACCCTCCTCCTCCCGCCACATGCCCTCACCACTCCCCTTCCCCAGTGTCTTGTGTCCATGCATGCATACAAGTCCTCCGGTTGATCTCTTATCTCTCCCCCACCCCAACCCTCCCAGCGTTCCCACCATAGTTTGACAGTCTGTTTGATGCTTCATGCCTCTGTATCTATCTTTTTGTTCATCAGTTTATAATGTTCTTTATTATACATAAGTGAGTGCAATCATGAGGTATTTTTCTTTCACTGACTAGCTTATTTCACTTAGCATAATGCTCTCCAGGTCCATCCAGTTTGCTGCAAATGGTAGAATTCCTTCTTTTTTTACAGCAGTATAGTATTCCATTGTGTAGATGTTCCACAGTTTTCTAATCCATTCATCTGCTCTTAGGCCGTTTCCAAATCTTAGCTATTATAAATTGCATTGCTATGAATATAGGGGTACATATATCCTTTCTAATTGGTGTTTTTGTTTTCTTTGTATATATTCCTAGAAATGGGATCACTGGGTCAAATGGCAGTTCCATTTTTAATTTTGTGAGGAAACACCATACTGTTTCCCACAGTGGCTGCACCAGTTTGCATTCCTACCAGCAATACACAAGGGTTCTTTTTTTCTCTGAATCTTTGCCAGCAGTTGTCATTTGTTGATTTGTTGATAATAGCCATTCTGACAGGTGTGAAATGGTACCTCATTGTTGTTTTGATTTGCATCTCTTGGATGATTTGACTTTGAGCATGTTTTCATATGTCTCTTAGCTTTCTGAATGTTTTCTTTCAAAAAGTGTCTATAAAGGTCCTTTGCCCATTTTTTTAATTGGATTGTTTCTCTTCCTTTTGTTAGGTTGTATGAGTTCCCTGTAAATGTTGGGGATTAAACCCTTATCGGAGATAACATTGGCAAATATATTCTCCCATGCAAGGGGCTTTCTTGTTTTGTTGATGGTTTCTTTTGCTGTGCAGAAGATTTTTATTTTGATGTAGTCTCATTTGTTTATTTTCTCTTTAGTTTCCATTGCCCTAGGAGCTGTATCATTAAAGATATTGCTATTATAAATATCTGCTATTTTGCTGCCTATGGTTTTTTCTAAGATTTTTATGGTTTCCCATCTTATCCATTTTGAATTTATTTTTGTGTATGGTATAAGTTGTTGGTACAGTTTCATTTTTTTGCAAGTATATGTCCAGTTTTCCCAACATCATTTAGTGAAGATACTGTCTTGTCTCTATTGTCAAATATTAATTGAGCATACTGACTTGTGTCTATTTCTGGGTTCTTTGTTCTGTTACACTGCTCTATATGTCTGTTCTGATGCCAGTAACAGGCAGTTTTGAAAACAGTGGCTTTGTAGTATAGCTTGATATTTGGTATTGTGATGCTTTCAACATTGTTCTTTTTTCTCAAGATTGCTGCAGCTATTCGGGGTCTTTTTTATTACAGATGAATTTTTGGAGAATTTGTTCTAGGTCTTTGAAGTATGCTGTTGGTATTTTAGTGGGGATTGCATTGAATTTATAGATTCCTTTGGGTGATATGGACATTTTAATAATGTTGGTTATACTAATCCATGAACATGGTATATTCTTCCATTTGTTCATGTCTTCTTCTATCTCTTTTTATTTTTTAACATCCTGAAATTTTCGGAGTATAGGTTCTTTGTCTCCTTGGTTAAGTTTATTCCTAGGGATATTAATTTTTTTGTTGTTGCAATGGTAAATGGGATTGCTATTTTAATTTCTCTTTCTGTGAGTTCATTATTGGTGTATAGATTAATCATCTATTTAGATCAGTGTGACTCGTGGAAATTTTTTAATACTTGGGTTATAATTCAGCACTCCCTTCTTTATCACAGCAGTCCTGCTTTGGCCATTGGAGTTCTTTCTGTTGGCTCCTGTGTCCCTCTGACCTCCATAATTGTGAGGTTTTGTTTTGGTTCTCAGCACTTCCTTACTTTCTGACACCATAAGATGCTCCAGGCTCATTTTGAATATTTGCAGCCCCAGTCTAGAATCAGTCATTTTCCCAGAGAGCCCTGGTTTAGTTTATTGGAGAATAGTTTTAGAAACCAACATATGGGTGCTAAATATGCTCAATACTACTTGGGTGTTATTGCTTCTAGTTTTTTGTCAACTGATAGAGCAAGGAAGTATATGTGTGCACATTGATCTGTATACACATACCTATAAGTATCTCTATATAAAACCATCTGTGGTTATATTAAAATATACATGCATCCACAATGATGTCTCAAACTTTACTCTGTCACCACAGAGATTTTTCTAGCTTTCCTTCCTTGCTTATCTCTAACCTTCCATCAAATAGTGAAAAACCTGGCTTCCCCCACCCGCCATCCATGTGCTTGATTATTCAATTCTACCACACATATGTAGCAGTGTTAGAATTGTTAACCATAACTCTTCTGAGGAAAAACTACATCAACTAAAGGACTGTGCTTATGTATTGTTTATTCTGCTCTTATAGACTCCACTAATTTTCAGTTACAGAGGTCAGTTTTTCCTATAGTCCATTCAGTGATGTTGTAAATTGTTTTAGTCACATTCTGTATTCTGGATATGTTGTATCGTAAATCAGCGAGTGAGCTACAAGACACCTTAATGAGCCAATTAATTAGGAGTCGTTTATTGTACTCGGCCCAGAGGGAGGTGTTTCTTCCAAATTTCTGAGTGAAGTCACACGGGAAGTTTCCTGTATTTATACCTTTTGAGCTTCTCTGTCTGCAGATTTTATAAAAAGCTCTGTGTGGATTATTGTTATAGTCAATTGTAACCTTGAATACATAATGAGTTAGTACTTGGCATAAGAATATGGAAATTATTATCAGATTTAGTCTATATTAGTCTATTACATTGAATGGCTAGCTTGCAAGGTCAGACAGTTAAGTTTATCTTTTTCTACTAGTCAAACTAAAGACAAAGTCATTTTATAGAATAAGAGACTGTCTTAAAGTGACAGAGCTTACAATGACAGAGTTTACAGGACAAGGGACTATCTAACAATAGAGAATTTCAAACAGCAATTTTTATACAAGATAGAGGTTACTATGCTTCAGATACTCTAACACCTTAAATTATTTTTTTCTAATTTGCACATGTTAATGTTTATTCTTTGTGCTGTAAAATTTTATGGGTTTTGACAAATGCAAGAGACTAAACTTTACATATAGAGTTTGAAGACACCCTATATACCTTGTTTCCCCGAAAATAAGACAGTGTCTTATATTAATTTTTGCTCCCAAAGATGTGTTAGGTCTTATTTTCAGGGGAAGTTTCATTTTTCCATGAAGAAGAATACAGTACACATTTATTGTTGAACAACAACAACAAAAAAGGAAATTTATTACCTGTATACAGTATGGTAGTAGTTGTCATCACAAACCAGCTCACTGATTGGCCGCAGTGCAGCCAAAGCTGTTCAGGTAGTACAAGGTCTCTTTAAATCAGGAGTCAGCTGCCTTACGGTAGCTTTGGGGGCTTTATAGGCTGGGGAGGTCTTATGTTCAGAGGAGGCCTTATTATCGGGGAGATCTTATTTTTGGGGGGATACCTTATATTACAGTGAGAGACAAAACTGGAAGTAGGTCTTATTTTCAGGGGATGTCTTACTTTTGGGAAAACGGGGTATATAGCATTTAAAGTCATGCAGGCTTATGCTGGAAACCAAACATTGTCTTGCTAATAGAAAGATGTGGACAGGAGACCAGAAGGCTGGTCAACCTTAATTGTTCTGAAAGGTCAGAACTAATCACTCACTGTTTAGTTGAAACATTGCTAGCTGAAGCAGCCTCTACCTGTTTGTTTCATGTAAATTTCTATTCTTGTAATTTCCTACCTAACTGTCATGGGTGTATCCCATACTCTTAATAAAAGGGAGAAAAAGGCCAGAACAGAGGGTAGTCTTCTCACTAGAGGAAGGCTCCCACCTGGCCCCCCAATATCACCAAATTAATACTTTTCTAGTCTCTCTTTTCATTTGCATGTGGCCTCCTCCAGAACCCGACCCTGAACGAGAACCCTGAACCATGCAGGACATGAAAGAGGTTCCCACAGGCTTACCCTAAACAGTTTGGCTCAGTGGATAGAGCAGAGCCTGCAGACTCAAGGGTTCTGGGTTTGATTCCGGTCAAGGGCATGTACCTTGGCTGCAGGCACATACCCAGTGCAGAGTGTGCAGGAGACAGCTGATTGATGTTTCTCTCTCATTGATGTTTCTAACTCTCTATCCCTCTCCCTTCCTCTCAGTAAAAAAAATCAATAAAAAATATATATTTTTAAAAAGTCATGCAGGCTTGGAGCCCTGGGCATAATAGGTGGAATGAAAAACAAGAATACAAATCCTGGGACCCATCAATATTTAATGGTCAGGTGAAGGAATTGAAACCAGTAAAAGAGAATGAGGAAGAGTAGTTAGAGATGTATGAGAGACAGCTCTAAAGAAGCCAGGGAGGAGAATGTCAAGGAAAGAGTTAAAGGTTGAGTTGTGTTCTCTCTCCCAAATTCATATACTGAAATCCTACCCCCTACCCCTATTCCTCAGGATGTGACCTGATTTAGAGATAGTCTTTACAGAGATAATCAAATTCTAGGGAGATCGTTAAGGTGGGCCCTGATCTAATATGACTAGTGTCTTTATAAAAAGGGGAAATTTGGACACAGACACATACAGGCAGAGTGCCACGTGAACGAGGATAGCTGTCTACATCATGGATAGAGAGCTGAACCAGATCCTTCTTCCTCAGCCCTCAGAAGGAAATAGCTTTGCAGACACCATGATTCAGCTGTCTAGCCTTCACAACTGTGAGACAATACATTCCTATTGTGTAAGCGACACTGTTTGTAATACTTTATTATGACAGTGTTCACATACAAATACTGAAGGAGGATCAGTTATCTTGGTTAATGACCATTCAGTTAAGAGAAGACTTAATGATGAATAGATCAATGGTGTTTTAGCAAGAATGATTTCAGATGCAGAATTGAGGAGTAAAGGCTAGGTGACCAAGTGAAGACTAATCATAGATTTTGCTTTAAATAAATTTGGTGATGCAAGGAAGAAAGGCAGTTTGCTAAGGCTCTCATCACTTGAGATTGCCTGCATAATTGTACTGGATTCTGTAGCTATTTCTGTCCACCTTGCATTAAAAATATCAAGTTAGTATTTCAAAGTCTTTGTTTTCAGTGTATTATTTCTCTATTCAAAGATTTTAGTAGTTCTTTTATGACTTTGCTAAATTAAATTTGCTCTGTGGAGCACAGGGTGCCGGATAATGAGTTGCAGTTCAACAACAGACCAGAAGAGAAATTGAAATAGAAAACGTTGTTACTCACAGAGGTACACCACAAGCTTTGAGGGGCCAAGAGGGGAGATCAAGGTAAAGACAGAGAGAGGCAACACCTGGTTGCTCTGTTAGGTTTGTTAGGATCCTGGGCTAAGGTGGAATTAGCCAATTCAAACTCAAAGGGCAGGGTTTAGGTAAGCCCCACAGGGGTCTTGTCTAAGGGGCACACAAGGTGAAAGTTCTGGGAGGCAGGGGAGACTGTTGATCACAAGGCTTTGGGGAAGACACATTGGGAACTGGCATTTTCCTGTGACTCTGCAGGCTGTCGTCTAGGATGTGCACTTGCATGAGGGAGCTAGTGTCAGATTAAAGCTCCCACAGGCCATTCGGTCAAACCTAATGGAGGTCGAGGCAGAAATATAATGGAGTAACTAACTTAGCTAAGCACTCTAGACACTTTTCTTAAGTAAAGGCTAAACCCTCAGGTTAATTTTCAAGCTTTCACATAATCTGGACCCTCCTATATAAGTTCAGGTTTGCTTTTCACCATTGCGATCCTATGTTCTGACCCTGGTTCTCACTGGCTCAGGAGGAGGTTCATTTGTTTTTCACCCGGCTCTGGAGGATCAATGATTGATTGCCTTTGTTTGGATGATAATGGCTTTTACATTGATCTCAGTAACTCGGGCGGTTATTTATTTTTTATCTCTCCATTTTAAAGTGGAGAAAAAAATTGTTCATGCAAATATTGGAAGACAAATTAGAAGATTTCTTCCCTTCATATGTTGATATGTGATAAAATTTTAAGTCTCTTATCTTTCACTCTTTTTCAGCTAAAGAGCTCCCTTTCTCCTTTCTTCTTCCTTCCCTTTTTCTTACTTCTTTTCTTCCCTAATTTTTTCCTTCCTTTCTTCTATCTAATAATAATTGTTGATCCTTTAAATTAGCCTTGACAATTTATTTTCCATAACATTCTACCCTAGCTACATAACTTGGGAAGAGGGGGAAAATGTGAAGGAATGTTGTATTGGAGCTCTTTTCATTGAACGTAAGAGAAACTCAATTTAAACTAATTTAAATGTAGAGAAGATTTATAGGTTCATGTATTTCAAAGATCTAGTGTATTTCAAAGGCAGCTAGATTCATGGGCTCAAATAATGTAGTCCGGTCTCTATGCTTCCTCTCTTAACTCTGCTTATTTCTACTTGGCTTCTCCATGTGGAGAAATCAGACACAAGGATCTACTAGCTTAGCAACCCCATAGAAAGAGACCTTCTCTTCTTTAATACCCATGTGTTAGAATCCAAGAACACATTAATTTGTTCTGTTTGGATTGAGTGATCACTAGAGCTTCCCACTGTGCTCCTGGGGAAGGGGATGGGTATGTGGTGGGAAGGATGGAAGGTGGAGAAATGAAGCATTGTGACTTCTAATCCAGTCACTATCCCATGGAGTCCTGATGAAGAAAAATTTAACTTAAGAACTCATTCATCTTTGAATGAAAATGTAAGGATCTTTCATTTTTATATATATTGTTGATTTTAGAAAGGAAGGGGGAGAGAGAAACATCAATGATGAAAGAGAATCATTAATTAGCTATCTCCTGCATGTTCCCTACTGGGGATAGAGCCTACAACCCAGGCATGTGGCCTGACTGGGAATTGAACTATGACCTCCTGGTTCATAGGTTGAGGCTCAACCGTAGAGCCACAACAGGCGAGCTGTAAGGATTTTTTGAATTAAGAAGGCAAATTCTTGCTGAAACCAGTTTGGCTCAGTGGATAGAGCATCTGCCTGTGGACTAAAAGATCCCAGGTTCAATTCCAGTCAAGGGCATGTACCTTGGTTGCAGGCATATCCCCAGTGGGGGATGTGCAGGAGGCATCTGATCGATGTTTCTCTCTCATCAATGTTTCTAACTCTCTGTCCCTCTCCCTTCCTCTCTGTAAAAAAATCAATAAAAATTACATTAAAAAAAGGAAGGCAAATTCTTGGATCTGAAAGTAGAAACAATTTTAAAGGGACACATTTCTGCATCTTGGCAAAAAGAAAATTGTCACCATCTATTGCAGAGGACATGAGCCTTCACATGAGCCAGCACCACTGTGTGATTTTTGTTTACTGAGGCTTCCAAGAAGGAAGACAACTCTTTCATAGCTTTATTGAGATACAAGTCACACATCTTAAAACTCACCCTTTAAAGTATTGCAGTACAGTGTTGTTGTTTTGTATATTTATAGGGTTGTGAAACCATCACCATGATCTAATATTAGAATGTTTTCATCACCTCAAAAAGACAGCACTAGCAGTCACTGTACACATCCCTTCCACAAGCCCCTGGCAACCACTTACCCGCTTTCTATCGCTATATATTTGCCTATTCAGGACATTTCATATCCACCTGAGTATATTTTTCTTTCGTTTCTTTTTTTAAAATATATTTTTATTGATTTCAGAGAGAAAGGGAGAGGGAGAGATAGAAACATCAATGATGAGAGAGAATCAATGATTGGCTGCTTCCCACATGCTCCACATTCGGATTAAGCCTGAAACATGGGGATGTGCCCTTGACTGGAATTGAATCTGGGAGCCTTAAGTCTGCAGGATGATACTCTATCCACTGAGCTAAACCAGCTAGAGCACTTGAGTATATTTTTCCATTGCCTTTTAGAGAAAATGGAAGGGAGAGGAGAGAGAAGGAAAGAGAGAGAGAGAGGAAAAGAGAGAGAGAGACATTGACTGCTTGCTTCTTGCATGAGCCCTGACTGGTACTGGGATAGGAACTGCAACCCAGGTATATACCCTTGACTGAGAATTGAACCCAATACCCCTTGGTGTTTGGCAGATGTTCTAACCACTTAGCAGCACTGTCCAGGGCTACATTTAACACTTGAGGGAATGGGGAGGTCAACTTTGAAGGTTTATTGGTGGTACAGTCTACTGCGCCCCGTATTCCAACACAAAAGGGAACACAATGCTCCAGCTCCCTTTCCTTCACTGCAGGAAATAACATGTTCCAAATGTTGTCTGCCATAACTCCTTCCATATTCTAAATATTGTCAGGTCCTGAGTGAACTCTCTGAAGGTCAGTCCAATCCTTCAGTCTGTTCCAAACAAAGAATCCAGCTTGCAGCTTTTTCTGTGCTCAGGACAATGGGCAGGAAAGGAGCCCTGGGGAAATATATATATTTAAGGCTAAGCGACTATCTCACCAATAGCTATGACATGCACTGTCCACCAGAGGTGTTGAGCTGCATTGACTTGGCAGTGGTGGTTCTCAGGTGATACATCTTGGAACCAGAGAGGAGGGAGCCCAGTTCCAGGGTGTGTTACCCAAGAACTGCACTCTCTCAATCCAGTACCCCTAGGAGGATGTTGGAGAGCCCGTTTCAGCCTGATCCCCACAGGCCAGCCCAAGGGACCCTATCTGCCAGAGGGACCCGCTCACTCTGCAGATGTCCTTGGAGCCACGGTGCCCCAGGTGCGGCCAGTGGAGGCACCACGAGAGGTTGGCTCCAAGGCGTGTCTGGTAATCTTGCCCAGTCCTCCCTTGTCAGCCACTTTCTAATTAATTTCAATGTGCACAAAGCCATGCACCGGGTCACTAGTAAAGCTATGAAGCACAACAAAATCTGTAGTTTCACTTGTATCCTCTACGGGCCAGTTAAGAAAGTACACTAGATATTCCAAGCAGAAAAGGCAATGTCTAGAGAATTAGGGAAATATTCAGGGAATTAGACACTTACATATCGTTGAAAGGTCTGGAGAAATATAAGTTCCAGGGTCAGTGCCACGCTTCTGGTTTCAAGGCTGCATATCATCATTTTTCTGACCCAGAAATCAGAAACACCTCATGTTATCCAGGAGCGAGGAGACTATTGGTGTCACATCAGAGCACCCTGCACCACCGATGGTGGCTATTCAAGAACACAGAATTCAGAGGCTGCCAGCGCATGTCTACCCCAGAGACTGCTTCCCCCTGCTCTGTCCTTGAAAGTGTTCTCGTGTTATCCTTCTCTTGTTTCCTTCCAAATCTCACACAAGTGCATAACATTGGCAAAACATAGATCCAGCCTGGCAGGACAGGAGGACAGGCACATAGTGATAAAAATGGTGGTCCTCTGACAGTAGACAATCTTTTTTTTTCAAAAATATATTTTATTGATTTTTTTATAGAGAGGGAGAAGGAGAGTTAGAAACACCGATGAGAGAGAAACATTGATCAACTGCCTCTTGCACACCCCCTTCTGTGGATGTGCCCACAACCAAGGTACATGCCCTTGACTGGAATCGAACCTGGGACCTTTCAGTCCGCAAGCCGATGCTCTATCCACTGAGCCAAACCGATTTTGGCAATAGACAATAACTTGCATCTCTTTAAATCTATCTAAATTGTCAACAGATCATAAATATTTCATTTATATAGGTGGCAAATAGGAATATTTACAGACTCTCCAGTGGAGTATCAAGACAAACTGTTGTCAGTTGCTGGAGTTAGTCACTGCCTTTCTGCACTCTCCTGGCCCCATTTGTCTCATCCTACTCCGTTACTTCCCTGACTCAATTTTTCCAATGTTTCTTCCTGTTGTCTTCTAAATTTATTCCTAAATCTAGAACAACCAGTACCTAAAACAAGGCTTGAAATATAACAGATATTTTATACATTTCAGTTATGTGAATGAGTACCTTATCCAGTATTCTCTTCATTATCTTTCTTTTCACCAAGCTTCTTTCTCTCTCACTGGTTCTTCTGTTGTTTGTTTAAATATGTTTTTTTTATATTAATTTTAGAGAGGAAGGGAGAAGGAGAGAGGGACAGAAACCTCAATGATGAAAGAGAATCATTGATCTGCTGCTTTCTGCACACCCCCTACTGGGGATTGAGTCCGCAACCTGGGCATGTGCCCCTGACGGGAATCGAACCCAAGAACCCTCAGTCCGCAAGCTGACACTTTATCCACTGAGCCAACCCAGCTAGGGCTGCTTCTTCTGTTAATATAACTCCAGGCAGTCTCGGTCAATGTGGCCCAGTGGCTGAGCGCCTACTCCTGAGCCAGGAGGCCACAGTTTGATTTCTGGTTAGGGCACATGCCAGGGTTGCAGGCTCAATTCCCAGTAGGAGGCATGCACGAGGCAGCTGATCAATGATTCTCTCTCATCATTAATGTTTCTTTCTCTCCTTCTTCTTTTCTCCTTGAAATCATAAAAAATGTATTTTGAAAAGAATAAAAAAGAATTGCTCTCAGTCAGCAGCCTTCTCCTTGCCTGTCATGTAGCGTGGCTACATAATGCCTGCAGCATTTAGTCACAAGTTTAAGATTGGGCAGTGACTTTCAGCTGGTGTGATTTGGCATCCTAGATCTAGATGACATTAAGCCATGTCTGGAGACATTTTTGGTTGGGGGAGGTGCTAGTGGCAGCTAGAGGATAGAGGCCAGGGATGTGGAAGGGCAATCCTCCTCCATGTGCAGGCTTGCCCTCCACAACGAAGAATTAACAGGCCCCAACAGTCAATGGCAAGAAATCCTTATTTAGAGTATGGAAGAAGGAGGAGGGAAGGGAGGAAAAAATATGGATGCAAAAGGAGAGGAGTAAAGATGAGATCCAACAGGGATCGGCAAGCTTTTTCTGTAAAAAGACCCAGAGGGTAAATACTTTAGGCTGTGACCACTCAGCACTGCTGTTGAGCAGGAAACTAGCCAGGGGCAATACATAAATGAATGCGTGTGGCTGTGTTCCAATAAACGTGGAGGACACTGACATTTGAATTTCGTATAATTTTCACATGCTATGAACTATTATTTTTCTCTTGATTGTGTTTCAACCATTTTAAAATGTAAAAATGATTTTTAGATTGCAGGTCTTACCAAGATAAACATGCACAGTTTGCTAACCCCTGGTAGAGGAAGGAGGAGTAAGAACTGGAATTGAATAATTCTGGTAATTATATATCCCGCAGGTGAGGCTAGATGATGCTGAGGTACCAGGCAACCTCGAGTTCAGTGAGTTGCAACGACAAAGGTATGTCTCCCTGGCATGTGCGTGCACTGCGCTGGTGAAATTCTATTCTACGCTGTTTTCATTCTGAATTCAGGCTAAAGGAGCAGCCTCTATCTGGAGCACTGCTGGATCGTGTGGCAGAAGGAAAATGTAGAACATGGCAAGCTAGGTGCTGGCTCTGAACTTTCCTGCCTGAAATCGACATATTTCACTTTCACTCCTATTTCACTAGCCAGAGCACGTTACATACCCATGCTGGCCTTCCACCAGTTCCTCGTGAGTGGAGTGATGATTTGTGAACAATAACGATCTGACACCGTTAGGCTTCTCCTAAGTGCCTGCAGTTGCTAAGGCTTGGTTATTCCTGAACCAAGTTTATGATATCCTCCAAACTAGTGTCTGAAGTGAGGGCTGGGGGACATCATAATGGTAACAATAACAACATCTGTCAAAAGTTCAGAAACAGCTGGAGTATAACCAATGAACCACCAAAGTAGTAATTAGTAAAAATGTATTGTGCACACGCCAAAAAGTTAGTTGAAGAACTGGGAGCACTCACACCCAAACATGGAATGAGGTTTAGGGCTTTACTGTTATAAAGCAGCTTATTCAGTGAGGGACAGTGTCTATTTTTCAGAGTGATAGGTTATTGAGGATTTTCTTACATGGTAGGGAATTGGTTAGTGGTTACCTCTGATCAACCTTGGGAATCACTGTTTAGTTTATGATTCCCAGAGGTATAAACAAGAAACGACCCAGGTCAAGTTAGTCTTGAAAACAAAGGTAAATTAAGCTTTGTTTATATGACTAACCTGGCTTCGTCTGCTCAGGGAGTTTTCAAGGCTGGCCTCTGTTTTTTATGTTAACACATCTAATGTTCATTGAATGGTTGTTTTTTCCTGCATGCATCCCTCCATGCATTTTTGCATTTAATTCTCAGAGTAACTCATTGAGGTAGTTATTATTTCTATCCCCACTTTATAGATGAGGAAACGGAATGAAGAGATTAAGGGCACTGGACTGCCAAATAGCGAAATTCAAATCCAGATCACTCTCATTTTACTTTTTAAATATGTTTTTATTGATTTCAGAGAGGAAGGGAGAGCGAGAGAAACATCAATGATGAGAGAGAATCATTGATTGGCTGCCTCCTGCATGTCCCCAAATGGGGATTAAGCCCACAACCCAAGCATGTGCCCTTGACTGGAATTGAACCTGGGACCCTTCAGTCCACAGTCTGATGCTCTATCCACTGAGCCAAACCAGCTAGGGCAATCACTCTCATTTAAATGTGTGTGTTTCTACTCTAACATAGTGGTTACAAACATAGGCTCTGGTGATAAACTCCCTATGTTCAAATCCCAGCTGGTGCCAGTGACTACTTTTATGACTTGGGCAAGTTCTGTAACTTCTCTCTGTTTCTGCATCTATAAATTAGAGATAGTAACAATACTACCTCATGGTTTTTTTTGTAAAGTTTAAATATAAAAATTAATACATTTGGAGTGCTAGGGTTTAAAACAGAACCTGGTAAATTAAAAATAGTGCTTGTGCCCTGGCTGGTTTGCTCAGTGGTTAAACCATATGCCTGCAGACTGAAGGGTTCCAGGTTCGATTACTGTCAAGGGCACATGCGTAGGTTGTGGACTCGATCCCCAGTAGAGGCAGTGCAGGAGGTAGCCGATCAATGATTCTCTTTCATCATTGATATTTATGTCTCTCTCCCTCTCCCTTCCTCTCTGAAATGAATAAAAAATAAATAAAATAAAAAGAAGTGCTTGCTAGTATTGTTATTTAGTAATGTTTTGGAAAATTCCACGGATAATTCTACTCCCCTTTATATATATATATATATATATATATATATATATATATATATATATGTTTTATATATATATATGTGTATACACACACACACACACATATATATATATATATGTATATATACACACATATATATCCTATATAATAAAAGGCTAATATGCAAATCGACTGAACAGCGAAATTGGTCGCTATGATGTGTAATGACCACCAGGGGGCAGATGCTAAATGCAGGAGCTATCCCTTGGTGGTTTAGTCAGAAGCTGGGCTCATGGCTGGCTATTGCAGCAGTGGTGGTGGGAAGCTCTCCTGCCTCCACAGCAGCACTAAGGATATCCAACTGATAGCTGAGGGACCTCCCCTCTGAGTGCACGAATTTTGGGAGAGTGTACTGGGCCTCTGAAATAAATAAATAAATAAATAAATAAATAAATAAATAAATAAATAAATAAATATATATATATATATAT